>OV839568.1:53976109-55176109 GCA_929447395.1 Epistrophe grossulariae
ATTATCCGGAAGGATTGTACTTTCAAATAAAAAAAAAATTTAAAAAAATATTCAGTAGTTTTTTTTTATAGCATTTTCAAAAAAAAAAAGAAAAGTTATTTGGCGGACCCTTTATAAGGTATTGAAAAATGAATTTTAATGATAATGTCCGTTGCAGTGGTCGGATTTTCCTCAAACAACTTTCTAAACCATTCCGGTGCTATTAGGAACAAACAATGATGTTTTGACTGATAAATTTTTCACGTCAGGTCGACTGATTTGTTCATGTCACTTCCCACGGAAACGGGATAAAAAGTATCCTATGTCCTTCTCCTGGTTCTAAGCTACCTCCCCACCAATCTTCAGCCAAATCAGTTCAGCCGTTCTTGAGTTATAAATAGTTATACTAACACGACTTTCTTTTATATACATATATAGATTATTTTTTACATTATTTTTTTTTTTTGTTGAAACTCTTGAATTAATGTTTAAAATTTAAATTATCGTTGCATATAAAACATTTACGTTTTTTTTTTATTTAAAAAATTACTCGAGTCATTTTCAAGTAATCGACACTATGTATTACGACGCTACATTTTGAACCAGTTGGGGGGAGGGGGTGAAAACACTGACCTCGATCCACCAATTTAACCTACTTTTTGCTACGGTTTCATATAAAACAGAACATTTTTTGGCAGCAATTAACTCATATCTAAGAAAACTAAACCTATTTTTAGTTTATCAAAATAATTTCCAAGCACTGATATTTTTATATCTAAAAATTGACTTTTGTTGAGTTCTGATGTTATTATTCTTAACGTACGATTAGTCTATTAAAAAAAAACAACTACAAATAAAAGAAAGCACTAGGTAATTTTGTATACCTACATAGTTATAGTTAAATTTAAAATATTAACAAAACAACTTTAACTTCCAAACTATATAAAAGTCCACTAGGCCATCGCTACGTTCCACTCAAGCGCTTCGATTTAATTTTACGCTTTAAGACCGAACAAATTCATTCGCTTGTTCTCGTAGTTTTTTTTTTTTTTTTGTTCTCTTTTTGGTGAAACACAAGCAGCGGATGGTATGGACTTGAAGAGTATGAACCATGGAGAATGGAATGAATGCAAAGCTCGAAAATGCAACCTCGTTGTTTGGCAAAATAACATTAATTTTTAATTAGCCTTAAGAACTACGCTTGGATGAATTTTAAATAAGAAGAAAAAAAAACTTTTTCCAATTATTCTTTTCGTATTTTTTTTTTTTTTTTGTTTATTATTATTATTTTTATTTTTATTTTTATTTTGAATTGTAGATATTCGAGTTCAGATTGCGGAACACTTTAAAAGCTCAGGACTTTGTACATCCCTTAAATAAATATACATACAAATTCAAAGACGATTTAGTGAGTATATCTTTAAGATGCATTTGCTTGTTTAAGTTTTTAATGAGCCTGTCAACCCCGAGGACATGATTTGATGTGTTGGGTGGATATTGGTTTGTGTGTGTGGTTTAGATGCGCCTTAATTCAATTAGGGATAAATATTTGTTAACAAGCATGCAGAGCGTCCTTTCCTTTAGACGATACGACAAAGTTGTGCTTCAATTCAAGTACTGCTGCTGCTGCTGCTGATGCCCCAGGTGGGCATGTAAGAATTTTGTTTAACATGCGTCTGTGGAGGATATGAGTTGATAAGCTGATGAATCCGCTGAGATATATTATATATAGATAGATGTGAATGGATGTGATGTGTGATTAAGGATGTTAATATCAAAATACATGTCACAGTGGATCTCCTTGTTTGTCATCATAATTTTAATAATAACATACTACCTGTATATGATGAAAGAAGGTTTATTGTGAATCCGTTTTGGATATAATATATATGAGGACAATGGGATTGGATTGAAATTGAATGGATAACAGATAATGGTTAAAGCATTTCGGATAATAGAAGTTGATCATTGGAATACAGTTGGTTTTGTTTACCAGGATTATAAATATGACATCATTATTTTAATGTCTGTTATTGTAAGTTTAATCATTTAGAAGAGGTTCAGAGATATATCACCATTATAATAGGACGGAGAACAATATGGCTTTGTCATGATAATTAGCAGGAAATTAAGCTTTATATGCGCTAAAATGCTAATGTGTTAAATTGTTATTGCCAAGATAATTTGATATAGTAGACTTATTGAGTCAAAAGCCATGTTAAAGTAAATAAAGTTAGTATGTTAATAGCTGCAAGCTCCCAAACAAAAAATAACAAAATGAAACATAGAATTTTGTGTAACCTTTCATCACCATCCTATAAAACATTAATGTACAAACATTGTTGAGTTGTTAATATACCTCTGGGTTGTGTTTATTTTCGAACTGCGATAAACAATTTCGATTCATATCGCTGCTACTAAAATAAACACCACCCTCATGGATAAGTGTAAGAATAAATTGGAAAATTATTGGTGAAGTTTCAAAAGCTTGGCAATAAATTTAGGAAAACAACTTTATACTTTTTAAAGATAACTTGAAGAGCTGTAAAAAAGGGAATTTTATAAAAAAAAAAATCAATTGTTATTCCTCCATTTTCAAAAGAATTCATTACAAATGGTTTAATTGTATGAAATCATTTTCAGAAAGGAAACAATTTTTTTATGGCAAAACGTGATTTTTTTGTCTACAGGTGGAAATCTTCAAAGGACAATTAGTAATATTTGGTACCAAGTACTATTGGACTTGTACCGCATTGGGGAATCAGGACAAATCGATGAAAGTTCAACAAAAGATTTTTATTTCTTAATACAGAATCGCATTGGGGATGTTTAAAAGTTTAATACTTTCCCATTGGACTAAGACCATCAGCTTATACAGGGTGGCGCACGAATCGTGCTACAAAAATAAAACGTAATAACTTTTTTTCTGTGTGAGTAATCGGCTTATTTTTTTTTTTATTTTGTAGGTTACTATTTAGATTTATAAAAATGGATGCTTGGGATACGGAGAAAAGAATTTGGATAGTGCAACGGTACCATGCTTTGCAGTCCGTCATTTCCGTCCAAAGGGAATTTAGGCGGGAGTTTGGCGGTAATCCCCCGAGTAGATGGACCATTATGAGGTTTGTAAACATGTTTGCCGAATCTGGAAGCATCGCACGAAGGCCGTACCATCGAGATGCCAATGTTCGGGTTCCGGATACAATCGGAGCAGTAGCATCTGCAATACAGGCCAATCCGAACGTTTCGACCTGAAACTTATCGGGGCAAATTGGAATTAGTAGACGGTCATTACAACGGATACTTCATGACGATTTAAACTTGTTTCCGTACAATGATGAGGCCTATTTTGATCTTAACGGCAATGTAAACAAGCAAAATTGCCGTGTATGGAATGAGTCTAATCCAGAAATGCTCCATGAGACGGAACTGCACCCAGAACGAGTCACTGTGTGGTGCGCAGTTTCATCAAGGTGTATTGTCGGGCCTTACTTCTTTGAAGAAAACGGTGTAACCGTTACTGTCAATGGGGACCGTTATTTAAAGATGTTGAAGGAGTTTTTTTACCCAGAACTGCGCCGAAGACGTATACCATTCAACAGCGTTTGGTTTCAGCAAGATGGAGCAACTGCACATATAGCCAGACCAGTTATGGCGGAGCTAAACAAAAAATTCGCAAACAAATTAATTTCTAGGAACTCCACTCTTCGCTGGCCTCCAAGGTCACCTGACCTGACTGCACCAGACTTCTTTTTATGGGGTTATGTCAAGCAAGAGGTGTATAAAACGAAGCCCAGGAATTTAACTGAATTAAAGCAGTCCATAACGACAATAATTGAGGCGATCCCAACTTCAACTCTTCAGGCCGCAATGAATAATTTTTTGACCAGGTGCTGCATATGCGTGGGACAGCGTGGTGGTCATTTGCGGTCTATAATCTTTAAAAACAACTAACTATTTAAAATAAAATTTAATTTTCTAACCAATAAAAAAAAAAAAAATGAAATACATCGATTAAAAAAAAAGTTATTTGAATTTCTTATTGTACCACAATTGGTGCGCCACCCTGTATGATGATTGGTTCTTATTACTCAGTATATCATCTCCAAATGTGACCATGAAAGCATTGTTGTCCACTGGAATATCCTTAGTAAAGAGTGTGTTTTTTAGACGTGTGGTTTTCAAGAAGAAATAAAACGCATATATAATTTAATGGTATGGCCAAGAATTTAGCTTTATTAAAAAGATAAGGGTTTTCCATTATGTTTTAAAAATGATTTCGGGCAAGTGGCCGCCGCGGTGGGCTCGAATAATTTCCAGCCGAGAGGCCCAATTTTCAACCCTTTTTGCAGCAATTGGGGCCGTATGTCAGCAATAACGCGCCGAATATTCTCTTCCAAGGCGTCAATCGTCTCAGGCTTATCTTCGTAGGCAAGCGATTTCACATAACCCCACAAAAAATAGTCCAGCACGTAGTAATCGCACGTTCTTGGAGGCCACGCCACAGGCCCACGACGCTAGATAATGCACTCACCAAAAGTTTTCTTCAATAAATTGATTGTTCCGTTGGCTGTATCGCATTTAGCGCCGTCTTGTTGGAACCAAAGGTCATCCACATCAACATCCTCCAATTCAGGCAAAAAAAAGTCATTAATCATGGCTCTATAGCGTTCCCCATTGACTGTAACATTATGGCCAGCTTCATTTTTGAAGAAATGTTGACCAATGATTCCCTCTGCCCAAAAAGTGAGCTTCATGGCTGAAAAAAAATTTCTTGTCGTGTGAACCAAACCATTATTTTGGTACAAAATTTGCACGATTTGCAAACGTTGTTCAGGAGTAAGTCTATTCATTATGAAATGGCAAACCAAACTGAGCAGAAATCAAGTGACAGCTGTCAAAAAGACAAACTCCGAAAAAAGTATTACCAGATTGAAAACCACATGTCTAAAAAAAACACCCGTTATATAACAAATATAGTGTTGGTCCTAGGACACTTCCTTGTGGTACTCCGGCCTCAATTTTATTAAGTTTTATTACAATATGAATTTCAGTAAAAATTCGTCAAGTGTGGAAAGCTTAGAAATAGTGGATTTGATCATATAAGTAAGTACCCAAGAATTAAGAATTCCGATGAAGAGTTAGTCTTTATCGTCTTGCGAAAAACCACAGCCATTTTTTATTTTGGCTATATCTGGTGAATTATGTTCCAGAGGTCAGTCAAGTTTCAAATTAATCGGTTTCGACTATAATAAAGTTCAGTGAAAATAAATATGTATATTAACAAGCTGAAATTTGGTAAATTTGGTAGAAATTGTTAGTGAATTTTATATTAATTGAGTGTGGATAGAAAAATAATTTAATCATGTTTTGAGGAATAGCTGTTTTATTCTTGATTTACATATATTTTTTTGTTTTTTTTTTTTTTGAGAAATTAATTTTTGATAAACACAATTTTTCACGATCAATTTTTGGCATTTTTTGTTGATTTGTAACTTTTTAAAAAATGATTTTTTATAAAAAATTTTGAAAACATTAAAAAAAAATGGTTTACAATTTATTGGCTTCATCGAAATTAGGTCCCGGGAAAGGCCCCAAAGAAAAGATGAAATAAGACCCCCAAAACTATGCATACAAAACAATAACAATGAAAATTTTGAGGTGTCTTTTTTTTCATTTTTGTTGATATGTTTAATTTTTTTGTTGGGGCCTTATTTTATAATGAAATAAAGCCCTAATAAAATATGATACCAAAATTAATTTTGTATTTTTACTTCATTTTATTTTGAAAAAAAATTGGGGCCTTATTTTTGGTAAAAAAAATATTATTATTTTTCTCAAAAAATATTATGAAAATCCGCTTACAAAATATTGCTTATTGTGCATCTACCAATTACATATTATGTTTCAATGTAAGGATTGTGTTAAAATTTTAAAACAATCAGCGAGTAACAGATTGTTCAAAAAAACAAATTGGGGTATTATTTAAATTTTGAAAAAATTATAAATACAGTAGAATCTCGGAAAGATGAACGGTTCTATAAGATGAACAGCTGGGAAAGATAAACACTTCAGTGTTCAAAAAGATTATTCAATTCAATTCAATTCAATTCAATTTATTATGGGTTGAAATTTCGTACTCAAAAAGATGAACTGTTTATTTCCAAATTAATTTTTTACTTTTTCTTTGCCTTTAGATCCTCGTATAATATTTATGTTCAAATATTCAGTTCTGTAAATGGTACTTTGGGGCTTGTTTTAAATTGTTATTTTAATAATATTTAATGCTTTTGTTTATAAGTATATATCTTCTTCCTCAACCAAGTTTTGATGCTCGAAAAGATGAACATCTCCTGTTTCATATCTGTTCATCTTTTCGGGATTCTACTGTATTGTCAAAACAAATTGGGGTCTTATTTCATTTATTTTTGGGGCTTTTTTTGAAGTAAAACTTCTTTTGCGGCATGGGGGTAAAAAATTTTTCTATGGAGCTGTCAGTGACATGTCAAACCGACATACAAATTCCCGTCACGAATTACAAAATTCAGCGTCACGATTTTGCAACGGTTCTGAGTTTCAAATCGGGTGCTCTGAGTGGTAGGACTTGAAAAATACTTGCCCTGTTGTCGTGAAAGAAGTTTAACTTCTAGCGCGTGTACATAAGTACGCACACTCTTTTTTTTATTTCGTTGGGGCCTTACTATGTATGCAGCATGCGGGGCATATTTCCATAACGAAAAATGGACCAATTTTTGGTATGCTATTTCCTGGGGCCTTTTTAGGCGGAGCCCATTTATTTATTAATGCGGACATAAACAATTAATTTAAAAAAATACTCTACCCATTTTCGAAAAATCGAATTTTCAAAAATTAATTTTTTTTAATTCGAAATTTGATTTTTTTAATAGGTGATGAAATAGTATAAAATTAAAAAAATTGTTTTTAAAGAAAAAAAATATTCCAACATATGGTACATATGTAGAATACACTGATATTAGGAGCGTTTTTTTTGTCAACCCTAAATAATTTACATGTTAAATGCAACAACAACTATTCCCCAATGGGCTTAGCTAAATCCACATAATTTTCGGGGTTTAACTTAAGAACGGGGAAAAACTGTATTACCGGCGGGAATTACTTGTTATCGATAGTTTGCTGTTTGTATGGAAACTCCATTTTTTTCTGCAATGGCGTCGCAAATCATTTTGTTCAACCAGGGGCCTATTTCACGGAACATACATCACATATGTACATTGTTTGAATGTATGTACCTTAAAGTAGTCGCCAAATTTGGATCATTGTAAATTTTGAATTTTTAGAAAAACTATGCGTCAACTTAGAAAACGCATAATATTAAAAAATTTTAAATTTACGCCCACTCAGATGAGGCCTATTTTACGTGACATACATTTCTGTGATATATTTGATGTATGTTCTGTGAAATTGGCCCCAGTTCCCTCCGGGATTGGAAAAACACACACCTATCTAGTTATTAGCTTACATACAAATTTTAATTAAAATCTTAGGAGTCTTTTTGAAGAAAAATGAGATTTTTCTTAACTGTTTTTAAACACTTGTTTGGTAGGTTACCATCTTTTTTGGTTATAAGAATAATTTTTGTTTAAGATCTGCTAGATACAGTTTAAAAGCTACTGGGTTTAATAAAATCGACAAAGTCGTTTTTGAACTTTTAATTTCTCAAAAAAAAATTTTGAAACTTTTTTTAAAAATCCAAAAAACAAAAACAAAAATGTTAAGTTTTGGTTTGCAAATTTATTGATATATTTTCTATAAATCAGTTGAACCTTTTTTTAGAAAATCGAAAGTAAAAAAAGGTTCTATAATTGGAAGTACCATTTATAACCATTTTTCGGAATTTTTTTTAAGTGCTGACTTTTTTTTAAGTTGTTGGCACGTTTTTGAGAGAAATACGATTTTCATTAATTGGTAAAAATTGTACGGTAGGTAGGTATATCTACCGTTATATTTTTGTCCTTAAAAAAAATAAAAAAAAAAAACCTGTCGAGAGAGTGTTCAAAAAACACTATAATTACCATAAGTTTAAAAAATTTACAGATTTCACTCATAGAGTAACTATGGGGACATTGAAAATGACTTGTGTAAGCTCGATAAAATTTGGTTAACATTGGTTTGGACGTAGGTCAAGTTCAAAAATCTCATTGGTTAAGACGTTGGTCAAGTTCAAAAATCGCACTGGTGTAGACGTAGGTCAAGTTCAAAATCTCATTGGCTTAGACGTAGGTCAAGTTCCAAAATCGCATTGGCTTAGACGTTGGTCAAGCTCAAAAATCGAATTGGTTTAGACGTATAGTTCAAGTTAAAAAATCACATTGGCTTAGATGTAGGTCAAGTTCAAAAGTCGCATTGGTTTAGACGTTGGTCAAGTTCAAAAAACGCATTGGTTTAGATGTTGTTTTGTCACATAAATTTGTAGCCTGAAATTTTACCTTAATTCTAAGACATTAACCTCAAAGATCCGATAATTAGAACAGAAGATACCAAATCAACCCTTTTCGATTAGGTATTATATTTAAGTTGCTTCGCTAGGTTAATCCTACCTCTAGCCTAGTTAACCTTAATTTAAATACCCTAACCTTCAACATCTGGCCCTTATACCTAGAACTAAAGTTTTAAGTTATAATCATAGAGGTTCAAGTATATGTCTGTGCATATTCTAGGTTCAACAATCGAATTGATTAAGAATGAAGTCAAGTTTTGTCACACAAAATTTTGAAGCCTATTATTTAACTTATTTCAAAACCTTAATCTTTAAGATCCGATTATTAGTACAGAAGTAAAAAGGCAACCGCAGAACAACTAAATCAATCCTTTTATATAAATGTACATACATAATGTCATACTAAGGGGTCAAACCTCTTACGTCTCTGAGCCATTCTGAGACATTCCAAACCATTTACATCCACAGGTCCAACGAGTTATGGTAACAAAACGGCGCACTCTAGCGCTAATTGGGTCAACGAGCTGGGTTGCTCGTGATCGCCATTTCTACCTACCTACATACATAATGTACCTATATAGATACGAAGGCATATGAATTTTGTTGGCGAAGCCAATTTTGTTACATATTCAATTTTTCAATTTTTGCAATTATTTATTTTGATGAATTAAACCTAACGTTTTTCACTTACACTTTTATGTTATTTCAATTATTTTTTAACTGAATAAATTAGTTTGATATTTTACCTTCATTTTAAGACCTTTATTTTAAATATCCGATTATTAGAACAGAAGTTATAAGCCAACCAAACCAACCTAATCGTGCCATTACGAATAATATTTGCAAAATACCTACAACAATTTAATCAACGTAACATTTTACAGACATACCTAACCTAACCTACTTAATAATGTAGCTATGTATGTATATCATTTTTGTTCCCGATGCGAAGCCAATTTTGTTTGCCACCAGCGGCCAGCCACAGTGCAGTGGTGATTTTTTATTGCACACATTCCACTCCGACCAACGTCTTGCCCACACCCTTACAGCAATGTATATTCTTTGTGGGTACGTTTTTTTCTTTTTCTTTTTGTTTTCTTGTTCCTCGCGTCATTTGCCGTGATGAAATTAGTTCTCAAAAGCCAATCTTTCACGTTTTTAGTATGAAATTTTGTAAGCTTTTGCAAAAATTTTGATGCAGATTTGTATCCTGTCATTTTATCTTTTATTATCTATCTTAATATTAAGCATCCGATAATTATAACCTGAGTAAAAGGCTTCTAAGCGCGCTCAAATCGAGTGATTTTAAGATTTCATACAAATTCAACTATCCTCCACTGAAGCTCGTCGGTTGGCGACGATCAACGTGTAGGTACGATTCATCGATTGTGTCTTTAGGTTCATTTTGGCATTTTCTTTGGTAACACCATTGTATATAAACTCTATAGTAGTCTCATGAAGAGGAACGTCCGACGCGCTATGAGGTGAGCCGATACTGAAGCTTGTTCCATTTCAAACCATTTCAGTTGAGAAGGAACAGATAATCAAATACAAGAGAATAAAAATTAAGATTAAAGAAAGAAAAGAAGAAGAGAACAATGCATTGTATATAAACTCATGTTCATATACAAAGACAATGTATAGGAAATTTATGAAAATTGAAGTGAGACAAGAAAAAATCAATTTTGGGACTTTTCTTGTATACATTTCTATAAAAAGGGGTAGGATATAGAAAGAATGATAAAAGAATAATGTTCAAGGTCGTTTATTTGGTAGAGGAAAATTTTTATTTTATTTAATTTTGATTTTATAATAACTTACTTACTGATTCATTTGTATTTTAGTAAAAATATATAGTAAATTTTTTTTAAATTAGCTATTTTAAGTAAATGAGCACTAAGATGGGATTTTTTGAAATTCTAATCTTAAGTCAGGTAAATCAGGGTTAAGTCTGATTGAAATATATTTTATACCATTAGAAAGGTATTTGAAAAATAAATTACATGTGTTTAAGGAAATTTGGATTTTAATTTTTTTTGATACCATTTTTGATGTTTCAAAAACGGATTTTTCGGGGTGAATTTTTAGCTCTTTTGGATTTTTATCTTTTTACCGGGTTGGTTAAAAAATCTGAAAATCGTGTAAGTGATAGAAATTATTGATTTTCATTTGTTGTAAAAATTTTAGATTTTTAAAAATGTTTTCAACCGAGATATTGACATATTTCTGTTTTTTTTTCACCTCATAACTCTTTAGTTATTGCATCTATACGATTAGTTTTTTTTTTAATCGCATCTAGGAAAATACACAATTAATTTGATACATCATTCATAATTGTACACCCTACACGACCTTCTCAATAGTTAAATAAGAAACAGTTTGAAAAATCTCGGAAAAACTAAAAAAATGGGGTTGTTGTTCATTGCCTACCGACGTGTTTCAGTGGAGAATTGTCCAATTTTTGCAAAATTTCAAAAACACCCGTTTTGCGGTCTCTTAAATGCTTATATCTTTGGATCCAATGGTCGGATTTTCAAAATTCGAAATTCAAATTAAAGCCAGAATGACAGACGTGTACCAGCTACAAAAAAATTTTCGAAACCATTCAAAATTTCATGCGAAAAACATTGAAATTGGTTTTTTGAGAATAAATTTCATCGAGGCAAACGTAATGAGGAAGAGGAATACTACAAACAAAATAAAAAAAAGTTAGCTATTAAGAATATACTGGTTGGAGGTAGATAGTTATTCTAAAGACGGTGGAGTGTGTGAAATAAAAAACCATAACCTTGGCAAATTGGGTTCGCATCGGAAAAAAAATTGGTATATGTACCTATATAGGAATACACGTTTGTGGTAGGTATTTTTCATTCATAATAATTGTAAAGGTCCCCTCGTAGTTGGTTTGGTTGGCTGATAACTTTTGTTCTAATAATGGGATCGTTAAGGTTGAGGCCTTAAAATGTAGGTAGAATGTCAGGAAACATTTCTTTTACAAAATCATGGCGGAGTAACATAAAAAAATATAATATTATATGTATGTGAAAAAGGCAATTATTTTAAAATTTAATGGAAACACAAATTTAATAAAAAAAAATATTTTCATGCACGTGTATTTGACCCTTTTAAGGAAATATGTTGTGGGTAGAGTACATTTTGTAGGTAATTTTTTATTTAATAAAATAGTAAAAAAGGATTGATTTGGTTGGTTATAACTTCTGTTTTATTAATCGATTAAGGTCTTAAAATAAAGGTAAAATGTCAGGCTAACTTATTGAGTTAAAAAATCATTGAGATCATATAAGAATGTATGTGAAAAAGTGAATAATTTATAAAATATTCAAACTGAATGTAAAAAAAATCGGTTTCACTAGCATGGGCAACAAAATTGAAATCAAAGTTGGTTTATAAGTAGGTAGGGAGGTACATTTTTTAGTACCTACTCGCAAAATGAAAAATGATAGGTAGGTATTTGATTTTTTTTTTGAAAAATAATTTTGCGATGTATATGTACCTATTTAAATTGATTTTAAAAATTGTGATACCAATTTTCTTTTTTTTTAATTTTTCTAAAATTATTTTTCACAGTAAAAAGTAATTTTTTGTCGACGAAAAGCTTCAATTGATATATAGAATTACATACTTAAGTGCGAGTTTATTTTTTGTATTCTGTCTAGATGTAGATAGAGGTATGTAGGTAAGTAAAAACTTTTTTTTTCGAAAAAAAGTTGCTTTATTTTTTTTAATTGTTACGTTTATTTCTATCGTTCTTGGAAATTTGCATACGAAATACCCCTTTTTTTAAATTTTTACGAAATGTCTAATCAAAAAATGATGGTTCAGAAAAATAATTAAGTTTTTCCGAAAAATAGTTTTACGAGTACCTATCTAACTATTTCAATCGATTTTTAAAATTTGGAAACCAAATTTTCATTTGTATAATTTTTTATAAAATTTTCTAACCAACAAAGTTTTTTCCGAAAAAAATAGTTAAATTTTTTTGGAAAAATCTATTTCACATGTACCTATTTCAATGGATTTAAAAAATTTTTAAAGCAAATTCCCATTTTTTAAAAATTTTTATAAAATTTGATAACTTAAAAAAATGTTTTTTCCATTAAAAATTATTTATTTATTTTTAGAAAAATAGGTTTCACGTGTATTTCAATCGATTTAGAAAATTTGCAAACCAAATTCACATTTTTTTTAAATTTTTACAACCTTGCCTTTAACAAAAAATAAAACACTTTTTAGAAGAAAATAATTTATTTTCTTTCAAAAATTGGTTTTACGGGTATTTCAATTGGTTTTCAAATTTAAAAACCTAATTCCACTATTTTTTAACATAATATGGTTACCACATAATAATACCTACCTAAAACGATAAAAAAAACCTAACTACAATTCATACCTACCTACCTATATACCTACCTAGGGAAAAAGCATAATAAATGATAAATATAGCAACGTTGTATTTACCTCACATATTGTGAAATTTAACAACGTTGCTTTGATATATTCAATTTGCATCAAATTTGAAAATTTAAAATATTTCTCTTCAAATAATACCTACATATCTATACCTATACCTATATATATACCCCTGTCATGGCAAAACACAATAAGCTTCGTCCATACGACAAAAAAATTTCATTTTCTTTCCCTTATTTTGCTTTATGCCACGTCAAAAATATGATTTAACCATCTCCCTTAGTCTCATTATAGTTGTCAGAATAATATTAATATAATCCTCTCGTTCTTACTACTTATCTTCATTTCTTTTTGATTTGTCTTCCTCCCGCCTTTTCATTTCTCCAATTTCAGATTGTGGCGATTGCAGCGCTGTATGAGAGGCGATTCTGAACTAATTTTTTTTGTTCCATGAGAGTACTATAGTGTTCATATACAAAGGTAACACCAACCAAAAATTCAATCCTGAGCCCCCTATACGCTAGAGTTCATTTCGTTCATTTGTTATATATTCATTTGTTCATTTAATCATTTTGGTAACACCATATTTTTCTCAAAACGACCCTATAACCATTTTCAATGTTAAAAAATAGACCCACCCATCATGAAATTTGAAAAAAAAATTATCATAATTTATTTTTGGCACATAATTAAACTTAATTTTAATTCTTAAAACTCTTCATAAAAGAATTGGGAACACAAAAAAAAAATTACTGTCAAGTGCTTTCTATTATTACTGGTATATAGAAGCATCGATATGATTTCAAAGATATACAATTATTGTCAATGGAGCCAAATGAGTACTTTTTAACTCTTTTGGATCAGGAAATTTAGGGGGATATTCAAGTCTACCTCTTCTCCTATACTTATTTTTATTATATCGACAGTAAAAATGGACTTAACCAGTTATATTTGGCTTTGTATGCAGAAAGGGGTTAAATGTTTTCAGGTAGGTAGGTAGTTATAATAAACCTATACAAATTTACGTGCATTCATTTAGGGTTTTAAAAGTCATTTATGAAAAAAAAAACTATTTCGATTTTTCGTACGATACTGTGCTTGCTATTTGGACTTCCCAAATTTTATTTTATTTAAAAGAAATAAAACAATTTTAATTAAACTTGGTACAAAACATAGAAACGAAAGTGACTGTAGGAAAACTATACATTTTAATTTTTTGTTAAAAAATTCGCATTGTGTATGAAAAATTGGATTTTGACCTTTTTTTGTAAGAAATTTTTTTTACTTATCCCGCACGTATAGCTTTTTAATTCCCCGATTTTGATATAATTTTGCAATCGGATGCTTCTGAATAGTTCAAACAATATTGCTTTCAAAATTTTGAAAATTATTTTAATTTTCAATACAGAAACAATTTTCTTCATCTTCGTTACCAAAAATAACATCTAATCCATTTTATTATGTAGGTGCCTATACTTTTGACTTTTTTAACATTTTTTCAATGAACTGTATATAGCTACATTAAAGTTGTTGACCACAAGTTCGTGCGATGTCGTGTATATCAAAAGAAAATTATAATTCTGTTAAGCTATACTCTGCTTCAGTGGCGAATTCATGGGGGGGGGGGGGGGGGGGGTTTAGTCTGGACTTCCCCCATGAGCATTGAAACCAAATATTTTTATATAAATTTATTTGTTATTAAATATTTATTTCTCTTCGACCTAAATTCGGTCTACGTTTCAGCTACCCATCTTTTGAGAAAGCCCATCTTTTTATAAAATTGCGACTAAAAATTTCTTAAAGTGTAAGAATAGGTATACCTCAAAAACTTCAAATGCATTCTATTTGTAGTTGGAGACCCCCCCCCCCTGACCAAATCCTGGATCAACCACTGCTGCTTATCTTGGCCTCAATTAACTATTAACATGTTTCTAAAATGACCACATTGTTTGCAAGAAAGTATATGTTATATCAAAGTAGACTGAATTAAATACTCAAAAAAAAAACACACACACTTTCTCACATTAATTATTTAAAACACTCCTAAGCTTTTAACTTCTGCCACAAATTTCTACGCAAAGTAACATTATCTTATAGACCAGAAATAGAACTATATAGAACATCTTAAACTCAATATAATATAATATGTAGATAGTATAGATACAATGTTCCTGTATAAACACTCAAAAGTACACATTGTATATAAAATGTCTCTGCTTACAATTAAAACTAAACCAACAGAAGGGAAAATCGATTGGAAACCACATAAGTTGTTGTTTTGCTTTCTTTTTTGGAAAACTTCCAAAAATTTAGTTTGAACAAAATATTTTCAAAAAAAAAAAAAAAAATCAAACACACACACAAAATTTCTACTATAAAGAGGCCAAACTACGATGCAAACTTGTTTCGCATTATAAAGTTATATCTACGTACAATGGAGGAAACATATTTCCATTAAGTATATCCTTTTGTTGGAAAGAGACGACGATCAACAAAACATAGATAAATTGTATATCTCAAAAAAAAAAAATAACAAAAAAAGTGATGCTAAATATTAAAGCTAAGCGAACACAAAACCTTGTTTGTGCGGCATTTTCAACATTCTTTATCAAAAAAAAAAAAAATTAAATAAAAAGCATTTGAAATTCTCTAAAGTGTAGATATGAACCAAAAAATTTTAACCCCACATCCTTGACCCAGCCTTCTGATGGGGTTAAAAGTCTCTGGACATAAAAATGGAACTCCTCAAATACTTGTGTTAGAATTTCTATAGATATCTGTCATTTTGAATATACATAGATATCCCTTTTCCTAAAAAATATAATTTTTTACTCAGTCGCAATGCGTATAATTTAGAAAATAAATAATAAAACCTTTTTTCTATCGTTTTCGTTTTTTTTTTCTTTTCATTTTAGAAAACTAAAGGATATCTCGCACAAACCGCATCACAGAGTATTTATACCCGGCGACGACGCCACCAGTGTTAAATTGAAAGCTCCATAACAAAAATATCCTGCAAATCAAGGCCATCCAAATGAGCGCCAATTGGCTTCAACTCTGTCGCATGAATAACTTCTCAAGGACCCTGCGTTTGGATATCATTAGCGACAGATAGCAATTCGTTTGCGCTTCTCGTGCGGCCAAAAAGGATAACCAATATAAAACCATAACCAGAGCCTTCTTCATATTCGTCGACGACCGACGGAAGAAACAATAATGATGATGATGCGAATGATTAGAATAATAATGATAAATTAAACAGGGATCCGCGGGATCGCATATAGATGAATTCTTTTCGCGAACCAAACACACACACACACACCCACACACGACCAACATCAAGGACTTCGCAAATTTAATTGAAGAAGAATAAAAAGAAGTGGAAATTGAACGCCCTACCGTTGAGCTATAGTCGTGCAGCAAGTCAAGCAATTTATACCCCGCCTACACCGCCGCCGCCTCACCACCAACACACACATTCGCGCACGCTAACTGTACTGTCTTTATCGATCTATCTTGTCATCTTTCAGCGCATCTTTGCGGTCGAGGACATCGCACAGCAATAGATACATATATACACCTACAACCCATCCTCATCAACGATACAGAGATAGAGATACATTCCATCAGCATTAAAATAGACAAATCAATCAAATTGGATTCAAATCGAGTTAACGCGGTGGAGCCGTACTACTTTGGTGGTTGTCGTGGTTTTCGTATTCGTGTGGGTATTCCTCTTCCTTGTTGTTGCTGTTGGTGTTATTGGAGCAAGAATAGTCTCAGCATCATTGAGATACATCAATCCTTCGAAGCTTGCCAGAGGACTTTTAATAGTTCAGAGGGAAATGAGATGAAGTGGTTTCAAGTGGCGATAGATATGATTCTTGTGCTATCATTCATATCAAGTAAGTATTTTTATATGTAGAATGTATAGATATACACAAAATGTAATTTGTTGTGTGCTGTATATGCAGTGTTAGGGGATACCAGTGATTTTTGATGATTGATTCTCTTGAAATAGTCCTATCTATCGTTCTTCCATCAAATCATCTTGGATAAGGTTAAGTTCATCAGAGAAGATTTATTGGGGTTTTTTGTGCTATATATGTATGTACATAATATGATACAAAACATTTTTGGGTATACGTTTTACTATAAGTTGTAGGTCAATTTGTCTGAGTGCGGTTTCGTCATTCACATAAGAATGGCAATTATTGATATTTATTGTAGGGACTTTGATAATATAAGGAATTGATAAATTGGGATCAAAAGTTATAACTCATGCTAAAAGACCACATATTCCATTAAGAATTAAATAGGAGAAAGACAGAAGTTTACTTTAAAAATCTTTGTATATATGGTAGTCTGATTTCTTGGCAAATTTCTAACCCTTAACCGTGCATTGGTGTTATTAAATTGAGTTTACAAGATATAGAAAGCATGGTTTTGAGGTTTTTTTTGGGAATTAATGTTATAATATGAAATGTAAAGAAAAACGCGTTCGTTACACCACTGCTGCGGCGTTAGCACGAGCAAGTCTCCTTCTTCTACAAATATTCTGTGGTTTAAAAAAAAAGTTAAAAATTGTAGATTTTAACTAATATAAAATAAATAACGTAATTTTCTTTATATTTTTGTTCTCACTCAGAAACCATTTTGTAGAAATTTTCTTCGATATGGTTTAATGGGGCGCAGGGACACAAGGCCCATGAACATAAAGCCCAAATTTTATTTTTGGGGCTTACGTCCCACTTGAGTGGGACATAGAGCCCAAATTGAATTGGGGGCCTTAAGTTCCACCCAAGTGGGATACATGCCTCAAATATTTTTTGTTAACAATGGGACATAAGTCCCAAATTTTTTAGAGGCATAGAGGGTGGGACTTAAGGCCCAAATTTCATTTGGGATTTATGTCCCACTCAAGTGGGACGTAAGCCCCAAAAGTAAAATTTGGGCTTTATATTCATGGGCCTTGTGTCCCTGCGCCTTGGGCCTTATGTCCCTGCACCATTTAATAATAGTTAAGGTACATACATAATGTCCTTGGAATTGTAAAAGGTGAGGCTCTTATTTAAATTTAAAATTCTAGTATATTAAGTCATGAATTGTTTGGGAATTTAGTGTAGAATTGGGGAAGAATATTTTTGTTTGCCATCGAGAGAGTTTTAAGTCATATGAAGCTATTTTTTGGACCATCAAACGCTTGCGGGGTTTTTGTCTCCTTGATTTAAAGAATAAACTCGGTTTTCACTATTTTCTTAATGGTGGGGAGGTAGAAAAGTTTTTTTTTTGTAAAACCAAGAAATCGTAACATGAACGTTTAAAGGTCGAAACGGTAAAGAAGATACGTTTCAGAAATAATTTGCATTTAATCAAAATCAGAGTGAATTTTGTATTTTTAAAAAATCAACACAAAAATATATTAGCTATTCTTGAGGAATTTTTGATTTATATTTTTATTACTTTTCCATGTAGGAAATTTTTGAAAAAAATATTCACTTTTATTAAGATTGTCAATTAGCTATCAATTGATAGATAGTTAATAAATATTGAAATTTAAGGGCCAGTTTCACAGTGAAGTAAGTGTCACTTAAGTGCCAAATATAGAAAATTAATTCCCAATTTCACAGTGTAAACTTATCGGAATAAGTGACACTTAAGTCTCCGATGTTGGCCACTTAAGTTCCACTTACTCAGGTAGTAAAACTGCGGCTTAAGTGCCAAAATGGGAAAATTAAGTGCCACTTATATTGTTAAGTGTGCACTGTGAAACAGGCCCTAAGACATTAAAATTTAAATTATTAAAAAAACTAACTAACTGCATTATCCGTAATAATTATCAACTTTTTGGAATTCACAACGGTCTGCGTCAATCTCAGTAATCAGCACTTTTATCAATTGGGTTATTCAATATCAATTTTAAATATTTTTCAACTATCAATTGATAATTTACAATCTCAATAAGATTGATTGTTCAAGAATCAATTATTGTTAATTATCTAATTTTTTGTGATTTTTAACTCCATGGTCTTTAGTCGCTGTAAGCGGTTAAATAATTAAGTTTTATTTAATTAAATACAGGGTGATTCGTGTAGAATGTCACAAAAAGCTAGGATATTATGGTAGGTTGAAATCAGACAAGAGTTGTATGGAGGAGGTAACCTTTTCCCTTTTCTAAAAATATTACTTAAAATGGACAAATTTATTAAGTCATAAGAAAATTTTACAAAAAATTATTTTAGCTTAATTTTGGTTTAGACACGTTTCGCGAAACATTTATGAAATGAAATGTTTCTTTATTTCCCATTCTGAACGAAAAACTTTCTTTGTATAGTAAATAAATAATAAATAAATAAAAAAAATAAGTGTTCGTGGACGTGTGAAGTACTGAGGCATTATACAATGAATACAAAAATTATGAAACGGAAAAAATATTATGGTATCTACATACTAGATGAAAAATTTCAAAATAGGAAAAAGTCGATACTTTATCTGAAATTTGTGAAAATAAAAAAAAAGACACTTCATTCGCTTAAAGTGCAACACAAATTACATAAATGGGAGCAAAAAAAAGCAGCTGAATGGTTTGCTTTTAAGCACCTGCGATTTTTAGATGATCGGTATGACTGTGTTGCCTATGTCTTAGTTTTTTTTATATTTTTTTCATAATGATGCAACACGACGCTATACGGGCTTCTTCTTTACAATCCTTGATGATAAATTATAAAGATGTTATAGCACTAATAGCACAAAACTGGGGTAGATAAAATGGAAAATAAAGAAATATTTGAGAAATGGTTCCCGAAGCGTCCACACAAAAAAAATCGTTTCAAAAATATTTCTGAAATATTTTTTAAAAAAAATCGGAAACATATTTTCAGAAACCTTTTTTATAAAAAATGTTTCTTGAAATGTTTCTTTGGTGTGGACAGACTTTTATATATACAAATTTGTAGATCCTATATATATTCTTCTTGTCAAAAATAATTTAGGCCCTTTTTCTGATTAAATGAAAAATATGAAAATATGGAAAAATATTGCCCACGGAGAAAAAATTTATGTATACAAACACTCAAATAAAAAATAATTCCATTTGCCCAAACCTTTGGTTTTCCAAAGTGGTGCCTTCCGTCAGGGTCATGGGATTGAAAACGTGGACTTTAACTTTTTCATAGATTTCTTTAAGATATGAACTAACTATTCAGTATTCATCCTACAGTATTTCATTCTTTTTTTTTTTTTTTTGTGATAAACTTTCCTCTACTTATTTGTCAAACTTTAATCAGTAAAACTAAAACAGCCTTATTTATTAGATTTCACTAATACTCGTTTCAACCTCGAAATAGTTAAACCGAGTCGAAGCACTTGCTCCGTCTTTACGCCACGTCAGTCTTATCAGAATTTTTTTAAGAATGAAAGTCAAATTGTCTAGAATTAAATAAAATTCCTTATATTTTGTAACTGTTGGTAGAATAGCTATATTGATGAAGGTTTCTATAAAATTCTGTATTTCGTAAAAATTCGGTTTCCAAAATTCTGTATTCCAAAATATTTATTTTTAACGATATATCAAGTTCATTTACTAATTTTCCAAGAATGTTTGGACTTACAGAATTTTAGAAAACATAACATGCAGATATGTATTTACAGAAAAATAGATCATAGAATTATGTTCATATACAGAATTTTGGAATACAGAATAAGCTACCAACTATAAAACATTCATCGGGCAGCGACTCAGAATTCTGGATTTTAAAATCTTGTTTGAAAAGAATTTGCAAGCTGTGTTAACTTGGCCCCAAAAAGTGTTCGATTTTTTTTGATTTTTTGTAAAAGATTACCAATTAATTGACCATTTTTGACCACCCACAGTTATCGATTAAATCTATTTTTTTCAAATTTGATTAATACATTCGATAGGTCTATTTTTGAACATAATTGACCACCCATTAACTTTTTTTGACCACCCCTAGAAATATTTTTTTTTGATTAAAAAAAAAAATTTATATTTTTTTCATGTTTTTTCCTCAAAAAATATTTTTTTTTTCGAATTTTGAAAGATGACCATTTTGAAAAACACAATAATCTCAAATGACCATCCTTTAGAATTGTTCTAACTCCTCAAAAAAATATTTTTTGAGATAATTGTGTTTTTCAAAATGGTCATCTTTCAAAATTCGAAAAAAACATTTTTTTTGAGGAGTTAGAACAATTCTAAAGGATGGTCATTTGAGATTATTGTGTTTTTCAAAATGGTCATTTATCAAAATTCCAAAAAAAAATATTTTTTTTTTTAGGAGAAGAAATGAAAAAAAATCAATTTTTTTTTTAAATAAAAACTAAAATTATTTCCAGGGGTTGTCAAAAAAAAGTTAGTGGGTGGTCAATTATGTTCAAAAATAGATCTATCGAATGTATTAATCAAATTTGAAAAAATCGATTTTTTGGGGGCGGCGTTCTTTGGTTAATGGGTGGTCAAAAATGGTCAGTTAATTGGTCATCTTTTACAAAAAATCGGACACTTTTTGGGGCCAAGTTAACACAGCTGAATTGCATATTACTTACGAAATTTATGTTTATATTTAATTCTGGCAGAACAAGTCCAATCCTTAGTACCAAATTTCGCTGCAAACAAAAATGAATATTTTTTGACCATTATAATTTTTCTTTTATTGGATATAAGAATTGGGATGTTTTTACAATACAGAATGTTGAAGTACCTATAAAGAATTTTGCTCAAACAGAATTAAAAAAATTAAAAAATGTTCATCATACAGAATTTTGGTAATCAGAATTTTGAATTACTGTATTTTAGCAACCAAATCCTGACCTTACAGCATTTTGACCACCCAAACCGGCTTCCATTGAAAACCATCATTGAAAATTTTAATTGTTGCGAAGTTTAAGAAGCTAATTAAGTAGGTACAATTCACAGTTCTGTCACCTGCTTATGAAACTCAACGCTGGCCATTTGTAACTTTCTTTAAAACAGGTCTTGGTTTTCCACGAGCTGTTGTGCCACCAATTTATTTATTATTTACTGTCACAAATGAAATAAGTCACAAAACTGATGATTTTGAATTTTATTTTTACAAGGAATGAAATATTTATTAATAAATAAATAAATAATAAATAATAAATAATAAATAATAAATAATAAATAATAAATAATAAATAATAAATAATAAATAAATAAATAAATTTACTCGATAAAAATTGACACCGTCGCGTCTGGTTCATCTTCATCTTAAGTTCTTAAAAGTATTTATGCTCATCCGCACCAATGATGCTTTGATTGAAAATCAAGTATATGTTTAGTTTATGACTCATTAATGAAATTCCTTACGAGTAGGTATGTATGTATATTGTATATATGTACATACATTATTATTTTAAGTGTCGACTGAAAAGGCCCTCAAAATTCAATCAAGGTTTCTTCATTTGCTCACAAAAGTCCTTGATATATAATATCTATATATATATGCGCGTTTATTATACGAGTATATTGGTATATATGTATAGGAACCTACCTACATTATATTATTTTTTTTTTTTAACTTCCTTATGCCACTTGACCCAGAATATAGATCAAACTTATTTAACCTACCCTCATTAAAGTGCTAACATCAACACAATTCCTCACTTTCACAAGTGTCAATAACGTTTTATATATACGATGTTACTATACCTATACATATCCATATCCATATATGTATAGGGTATACCTAGTTAGTCTCAAGGAAAGGAGGTATAGGTTAGGTATATCCGTCCGCATATATCCTTTATTTTTCAAAGAGTCGATACAGCAAGTAAACCTAAAAATATATACTATAATACTCGTATCTTGGCAGATATATGTGTACATCCTTATAGCCTCACTTGAGAATAATGTGAAGCCGTAAAAAGAAAGTAGGATTATCTAGGTATAGGTAGGTAGGTAGGTAGGAAGATGATAGACAAAATTGTCTGAGAGAGAAAAATACCCATAAAACTGTCCTCAAGGAAATCAGACCGAAGCTTGTCGACTTGTGCTCTTATTAAATTGAATTAGAAACAGAGTTACCATCATAAACACTTGCACATTAGCCTTATATAATTGTATAGACTATATAAACTGCCGATGTGCGATGGTAGACCGGCTAGGCTCTGATACCTCCGCTTCCATATATACCGCCACCTTTGCCATGGAAGATATCTTGTCGTATGTTGGCGTTGGTCGACCCCAACTTAATCTCTAAGCAGCAACTCAAGTGGATGCATTCAGCCGAGTTGTCGGTCGGTCATATATTATATTAAACTTCTTTCTTTTAAAGGACGAAACCGGATAAAAAAGAATGGGACTAAAAAAATTCTGATTTCATTTTCTCCTTTTTTTTCATTTTATTTTTCTGCTTACCATTGCAAGTAGGTGGGTGATTGTATAGGAGCTTTTTATATATATATGCATGTTACATAAAGCCTTCCGCTTGTTAAAAGGATACATATATACGATGAGGGATATGTCGAGACGTATAAGGGAAATTGTAACGAGTCGTGGAAGTTTTTCTATTTTATCTATGCATTGTGGCATAGTACCTATATCTATATTCCTGAGGGACTTCGTTCCAACCCTATATGTCATGATGAATATGAGTATCCGGTTTCCACACTCTCTAGAGAGCCTTCAAAATGAATAGGTTACAAGAAATAGGAAGGGCGGGCCGGACATGACAACAAACACCTTAATCAATTTTGAAACTTAAAAATAAGAAAGACCAACTGAGAATCAGATGTAATTTTTCTTAAAGAATGAAAAGTTAACCGTGCTTTTGAGAATACCTATACATAGTACATATTTAGATATTTGTTCATCCAAGGAATAAAATATTTTCATTCTTGACAACTCATTCTCAAACTTTTTATTTGCCATTTTTTCTGTTTCATAAAAATCTCACGATTGATTGCTCTTTTGTTTGTTTATTTTATTTTTTAAGGTGAAAACGTTTTTTTTATGATTTAGATATTTGACAGAAAAAAAGGCATCAACGCAATTTTTTTTTTTTTTTTTTTTTTTTTTATTTTTTTTTTTGAGTTTTTTTTTGCTCTTTAAGTTTTATTTCTTGAAGCGCAAAACAATCGAGCTGAAGAGAAAAAGACAAGCACTTTTGACGAAAGGTGCTTTTCACATATAAGATGGTTTTTCTTTTGTGTTTTATGACGGGACTAAGATGAGAGTATGAAGCAATTTGAGAACAGATTCTTGTATTAATATTTTTCTTTTTTTTTTTATTCTAAATGTGTGAAGTGGAAAGAAAGACTTTCACGGTTAAATTTGAATTTTGTTTTGTTATAATATTAAATGGAGGAGTGGGAGGGGTGTGTTTTGTTGTGTTGTGTTGTTGATAAATAAAATATCCTTTTGTTGGCTTTTATGTTTTCTTTTTATTCAAAGTTCTGTTTTTTAATTACTTTTGACAAAAAAAAAGTACAATCAAATGGTGGTGCTTAGTTAAAAGTGGCATTTTAAATCGAAGCCTTAAAGCAAAACAATAATAATAAATGGTGAAAGCATACAGAGACTTATGTCTTAGAAAATTTCGTTTAGGTTTCTCTATATGGTAATTACTCTCGATATTTCTAAGAAAACATATTATGACAAATAATTTAAGAAGCAAAAATAAAAGAATAAAATCTTAGTACTTTTGTCGAGTGAAGTGAGAATTCCTTAACAGGTATAGGTTTTTCAGGTATACATTTACCATATTTACAGAGTCTACAAACAACGCTATAGTTGCCAAGTCTATTATATTAAATTAACCATGAACCACGCAGTGGGCTGTTACTTCTTAAAAATACAAATGGTTATGGAAGATTTCGACAAAAGGGTGCGTATGTGAAAGCAAAATCGTGTATAGTGCATTTGTCCGACGTATCCTGTTTATTTTTTGATTCAATAAAAAAAATAAAATGCTCGAATGGGTCGCAAAATTTTGTATAAATAAAGTTTTGTTAACATTTTAAAGAAAAAAATTGGCACTCAATTTTAAAAAATTATCTACCCGTTTTTGAAATTTTGTTTATTTTTTTAAATCCAATTTATTTTTTGAAAACTTTTATATGCAATATATTATTAAGACTCATTAGAAGAATTTCCATACAAATTTTTTTAATAAAAATCGGTTCAACAGATGGTTAAGCTAAAATTTTTGTTTGCCCTAATATAAGTAGGTTAGGTAGATATACACCTAGAAATTTTAATCAAAATTGTAAGAGCAGTTTTCGACAAAAATAATATTTTCTTGAACTGTATATACGTAAACGGAAAAGTACCTATCGTTAATTTTTAGTATATGAATAATTTTTCTTAAAGATATTTCAGATTAAGGTAAAAAAAAAGCTTGTTTTAAAATTTAATAAAAATGGAAAAAGTCATTTTATATCTACTGAGTTTTCCAAAAGAAAAAAATTGGAACTTTTTTTAAAAATTTATAAAATATTTTTTCCAAAATAATGGTAGGTACATAATAGGCCATTAAATTTTATAGAAGCTTATTTTCATAAAAAAAATTATTAAAATCAATCCAACCGTTTTCGAAAAAATCGAAAATAAAAAAAAATGGTGCCATTAATACCCATGTTTTGGAATTTTATTTTAAATATCTTATTTTTAGATATCAATTATTTTAGAATATCTCTGGAGCCAATTTTGAGAAAAAATAAAATTATTCAAAATTTTTTAAAAAAATATAGGGCAGGATCGGTCCTTTAAAAATTGAATGTCCAAAAAAATGCCATGTACCAAGTTTCAAGAAAAAGTCTTTTAGGCTGTAGACAAACAGACAGACAGACGGACAGAATTGAGAGACTCACATTTTTCGTCGTCCCTATCATCGTAATGTCAAGTTACACCTTTCGATCCACTGGAATACCGAAAAGCATTACTCCCAGAGTCGATTTTTGCAGAATAATGTTGGCGAAAATAGTGAAGTTTTTAGTACTTATTACTAGATAATAACTAACGCAATTTCCACAACACTAAACGAGCCTAGGGTAACACAAAAGCGCACGATTACAAGAAGTTGCGAGTAAAAGAAGGAACGTAACGTATTATGTAATGTAGATCTGTCTCACTCTAATTTATGGCAAACAATGCTTTATTCTAGTGCCTCTGTTTATCTTAGATACGTAAAAGTGATTGAAGTGGACTGAGGTCCATTTTGCAAACAAAAAATCTGTCTTTTTTGAAGCATGCCTCGGTAAAACTTTATTTTTCTTAAGAAACTTAAAATATTTATTTTTTGAATTTGTAATTGCATCAATAGCATGGTTATTTAGTATTACGCAAAAAAAAAAAAAACTAAAATAAAGAACACAAAAATGTCTGTCATGCCTGAATGCACATCGAACTAAACCACTGAGGCGAATTTCTTCAAACTTTTAACTTAAACGTTTTTATGTGGTTCCCTAGACAAATAAATTTAAATTTTTTTTAGCTTAAAAAATAAAGGTACCTGCCATACAACTGTTGTGGAAGAGGTTAATTATCTTGTAAACAGCTTCACCAATTTTGATATGTACCTACTATGGGTATGGTATGTTTTGCAAGAATAGTCTGGCAAACTAACGTTTCGCGGGGGTTCATTTTGCCGTTTTTCGTTCCGCATTTTGTTATTTCGCATTTTACGTTTTGCAAATGACGTTTCGTTTTTAAAATCATTTGACAAATTACCATTTCGCAATTTTCATTTAGTTTTTAGTTCGACTGAATTTTTGAATTTTCGCAATTTTTTATTTGGCATTTTGTTGTTTTGCTTTTTTTATTTAGCAATTTCGCTTTTTTTTATTTGGCATTTTGTTGTTTCGCTTTTTTTTTATTTGGCATTCAATTGTTTTGCAATTTTTTGGCATGTACATATATAAACAGTGAGGTATGTATGGGTGGGGATGCTGCCCCCCTGCAACCCCTCTGCTTGGTCAAACTTTAGGATTTGGGGTAGGTGCGAGGTTGGGTGTAGGTAAATTGTTGGACAAAAACATTTGGCTTTATTTCTAAGTCAAATTTGGCCTTATTTCGTTTTCGAAATGAAATAAAGCCAATTTGTCCTTATTTCCATTTTCAAAACGAAATAAGGATAAATTTGAAATTTGGTCTTCTTTCGTTGGGCCTTATTCCACGTCACCGAAAAATACTCAAAAATTAACGAGTTTCCATACAAAAAAATTACTTCTCAAAACAACATTATAATTTTAATTATCAAAACAACTAAATGGCGAAATGATCTATTAGCGAAATAATAAAACGGCGAAGCGATATTTTGCGAAATAATGAAACGGCGAAACGTTATTTCGCGAAAAAAATAATTGGCCAAATATTAAACAACGTAACCAAAAAACGAAACAACAAATTACTAAATAATTTTTGCGAAATGATTGAAAATATTTTTGAAAAAATGCAAAATAAAAAAACGCCGAATGTTAATTGCGTAATGATTGAAAAACGTAATGAATAAAAAAACCAAACGTAAATTGTCAATTGTGGATTGCGAATTAATCGAAATATTTAACGACTAAAGCGAAACAAAGAATTGCAAAATGAATTTTGCCAAACAATGGTGACCCGTACCTACATATGTATATTCAATTAGGTGTACGTTCTTGAACAAAATTCTAACCAAAAACTTTTATTAACTGCACCTCCCATAATAGAACTATTTTTCTTTATCTTTCGATTTTCTCGTTTACAGCTTAACTGATTTTGATCAAAATTCCAAAAGTTCGGAATTTTTTCGACAATTTAGAAAGAGATCAAAATTATTTGTAGAAGAGACAAGAATTTTATTACTCGAAAGGTTATTGAGTCCGTCTTCAATGGAAATTTTCGATTTTTGAAATGCGAAAATTGCCGAAACATTTTACAATTAATAAAAATAATGTTCTGAAAACTTATTCAAAACCTTCACTAAAAAATGTTCACAAATTTTTTATAAAGTGGTGGAGAGTTGGGAGCGGTTATTAATTTGTCGTACACAAAATCTCAATCTATCTTTGAATTTCTATTTATTTTTATTATATAATAAAAATAATAATCTTTATATGAGGCTAATAGACTTGAAAATTACTATTGAACCATTTTCGCTGAAATTTTAAAAGTTTGTTCCTATTTAGCAGCGAATGATTATAAGTTTATAGTAAAATTCTCCTACTTTTCGCCTACTTTTCTTTTATCTAAAAATTTCCCTTATTTTAGATTTCTAGAAATTTGAAATTTTGAAATTCAAATTTCTTGAAAATTTATCAACTGACACACCCATAAATGTATGCAAAAATATTTGGGATACTTTTAGACTCCATAGTTTTTCGATAATATCTTCTTAATGGAAAGAGTATATATTGTCAAAAAAGTTTGCCAGGAAAAAAAATTAAGAATATTCCTAACTATATAGCATACCCACCTGAGAAACAAATATTCTTTGACACATAAAAGATTCTTATAAATGTTTTTTTTTTTAAGACATTCAAAAATTAAAGAATTTGTGAAATAATTTGAGACTATGCAAATATTGATTATAGAACAAAATTTCTAGATTTTAAATTGCCGGAAGAAGATTGTAAATACGCTCGAAAAAATCGCAATAGACCAAAATTTAAAATGGAAAAAGTCCTGTGATAATCAGAATTTAAATGCCCTTAAGACTTTTGATTAAATATACTTGAAAATAAGGTGGAAAAAGGAACAATTGCGTTAGGATTTTTTATTATTAGATATGCTTGTCAAGGCTCCGGGATCTTAGCACCTTATACATGGGATATTCGCAAAAAAAGTATGCCATCTAAAAGGTCACTAATTGGTCATAAAAGGTCAGCAATTTTCAGAAATTGGTCAGGATTAGAAAACTTGTTATCCAAGCTTGAACTTTTTCAAGGTCATTAGTGATTTGAAAGGCCACCGGATCGTCATAAAAGGTCAGGCATATATTTTTGCTACTATTTTTTTTAAATTTTTTTCAAGGTCATTGCGATTTTTAGAACCTCATTTATGGGATATTCGAAAAAAGTATATACCATCTGAAAGATTACTTAATCCTTATAAAAGGTCAGGCAGTTTCAGAAATTGGTCAGATATAGATTTTTTTTATAAGCTTTCTTTAATTTTATAAAGGTCATGCAAGGTCACGTGTACCTTTAGCACCTCATTTATGGGATATTCGAACAAAAAATATACCATTTGTGAGGTAACTCAATCCTCATAAAAGGTCAGCTAGTTTCAGAAATTGGTCAGCTATAGATTTTTGTATGAATTAAAAAAAAATTCAAGGTCACTAGTATAAGACTTTTAGCACCTCATTTGTGGAATTTCAAATGACATTGAAATTTTTAATTCCATGCCTGACCAATTACTGAAACTATCTGACCTTTTATCAGGATCCGGTGGCCTTTCAAATGGTATTCTTTTTTTGCGAATATCCCATATATGAGGTGAAGATCCCGGAGCCGTTTTTCAAGCACCAAAATTAAAAAAGCAAAAAAGTGTTACCAAGTCTGGTCGCTTTTAATTATTTTTAGTATAACGCGAATACTTAGCTGAATTCGACTATTTCACTGATAATTTTTTTTTGTTTAAAATTAAATGTAGTTAAAGTATCAAAAATAATTGTTTACATTTAATAAAATAATAAAATTATTAACAATAAAAAATAAAGAAAAACTTAAATCCGTATAGTCGTAGAAAATGTCTTAGTAAAGGATTTTTCATCTTCAATACAGTTCGGCACACCTAAAGTTTTTTACACATAAATTGGAAAAGATGTAATGTACCCATTCATATTCCTCCATAAACCGTTCGGATTCAGCAGAAAATAGTAAGTCCTTCCATTCTTCCGACTAACAACACTACGCCCTGGTTCTCTTATTATAGAGATGTCGGTCACCAATTATTTTCCATGGGTACCTACTATTCGAACAGCGGTTTTTGATAGGTATAAAGACTCTTTTTACTTGTCATGCATTGCTAATTTATGGCTAGTTATGCATTCGTGAATAAAATGTAACTCAAGGTTTAGATATTACAGTTAATGATATATAGAGAAACCGTAAAATGTGGGTCCCGCATTTATATCTGTCTGTCCTTCCTATTTAACATTTAGACTAGATATCTTCTGTTCATGTGTATATGTATATTTTTCTCATTTATTACTACTCTTATCTATTACACACATACATATCAATGAACTAGATAAATGGCTTAAATATTATATGCCACAAACCACTTTACGAATGGCGTAATATTTCAAAGTTAAATTTACCATTCTAACCAATAAGACAAAAACGATGATATATCGAAATATATTGAACTAAGTTCATTTCGCATATAACATTCTCAATGCCTGATGCTTCCATCCACGACCAACCTCATTCCTATTTAAGCCTCATGTCCATACCACCTTCGCAATATCTCTTCTCTCTGTGTGACTTAATCCAATATATACAAAAGCCCCCCATATCGAAAGTCATAACCTTTCAAACCCAAATAAAGATGTTATACTTCGATAAAATAATCCCCAAGAATATTCTTTATGTTCATCCAATAAACAACCGTATTAATACCATTCCAATGTGTATATATGTGTCTCATTCTCATTCTCATTCTCATTTCTCGTTCCAAACCTCATCTCCCATCACCACCACCATTTTGATCTTGAATTCTCATCCTTTATTCACATTTCGATTTCAGATATTCACCGTATATATCCCTATATACGTACGCCTACAATTGCCATCTAACTTTATATGAGGACGAAAGAAGATGACGACCTTTTGTCCATTCCGATAAATGGAATATTTTATTTCTTGATTTCGTTCGATAAAACTTTGGGAACAAATTGTGCTACCCCTGCTGTATTATATGAGAAAGGACCTCGATAATAAAGAGAAAATCCTTCTTGGACTTTTTTTTTCTAGTTTTTTTTTTTTTGTTATGTGTTTCCTTTACGAAGAACATTTGTCTTCTTTGTTTGATCGCTTAGCACCCCTACCACCAAAAGTTTTGATTTATCTAAGCTTTTTATTTATTATTTACCTCCAACCTCCTATATCTAAGGACACAACTACCATCATTCGTAGTTCTTATACAAAAAAGCTTCTATAGAATAATTAAAAAAATACTTAATGGTATCATCTGAAAGGCGCTTTAATACTGTTAAATTTATTTTGATAGTGCTATATATTTTTCAATCAACTGTTTCAAAGACTCGGTTTGGCCAGGTGTCGATATCAATTATTTTTTGTGGTTGTGGTTTACAAAATTATTTTAATAACTCTCCGAAAAGAAGTCGACAGAAACAAACTTTCTTAAAATCATTTAGAACTACAAATAAAAAAAATTAAAAATTATTGTAGCCGGTTTTGAGAAATTTTGTAAAAGTTTGAAAAAAAAATCAAAAGTAATACGAAAAAAGGAATTTGCTATCACTGCAATTATTGTTTATATATAGCACCATAATAAGAGCTTCCGACTTAATTTCCTTAAAATAAATATAGGAAATTACTTTAATTTAAATGGAAAATTTGATTTATTGATATTATGTCTATGAAATTTAAACGTATCCCAAAATTTGCGCAAGATTTGAATTAAATAGAAAACACATTTTTTTCTTATTAAATCATAAAGCAAGAAATGAGTTATATGTATGTATGTCGAAATTTTTCATGACTATTTTGATAATTCCTTTTTCGTGACCTTTAATTTTATAGTAGGTATATATTTTGATCCTAATTCTGTTGGCTTTAGGTCTTCTTTGTTTTAACTTTTTGTTAAAAAGACGACGTTTCGCACGTGGTTACGTGCTTCTTCAGGTCTCTATGATAATAAACTATGTATTTTTTTTTTTTTTTTTTTTATTTAACAAAAAGTTAAAACAAAGAAGACCTAAAGCCAACAGAATTAGGATCAAGATATATAGCATGACTATTTTGTATAAATGTGGCTGAAATTCTATGATGGAGCTTTGAATTTCCATTTTCACTGCACGAGGGCTTGACCTTTGATTTCAAATAACAATCACCAATTAATCCAATCTGCCTGAATTTTCCAATTACTCACTTCAGTTAAATCATATTCCGACCATACGTTGTACTGTACGAAATTTTGTTACTAGGGCCGCCAAACTTTCATTTTATATTTTTGAAATATTGTTCAAAAATGAAAACACGTCGTTGTTCTCTTGTGCAATGCTATATTTTTACTTATCCTTAAAATGTCAGCTGTCATTGCATTAATTTTGGGATACCCTTTAATTGAATTAAAAAAATAAACTGTTATGTTATAATATTCTGCTACTTTAAATTTAAAGGCGCAGTTGATTTTAAAATGGTACAAAAATCTTTAGTTTAAAATTGTGTTTGCTTTCAACATCACTATAATACTCATAATTGATATGTTCTCATCTATGTAATATGAATAATAAGGGTATTCACGCAATGATGTAAAACACTGGATAAGTTTACCATTTGGTTAAGTTTACAATTTGGTTAATGAACTGTCAAATTTTGTATGAGAAATGATTTACAGAATTTGGTTGAAATTCTCCAAGGATTTTGCTTGATAAAATTAACCAAATTTGTTTGGTAAACTGAACCAAACGTCATTGTGACTTTTAGAATAAGGCGTGTTCAGAAATATGACAATTAGGTATCTCTGAGAACTAAAAAAAACTCTGCCCGTGTTCTGTAACTATCGCATTGAGATTAGTTGGCGATGAAAATTGTGAATAAAAACGTTGTTTATACAAAAAAAAAATAATTAGGACATCCACATTTTCTGACTATTGATCAGCATTGTTTATTTACACAAAATCCATATAATGGGCCATATGGATATACAAAAGTAAATGCTTTTACTGGTATTTGTTATGGTTTCCGAATTGCCATGGAATATAAGGAACCATTTATTCTTTTTATTCTTCTTTTATCAAATTTCAGTTAAGTTGAGCTCAAGACAACTTTTACTGCGTAAAACGAAAGTGAACTAAACTGAAGGAAAAGTAGATATCGTGCACCATTATGGGCGTGCCATATGATTTTTCTTGTATTCGCTCATTTTCGTTCGATCAGTGCCTTGAGTTTGCGACTATTACAGTTCTAAATTTAACCCCGAAATCGTTTTTTCATATAATGAAAAAAAAAATAATATAAAAAAACTGTTTTTTTTCGTGTACCTTACATTTCGTTCCGAGACATTCTGCTTCGATTTCAAGTTACATAGGTAGTTAAGGAGAGGTTCTACATTTAAAAATAATTTCGAAATCTGAACACGCTTATTTGTATACATATTTTGGAGTTTCATATTTGACGTGTAACGAACAGCTGATTCAATTACACCGCATTTAACCAAATGAATTAAAAAGGCGTTCACGCAAACTTTTGTGTAAACTTATCATTTTACACAATTGGTAAACTTAGGACGTTGCGTGAATACCCTTAATATATTATTGTATATTATCTTAAACTGCTTAAGTGATTTATTTCAAACTTGGGAATTTAAGTTTTAAGGTGATTCCCTAGAGAAACATTTGTTTATTTTATGTCTAAAAGCAACTGTAGGTACATACCAAACCCACGATTTGGAAAAGCTATTTTGTCACGAAAACAGCATTAACATAACTTCGATAATATTACTTCATTTATATACATTTTTAATAAGATAATAAAGGGCGCTCTTGCTGTTATGCTTTGTCATAGAAATCGGTTACTACGATCTCGATTTGAAAAAAAAAATCAGATTATTAAAGGGTGATTTTTTAAGAGGTTTAGAACTTTTTTTAAAAAAAAAACACAAAAAATTCGAAAAAATGAATGAAATATTTATTTGAATCGATAGTTTGAACCTTGCAATTTAATGTTTAAAGATAATTTCATGCAAATGTTGACCGCGGCTGCGTCTCAGGTAGCCCATCTGCTGAGTCCAATTTTGGCATACTCTTTCACACATATCAGCCGGTATCTCACGAATGAATGCATGGATGTTAGCTTCCAGTGCGTCAATCGAAGCGGGCTTGTCCCTATAGACATTAGCCTTGACATACCCCCACAAAAAATAGTCTAATGGTGTCAAATCGCACGATCTAGGCGGCCAATTGACCGGCCCGAAACGTGAAATTAACTGTTCACCAAACTCGCCTCGCAATTGCGCCATTGTTTCGCGTGCTGTGTGGCATGTGGCACCGTCTTGTTGAAACCACATATCATGCAAGTCAAGAACTTCCATTTCGGGCAAAAAAAAGTTTGTTATCATCGCTCGGTAGCGTTCACCATCACCATTGACAGTAACGCTGCGATTCGCATCATCTTTGAAGAAATATGGCCCAATAATGCCGCCGGCCCATAAACCGCACCAAACAGTGGCTTTTTCGGGATGCATTGGTAGCTGTTGCAATGCTTCTGGCTGATCTTCACTCCAAATGCGGCAATTGTGCTTATTTACGTATCCATTCAACCAAAAATGAGCCGACCATAAAATGGAAGCAGCGAGCGATGAACATTTCGAACCGAGCACGAATTTTGATAGTAAAATTCAATAATTTGCAAGCGTTGTTCATTTGTAAGACGATCCATGGTTAAATTGCAAACCAAACTGAAGCTGTTTGACAGTGACACAAGGTACTAAACACACGTCAGCTGTCAAAACCAGTGTTGCCAAAACCAAACCAGCTAAAAAATCACCCGTTATATAAGACAATTTTTGAAACTTGTTCTTATGGGCCATCACACAGTGGTTTTAAAGTCTGAATAGTTTAGTCCTATTAATCTGATTTTAAAAGAAATAAATTAAGTATGGAATCCTATATATTTTATGCCACCTGCTAAATACGTTAAATTAAAAGTAGTACAGTAAAACCCGCTTAAGAGAAACCCACTTATTTGAAACACTTTTTTCATCCCCGAGTATTTGTCGACCAATTACCTTCAAAACAATCTGCTTAAGTGAAAAACCCGGATACCTGAAACATTATTTTCAGTCAAATTTTACATTTTTTTCATACAACAAACTCTCTTAGTTTGCTGAATCCTTAGACGTATTTTTATTTTTCACCTCCACCAAATTTTCCCCACGAAAATAACATTTGAATTTCTAGTTCTGTTTGGTATATTTTTTAAGAAAAAGGCGTAAAACCTGTCAAACTTTGAAAGAAGGAGAAAATACTCTCATAAAGGGGAAAACTTGTCAAGAATTTAACAAACGCACTGAACCACTTTTTGTATAACATGTCAATTTTTGGCATTTTTGATTGGTAATCCGGAATAGAAATGCCAATCGAACGCTTTTAACGATTCTGAAGTACAAGTGCTTCTGGTTTTGATTCTGAATTCAAATCCAAAAGGATTTTCTTTTGTATGGAGAAGAAGAATTGTCATTTTGTGTGCTTCAAAAGGCTTCTGGACAAGACGTCAAACGGTGACAAATAAATTTGAATCTTGTAATTATTAAACTGAAGAATAGAAAACAAAAACGTAACCTAGAATTTATTGAACTTATTTGAATCCTCATCAAGTCGGAAATCTACGATAATCTCCTTCCAGATCAGCGCTTCTGGGGATAAAAACACTTAGCGGTGATTTTGTGGTTTGCCGGCCATAAGTCACTACCAATTGCAACACGCCGAGTTCGGCCGTAGGCGATTTTCAATTAAGATGGTGAATTAAGTATTCACTTAATAGATATCTGAAAATTACCTATGTCTATGTCTAGATGGTACTCATTTATAACATTTTTATACCCTATATCTATTATTACATTATATTTATTAACGTTCTGTGAACTCGATTTACATTTCAAGCTTATACAGTTGAGCCTTATAGAACTAAAACAAAAATATTTTCATATTAAGGAAAGATATAGATAAGATAAAAAGATATTTTTGCGTTTTTTATTTATTATTATTACCATTTTGTTATAATTTGTTGTTAGGCAAGAATAAAAGACTTAAGAAAGAACATGAAATAAAAAAAAATAAATAAACATCGCCTCTAGAGTTTGGAAAATATAATTTGTGCATGTGTAATTTTTTTGTATCTACCATTCGTTGATCCGAAGTTATAAGGGTCTAAACTTGTCTGTATTTCCTTTTAAGTTTTATGAGAGAAACGTATGCTCTACATAGCGATTTTTTTTTTATATATATAAATTAATTTCTATATAAGTTAATTTCTTGAGATCTTTTTTCAACAATTATATTTCAAACAACACCAATGAACTCATCGACGTCATCGGAGGAAGAAAACGTTGAAATCCAATTTGTCGAGGAGTCTGATAGACCAGAAAATTTTAGTGAAAATATATGTGCTGGTTGCGGTGATATACAAAAACAAAGAAGAAAGGCGAATGGATGCAGTGTGTCCTTTTGGGCAGTGGTCTCACGACTCCAGTACTAGATTCAAAAACACTTCCCATGGATGTGGTCGTACAAACCTTAAATAAATGGCCCGCCATATTGCCCTATGTGCAGGGCATTATGTTTTTTTTTTTTGAAACATTTTTTGTATCCTAATTTTTTTTTACGACTTGAATTCTTAAATTTATTTAATTTATTTATGTTGTTTTTTTCCCAAACTTAATATATATTTTTGATTGAAATTAAAAATGGCGTCCGTAGTAAAATTATTTTAGAATTAAATTAGGTGCGCCATAATGCCCGAATTTACCCTACCTACTCTTTTCCCTAGGATGTTTTCCAAGTTTGAAAATTTCCTATAAACGTTTACAATTTTATAGAAAGGCTATGAAAACGAGCATTTTGTTATGGAAAATTCAAAATTCAGTCGACAAAAATTAGTACATACATATAATGAAATTCGAACCATTTGAGCACGTATGCGCTCATATACAAATTCGAAAATTTAAAAAATGTGGGACATCCTATAACCTATGGGTACATATATACAGTATACACCTATCAGATAAATGTATGAAATGCCACTTTTGGTTTTATAAAAACCCCTTTTTTTAATTTTTACAATTATAGATTCAGTATTTTCAAAGATTTAAACCCTTTTTTTCAGTACTGACTTCTGAGTTAACTCTTAAAATTTGTCGTCGCCTTTTAAGAAAACCGGCATAACTCAAAGACACGATTTTTGAGTTAATGATGCCAATCGACTAAACAAAAATTCTATATTTTTCTGTCAAACTGGCATAACTGTAGCACTTCGGAATCCCGAAAAAAATTCTAAATATTAAAAAAAAAAAATAAAATAAAAAATAAATTGTATGACTCAAAAACTTTAAACTCATTTTCTGAACAATCATGTTTTTTTTTAATTTATAGCGGTTATCTTAAAAGGCGACGATATGTACTTATATATGTATGTATGATACTCTGCAAATAAATAAATTATAACAGTGCAATATACTATTTTAAGGTTGGTTCTTGCTAACTTATTCTGCCTAAATGTTTTCCTAAAATTTTGTAAACTATACATTTTGATTAAAAAGCTAAATTCCTACCGAAAATATAAAATATGACCAGTGTGACCATTCTCCCAGAAATGAATGGATGAACTCAGTACAATTTTGTCTTAAAACATGTTTCAGTTGCATATACATACAAACATACTAAATGTAAAAAAACCCTTAAACTCAATTCTTTGCTTCATATATTCCGGTTTATGTGTACCAACAACAGCTGAAAATATGTACAGCCAAAAATAATTTTGAAACATGTTTTATTTTTATCATTCTTTAAAAATAATGTAAAACAAATCTGATGTACTCGCTTTAACTAAAATTGAATTGTAAAAAATGACACACAAGAAATATCTAATTTCCATTGTTGTCACAAAAACTTTTTTTTGTTATAAAATTTCCGTCTTGTCAATCTCACCTGTCAGATAACAAATTACTTATCAAATCATAATGTCTCAAAGTCGTCCCAACAACTTACACGCCCAAGGACATTTTTTTATATTTCATAGGTATATAACAAAAGGGATTTACGAATCTGCGTGATCTATATGAATAAGTAAGATAACAACAATAACAAACAAAAAAATCACAACCTCTCTAGCAAAGCTCATGATACACCACTTCCAACACAAAAAAAAACAAAAATGTCCTATAGTACATCCTCTAGGAGACTGTCTTCATCATCATGCAACATTGTTAAGGTTGTAAATTTGCACTTAGCCTTGTACCGCACTCCAAAATGGAAAGAACTAAAAATTCACCTAGGTACTTTAGACATCAACAACAATAACCCAACATCAGTAACAAATTGGATAGAGAAAAGCGCAAGCCACTTTCAAGCTTTCAAGATGCATTATTGTCTATTCTCACAGCAGGGATGTACATATATATTTCCTCCATCTAAAGTGTATATTGCTACCCCTCCACTTCCAAAAAAAAGATAAAAATCCACCACTTTAGCTGTTCATCTAGTTTTTCGTTTTGTTTTCCCTGAAGAAAATGTAAAATACAAGACAATATAATATGACAAGAAAAGGTAGGCAGGATCATGAGGATAAAAAAAATATAAGCGGAAGTGCAAATGTATAACGGTTGAACTTCATTACAAAATAATGTCGACTGAGAGTCAGTTTAGACAAAACACTATATTATGACAAGAGGAGAGATATCTTTGTGCAAGACAACATTTCCGAATCATTTGAATGAAATCCTTTTGAAGGAGGAATAAACAAAGAAGTGCATAAAATATTATTTCCTATTTTATTGTTCTTGACTTATCATGGTTAACTATTGATTGAAAAAGGTACAACTTGCCTGACGTTTCGTTCCTGCTGTGAAAAGAACAGAGGACTTTCTGATTTTGAAAGCTTTCTTATTTCTCCTGTACACAAATACCATACATTCGTAAAGGAATGGATTTATGTAATTTTTGATTAAAAACAAATCCAACAAATTCTTCTTCTCCACAAAAAATAAGTACATCAGCCTTGGAATCTCAATCTGACAATATTGATGTTCTTATCTCCAAATAACAATTTTTATGAAATATCTTCTTTTTTTATCAAAAACATTAAATTTAATTTAATTTTTGAACACAAATCGAAATGCTTTACAAAACAAGCAGAAATCATCACCCGTTTCTATTAATTAAACAACTTTGCCATCTTTCGCATTAGGCTCTGATTGTGGTGTATGAGGGTGCTTTTTGCTGGCAGTGCTATTGAAATCATGTCCCTAATGGCAATCAATTATTATTGCCAATAGTTTTGGCTTCGTTGCATCTAATTTTGGTATATCAACTAATTACAGATAAACACTAAATCGATTTACTCTATATAGAGATAGCGATATTGTGATGAGATAGAGAGAGAGAGAAAGGGATAGGTTAAGGCTAATGTCATTTCATTTCATACCCAAGGATTATATCGGATTTTCCTGCGTCCGCCTTTGTCACTATATACATATACCTATAGATCATGCAATATGTCCCTGACTGACCATACCATATCCGGCCAAAATAAGTTAGGTCATTCACACTTTGCATTCATGCTAATATTTTGACCAACAAAATCCAACAAGGCTGACAATAAGGGTTCTATCAGTATCTATTGCTGCTCATATAACCTTTTTTTTTTTCTTTTGTTTTTGGTTTTTCCGGACGACCGTGTTTAAGCTGATATCTGCCAATTTATTTAGCCACATTGTTAACCTCGAACATATATTAAATTTATCTCCATAAACATTAATAGAATTTCACTTGGGCTAGGGATTCATTGACCAGAAATAATAGATATACGGAACTGCTTTGCTGTTGGTTTAGCTATAGTGATTAATAAGATTGAACCAAGGGATAATCACAGTTAATCAGCTTTGTCACAATCCCTTTTCTCTGTGGTATAAGACCTTTCAATTAAGCTCACAACCTTCCGGAGACTAACTAACTTTATAGTTAGGTATATACATCTACGAAATAATCAAGCTATGATGAAACACAGTAGTATAGGCAAATAAGCTAATTCTTCTTCTCATAACCTCATATATGTATAATGTATATGCAGTAGGCTATGTACATATGAGAAGATCTCCTATACCTATAAGAAAGTAATATATTTGATTTTCAGAGTTTCTTATATATTCATATCGAAAAATCATAGATTTTAATTTTTCCACTAATATCTCATAACTCAAAGTTAGCATAACATATTATGCCATCGGTCAAATTAAGCCTGATTTATGCGCCAGGGTCATGTAAAATTGGTTATTTCGAATTCGTGCCACCCAGAGAAGCCGCGAAGAACATTTGAACGACGATATATTTCATACATAATGGCATCGATAGGCCTTTCAAACGAATCAAAAATTTCGATGATATCTCACACACACTTTGTTTTATTTAAATTTAAAGATAGGAAGCGCTTAATGAAAGTCCCTGTACAATATGTAAACTTTTGTATTTTTTATTTAGTCTGTTTAACAAGTATTGTTCGATTTGTTTCCTCTTGTCGCTCTCCTCTTAATAATTTTTAATCAAACCTGGGGGGTCATTCCGTAACTCGATTATCGTCAGACGATATCGTTTGAGCGATAGTGATGTCTTTATTGGCTTCACGTAAGTCGATAATCGTCGAAACGCTATCGTCAAAGCGGTTGGACGATAGCTTAATTGGTATAGTCTTGCATTAATTTTTAAGTTTTTAGGTGACTGTAGTTAAATGATTGAGCTGCCACTGTAGTTTACCATCTTGTGTTTAACTGTTGCATTGAAAAATTGAATTTAAAATGTTTCGGCCAAGATATTTTCGCGCGCTATTTCTAGTGAGTCCAAACTTTTCTCCATTTGCTAATGCTCTTTGTGGGGAGCCCATCGACATTCAAGTTTGCTGCCAAATCAGCGCACAATTTGTTGTCTCATTTTGAGTTGGACGGAGTTCGGCTTATGTCTCCTGACCATATCGGGATGTTCATCCATAAACGAAGTTTAAAATGCAATTTGAGATTTAGTGACTGCCCTATAAAGTATTTGCATTTATATTAATTTGTAAAAATATAACAAAAAAAATTACATTTTAAAATGATCTCTCAATCGGCACCAAACACAAAACAACAAATATTAAAAGTGCATTTTATTGACAATTATGACAGCCAATTTGACTTTTCAACTACAGTTTGTGTTTCTGAAATTCACCAAATGCTCTCAAACTGCGAACAGTAGACGATACGATAGTGGCCGAGTTACGTGAAGCGAATAATGGACGATCTCGTCGACGGTTATCGTTTTGACGATTATCGTTCAGTAAATTACGGAATGACCCCCCTGTAAACATCGACGGTTTTAGGTCTTTTTATTTCTAAGATAATTTAAACTTTTGAAAACTAAATTTTTGTTTGGTTATTTAGTAGCAGTTTTATATTAACAAAATTTACAACAGACTGGATTTTAGATTTTTTGTTCCTTAAAGTCTAAAACATAGCTTCTTGTTTAAAAAAAAAAAAATGTAATATTGTAACTGTTTCCATTCTTTCTTTTCGAACTTGGTTTGAATGGCAACACAACTATCTATTGTTGCCTTTTTAAGGAAGGTTGGAAGAGTTCTTTCGTAAAAAATTTAAAAGAGAATTTCATTTTCGATTTGATCAAGAGTCTTATTTTTTGGTTCCTTTAAAATAAAAATAAAATCTGTTGGGATCTGTAAAATATGGTAAGTTCCCGAATTTATTACGTGGAAAATATTGAAGATCCTTCATGAACCGTTCAAATAAAAAAAAATGTAAATTTACATAAATATCATATATTATGTAGATTAAATTTACTTGTTTTTTGTTTTATAACTAAATAAATATAGGAAAATATTTTGAGTTTTGTTTTCAAAATTTTTGACATTTTTCGAATGTTTTGACTTTTTTCAAAATTTTTGACTTTTTTCAAAATGTTTGACCTTTTTCAAAAATGTTTCCCTTTTTTTAAAATGTTTGCCTTTTTTCAAATTTTTGAATTTTTCATTTTTTTTCCTTTTTTCAAAATTTTTCACTTTTTTTAAAATATTCATTTTTATCAAAAATTTTTCAGTTTTTTCCAAATTTTTTCCTTTTTTCAAAATTGTTGACAGTTTTCAAAACTTTACACTTTTAGATTTTTTTTTACTTTTTTCAAATTTTTTCAGTTTTTCCGTTTATTTTTCCTTTTTTCAAATTTTTTTTTTAATTTTTCACTTTTTTGTTTAATTATTCACTTTTATCAAAATTTTTCATTTTTTCCAAATTTTTCATTTTTTCCAAATTTTTGACTTTTTTCAAAATTTTTGACATTTTTCGAAATTTTTAACTTTTCTATTTTTTACTTTTTTTTCAAAATTTTTCACTTTGCACTTTGTCCGTTTCTTTTTCATTTTTCCAAAATTTTTAACTTTTTTTTTTACTTTCTCACTTTTTTTAAAATTAATCACGTTTATCAAAATTTTTCACTCTTTCCAAACTTTTGACTTTTTTAAAAACTTTTGATATTTTTCAAAAGTTTTCACTTTTCTATTTTTCTTACTTTATTATTTACTCAATTTGTTTCTACATTTTTTTTTTTTATTATTTGACTTTTTCAAAATTTTTCACTTTTTCCAAATTTTTGACTTTTTCTATTTTTTTGAATTAATTCTTAACCTGCGTCAAATCACTCATACAAATCTCCCTCCTTAGCAACGAATTCTTGACTTATAAATCGAGTAGCGCAGTGCGAATGGAATATAGCTCTCTCAGTCGTGACAAAAGTTTTTATAAATAAAATTGAACAAATAGAGACCAAGAACCATATAAAGGAGTCTGATGATCGGCATGGCAGTCATGAAATAGCTATAACTCCAGCCTATAATACTTGGTGATAGCTCACTCAAGTGTTTTTATTCACTCAAACCTTCAATATTAATATGATGGTGCGAAAGATTGGCAGCGTAACTCCAAGTTTGTTATCACACAAAAACCATTTATAATTATTTTTCAAAATGTTTCACTTTTTTTTAAATGTTTCCCTATTTTTAGATTTTTCACTTCACAACCAGGAATCATTTCCTAAAGTATTGGTAAAATTCCAAAGTTTAATCTTAGGTGGTTTAAAAGTTATGGATTTTTGAAAACTTAAATGACATTTTCTGTTCACTATGTGGCGTTCTTCATGTTTAGCTCAAAACTTTTGATTTTGAAGTTATTTTAGCAAACAAAAACTGTCAAATTAGATGTGCTGCCAATTTACTAACTAGAATATGTCCAGATTTACATTCTCTAAAAATTTCCAAGTTGAGATTTTGATCAAATATTGCATTATGATGATAGTGGAATTTTGTTTTCTCGTCTGTCTATTTGGATGCAGCCAAACCTTACTAGAAATATTCGTGTTAGAACAAAAAGTATCATTATTGCATAATACAAATTTTAATAATAGCTATAATCTTGCTTAAATTAAAAAAAAAAAATTATATTTTAATTTTTTCAATTTCCGTATTTGGTATTGAAATATGTATTTAAATATGATAAATCAAAAAATATTTTTTTTTTCTTTCCGACAAAAATTAATATTATGCAAATATTTTGTGGCCTCATTTTACTACTTCGAGCGAGACGAGACCTTATTTTTGTTGACTGAAATTTTCCGAGTGTCTTGGCGGTGCGGCTGTCTCAGTAGAAAAGGTTAAAAATAAAAAAATGCATTTTTCGATTTTAATACAAACCAGCATAATAGAATCATACTTTAATTCGATATATTTTTTTTTACAAAAAACGCAAGAAGAATGATATGGTAACGCGAAAATATTGACACAAAACTAAAATTTGTCAACTTTAACGATTCTAACTAAGGTGCCAGTTATAGCTTTCATTGAAAACGATCATTGAAAATTTCAATTGTTAATTTTGAGGCGTTGAGAATAAAAAACAAGTTAAAATTTGGATGCCAATATAAAACTTATGGCTCAATTATTATTTCTATCCAAAAAAAATTTCCATTTCGGCCCAACTTTTCACATATAATAACTTTAAAGTTTTCAATGATCAATGGTAAGTAGTTCAATAATTGAAAAAATAAAAATTATTTTATGCGGAATCTTGGGCCAAAATGAAAATTTTTTTCAGCTAAATATAATAATTGAGCCATAACCTTCATTTAAACATATAAATAAACATTGATTTTCCTTTCTTAAGGGCTCAAAATTGACAATTAAAATTTTCAATGATCGTTTTCAATGAAAGCTATAACTGGCCCCTAAGGAATTATTTTAAATTAAACCAGGAAATATTTTTTCTGTGTACATATTTGCGTTATTGTGGTATCATATGTATTTATTTTTTTTATTTTCTAAACTACCTACATACATACATACCTATAAAAAAACAGAAATGTTTTTGTAAGGGTAATGCCTCTTGCTAGGAATTGACAAATCCCCCAAGAGTATCTCTTGACATGAAAAAATGCTTCTCATCTTAGCCGTTCGGTTTCGGCAGAAAATTAAGGTCCTCTCCATTTTCATCAATTAACAGCTGGCACAAGTTAAGAGTTTTAAGTCACACGAGCTGTCGCGCAACAAATTTAACTACAAAACATACAGCACGCATAATCTATAAACAAATCATAAATTCCTAGAATATAAGAAAATTAAGTACATGATCCCAAATCCTTTGTTTAACAAAGTTTTATTAAGAATTTTGCAATCTGAAATTCAATTCACAACAACAATTTTCAAATTAGATAACCCACCAATACCTGGGTCCATGTAAATACTTTTCCTAACATTCCACCTGTAAACAAAATAGAAAAACTTTTTCAACGACCTTATTGCCGAACTTTACATAATGACATTGTTTCCTTTTTTAACCATCATCATGGCCGGTCCCATGTATACAATCTAATCTATATACTCATATCCATTTCATGTTATATCTTTGTGTATCAGCTACATCAGCATCATTGAACTTTTCTGAACTTCTGTGACAAATAATCTCCGTATTAAGTAACTATATAGCTTTCTTTGCTCACACTTTGTTGACATATTGACACAAATGTTAGCTCATCCTTAGACATAACCTTATTTTGTCCATATATATTGTCTCTCCTGCAATCTTCTCGCTTTTACTCCCATTTTGATTTTGACAGATTTTACGAATTTAAAATAAAAAAAAATCTGTCCATCTTGTCAATATTGTGTGTGTATATTTTGATTTTGTTTTCTATTTTATTAGATATTAGATACCTATAACGTCTCTGAGTGGTACTATACTATATATTGATATTATCCTTTTTTATCATATTTGTTTCAAAAGGATCATATATACGTATAAGGGTCGTCACAATATCGCAACCTAAGGGTTGACACTAATACACTTATAGAAAATTCAAATTAATTCACAAAAAAAGTTTTCGTTTTCCAAAAGTGAATGAAGAATGAATATCCTTTTGTGTGGACGTTAAACTAACAAAAATATAACAAAACACGTCCTTAAACTACTAGAATATAAAATACTGAGTGCATTATCTATAACCAAAGAAGAAGAAAGACCATATAGAGACGTGTTTGCTTTTGTATACTGACTGACCACAACATATTCCATTAGCATTTTCGTTAAAGTTTGACGAAAGTATGTAGGTACATATGTACCAAATTTTAGCTATTTCTTGTGGTTAAAAGTAAGAAGTCCATATAAAGTATAACATGATGCCTTACTTATGGTGGGATCTCTACTCCTGACAAAAGGTCGAAGCATTTTCAAAATGAACTTGAAGTTACCTTCTTTTGATCCCTTTGAACTTTTATTTTTGATATTGCAGGGTGTTTCGGTATTTAACATGATTTCTCTTATATTTGTTTGTCAAAAAATCTTAATTTGAATACAAAATAAATAAGATAGAATAATATAGCTCAAAGCACAGGTAGGTAGAGCTCAAATTTTGTTTATTAATATTTTATTTTATTTATGTATCAATAAAGTTATGTTATAATAATAATAAAAGATAGAATAATAAATAAAATAGAACGTTTTATATTTTTCTTTTTTGGTTATTTAACATTTGGTTTTTTTTTTTTAATTTTTAAGCACACACGTGGTTGAGGTGTGATGCAATGTAAAAATGCCCAAAAGTGGTCTTATACAGAGAATGAAGTAATTGAAGGAGAGAATCAAATATTTAAGGAGATTTTAAGGACTTTCTTTTAAAGGAATGTAGGCAAGTTTGGAGGTTCAGCGATCATAGCACCTCATAATGCGGAATATTTGAAAAAGTTAAAGTAGTAACAAATTTTCAACTTTCTAGCAATATTAAATAAGTTGAAAATTTAAATGTAGAAAAGTGGGCATGGCAGTGGGGACTGCACTGGACATATGTATGTATATGCATTGCCTTAGTTTTAAAAGAGCTTATATAGTTACAATCGATTTATAACAGAGTGCGAAGTGTGGAGTGTGGAGCACACTAAGGGGGAACATTTGTTGCAATTTTACTTGACTTTTTTTTTTTAAATGGCCGTGCTCATTCTAACTTCGTGTTAAGTCGAACCAATTTTATCTAAGATTTTACTTATGACGAGCTTATGCCGAAAATATATCGTAGCTTTCATTTTGCTTAAACACAAACAGTGGTGCTGTGGGGCGTATACGCAATTTTTTACATTGATTTTTTAAATAAATTTTATGGTGAGGGCTTTAAAGAAAAATGTTGATAAATTAAATAAAGTGATAGAAAAATTATTTAAGGAAAGAATATTTTAGTGACCATAATTTTTAATCTTTTAATTTAATAATTTTTTATCGCTCCATTTAATTTATTAATGTTTTTCTTTAAAAACCTTACCCATAGCTTTCTGAATTTTATAACCCCATAACGGGAGGACCAAATCCTTCGAATGTATGTTAAGAATCAAAAGAAGTATTAATAACATAAAGATGAACAAATTACTTCTACGTCTTATACAGAGAATGAAGTAATTGAAGGAGAGAATCAAATATTTAAGGAGATTTTAAGGACTTTCTTTTAAAGGAATGTAGGCAAGTTTGGAGGTTCAGCGATCATAGCACCTCATAATGCGGAATATTTGAAAAAGTTAAAGTAGTAACAAATTTTCAACTTTCTAGCAATATTAAATAAGTTGAAAATTTAAATGTAGAAAAGTGGGCATGGCAGTGGGGACTGCACTGGACATATGTATGTATATGCATTGCCTTAGTTTTAAAAGAGCTTATATAGTTACAATCGATTTATAACAGAGTGCGAAGTGTGGAGTGTGGAGCACACTAAGGGGGAACATTTGTTGCAATTTTACTTGACTTTTTTTTTTTAAATGGCCGTGCTCATTCTAACTTCGTGTTAAGTCGAACCAATTTTATCTAAGATTTTACTTATGACGAGCTTATGCCGAAAATATATCGTAGCTTTCATTTTGCTTAAACACAAACAGTGGTGCTGTGGGGCGTATACGCAATTTTTTACATTGATTTTTTAAATAAATTTTATGGTGAGGGCTTTAAAGAAAAATGTTGATAAATTAAATAAAGTGATAGAAAAATTATTTAAGGAAAGAATATTTTAGTGACCATAATTTTTAATCTTTTAATTTAATAATTTTTTATCGCTCCATTTAATTTATTAATGTTTTTCTTTAAAAACCTTACCCATAGCTTTCTGAATTTTATAACCCCATAACGGGAGGACCAAATCCTTCGAATGTATGTTAAGAATCAAAAGAAGTATTAATAACATAAAGATGAACAAATTACAAGACCTAACACTTTTTTTCGTTATCCGCTTCACGTTAAGTGGCGCTTCAACTGAAATGCCCCAAATGCAATATTTATAGATAAAAAAAATTTAACTTTATTTTTTTTAATGGTGCTCGTTCTTACTTTATGTTAAGTCAAACCAATTTCGTTTAGACTTTACTTATGACCAGCCTAAAATTATACATTAAATATGTCGTGGATTTAATTTTGTTTAAAATCAATAGCAAACAGAAATAGTGGTACACTGAGGCGTATACGCATTTTTTTGTATAAATAAATTTTCTTGACTTCTTACTCATACAACATTTATAAACAACGAAAATTCTCAAATATCAGCGTGTTGTTTCACTCTTTGGGGCCTTATTTAATTTTTTTTTCTTTGAGTCCTTATTTCACAACGAAATAAATACCCAATGAAATATGACCGCAAAAATTTTGTGATTTAATTTAATTTTATTTTGAAAAATACCTTGGGGCCTTATTTCATTTTGTTAAAATGTAATTTCCTTTCTCAAAAAGTATTATTTTCGAGCACTCTTAAAAAATACCGCGCTAATTGTGGACACAGCAATCATGTTTCAATGTAAGATCTCGTTGAAAACCATAATCGAGTAACGGAATACCTGACAAAAAAAAAATGCGCGATTTTTTTCAGCTATTCTGTTACTCGCTGATGGTTTTAAACTCGAATTTTCATGTTGCATTCAGCCCAAATTTTGTAATGCTTACAAGGCAACAGAATAACTGACAAAAATTTCTTCAACTTTTCTGTTGAATTTTAAGAATTATAAAATTTGTGTTGAATGCAACATGAAAATTCAAGCACAAGAGCAGGAGAGCTACATGTGCTCTTGCTGTAAACAAATGCAAGGGGCATAATTTCATTATGAAAAATAGCCCAAACTTCTGCGCCTTATTTCATTTGAACTTTTGGGGTATTATTTCTTGTGTCATAATTTCACGGAGCTAGTTTTCGTCTCATTTTGTTTGTGCAAGTTATTTCATTAGAACGTAGCTTTGATTTATTTAAAATTAATATTTTATCAAAATATATATTTCATTTTTGACTTTCATACATTCATATATCTCGAGTTCAAGATTTGTACCAATTTTTTTATAAATAACTTTCTTATATTTAAAATGATCTATTGACACTTTTTTATGCCCCTTTCGTTAAGAAAATAAGTTCTCGACCTTTTTTACCCCAACTTATCTTACTTAAATTTAGAATTTCAAAAAAATTTCTCCAGATAACCTCAATCATTTATGAATACTTTGAACCCTCTGCATCAATGAAAAACAATACATTTCTCTATAAAGTAGCTTTATAACACCCTGTCCGAACCTTTGACTTTACTGTAGTTAAAAACTTTCTTCTGCGGCAAGAAAATCCGTTTTAAACTTTTTGTGTAATGGATGTTGGTGGTCCCTATGGAGATAAAGTTGTGAAAAGAACGCGCAGCATAGAAACTTCGCGGCAAACGGTGGCGGCTAACTCAATTCGGTCGTTCTGGTCTAAAAGATTCTCCAGTATATGTAGGTTACTTTATATAATTCGCCCCTTTTTATGTTTCTGAATTTTTGGGATAAGAAACTTACGGATCATAACACTCTGGGATAATTTAATAATGTATATATTGTTGTTGGGAATTTTGTGAGAAATTGCAGGAACTCACAGGAAGACAGCATTGGTGTATTTTTTTTATTTGTTAAAAGCGTTATATAGGGATGTGTTGAATATTGAATAAATTTGCAACTAGTAAAAATCCCTTAAGATCTAGATTCACTTGCATTTGATAACTACTGCAATAAATTGCATTTCCCGGTGGAAAAATGGTTCGTTTTAATGCACCACCGCACTAGAGATATAGTGTTCCAAGGATCTATGTATATACATATATGAATATTTATTTTATTGAAATTGTGTGTTGATGGTTTTTACTATGCAATTTTAAGAGGATGGATTTTCTAAATAATTTACTGCATATTGGAAACTTTTGAAAACCATTTAGATATGGGTTTTTTTTTGTTGTTGGTACCTGTCGGTATATCCATCTATGTTTGTAAATAATGGTATTTCAAACAAACCGTATAAAAGCGTGGGTAATAAATTTTAAGAAGACTTTGATTTTTTTTTTTGGGAGCGATGGAAATCGATTTTATTGAGTTTATTGTTTTAAAAGTTTAATTTGCCTTGAAATGTCAATTCATCTCATTTTCATTACGTACATATATATGTATGTATTTATAACTTTTCCTACAGGATCTGTTTTTAATTTATTTTGATTTTTTTCTGCCAGATTGACAGAGATGAAACTTTATTTTTTTTTTTGTATAACTTCAACATTTTTGAAAAGTGGGTGGTATGGACTTTTCTTATGGATGAGGGTTCTGCTGGTGATGGTTAAGAATTTTGAAGGATTTATAAACTTTTAATATTGAGTAAAATTTAAGATGGTGAATGCGTAGTACACAGTATAGCGTACGCAAGGGGCTGAAGAATTTCTCAAAAAAAAAAATAAAAGTTCTTCCAATAAATCGATGGATTGCGAGCAATGTAATAAATGTAATAAATGAAATAAATTCTCAAATCGATTTATTTCTCAGCTTTAAGAATAAACAGAAGTTTAAGTCCTACTCAATTGCAATCCAATTATGATTTAAAAAAATTCTTTATCATTTATATTTCATTAGATGAATAGAAATAAATTGTTGTCAACATGTTAATAAATTAATGGGATATGTACCTGTCCATTTGTGCTAAATATCGTGTGAGAAATGTATCATTCGAGAAAATACCATACGTAAATAAATCAATTGAGAAAAATATCACGCGAGAAATATATCAAACATCTCAAAATCCCTACAAACGAGTTTTGAAATATTTCACCTCTATAACGAATTAAAGGTTGTCTTTTTTGTGTACCCAAATCATTTGTCCCAAAAATGGGCTTCCTTCTTTTTTAGTTTTATATAAGAATGACACTATTCTATCCACATTAAAGCTTTTAGATACATTTTTTTTTAAATATCCGATTGAGTGGCAGAAAATTGTTGAAAATTGAAAATTGCCCAAAATTTCGAAACAAAAAAATTCAAAATGATTTTCAAAATTCTACTTTGTTAAGTATTATTTTTAGTTTTAAAATTTAACTATTTTTTTAATTTTGAGTTAAAACTTAAAACCAGATTCTTAAATGTAGTCCAGAGTGTTCTGGCACTACATCCTTACAGGAACAATCTTGACCCCCCCCCCTAACTTCAGTACGGATAAAATCAGGAACTTAAAATTCGGAATTTGGTAAGCTACCCAAAAAAAAGTGCCTCACCAAATTTCAACCTCTTAACGTTAGTAGCTTCCAAGATTTCAAAACTATGAAACACTTCCCGACACCACAGAATATTGTAATTTCGCAAAGCGGTAGGTCTTGTGGTGCATATAAAGGAAAAAAATTGAGGTTTTCCATTTAGGGAGCGTGGTATCCGCCCACTTTTCCAGAATTGTGACCAATTAAATGGAGCACTTCCGATTGCTGTAGAATGAGTCGCACACTTCTAGCTTCACTAGTATAACTTTCGAGAATTTGATTTTTCAAACAAAAAAAATCTTAAATCAGACGAAAAACATAAACATTAAAAAGAGATACAAGTCCTTTTATATAAAAACCTGCATGTTACAAGTCAGTCGTGAAAAGTATAGTAAAAATACGTAAATTTTATACGCCGAAATGCTGGGTGCTAGCACTGGACTATTTTTTTTTCCAATAAAATATCAACAAATTATTATTATCTTCTATTCCTCTAAAAAATTTGGGACTTATGTCCCATTGTCAAAAAACAAAAAATTTTTGGGGCTTGGGTCACACTTGGGTGGATATAGTTATTAATTATTATTAACTCTAGATTTTTGCATTCGAGATTTTTTTTCTAAATTTTTGTATTTTTAGATTTTTTTTCGAAATTTTTTTTTAATTCTAGATTTTTGTTTTCGCGATTTTTACTTTTGAAATTTTGATTTTTATAGATTATTGGTTTCTAAATATCGTGGTAAACCCAGTAAAATCGACCAAATAGTTTTCGAATTATTAAGATCTCAAAAACAAAAAATTAAACTATTTTTAACAAATCCAAAAAAAAATTTTTGAAAATTTGAGTAGGTATTCAATTCTTTTAAAATTTTATTAAATAATCTATGCAAAAAATTGAACAAAATAAGTTGAACCATTTTTGAGAAAATCGAAAATCGACAAAATGGTCCTTTTGGAGGTGTCTACCATTTAAAACTATTTTGTGAATTTTTGGTTATAAAATTGTAGCCTTTCTGTTTACACATTTACTTAATTTTTTTTTTTAAGTTTAAGACACATTTTTGAGAAAAATAAGAATTTCATTGATTTCTTAAAAAATTTGTACAGCATGTATAGGTACCGTTATTTTTGATCCCGAAAAAAAAATGAAAAAAACGTGTCGGGGGAATGTCTAAAAAAACGTTATGGAACTAATTTTAAGGAAATTCAACCCACCATCGCAATTTCAAGTTTGATGAAAATCTCAAGTTCGATTTTTATTACCAATCCATAACTTGCCTTTAAGTATCTATATATACACATAAAGCAAGTAAAAAGTTCAAGAACATTTTTCACCTTTTTTTTTCCTAATTCATTTTTCAAAAACTTAATTCTCTAACGCAAATTGATTAAAAAAAAAAAAAAAAAAAAAAAAACACTAAAATATTGATTTCTTTCTTTAAAACGTCTTTGGCATAATATTTTAAGTGTTTTCGCTGCTTTTTATATAGTTTTTTTTTTAGTTCGAATCGCCTTTTTCAAATTTGCCCTATACCCATACGATTTTTTTCTTGTTGTCTCAAAAACGCTCTAGATTTTTGTCTATTTTTTAGCAAATCACGCTGTATGCAAAAACCTTAATTTTGCAAAGTCTTATACCCCACAAAATAAGAAGAAGTACTTTAAATTTAAGATATGCTTTCACCAGACATCAAAATTAAGCCCCCCAACAATTAACTCAAATATAACGGACATTTTTGGAAGTTTGGACTTTTTTAGTTCAACTTTCTTATGGGCTATTAATTATTCTAAACAAATAAGTACCAAAATATGGGTGCTTTAAGTTAATTTATTTTTATTTGTTAAATATATATTTGTTCTATAAATATACGCATCTACATAAGTTCCCTTCTAAGTTCTAAATGATCCATATTGTTTGAATAAATTCTTATGAGATACTTTACTCTACAAAAGGTGTAATACAAAGCCTATAAAGTTTTAAAATACTTTTTTTTTATAGCTTTACGCTAAAAAATATCATACACACATAATATTCAGGTCACAAATATATTCTTCAAAATAAATTCTTAATTTATTTTTATTCCTTAATACGCGCTGCTAATAATTCTGTTAAAACATTTTTACGATAAGGCAATCGTAAAATTCACATTTTTAAAGTAAATTTTTATTTATGTGCCTTTTACTGAAATCAACCTTAATTGCAGGTATTTTTTCCCTTAAAAAAAAATAAACACAAATATTTCTTCAACGCATGCACATAAATAAAAACCCATAAATTTCATACTTAGCCATATTAAATGGAATTTCTTATTTTCACCACATATACCACATATACATACATACATACATATGTACCTACCTGAAACTTTAAACCTCCCCAAGCTCAAATTTTCACATTCTTATTTTATTTTTTCAGTACCTTTATACCTTCATATATGTACATCTAACTTAAATTTAGAAGGCAAACGTAGGTATAGGACGTATGTAGTTACAATTTAACATCAAGGAATAAGACACCTTTAAATTTTCAGAAGAAAAACGAAATAAAATTTCACTCAAAATTCACAAAGATAATATATGAAATAAAATTTGATCTTCATAACCAAATGTGGTTTTGCCTATTACCCTAAAAAATACATTCCATATATATGTAGATATACAGTGCGGTTCTTATGAATAAGGACTTACCGCCCACATGTGGAAAGTTCAATGAATCCAAGAATCTCAATTTCTGACGCACTTACGAAAAAGTGCAAAATTAAAATTTTCTTTTTTACGTGTTTTCCTTAAAATTTTTGCAAACTCCAGTTTATTGAATATTCATGGTTCTTATCGAACTTTTGCTTCGATCCAGTAAACTTAACGAAACTTTTCTTAAGTGTGTATAAACAACTGAATCTAACTGTATCTTATAGTCAAATGATAAGGCGACGGCTGTCGCTAACATTACTAAGCTTCAAAATTGCTGAAATTTTAAAACACACTATATACATATGTGCCTTGAAATTGTGGATATAATAACCACAATGTGCCATTGCCACATTGTGGCAACTTGAGAGCTCTATTCCCTTTTATGTGATTATTATGTTAAGGACTATATATAATTGTGTCCTCTAGTGTCTCTGTGGTTTACTCAATAAATTTTAATCGCGTTACAAATCCTAGGGATTTCCCTAGACACCCACTCTTTAAACCAACAACTTTTGACGGCAGGCTTTATAATATACATACATAATGGAGTGGGTGGCGGCGGTGAGTCTTTTATAACGCGACACACTAAGAATAGATAAAAAATAATAAATAAAAATGGAAAAATGCCTTAAAATTAACGAAACAATAAATAAATTTGTGTGACATTGCCCTGAAGACTTTTTGTTGCCTAGCCAGTCGAGAGGTTGACACATCACTATACCTACTAGCACACCGGGGTGGCATTAAATTATTTCACACATAAAACATTCAGTGCCTATAGTCTATATATGTACATAGTTCACACGAGCGCAATGAAAAACGAACGAACACCAAGCGAGGGCATATTATTATCCTTAAACTGAGCGCAAGAAGAAGTGTTAAGGAAATAGAAATTTGTGTGTAATTCCTGAGGCAGAAAATGCCCTTCGAAAATATGCGGTTGGGGTTAGGGGAATTAAGTTTAAAGATAGACGAGTGTGAAAACTGCAGATGGTTATTATTATCTAGGTACTAACGTATTTTTTTTTTTTAAGCTGGAAACTTGTTGAACATTGAAGAGAAAGTTTTGTCGTTGTTTTTTTTTTTTAACTTTTTTATACGATTCCTGTCCGGAAATTGATTATTTGTCATAAATCCAAATTTCACAAAACTTTTCTATAAATTAAAAAAAATAATAATAATTTCAAGAGAAATGAAGATTTACATCAGAATGGAGTTCAAATTAAAATATACGAGAGTGGTGCGAAATTTTAAATTTGAAGAAAAGAAATCATGGATTTTTGGAATAAATTCCGCATAATGAACTCTCCGTATTATCAAAATAGACAAAAATCTAAGAAAATTGAACCCTTTTTAAATTTCCAAAGGTAGATATACTAAATTGCTTTTAAGGTTCTATTTTACAGGATTTTAGTATTACGAGATTTCGATCATATATGCAATAATTTGTTATTGCGAGATTTCTATAACGCGAGATTTTCGAAAAGAGATTTTGAAATGCGGTCAATAATACTTAATTCCCTTTGGTTGTGTTGCCAAATTTTAGTCAAAACTGGAGTCTCTATATGAGTTATTTTGGAATTCGTTATCGATCAGTCAACTAAGAGAAAGATTTTTTTTTATATACAACCGTTTAAGGCACAGCTTTGGTTTATCTGGAAATAAATAAGATTTCCTGTTGGGCAATTGGTCAATTTTATTTTATCGAGTTTGAGTACATTCAAGGATTTCACATCACAATAATTTGCTTGCTGGTGGAAAAGAAAAACAAAAAGCAAAAAATATTCAGCTTACAGTTTTGAACATTTCGTTGCCCGAAAATAGGGTTGTCGTATATGCCATTTGAGCAATTTTGGGAAATCGAATTTTAACCATATGTATAAGAGTATTGAATATTAAAAACAAAAATACTATACGTACAATTTTGAAAAAAACATTAGTTAGAACAACATTTTTTTCCATTTTTTGTTTTAATTTTGAATTTGGAAATTAGTTTTTCCAAAACTATTCACTAAAACAATTTTATTTAAAAAAAAAATTAATGCATGGATTTCTGGGTTAAAAAAAAAGGAAAAAATTTAATTGTAGAAATTTCTTTCACAATTATGTAGAGGTGGTTATTAGGAGCATATGGGTAGTTTTCTCACGTAAATCGGGGTGAAGCTTAAGCTGCCATCTTAGAATTTTCATAAAAAATTGACTTGAAAAAAAAAAAAAAGTGTGAGTGCCGGGACTCACGGTTAAGATGTGTAAATATACGTAACGTAACGTGAATCACAATCACAGAATCACAATCACGATCACAAGATACGTTACGTTTTTTTTTTCACCCTACCGCCAGTATAGATGTTTACACATCAAAAAACGGCAACACTTACAATGTCATTTTATATCTTTTTTTAATATTTTTTTTTCAGAAATTTTAGTTTGAAAATTAATTTTCCAAAAAGTATTCATTTAAGTAATGTAATTTAAAAAGTATTGCAGTTTTTTTTTTTGCTGTTTTTTGTTATTTATTTTTTTTTTTCTATTTTATGTCGATTTTTTAGAAAATTCAATGTGGCGGCTTAAGCTCCAGACCCGAAAACTACACATATGCTTTTATAAACCTCTCTAACGAATTGTTAAAGAAAAGTGTACAAATAAATTTTTTCAAGGTCAGATATTTTTTTTGCATATAACGACTTTAAGGCTATATCTAGATTTTCTCGAAGGTCCAGGTAATTCCCCACACGTATACGAAGGGTCATTCTGTAGGTACGATACATGCACGTCGCTGCAGCAGTCGGCCGCAGTCCTGTTCGTGACAAATGAAGAAATTTCAAACAGTTTGAAACTTCGGCGTCAAAAACAACAACAACACATGCATAATATGCCTGCCGTGATGGAGGTATACATACATTACGACTTAAAGTAACTTTATTTTTTGACTGCCAGTCATATCTGTGTCGCATGTGTCGCCTTTTTGATTCGATTCGATTCAAATTTTATATCGTATCTATTAAGTTTATATACTTCCGACAAAACAATATTTTAAAAAAATATCGCGAAATACATGGCTGTTTTGTCGTAAATGCCAAAATCTACATTTTTACAACAAAACAATACTATGGGAAGGGTTATTTTGTATAGATACAAGATAAAATATGTTCTGATTTTCTAATGTAACGGTAAATGATAGGTCAAATTCGTTTCAGAAATGGAAAGAGGACCTTTTAAAACATGCATTGAACGGCGCAGGGTTATAAGTCCACTGGTCAGAAGTCCACAGGTCATAAGTCCACAATGGATTTCTGACCCACTTGGGTGGGTTATAATTCCACAAATCAATTGGGGACTTATACTCCACCCAAGTGGGTCAAAAGTCCACAGGAAATTCTTGTGGACTTTTGGCCCATTAATTGTGGACTTTTGACTCACTTTAGTGATTTCAAAAATACATATTAAGTTTATTCGGTTTTAAGGTTTCAATATAGGAAAAATAGGGTACTAACTTCTCGGGAACTACCTTCACATGGGAAATTACTTCACCTCCGTATTAACAGTGAGGTATGTATGGGGGGCATTCTGCCCCACCGCAACCACGCATAGGATTTGTAGTAGGTGCGAGGTTGGATGTATGCCAAGTTTCTTTTGCATTTAAAGAATCCAGAATCTGGATCCAAAACAACTCTGAATCCAGAATCTGGATTCATTAAATGGAAATAAACTTTGCATACACCCAACCTCGCAACTACTCCAAATCCTATAGTGTGCCCAAGCAGAGCGCTTGCTCACTGTTATACGCCATAATGCTGGGTGCTAGCACTGTATTTATGTAAGCAAGCAAAAATTCAAAAACTTTATAATAAAATAAAATAAAATAAAATAAAATAAAATGAATAAATTTATGACACTTCCTTTCTAAAATTTTGGAATATTGACCCACTTTTGTGTGAACTTCTGGCTCATGAGAGTAGGGTTATAAGTCCACAATTGATTTTTGGACTTATAACCCACCCAAGTGGGGCAAAAGTCTATTGTGGACTTATGACCCTGCACCACATTGAACTACATACCCACTTTACTTTCCGATATGATTCATAAGTTCGATTTTATGAAGTTATTGCCTAAAAAGATAGAGATTGGCAAATATTTCCAAAGACTAGAAAAGTCCGAAAAAATAAAGAAACTGATGATTGAAAACTTTATATGACTCTATCACCCCTATTACGGTTGTCAAATATCAATACGATATTTGATGTTTATCAACAAAATTAATGAATCGGTATTATAGTTGTCAAAAATCAAAAGTGAAGTGAACGCTTTTTGATCAATTGTGAATGAATCAATTGACAATCTTGGTATTATCGTTGTCAAAATTATTGTTTTTTATCAAATTTTAAGTCAATTATAAATTCGACGTTGATAAATTATTTTGCTGGGATCGTGTAAGCTCAAAATTGAATAATTCATCTTTATGTCTTCAATCGAACTTTTTTCCTGGTGAATATGATGTTGAAGAAGAAAATGCTTTGGAGCAAGACAACATTCGAAGAAAATTACGCGATATTTTGAAAGAAAATTTATTAGTTTTGGGAAAAAGTAGAACCCACGGGGAAAAGTGCATCGAAAATGCAACTTTTTGAAACTAGAATTAGTGAGGGAAACCACTTCAAATATCGCATCCCAACGCCATAGACTCCCTAATTATAAATATAGTTACAGCAGACGTCTAGGTGGCGGCCACTTAGACGTCGTTAATGCGCATATTCGCACTCTGGAGAGCTTTCGGATGCGAGCAATTTCAAGATGTCTAAAAACTCAAAAAAGAAAAAACGCTTTTTTGGCGATGCACGTCTGTCGGGGTTTTATAAAATATAAAGCAGATAATTTACTACTGAAATAACAGTACTCAGCTTTTGCAACTTTATAAAATAAATGAATCAAATTGAAATGTCAATAAAAATAGAAACTATTATTAATATAAATAATTACAAATAATATTTGTTCTTGGTAGTTCACAATGGGTCAAAAATTTATCAATTGTTGTTCATAATACCGAATAATCAATTGATTGACAAAAACTATCAATCGTCAAATAATTGATCTTTGACAATCGTAATAGGGGTGTATATCTTTTTATAATCGCTAATTACAGAAAGAACCTATATGGTCGTCATAATTGACCGACTAGGCAAGCAATCGATAAAATTGTGAAGAAATTTTAAGAGATTGGGAGCGTTTCTTATGTTGTAAGGCCCTTGCATCATTGTAATGCAAAATACTGCTGCTGCAAGTGTTACAATGTTCCGAATTTATCGTTTCTTTTTTGGCTGACGATTGAAGATTATGACTTGGACAATATGTGGTTCCAACAAGACGGGGCAACAAACCACACAAAACGACCATTATGGCTTTATTGCGTGAGAAGTTTCCTGGTCGCATAATTTCACGTTTTGGCGACGTCAATTGGCCACCAAAATTATGCGATTTCACACCGTTAGATTTGTTTCTGTAGGGATACGCAAAATACCGTGTTTACGTGAATAATCTCGAACTCAAGGCGCATTAAAAACCAACATTACTCAAGTTATGGCCGAGATACCGCCCGAAATGTGCGAAAAAGTGATTAAAAGTTACCTCAAAAGAATCGCAAGCTGCGAATCTTCCCGAGGCGGCCATTTGAATGATATTGTTTTTCACTTTTAAGGACTATTCTCATGAGAGCGACCATACGACCGATGAATGAACGAACATTCGTCCATTTTGACATTTCGTTCACATAACATTTTTGTTATTCATCGCGAACAGGGTTCGGACTTTACTTCGATCGAAGTAGATCAACTTCGATTTTGAGAAAAAAATTTAATCTACTTCTCTACTCCTCTTTTTTAGGATTTGCTTCTCTTTGAAAAAATTCTTAACCAACAAATTTAAGGACAGCGCTGGTCAACAAAACATTTTAAAATATTATATTGCTTTGTGTACTCAAAACAAATCAAGATTTGAATTTGAAGACAGTAAATTTTGCTTAATACAATATTTAAACCCAACTAAAATTCAAGGTGCTGATTTAATATCTATGTTTAATTTGTTTCTATTGAAGTCTGAAGTTTGTGTTATAGTTATATTTTTTTTTTATTTTAAGTTTGACTTTCTTGTACCTTATAGTTACTTGTTCGCAATTAATTATTTATTTATTAATGAAAAATAATCAAATAATACTGAATAAACTTTTGTTAAGAATTTAATTCGAAAATTTTTTTTTAATCTCCTAAAACTGCTTCGAAAATTTTGGATCTACTTCAGTTTTTTTCCGTATTTACTTCGAAAATTTAAAACCTAAGTCCGAACCCTGGTCGCGAATGACATTTTCAATGTTTATTTCAGCCATGACCAATCACCAAGTAAACAAAAACAAGAATGATTTTGAGGTTATTCGCATGCGAACAATTCATTCATTGCAGTGTGGATGGTATGTGGAACGCGAATAAAGTTTAAAAGTTCGTAACAATCAGATTGTAATTCTTGACGACCAATTTATTTCCTCAAATTTCTCTTATTTTAGTAATTAAAACGCAAATTTTAGTATCTTAACATTAATTTAAGTAAGTTTTCTATCATTTCGTCTATAGTTTTTGTGAAGAATTTATGCTTATTAAATGTTTTAAATGCCATTCGTTCTTTTAGTCGTTGGTTGCTTTCATGTGAATAGTCATTTAATGGCCAAAGTCCAAACTTTATAATGAAATAAAATTTTCATCAAAAATGTATCGCTGTGTGTGATTTATTTAGCAAGGAGTAGAAAAGAAGATCCATTATTCTGGCCTATACAAAACAACAAAACATTATTATACAATATATTTTCAGAAAAAAGAGATATTTCGATGATGTATACTAATACATATACATTATACATAATATATATATATACATGGGTATATACATATGTAGGCATATCAAAATCATGTTATGCTTAATTAGCTTTCCGATGGTAAATTTAGTATCTATACAAACCTAAAAAAATATACGCATATATACGCCTCATTCATATACAATTCATACATATAAAAACATTAATTAAGCTAATGACACACTCTCACCCTAAGCACAACATTTTGATAAGAGAGGAGGTTACAATATAACAGATGATAAATAATGTGGAACAGCATTTTGAATTCCGCTTTTAGATCTACCCTACTTGCATTTCCAGCCACATTATAATCGTCACGTTTCTAATATAGAGATAAGCAAGAGCACATATACATATACGTAGACCAACATCTGCTCTTTTTCCACTTTGACTTACTCTGAAAGTGGATCACACAAATTTTTTCCCCACCATTTCAGACTTAAGTCCTTTCCGCACATTGATCTTGTAATTTCAAGTGCGAAGCAATTATTGCAACGTATAATCAAGAGAAGGACCTGCCCCAAGCTCGAACTATGTATAAACCATCTCCATCGGTGGCCGTGATGGTCGTCGTCGTCATCATCATCATTGTGCTCGTCGTTGTCGTTGAGTTCAACTTACGAGTGGCAGAATGTATGTATTCCAAATCCACTCTCATGAAGCTTCATCGTCTGCACAATTTCAAAAACTAAAAAAAAAAAAAAATGTTTGTTGTCATTCTGCCAGCTATACAGAGAGACATTGCACGAGTGAGACTCCTTATATAGTCCTTTTTTTTATAAAAATATATTATAGATGTGAAATAAGGACATGGTCAATTTACTCAAATGTTTAAAGCCAAGGTTCATTGCTGATGCTGCTCGTTCTATGGCTCCTTTGTTGCTTGCCTCAAGCTTCAAATCTCTCTCTCTCAAAAGCTGTTGCTGGTTGCACCACTGTTATTACTGTGAGCTGTCTAATTCATCCCAAGAAATAACGTTTTAAGTTCACGTGATGTGTTGTGAAGTGTGCATATATACTGTGCAGTAAACATGATGGTATACAACTCAGTCCCTTAAAATATTATTTTCTTAAATCCTCTGCTGGTCTGATATAAGTCGTTCGACTTGAAAATGAAAGATGCACTGTGGTTGGTTTAAAGAACCAAACGGGATTAATTTATTTTACTTTAGAGTAAAGCAACAACACATGCACTGAATTATAAAAGATGCCCCCTCAAATTAGGGATACCACTCTTTGATTTTGGCATTAAATTTATAAATTCACTTTTTTAAACTGCATGGTGGTTTTTTGGAGCTGTTACTTACCAATCTAATTTTTAAGAGAAACATCAGTTTATAACAATTTACTTACTGATCTAATTCTTACGAGAAACATCAGTTTATAACAATTTTTTTTTATTCAAATAATTATACTCTAATCAGCAAAATTTGTGAGGGAAATATAGGACTTTTATGTCTCTCAGCCTGGTTGCTTAAGTTTGCATAAACCAGTCTTGCAATATTTCCGAAGTTTACATCACAATTTTTAGCAACAAAAGCTTCAAAAAGCAACATAAATTGAGAACTCTTTGACAGAATCAAACCAACAAAAGCAGCAGTGGTTTGCTTTCCAATCCCCAAAAGCCTTGCACTTACAATTTTTTGCTGAGATAAGAAGATAAATGTATATTTTGGAAACTCGGACATAAGCCCGAAATCCCGAAAATCCAAAATCAAGAAAACCTAAATCCCCAAAATTCCAAAAACCCATATTTCCTGAAAACTTAAAAGAAACAAAATTTAGAAATTTCAAAATCCCCAAAACCCAACATACCGAAGACAATAATTGGGTTTTCCCTCACCTTATTTAAATTGAAAAAAAAAGCTTAGTAAAAAATGTATTTTCGGTGGAATTTTGGCAATTTTTCAAAATCTAAAAATTCCAAAAACCCATTATCACTAAAACCCAAAATTCAGAAACCCCCAAAAGGATAAAACCCAAAATGCTGAAAAAAACACAGAAAACTCAAAATCCCAAAGACCAAAAATCCCTTAGTCGAATAAAATAATAAATAATAACGAATCTTTTTCGGTAAGATTTTGGGTAAACTTTTCATTTCATATACGTACTTAATTTTTGGGGATCACAATGACGGAAACAAAGTTTTGGGATTTTTCATTTCTGGATTTAAGGTTTTCTAGATTTTGTTTTTTCTGTGTTCTGTTTTGTTTTGGGGTTTTGGAATTCGAAATTGGAAAAGCCTTAAGTCCCGAAAACCCATTATCCCAAAAACGCAAAATCTATAAATCCCAAAAATGAGAAAACCCAAAATACACGAAAAACTTTATAAAACTAAATATACCCAAAGACCAAAATCCCTTACCTTATTAAAATCGAAAAAAATGCTAAATAAATAAGTTTTGTCGGTGGATTTTTGAAAATTTTTCAAAATCTAAAAATCCCAAAAACCCATTTTCCTGAAAACTCAAAAGAAAAAAAAATTGGAAAACTCAAAATCTCGAAAACTCAACACACCGAAGAGTTGGGTCTTCCCTTACATAATGAAAATTTTAAAAAATGCGAAATAAATAGGTCTTGTCGGTGGAAATTTGGAAAATTTTCAAAATGTACAAATCCCAAAAACCCATTATCCCGAAAACCAAAAATTCAGAAAGCCCCAAGAGGATAAAACTCAAAATGCAGAAAAAACCGAGAAAACTCAAAATCCCAAAGACTCAAAATCCCTTACCTAATTTAAATTGGAAAATTGCTAAAAAAAAAGCGAATCTTGTTGGTCAAATTTTTCATTTCATATACATTTAATTTTTTTGGGATTTCGATTTGGGAAACCAAATTTCGGGATTTTCCCTTTCTGGATTGTTAGTTTTTGGAATTTTCTAGATTTTGTGTGTTTCTGGTTTTTCAATTTTTTCTTAAGCTTTTCCTCTTTCAATAAATTTTTTATTTAAGATCTGGGATATTCGAAAAACAATATTGAATATGTTTCAATAATAATTTAATACCAAGAAAATATTGTTATCTGTAAATTGTGAGTCAAATAAATTTTTTTAAACAACTTGGATTGCTTCTTATATTTTTTAAAGCCAATATAAAGTCTATGAAAATGTACCCGAACTGGATGGCAACCCTTGTATCCAATTTTGAAAAATATAAAACTTAAGAAAATATAAAACCTCAATCAAGTAAATATACGAAGTGTATAAAAACATACAAACATATAATTTTACGAGGCACTTGACGTCTGAAATATTTGGATATATAAGCTCCTCGTATTATATGACCAGCTTATTGATAAATTGTCCCTTTTCAGAGCAAAAGGGCAGAAGGTGCGTTCTCATTATTTGCATACGTCTGCAAACCTTTAATTCACATAAAGTGGATATATTGACATCAAAATTATCCCATACATCAATTTTTTTTTTTTCTTTTCATTTTTTTTCGTCGTCCTTTCTATTTGTCAGCACAAGACATACACACAACACAGCGCGCGTTATTATGTATGTACATATACATATACGTATATACGCTCCGGATGTTAAAATATAGAATTGATGTTCTGTCATGTCAGGATATTACTCAAGTGTGCTTCCGTTGCGAACAATTTCCATATCGAGAAAAAGGGAATAAATTACTTTTAGGAGAAAGAGGCTTTTTCAAAAAGGATTATTTTGGAATATACGGTACATATATATAATATGTATATGTTTGTATGTGCGATACCAAATGTTGTATATATTATTTATGTATATTGTACAAAGTGGTCGATGAGTTAACATTTTTAGGTTTATTCGTATTTATTTGTAAATGAAGTACCTTCCCATACATAATTGAATATTTATGTATATGTGATGGTGAATTATAATGAATAAATGATGAAAGAACTTGGAATTTTTATTGAGAATTAACTATAAGAGGATAAAGGCTTAGAGCTATAGTAAGGTTGGTCTTTTTGAATGTTAGCTATTCGTCAATGTGGAAATATTTGAATTTTATTCTGTCTGAAATGATGAGAAATTAATTGTATGATGAAATTGAACTAAATAGAAAATAAGTCCAAAATCGAATGAACCACTTACATCCACCTTCATTCCTAAGTTATAATATGCCCTAAAACAAGGTTTTAACGCGTTATAACTCAGCTCCTATTAAGATATCGGTTTGAAAAATTTGGTCTAGGCTCTAGAGTTTAACAACACTTTCATTTCTTAAAAAAAAAAATATAATTTTGATAGAAATTATGTTTTGGTTTAAAAAACGAATACAATTTGTAAATTCATTCCTATTTTACAAAGAATATCAAAACGACTGAAGCTGTTTTCCTAAAATTTCATTTAATGAAAAATATATATTATATTAAAATATAGCTTCAGCCATTTTGTCAGTTAATCAGTCATTGTAAAGGGTGTTTTTTAGACGTGCTGTTTTCAAGAAGAAATAAAACGCATATAATTTAGTGTTATGGTCAATAATTTAGCTTTATTATAAAGATAAGGGTTTGCCATTATGTTTTAAAAATGATTTCGGGCTGGCTCGAATAAATTCCAGCTGAGAGGCCCAATTTTCGATCACTTTTTGCAGCAATTGGAGCCGTGTGTCAGCAATAACGCGCCGAATATTCTCTTCCAAGGCGTCAATCGTCTCGGGCTTATCTGCGTAGACAAGCGACTTCACATAACCCCACAAAAAATATATGTGGACCTATGATTCCCTCTGCCCATATAGAGCACACCAAATAGTGACTTTCTGAGGATGTAACGGCGTCTCAAAAATGGCTTGTGGATTATGATACAACAATTTTGCTTATTATTTATTAACGTAGGTACCCATTCAATCAAAAGTGAGCTTCATCGCTAAACAAAATTTTCTGTGAAAATTGGGATCGGTGGCCATTTCGTCGCGCGAACCGATTTTGGTAATAAATTTGCACGATTTGCAAACGTTGTTCAGGAGTAAGTCTATGCATTATAAAATGGCAAACCAAACTGAGCATAAATCATGCGACAGCTGTCAAAAAAAGACCAACTCCGAAAAAAGTATTGCCAGATTGAAAAGCATACATCTAAAAAAAAAGATTTTGTTTTAATTTTTAAAATTACCGCTAGGAGTAATTCTTTAGCATAGAACATTACAAAAAAAATTCTTAAAATTGATGGATTTTTTATCATCCCTTCTCTGTTGGTGAATCCCCAAATTGTTGGGAAGCCTCGGTAACTACCTTTTTATAGCTTGAATGTGACATGGGAATTTTTATTTGTTATTGTTGTTTTTGCTGACACTATCTCAATTTAAATTGAAAAACGACCAACTTCAAATGATTACATTTACTTATAGGAAAAATCTTTTAAGGCCGAATAGAACAATTTTAAATTATACGAGAAATGAAATTTCTCTGGTATTAACAGTGAAAAGTTAATAAATTAGAATGTTGAACACAAAAGATATGTGGAAGTGCATTGGAGCAAAAATGCTACTACAGTGCAATAGAGACAGCAAAATAGAGAAATAGTAGGTTTTTATTTGGTTTTGCGTGACCCCTAGCGGTGGAAATAAAAATTGAAAAAAAATCCCAAATTTAGTTTTAAGTCCATATTATCGGCTAAATACGTAAAAATGCTAAGTTCAAATTTACAGGAGAGCAGAAAAAAAAATGTTGCATAAGGATTTTATTTTTAAGATTCTGGAAAATTCTACGATATATTGGACAAAAGTTATTAAATTTATGCAGAATGTTTTTCTTCAGAAAATGACATAAAAATCTCAATTTTGGTCAAAAGTGGATTTAGCAGCTTTACGCATGTAGCCTTCTTCTGCAACTTCTGCGGGGGGAATAATTTTGATTTTCCAAAATTTTGAAAATCATTTCGGTCTATACGTATGTATGTATATAGCTTAGCTGAAAATCCAACAAAGCTGAAAATTGCTACAGATTTTTCTATCATCATAATGAATCAACTGCAAATAACTGCACCGTCAATCTGACATGGACATAAAAAGTTATTCAAGGTCAAGTAATGAAAATATCGGTTTTTCAATTATAACTTTTAAACGGTGAATGGTATGAAGGAATGGAAAAGAAGTTAAAATAATATTTTTAGATAAAATAATTTACTACAAAATATTTTTAGATAAAATAATTTACTAAACAAATTATTAAGACATTTTTTTTTCGTAAGACTGATAATTAAGTTTCAATAGAGATAAAATGAGTAACATATTGTTTTTTACATAGGTTAGGTACATATGTACGTATAACTCTTAAAAACAGTTTGCAGATCATGTGATCCTTACCAAGAGATTATTATCTAACTTATTTTTCCTGAAAAATGATGTCTATCGCTTCATAAGCTTCAGAACTAAAATAAAAATCTACATAAACTCGGAAAGTAAAAATAGAATGCAAAATTTAATCAAAATTGTTAAAGCACTGTGGCCCTGGATAACACTTATGTAGATCTATTTGTAAACATAAATATTATCTTATTAAAACATTTCATCAAAATGTTTCCAAGAAAAAAAAATATGGTTGAAAGGGAATGCCCATTTTACTATTTGGACTTGGCCCAGAGTATAAACGAATGAATTTGGTATCAAATAAAAGGTGACGTTCAGCTTGTAATATGGGGAAAATATTTTTAAAATCGTTTATGGATAAGTCAAGATATTTGAGCTTAAATTTTCCGATTCCAAAATGAAGATTTCAGTGTTTTTTTCTTGTCTGGACTCAACCTACACGTTTCATAAAAAAGAATACAATTTTTTGTTAATTTTTTTTTATACCAAACTCTTGGCCAAAAATGAGCAATTCCCTTTATCTAGTTTAGATAAAATACTATCTAAATAAATAATTTCAACCAAACCAATAAAGCTATTTTAGCTTTACAGGCAGGGACTATTCAAAAAAAAACAGACAACCATAGTCGGAAAGACCGGGTCATTCTAATTCAAAACGTCAAAAAATCTTATGAAAAGACATAATATATGTAGTTTAATATAAAAATTATAATCAAATATAAAACACAATCCGTCAAAATAGTATTGAAATTATCTTTAGTTTTTTTTTTTTTTGCGCAACTTAAAAATATTGTATTGTCAAAATAAAAAATAAAATTAAACTTACCAAATAATTTAATAAAATATTTCATTTTTTAATTACAACCATTAAAATACGTGTGAGCTCTTTTGCCGTCAGCTCCCTTAAGCGGACAATCCTCTTGAGCGGACAAATTCTCACGACCGTGAATCTTAAATTTAAATTCCATACATTTTATGATCCTCTAAGCGGACAAGAATATCAGACGCACTATGTCAAATTTAATTCTCTTAAGCAGACAAAAACCTTTTGTAATTTGTAAATGTCAACTATTATTTTCATCAACACTTTCTCATATCTTCTCTTGTCTTCCCACTCGTTAGTAGCGGCAATAGATGGGAAAGAACAAGACATACTAAATAACAAAACTAACGAAAAAAATTATAATAATAATAATGTAGAACAGTGTATGACTGGTGCAATGCCACCAAATCACTGTCTGTGATGAAATGTATAATGGATTTTATTTCTGCAGCTGTGGTTTGTCACTGTATCTTGTTTCTTGTTTATTTATTTTCTTAAATTGGTTTTAATTTTTTCCCTTGGACGGACAACTCCTTTAGACGGACAAAAGTTCTGCAACCACCGCGTCGCTGTCCGCCCAAGGAAGCTTTCACTGTAATATTATACGTTGAATTACTTCTTTTTTTTTAAATAATTAAAAGAAAAATGTAAAATTAAAATTTCAAAATACATAATGTATTAAAACTTTGTAATGTATTATGTATAATATTTTAGTAAATTGTAGTACCTAAATGAAATATAAAATAAAATATGTTTGGTTAAATATAAATTTTTGTATATTATATAAACATTTCTATAAAACAATTTCTAAAACATAATAGTAACAGAGATTAAAAACAATATAAAATAACACGTATACGCCACAGTGTCCATTAATTTGGCAATGTGGCTTTTTCAAAAAGACACTTTGTAGTAATTCGGTTGTTTTCATATCACTTTAGTAAATTTATTTGTTTTCATGTTTTTATTTACAATTATTTTTAAAACTAAGTTACTCTTAGTTTATCTTTCAAACTGAAAAGAAGTAAAAATAAAAAATATAAATACAAAGACAAAAACAAAAACAAAAACAAAAACATCTTGATTTTTCTTTCTTTTTGTTCTAAAACATAAAACCATTAATTTAGAATTTAACTATAAAGCTCCCTAACATAACTACTCTGCTCTACTCTGGATGAACGGTCCTCTCAATGATAATTTTTAAATGCGAAATATTATTTACAAACAAAATATCATATTAATCGTAGAAGCTGTTGAATTTCGGTCATTTAAAGGTTTCACTTTAGAAACTTCGTTAAGCACAATTTTTATTGTATTACGGTGTTGGATGACATATATCTAGATAAGTTTGAAAGGTAAAATTTTATCTGAATATAAAATTTCAACGAAATCATTTAAGTCTTTAAGGCGCACAGTACAATGTGCAGACCCCTTGCTACGGCCATCGATAATACCTAAGTATTTACATAAAATAAAAAAACATAAATATTGTAAGCACACAAATATTTTTCCATATCGTTAGGAGCCATTACCGAGAAACCAAGAATGAAAAAAGTGAACGTGGTAGTAGGTAAATTTCACTAAACCGTCTTCTAAATTTTGTCTCCGTCCTAAGAACAAACTCTGAAAATTTCATCCAAATTGTTAGTGCTGTTTGCAAAAAAAAAGCAAGAAACAATAAAATTGGGTGTGACAGTAGGCTGATTTGACTTAAACAGCTCTTTTAATTTTATTTTATCATTCATAGAATAAATTCTGAAAATTGTATATAAATCTTTGGAGTTGTTTCTGAAAAAAGCATGAAATTCATTGAACTCGGAAAAAACACTGCCGTTTTTAACAAACAGATCACTATTGACAACAGCATTAGTTCAGATAGCAACAAATTCATATAAAAATAAAAATAGGTATCTACTTTCAAGTGCATCCTCATCTCGTTTTCTATTAAATTAAGATTCCATATGGTCTAGGGCCGTCATAACCCTGATTTTGGGATTTAAACGACTATATATGGGATATTCGCAAAAAAAGTATGTCATCTAAAAAATAAGGAAATTGTCAAAAAATTTCAACTTTGTTAAGAAATTGGTCAGCCATAAAAAATTTATAAATCAAATGTTAAACTTTTCAAGATCTTTCTAGGTTTTAAGGACTTCTTTTGTGGGAAATTCGATAAAAAGGCATGACGCTTCTAAATAATTATAAAACGTCAACAAGTTTCAGTAATAAATTTGATTGCCATAGATTTTTGTAATAATTTGTTGAAGTTTTTTCAAGGCCGTACAGATTGTTAGCACCTCATTTGTGGGATGTTCGAAAAAAATGCCATAAAAAGTCAACTAGATTTAGAATTTGGTCACCCATAGAGACTTTTATATCACCTTATTTGTGAAATTTTAAAAATAAATGTACCTATCCCATTTGAAAGGTTAAAAAATCCTAACAAAAGATCGTCCTAAGCAATGTTGAAAGGTACTATTACCTATGTAATTATTAATTTTCTAAGAAATTAATCTTACCAATTATTTATTTAAACTGACCAAATTAGGGCATATACCAATTTTTTTATATTAAACTCTATTTGACAGAATGTTTATTTTCTAAATTAATACTTACCTACATACAAATGTAGGTACATATGTATATGTATGCCACAAATGGAATGGATTTTTTTTATAAGTCAAAAAAAGTATATGATAATTCTACAAAAATGTCCTTTATGCCCTTCCGACTTCATTGTGTTGTTTATTTTCAAATTGTGTGATTTTCTCAAATTGCAATATATATGCAGATGTTTCCATATTAAAATCCATGACAGATGAAGAATTATTTCTTGAACTGTGATCCTTTATCAAACTACATCTACCACCTTCGAACAACAACAAGCAAAAAAAAAAACAAATCTCATCTTCTCTTCTATTCATTTTCTTTTTTTTTTTTTCTTTTTTTTCCAGGCAGCACAGCAAATCCAGATGCTAAGCGCCTCTACGACGATCTCCTTAGTAATTATAATAAATTGGTTCGTCCCGTTGTCAATGTGACAGATGCACTGACAGTTCGCATCAAACTAAAGCTCTCGCAATTGATTGATGTCAATTTGAAAAATCAAATAATGACAACCAACTTGTGGGTGGAACAATCTTGGTACGATTACAAGCTTAAGTGGGAACCTAAAGAGTATGGTGGTGTTGAGATGCTACATGTGCCTTCGGATCACATATGGAGACCGGATATTGTCCTGTATAACAAGTAAGCATTATATATACAATAATTTAGAGCTCGTTTAGAAGTCCTTCCTTGTTTTTTTTTTTTTTTTTTTTTTTGTATACTACACGAGTATGGTATTTACTGTTATTCTTTTGTATCTTCTTCTCTTCACAGTGCCGATGGAAACTTTGAGGTGACATTAGCTACCAAGGCAACACTAAATTACACAGGACGAGTAGAATGGCGTCCGCCAGCGATTTACAAGAGTTCGTGTGAAATCGATGTTGAGTACTTTCCGTTCGATGAACAGACGTGTGTAATGAAGTTTGGCAGTTGGACGTACGATGGATTTCAGGTGAGTTAAATGTGCACCTTATAGCTTTGCCAATATTTTACCTCACACACACACACTCTCAAAATAATTTAGCACGAGGTATAATGTAGGTATATGTATATGTATTATTATATATGTATGTAGAACAGTTAAATGTGATTGTTGTGAGAAAGGACCAACACTTTAGTGTACCTTACCTACCTTCCTTAACAAGACCTATCTTTTTGTTGGAAGTTCGTCTCATTGCTAATATCATCATCGTCTGCAATCATACATCGTCCTTGTGCTATACCTAGCAGTAAATGGGATTTTTTTTTTTTAGTCTTTGTGGGGATCTATTTTGTACGTGTGGTTTTCTTTCCTGGAGTCTGAACTCAGAATCTATCTAAAACTGACGTGGCGGAAATAGTTTCAATGGAATGTGTGTGTTAAATAAAAAATACCCACATCTTCAGTTTAGCCACAAAGAGGTATGAGACGAAGAAAAAAAAAAAAAAAAACAATTTAATATCCTTCGAGTGGAAAAAGTATCTAGATATATTGAATCACGTACAGTTAAGTTGTAATGTTGGTACATACCTACATTATATATAGCTACCTACACAAATTTAAAGAGGAAATTGCTTTTTGATGTCACGGACAATTTTGAATGAGACTATACTTAAGTTCTCAAATCTAAAGTTAAAGGCATCAGGATCTATAATTAAGTTGCAACCTACGTAATGTAAATATACAAACAAAAAAACATAGTACCTAACTGCATAGCAGTAATATGCACATATTCCGTCTAGAATAAACAGCCCAATAATTAATTGGCACATTAACAATACTTTTCGGTTATTAAAAAAAACAATGGTTAACATTTATCTATGTAAAGATAAGTAGGGTATGAATATGTTTTTTTTCAATAAAAATTTATAAAAAATATAAGTTAATTTATTTTAAAAAAATTCGAAGAAAATAAAATCCTAACATAATGTATTTTGCCATTTATTGCCGGGGGGAACTCCAATGATTGGCATATTCAATTTTTTAGCTGTAAAAGCTTTATTTAAGATAAAAGTTATTTACAAAATTTAAAAATAAATAAATTAGTATATTTAAAATTAATTGTTCGTATTTAAAGTAATGTTGGTAATTTTGAGACCTATAAACTAAACGGTAAAAAAGTGCACTAATGCTTTGAGGAAAACTGTCAAATTTAAAAATCTGTAACTTGAATTCATGCTTCCAATGATTGTGATGGTGCCAATCAAATCAACCTAATTATTGGGAATTTTCTAATAATTTACATCGAAATCAATGATGAAATAAAATTTTTATTATTCATTATTATTTCTTAATATTTTGTCACAATAACTGACACTTATTGTGAAACACTTTTTCTTGTTTTACCATGCTAATTATATTTGCAGAAAAGGTGATGCCAAACACCTCGTATGTGCTTAATTTGGCATCACTTTTTCATAAGTGCCAAAAATATTCGAAATATTCTTCACACAAATTATTAAAAAAAAAACTATATCGCTTATGACGACATAAGCTACTGTCTTATTGCCACATATAAAATGCATATGCGCTCTTTGTGCTTATTGGGAGTGCCAATAATAGGGCTGTTAATATACACGACATAGTTCTTGCCACTAGTATAAAACAAAGATTAATTCTCCTAGTGAGCATAGGTGGTAACGTTTTTTTCAAAGGCAAGTTTAATAAAAAAAAAATGCTCTCGAATGATTGCATATACCAAATAAATCCTTCCTTAGAAAGTCGATACAAAATTTCAGACTATTTTTTTTTCCAACTGTTTGTGAAGAAACTACACAGGATAGTATGAAACTTATATTTTGCAATTTATTTAAAACAAGTAATTTTTTCCACCTGTGAACAGGGCCGAACCAACCATATGAGCAAGATGTGCAAATGCACAGGGCGCAACATTTCAGGGGCGCATTACCAGGAGCAAGAAAATTTAATCTGATTTGGCGCAGACAAATATGTACTGCCATTTGCATTTTAACCACAAAACTTGTTCAAATAATCCCAAAGCAACATCCATCACAACTGTGCTGCACACTAACTAATATCACTTTCATTGTTGCATTCAAGGAGAATTTAACTCAAAATATCGTAAAATTAAAGACACAACTCACAAGACCTATGCGCAAGTTTAATTTTACCTACCTAATCTCAAAATATTCCACCCTGTTCGTACAAAAGAAAAAAAATTAAAAAATCTCAACACAAAAAAGTTCCACGCGAAGTTTCATTTCAAACATATACTGAGTCCCAAATTAACATGGGAAAATATGACAAAGAAAAAAACTTATTCATACTGAATCATGTGTAGGTTTTGTATTATACACCGTACCTTTGTATGGGACTTCCCAGTAAGATATTTCTAAAAATTCATTGGTGCTTAAGTGCTTTTTCCTTGAGGAAATTGAACTGCAACCGCTTCTTTTGTGCGTAATACATTGAGGAATTTAACATGGGCATGTCATTGGCGGGAAGCACATGCCAATTTCTCAATGAAAATTTCACAAACTTCTTCCTTGGAAGTTTTTTATTCACCAGTTGTACTGAAGATTCCGATGAAAAGTATGATGAATATTCAACGAAAAAATCACTAAACAAAAGTAACTTGCTTATCCATCAGATCATTAATTTTTGATGATGAAAATTCTTTTATAAACTCATTACCTCAATATTTACCGATGCAAAATATGATGAATATTCAACAAAGAAATAATTAAATGAGTGTTACTTTTTACCTCCTGTATTTATAAATTAGAAAAATACTTCTGCTTAGTTGGAGCGATTAAAATTCACTATGGTCAATGTTTTGCTCGGGGTAATGTGAAAAAGTCTTATGCATGTGTATCAGTGTATGTATGTATGCATTTGTGCAAATATAAAAAGGGGCGCTTTCTACAATTCTTGCACAGGGCGCATGCTTGGCTGGGGCCGGCCCTGCCTGTGAATGACTCGACCGGATTGTGTTTTTGATAAGACAGTTCGACTATAGAATTAATTGTTTTGAATTAGATATGCTGCTAGGACCAGTCACAGATTTGTTTGGCATAAAAAATTAATTCGACTGGAAAAGTCGAGAAATTGTAAAACTTTCATAGGGTGGAAAGTGAAAATATTGATTCTTTAAGAATGACATACAATACAGAATTGACAATTGGCAAATTTGTGTCCCTCACGAAAATGGGATCGCCAACAGATGGCGTTATATTTTCAGAATGCTACATTTATGTATGCAAATTATTATTATTATTCATTGTAAAGAATTGTTTAAGGCCCCTATAAATAAATTTTAATTTCACTTTTTAAAATGCTAAAATTGATCCGTTAAAAAAGTCGGGTGGACCAGCTATAGTTTTGTATAACTTTTGGGTTGAATGTAGAAATTAATATACCCACCAGGGCGTGGCTTTTAGAGTCGTTTCCATTTTCAATAAACCGAAAAGTAATGGGTGTGACAGTGGGCGGATTTTAATAATATTTTTAAATAAAATTTTTCTCACCCATTAAAAATTAAGTCTGAAAATCGTTGGAATCATTTCCGAGACATTTCCAACCACTTCATATGTGTTGAAATAGATAAATGGTTATTAAAAATAGAAGATTTTTATAAAAAGAGTCAAAGAAATTACCTTATTAACTGTCAGGAAAAAAAGACCCTTTTAGTTTTTAAAATTTGACTGTTTAATATTTCCTTCGAGAATTGTTTATAGCTGTATATTATACCGGGTGTCCCGTTATGAGTGGATAATACTGCAGCTGGTGATAGCAGGCCTTATGACTGCTCAGAAAAAAAAATATAAAACAAATTTTTTTCTTGTGGTCTCCATGGTAATAGAGGATTCTTATTATTTTTGTATTTTTATAATATTTTTGAATAACTGTTCTAAATGATGGGTAGTAGATTTTAACACCAGCTAATGCATTTTTTGTGTTATAATTTTTTAAAATTATTTTTTTATTCAAAAATAATTCTATATTTTTTTTCACCAAAGTTTGAAAATTAATAAAGAGAAAAAAATGTATGAGAACATAAGTGGCAAATTTGATAAAAATTGACCTGTTTAATGTACTTTCCAAATTTGTATAACACATGTTTGTATCTACAACCATAACCAATAAAATTGGCATTTAAGCTACTAAAGAAGTTTTTTAACATTTTATCAGATGAAATTAAGTTACAAAGTTAAGTAAACACTACGACGACGAATGAATAACTCATATTGTTTTTTTAATTTTTATTGCATTTAAAAATAACCGTTCTGCAGTATTATCCACTCATTACGGGACACCCTGTATATGTACATGTAGATTGAATGTTTTAAAAAATTTATGGTAAATAAATTTATGAGGTGAAAATTTTGCGGAAAAGAGTCATAGAGAAAATCGTTTCTATTCGTTTGAGAGAGACTTTATTGATTATTTAATAATGATTCTTTTCTATTTTTTTATTGGCTTGATAGCTATATAGATTTTAGAAAATTTGTACATAGTAACAATGATTTAAATTAAGTCACATTCGTATCCATGGATAAAAGATTCATCCACAAGGTATTCACAGATAATAAAGAAACCACTACATTCGTTATCACACCTCGAACTCGTAAACAAAGCTTTGCAATGGTATAACCAAAGACTGGAGGTGCCTTTTGCATTTCCTCTTAGCCTTTTGAACATTAGTATATGAGAAAAAAAAATCTTTGAATTTGTCGTTGAATTTTTGTCGTATAACATTTTATTGATGTTTCGACAAATAAGCATCACTCATTAATCATAATGCTTCGTCAGAAGAAAGACCGCAGCTCAGGGCTTAATCTTTTACAAACCCTTTCCGTATCTTTAATAGATGAGTTTCCCCATAATTTTCTTTACATATTTTGGCTTAATCTCGTTTTTCTATTTTGCGAAACACTATCTCGGTAAAGCTTTAATAATTTTCTTATGGTCGGTTGAATCTAAGAGACTGAATCAAAGTTTTCCTGGGTTTCATTCAGATGTTTGTAGACTACCTTCTGTGTCTGTGATTTCAGGCATCACATATTATTCATTGATGTTAATATTAACCTTATGTTTTTGTTAAACATCTTCAGGTATTTCTTGTAGATCATATCTTTCCATTATTGAAGCCAAAACCACGTCTTTGCGATGTACTTTGGCAGTTTGTTTACCATGTTTAAAAAAAATTCCATTTTGACACATAAGGCGTTTTTCTTTTTTAGTTCAGAGCAGAGCCTGAACTGTCAAACAAAAAATTGTGTTTCTTTTTTACCTCTGAATATTCAGAGGTTCAAATTTGTGTTTCTTTTTTCGTTCTGAACGTGTTCTGAGCTCGTTCAGAGCGGGCTCTATGAGCTCAAAATAAAATAACTGAGCAGACCGAGTTGAATGCTGAACTCAAGCATTTGACAGGTGAAATTGAAAAAAAAGCTAAGTGTTCAGGTGTGTTTCAAAAATAGTTCAGAGCGCTCAGAACACGCTTTGTTCAGAGGATGTTCAGAGCATGCTCGATATGCTCGGACTCTGTTCAGAACTCTATTCTGATCTAAAAAAGAAAAACGCCTATAGGGACATTCTGGAAAAGTGAACAAAATTATATGGCGGTCGCAAAAACTCGCATGATGATTTTGGTTTACATTAAAAAGAACACTCTTCAGAATAATATGAATGCAATTTCAGACCAGAACTATGTGGAGTAATTAACTTTAACTCTATTTAAAAAAAAAAGAGTGTGAGTGCCGGGACTAACGATTAAGATGTGTAAACAGAAGTAACGTAACGTGAATCACAATCACAGTATCAAAATCACGATCACAAGATACGTTACGTTTTTTTTCACCTTACCGCACCAATATAGATGCGTTTACACATCAAAAACAATATTTTATTTTTTTCACTTTTTGACATTCTCACAATTTTTTTTTGAAAATGTTGCAATAGAAATAATTAATTAACAATTATAATTATATAACTTTAAATACAACATTTAATTAAAAAAAATTATTTCAGTAAAATCACGGCCGTAGCGCTTTAAATTACCAACCAAACTCACACAAAAATTCGATATTCAGTATCACACTCTATATATCCGTTTCCAATAAACCAAAATCTAATAAAAATGAGCGGGGCAGTGGGTGGATTTTAGGAAAATTATTTCGCAATTTTTTCTTGTCATAAGAATCAACTTCAAAAACTTTATTCAAATCGTTAAAATTGTTTCCGAGAAATTAAGAAATAATAAAAGTTAGCGTGACCAGTGGGCGGATTTTACTAAATCTAATTTTAGAATTTTTCTCATTCATAAGAATTATCTCTGAAAATTTCATTCAAATCGTTTGAGTCTTTCCGAGAAATAGAGATATTTCCGACCGTTTCCGAGAATCTAAGAAGTAATAAAAGTGGAGGGAGGTGGATTTTATCAAATCTATATTTATAATTTTTTTCTCGTTCATAAGAATAAACACTGAAAATTTAATCCAAATCATCAGATCCGTTGCGAGAAACCAATAATATATATTGCTATATTGCTTGTTAAAAGTAATAAGAAAAGGTTCTTTTAATATCTCTTGAAATTTAATTGCGCATTTGATTTTTTATTTGGGTGAAAATAAACTACTTCGCCTGCAAATCTTTTCAAAACAAATAAATATCCTTACACATGTGCAAATTCAAATTATTCAAATTTTTTTTGTCCAAGGTTTAATCAACGTTCTCATTTGAATATCTAAAAAGATAATATTAAAAAAAATATATTTTTTAAAAGCCTTTAAATTATCTTGAAATTTAAACCTCTTGTGTTATAAATTTTGTATAATTTGATTTCTCAACCTCATTTTTATTTCCTCTGCTTTCATAATAATTTCTGGTTTGATTCCCCAAAAATGTATGAAATGCTATGGCAGATTAAACTTAATTTTGGTATGAGTATAGACAAAATCAAATATGTATACGTAATTGTGTTTATTCATTCAAAATACATATATACATTGAATAAATGAATAAATGAAAAACCAATTCTATAAATTTACATGTTTGTATATGTAGAAATATCTTATCAACAAAAGAAGCTTTTCTCACACGGCAACCAATCACATATCGACATCGACATCAAGGCCGAATTTTGTTCCAATCTAAATAAGTTCATTCATCCAATCAAATCAATCAAAATATGTCATATTTTTTCAACATCGATTCGCCCATATAATCAATTTCTGTTTTCATCATTGACAAACAGATTTATTAGCTTTAATTTAAATTCAATATTTGATTGCATTTATGGGAGGAAAAAAAAAAACAAATTTTCTGTCGCTGATGTCGTCGTTCCACCACCCAGCCACCATCATTCAGAAAGAAAAGAATAATAACTTCAGGTTTTTTGATTGCCTATCATCATCTCTTCGATCAAAATGATCCAATACTTCGTAATTTTTCTTTTGCATATTTTTTTTTTTTTTTTGTTAAAGTTCCTTGAAAGTAGCTGAAAAAATTGCCTTAGCATTTCAACAAAGCTATGTAGATATTTCAATCACACTCTCTCCTATACTTTCAAGATATAGGCCCATTTTATTGAGCTATTGGTTCCATATATACGAGTACGAGGAGGCAGTTGTTTTTTTTTGGCGTAGGATGGGAGTGGTGGGCTTATACAATACTGCTAATAACCTCGCATATAAGTCAGCAGCATTTCGCTCTATTTCATCCGTTCTGCCTAAACGGAAGTTAAATTTACACATCACTTGAGAAAGGTTCTATTTCCGATGCTGCTGTTCCACAGCCAAAAAAAAAAAAAAAAAAACAGAAAAAAAAGTTCTATAGAAGGGTATAAAATTTCGGCTAACAAATCTTATGGGAATCGGTTCGGCTTCAGTCTTTGTGTCGTTTTTGCTACGAGTTGGAAGAAAAAAATTAGGCCTACCTTCATCTGATATGCCCTTCAGGCTACATCAATAGACGGGTAAACTTATAATAAATCTGAGTCTGAGATCGGGATGGATATTGGATTCAACGTAAATCGACTAAGTGTTTTTGTATGTATGTAGATAAACATTGCCAGAATCACCCCCGCCCCCTTCTATTCGAAATGAATTGGGATAAACTTTTGTTTTGTTTTTTTTTTTTTGTTTTTCTCCTCAATTTACGCGTTTTTATATATCACTAATGCTATTGTGTTCGTGGAGGGCTTTCCGGAGTTCTGTGCGACACGGTGGACACTTTTTGTGTAGCATGTCACCCTATTTCCAAAGCAATTTACGATACTTTCTTGTTTTTGCTGGTGCTGTGTTCCGTTATGCGATGTAGATGTGGAGTACCGTAGTGCTTTGCTTCATTTTAATCTATGTTACTATTTGTCTTTCGGAAAATTGTACTTGTGCTTGTACACAAGACATAAACAGGAATAAAAATAAGATTTATTTAGTGGGTGTTCTATACAAGAAAAGGAAGGAAATATGACTACAATATATGAAGAAAAAGATATGATTGTTTTAAGAGACTCATCTCGTCTTTGGAATTCTTTGACTGAACAACTTTAAAAAACAAACACACTTGATCTTAATCAAGAAGCTAAATGTTTCCATTGTCCCCTCATCTTCAAATAACATGCGATAGAAGACCCAGCATGTGGCTATAATTACTAATTTCGGATGGGGATTAAATAGGTTGCTGCTACCTATCTTGAGTGTTTTTCGTATTTTATCTTTTTAAACTTAAATTTAAATGTGTTGAATGGTGTTAGGCAATAACGCCCAAGGAAATAGGGCCCAAATCGATTTTGAAATATCGCCCAAAAAAAAAAACAAATTGGAAATATCGCCCAAATTTATATTATTCCAAATCTTAAGTTGGAAATATTGCCCAAATATTTTCAATGTAAATTTTTTATTTTTTAATTTGGGCGTTATTTCCTCAATTTTGGGCGATATTTCCAAACATTTTCTTTAAATTTGGGCGTTCTTTCCAAAATTTTTGGCAATATTTCCAAAGTGAAATTTCAATGATGGGGGCATTTTGCCCCCCCTCAAACCCCCCTGCTTGGGCATATTATAGGATTTGGAGTAGGTGCGAGGCTGGTTATATGCAAAGTCTCTTTTGCATTTAAAGAATCTGGATTTAAAGAAACTTTGCATACACCCAGCCTCGCACTTACCCCAAATCCTATAATGTACCCAAGCTGGGGTGTTGCAGAGGAGCAAAATGCCCCCCATACATACCTCAGTGTTTATACACCCGTTTAATTTTCAAAAATCCATATTGTAAATGTTAGTAATGAGTTTTGTTATTATTTGGGCGTTATTTCCTTTTTATGGATTTTTTTTTCGGCGATATTTCCAATTTTGGGCGTTATTTCCCATTTTTTATATTTTTGTTTTGGGAAATAACGCTCAAATCAAGAAAAAGAACAACAAATAAAAATTGTTCAGAATTTTTTTGAGCGATATTTCCAAATCGATTTGGGCGTTATTTCCTAACGCCACCAATAACATTCATATCGTTTTCTCGCTACAATATTAGGTTATACCATTAAACAAATAATTGACAGTATTAATAGACAATTTTCGCGTTAAATTAATAGTTTTACGTTTATTAATGTTAAGAATCAAACAATTATGAACACACCAGTTCAAAAAGGAATGAAGATCACACTGCAACTCTTCACAATCGCGGGTGTTTTGAAGATTTGTAACTTCGTCCGCATAAATGAGGCATTTTGAATAATTCAGAACAGACGGTAAGTTATTGATAAATAAAATAAAAAAAGACGGGTCCTAAATGGCTACCCTCTGTTATTCTAGAATTAACCATAAACTTATTTAAATCGCAACCGTTGAAGAGTACCGAGTAAGATCTGTCAAATAAATATACGATTGGATCCACGTTAAAAAATGTTGGCTAAATCCCCTTTTCCTTAATTTAAACAGCAAATCTCGATGACTTACCGAAGTTTGTGAAGACATAATCTTCTTGCTTTCTCTTTTTAAATGAGCCAATATAATTTTCAACCAATTCCATTAAACAGGTCATAGTAGAGCGTTCTTTAGTAAACCATGTTTATTTATTTATTTATTTATTTAACATAACTAAATTGCTAGTTTACAAAAAAAATTTAAAAAATTCTTACCAAAGCGTATATTAAGATTTTAATTAATTGCAAAAAAAAAATGTTGATTTTAATTTACATGAATTAATTATTGTTTTATCAAACAGATTGTTATATTTATTATTGTAAAAATTAAATAGTTTAAACATATTATTTAAAGGAGAACATTTTTCGTAATTGGTACGATAGTTTTGAATAAGTATACTATCCGGTATGTTCCTCAAGTTTCCTTGTGGAATATTAAAGTTAATACGAGACAGAAGGTGCAAAGAGTCTATGTTACCGTTGATTAATTTTACAATGAAAAACGAAACATAAATAGGAACATCTGTCCTCGAGACTGGGTAAATCAATAAGTCTTAGTCTGTTGTTATAAGGTGGGAGATCATAAGGATTTACCCATCCCAGTCCTCTGAGAGCAAATCTAAGAAATCTTTTTTGCACCTGTTCTATTTTATGGCATTCTAAGTGAGGTGACCAAACCTGACCAGCGTATTCTAAAATGGGTCGTACAAAAGATATAAAAAGCTGCTTTGTCACGAAAGGGTCAGAAAATTGTTTCGACTCTCTTTTTATCCAACCAAGAATTGAATTGGCTTTATTAGAAATGCAATTATGTTCAATAAATTCGAGTTTGCGATCGAATGTGACACCAAAAATAGATACATTGATTTCGCGAGATATTGATATATCATTAAACAAATAGTTGAACGAAGTAAAAGAAAATTTTCTGGTAAAACACATAGTTTTACATTTATCGATATTGAGAAACAAACAGTTACGAGTACACCAGTCGAAAAACGAATTAAGGTCACATTGTAATTCTTGGCAATCCCGAGTATTTGAAATTGCTTTGAAAATTGTCACATCATCGGCGTAAATGAGACACTTAGAGTATTTTAACACAGATGGTAAGTCGTTTATAAATAAAATAAAAAGAATAGGGCCTAAATGACTACCCTGTGGGATTCCAGAGTTGATTTTAAACTTATTCGATTCGCAACTGTTAAATAGCACCGAGTAAGATCTATCGAATAGATAAGATTGAAGCCATCCTACAAAGTATTCGCTAAATCCCAATTTTCTTAATTTAAAAAACAAAACTCGATGTGACAGCTTGTCAAAAGCTTTACTGAAATCAGTAAATACACAATCTACTTGTTTTTTTTTTATGAATCAATACAGTTTTCAACCAATTCTATTAAAAAAGTAACCATGTTGATTGGGAACAATAAATGATTTAACATAAAAACACAAAGATTCACAAATAATAGCCTCAAGAAGTTTAGGAATCACAGATAATTTGGCAATAGGCCTGTAGTTTTTAATTTCGTCTTTCTTTCCTTTTTTATGTAGAGGAATTATGAAAGAATTTTTCCAAATAGATGGGAATACACATGAGGACATTGAAAATTTAAACAGAATAGACAATGGTAATGACAAGTGACGTACACAGTTTTTCAAAATAGTAGAGGGTATACCATCAGGACCTGGTTTACAACTATCGTCAAGGTTAGATATGAATTTTACAATGTTGTCAGTATTAATGTTAAAGTTCATATCAGTCAAGTAAGTAAAAGATTTCAAATGGTCAAGATTTTGAGCCTTTTCGTCAGATTTATCACAGATTAAAGAATCACAGGTTAAGTTATCACAGTCTAAAGTATCACAGTTTGAAGTATCACAGTTGAAGGCACTTTGAAAGAAGTCAGAAAAAAGTTGCGTTATAACCCGTGGGTCATGACTTGAAATGTCATTTATCTTGAGAACAGACGGGTAGGGACAAGATTTTCTTGTGCTATTAATAAAATTCCAAAAACACTTTGGATTCATTTTCAGATCTCTTTGCACCTTCTGAATGTAATTAAGAATACTTTAAACTAGATATTCTATAAAAAATATCCCTTGATTCACAAAAATTTTTTAAATTGGTTTGAAGAAATTAATGATTTATCATAAAAACACACCGATTCATAAATAATAATTTCGAAAAATTTAGGAATGCCTCATAATCTTGGAATAGGTCTGTAATTTTTAATCTTTTTTTTGTATGTAAACGGATTATGAAATAGATGAAAATATACCAGAAGACATTGAAAAGTTAAAAGTAACGGACAAAATCAACGACAGGTGACTTTCACAGTTTTTCAATATAATATAGAAAGTTATGTCACATCAGGGCCTGGTATGTTACTTTCGTCAAGATTAGATATAAACTTTTTAATGTTTTTAGAATTAATGTTAAAGCCTTTATCAGTCAATTACGTAAAAGATTTTTAAATGACAAAGTTTTTCTAAAAAAACAACCAAATAATATATTATTAAATTCGAAGACCATATAGAGTTAAAATTTAAATAATTATTTAGACAAGACTAGTCTACTTGTGCTAACAAGGTATTTATTTTTGCAAAGTTAGTCTTTTTGAAAGTGATAGAAATTTTCCAATATTTCATTATTAAAATTATATGAGTTAAAAAACGAATAAAAGTTAGCACTGGTTTATGGCAGTGGTACCACTTTACTTTAATTGAAGTAGATCTACATTCTACTTCTTTTTTAGTGAAATTTTTAAAATCTTCTTCGTACTTCGCACTATCAGCAAAATATTGAAATCTACTTCATTTTAAAAAAACCTTGTTTCAACCTATGTACTTCAATTTTCTAGAAAAAGGCAAAATCTTCATCTTTTTTATCCGTTCCATCGCAACAGAGCGCAAGTTCTCTGAAATGGAATTTATCAAATACCCACGAACAAACTTCTCTGTGGAAAGCATTATTCTCAAAAAATGTTTCTAAAAACGAAAAAATGTTTAGACAAACGAAATATTTGAACCACCAAAATAATTGTAAACTAAACTAATAAAATTGTTAATTAAAACTAAGACTTGTAATAAAATAATGTACCTATACAAAATATACATATGTAGAAATAAAGTTAAAAAAATGTTTGATTTTTTTTTTATTAAATTAGTTAAAAAAGTGTTATTAAACAATATTTTGAAATATGAAAATATAAAGTCTGAAAGAATTTCAGTTTTTTTTTTCTTTTTTAAAATTTAATTTAATCTTTTTTTTTAAATATAGATTTATATATAGAAAAAAGTTCATTTTGAAATCTAGTTCAATTTTTTTGAATCTTCTTCACTTTTTTCTTCAAATCTAGGTTCTTCCAATTTTTTTCCGGAAGTGGCAACACTGGTTTATGGTTGTCTTCAAATACTAGAGGCTCGATAAATTTTTCTAATCTTATATCGTCATCAATTGTAGAGTTCACTACACTTGTTAATTATGCAAGAATTCGGACCTATTTATGAGCTAATTTTGTACCGCAATATTAATTTAAGTGCTCTACGATTTAACCTTAAAAATGGATGCAATATTGACATGCAATAATTGTAGACTTTATAGATTCAACCTTTTTTTGAGAAACTGAAACCGCAAAGAAAGATGCAACTGAGTGCTCTTGAAAAATTTAAATTTTGTTTTTCTATCTCAACCCATCCGCTTTTTACAGGCCAAACACAATGATGTCGTTTTTTTTTCTTGACAATTCACTGTCACGGAGTTTTTTATGATCCGTGAAAACTTGACAATTGTCGCATATTTTTCGATAGTTTTTACTTGTCTTTTAACAAATTATCACCTGAGTGGATTGGGTGGTTTTTTATCGACTTTAAAAGAGTTTTTACATAACGTAGATGAAGATATAATTATAAAACTACCACGATTGAATATACAGTCAAACTTCTTTATAACGAACTTCTTTATAACGTAATTCTCTCTATAGTGAATTTCATTTTGTTCCCCTTCCCCTTAAAAAAATATCTCATATGAATTAGGTTCTTTATAACGAAATTCTCTATAGCGAAATTCTCTTTATAAGGAAATTATTTTTTTGGTCCGAAAGCAAAGTTGTTTCTTTATAACGAAATCTCAATTTTCAAATTTGAAATAAAAGCCGACTACGATTTTTGTTTCTTATTTCTTATTTAAGCAAGAATTTTCGAAATGCCAATTATTTTAAAATTTTAAATCAAAGCCTTCTACGATTTTTGATTAAAAGGGAACTCCCCCTTTTGGGAAGAATTTTCTTAAAGGTTGCCCAACACCAACGCGAATTTTCGGTGGCGACGACGAAAACAATAATAACAACGTGTTGTTTTCATTGACAACCAAGTGTTTTTATTGTTGTTTTCGTCACCGCCACCGAAAATTCGTGTTGGTGTGGGGGAACCTTAAATTGAAATTATTATATATGTGCGGATGTATAAAAAGTGTGCATATGTAGTAGAACTTTTACGTGGAGTTTGAGAGAATAGGAAGATTTTTATAATAAAATAATAAATAAAACTCAATTGCAATCGAAAATTGATATGTTTTTAATTAAAAAATAAAAAGACACACATATCTTTAAAATTAGTTTTTTTTACCATTTTTTTAAAATATACCTCTTGCAGTGTTAAAAAAAATTACATTTTCTATATTACGAATTTTGTATATAACTTCTTTATAACGAAGCAATTTTTTGTTCCCTTGAAGGTTCGTTATAGAGAAGTTTGACTGTATTTATAAGTTCAAGTGACCTCAACTCCAAAAATTGCGTTTCGCCCAGGTACGACTGTTGTGCTCATCATCGCGTCTTAGAATGGTACGACAGCATCTAACTGATGAGCCCAACTGTCGTACCTGGGGCCTATTTCACCAACTTACAAATTTGTATCTACAAGCGAAATTTGACACAATTTGTTGAAAAATCGATTTATTCTGTTTCACAAAACGTTTGTATTACAAAAGTATATTTGTAATTTACAAAGGGACATTTGTGGGAATATCTTTATATTCCTTTTCACCAAGACTAATATTTGTTTGTAGTTTACAAGTACATATTTGTGAAAACTGGGTTATTTTTGTAAGTTTCTGTTTCACCAAATAAAAGAATTTTACAAAGTTTGTTGAACTGTAGAAAAAAACTTACAGAAGATAAATGATGTGTAATATCTTCTACAAATTGTGATTTCTATATTAAAATGGCTTTTTAAACTTAAAACCGTGTAAACTGTGTAAATAAAAAGATCATAAAATATTTATGAACCTTTTTTTGAAGTTTCTAACAACTTTACACTTTGTTTTGCATATATAAATCCATTGCCTTTTTTATTTTACACATACGACTCTCACATGAGAATAAATGTTATTTTACAAATCATGCATATAATTGGTGAAACGCATAGGTATTTTTTTTTTATTGTTAACTACGACTATATTTTGTACAACTTTTTTCATCTTTGTTACAAACTTCTTGCAAATATGTATGTAATTTATGAAACAGAAAATCTGTTTACAAATTCGTAAATGTAGTTTACAAATACAATTTTATATTTGTAAATTGTATTTGGTGAAATAGGCCCCTGGGCTAAATGTAATTTTTGGAGTTGAGGTCACTTGAACTTATAAATTGAGTTATTACATATTTTAAAGAATCTTAATTGCTTACAAACATAATAATTTTCTTATTATTTGTGTTTCTCTTCTTCTTCTTAATTGCTTACACCCATAAATTTTGCGTTTTATTATTTAGGTAAACAATTGTCGCAAAAATTTAAACAACCTGGGACCTTTTTCACCAAAAAGTTTTCACTTTCCAAATTTCGTTTCACTAAAAGCAAGGAAGTAAAAAAAAGTTAACAAGACGATTGAAATAGGCAATTTAAGACTTTAACGAGTTTACCAAAAAACATGAATTTTAGGGTCAGCGCGTTGATTAATTTGTGTTACCGGTGCGTGGAATCACCCTATGTCAACACAGTTGGGACACATTGACATGAGTACTCATCAGAACGCATTGACGTTGACAAAACAGTTTTTTTTTGGGGTCAACGAAGTCTGCGTTGACCTTCATCTCATTTTTAAAAATTTCTGATTTTATAAAGGTTTTTAAATTCATTGGCATCGTAACCATCCTTCCAATTGGACATTTTATAGCTAGACAGATAAATAAGAAATTATATTTTGTTGAATATTTCGTTTCAAATGTGAACAGAAGAAATATTTTATGTTTCCATTTTCTTATGGTTAATATATTGTTAAATCTGTCTTCTTTAATTGACCAAAAAATCAGGGTTGATAAAAACAGATTGTATGGATATATCTTATATAAATAAATAGACACCTTACCTACCCATGTATAGGTATGTTCAACTTTTCAGGGTGGAACTGTTAATTTTGTAGCTGCCGATTTTTACACTTCCAAATGGTTTATTTTTAATTATTTGTATATATCAATACCTATATACTTAAAAGCTTCATTCATTATTAACCAAACATCATTACAAAAAAGAATCATGTTCTTTTTCTGTTAAACCAGCCCTAATGACCTCATTTATTCACCAATAATTGAACATCCTTTTTTTCCAAAAATCATTGTCTAGCTCTTGTAATTAACTTAAGAAAAGATCGTGCTAAATTAAGAGTTCTCCTTTTTGGAAAAAAAAAAACAAACAAAAATAAAGTATAAGAACACCTCTTAATGGACGTGTTCATCACAATCCCCCTTATAGTATATACATTTAAGGTACCTTCCCAAATTCATTAAATAATGCATAGGACACACGTATAACTATCAGACAGAAAAAAAAGGAGAAAAAAAAAACAAAATATCGGCCATTTTTTTGTTTATTTATATTATTAATCTCAGTTCATCGTATATTTAAATATAAGCACCACTTCATTCTCTTTGTAAAATATTCCAATCATTTGCTATTTGAATATAGCTATACATACATCCATACGTGTTTTGGTAGGTGTATAGGTTTTTTTTTTTTTTTTTGCTTTCAACACCCTGCAGCGCACGTATTTTCACAGCAACAAAGCCAAAAAAAAAAAAACAGTTTTTTTCCAGTCAAATCTCCTCAAGATTTTCGTGTACACAATTTATCGCAAATTGCCAGGAAGACACGTTTCAAATTACAAGCAGAGCCCCTGCCGGGCCAATACTGAACATATACCAAAAAAAAAAAAAAAACTGAAGCTAAATTTCTGATAGGTTTTTTTTTGTGCTGTTCTGTTCTTCCATCTCACCAATCACCCCTGCTACCCATCAGGAGCTGTGTGTATCATATAGCCAGGACATAACACCTATACCTTACCGAAGGCGATTGCCATGCCAAGTAATAAATAAACGGAAATCGGTGCCGAACCCTCAAAGTTCCAGAGCTTTACTAGGACAACACAGTGTTTTTCACCGAATATGCAGTTTCATGCCAATATAGTTTAGGTATACTTTTTTTTTTTTTTTGGCAACAAATTCAATCGGAACAGGAATAGAAACTATACTGTTTAGTTACCTACCAAAAAAAAAGGAATAATAGTAAAAAATTGTTCACTCGTCCGCATGTTCTGTCCATTCAAATGCGATGCAGAAAAATGGTATTCTTTGGTACTTTATATGCAAATCTTTAATTTCAGCAAAGACGCAATTTACCTCGTATAGTCGTAGCCATCGTCATCAGGATTCGCATTGACACAGACCTGCATATCTGTCAAGGTGTATATAGATATTGTCATCCCCAAAGGGATTCTTTAGATATCCTATCAGCAATTTGCCATTGCAAATCCAACACAAGACCAATATTATCCTTTCTATACATCTGATCCTTTTTTTTTGTTTTTTTTTTTTTTTATTTGAATAAACATTTCTTTCATTTTGTTGCTCTTTTGTTGCTGCTAAACTTTTCTTCAGCTTTCTGCTGCCAAGATTTTTCATGTTCATTTGACTTTTCACAAATGACGTGAACTGAACAATGAACGATATTTTGTAGGGAAAGGAGACTCTTTCAGACAGAAGAGAGAAAAATGGTCTTGTTGGGCACTTGGGCAGTGGTGTAGGAGAGAAAAAAAAAACTGAAGAACAAATTGTGTATCCTATGTTAAAAGGACGACCAAAAATCACGAAAAAAAAAAAACGAGCCGCAATCAGTGGGGGACTATGTTAGAGAAGTTGAAATCACTTTTTCTCCTTGTTATTTTTTTTTTTTTCTTTTTTTTGCAGATTTCATGCTCTCAATTTCGAATTCCCTTGTCAGGGAATTTGTGTAAGCTGTTGTCAGCCTTTTTTTTGCTGTATTAGTTTTTTATTTTATTTTTGTATATTTGCCGAAAGGGCCGATTGATTTAAGCAGTTTATTTTTAAGAATTTTGTTTTAAGTCGGCGTGGCGGCTTGCTGAAGGACATATTATTTGATATTTTTTAATGGGAGGCTATTGCTCTTGAAAACTCTTTTATACAAATGTTTTTATATGTTTAAATGTTTTTATATGTTAAAAATATTCCCTGCATTCTTGTGTATTATTTGATTTTTATTTGATCTTCATTATCTTCAAATATTTGTATGTTTTGGTGTTTTTTTTTTTATTTATTTTTAGGTGGACCTGAGGCATATCGATGAACTTAATGGTACAAATATAGTTGAAGTTGGTGTTGATTTATCAGAATTTTACACATCAGTCGAATGGGATATACTGGAAGTTCCTGCTGTAAGGTGAGTTATAATTTTAAAATAATATTATCAACACAATTATTGAAAATGGTGCTGGGAGTCACACTCATATTTCTAAATTATACCTAATTAGATGACATTTCAAACAAAAATCAGGTAAAGTCCTTTCCGAAATATTGAGTTATCGAAAAAAAATTTATTTCTTTTAATAACTCAGAAATTATTTTTGCAAATTTTTCCATACGATTCTTCTTCTTAATACAAAACTTTAATTTAAATTGGGGGAAATAATCGACAAAGTAGAACATTAAAAAAAAACATTCTATGAAAAATACACCTGAAATCTACCTGTGTTTTTTTTTAATGAAATTTCAATAAAAATAGGCCCTATCTTTTGTAATCAACATGCATATTTTTACTTGGGATATATATATATATATGGCAAGTTATGGATTCGTAAAAAACTCTCTCTCTCTCCTTTTGGCTGCAGCTTAAACGGGTATGTCGATTTTCTTCAAAGTTAGTACCTTGCGTTTTTTGGGCATTCTTAACCCACACATTTTTGTAATTTTTTTTAAGACCAAAAATAATAGAACCTGCGTACAAATTTTTAGCAAAAAATTAAAATCTTATTTTTCTCAAAAACCTGCCCAGAACTAAAAAAAAAAAATCAGTAATTTTGTTTAAAAAAAGTAAACCATTTTATAAAAAAAAAATCCAAAAAATGGTTAAAAATGGTACCTCCCATAGAACCAATTTTTGTATTTTCTCAAAAACTGCAGATATTGATCAATTTTTTATGGAGAATGTTTAAAAAAGTTTTAAAAGTTTTGTATAACAACATTTTCAAAAGAATTTTTTTTTGGATTTAAAAATTTTTTTTGAGAACTTAATAATTCAAAAACGACTTCGTCAATTTTTATTAAAACTGCCACTTAGCAGTTTTTTTAACATTATCTAGCAGATTTAGATTTTTAGATTAGATTGATTGAAGAAGAATAACTTCTTTAAAGTAATAATAATTACAAAGTTTACAAATATTGGTCAACTCAATCTTATAAAGGCATGGCCTTGGCAGATAAATATAATTTCTAAATTTATAATTAGTAAAGAAAATAAAAATAAATTGAAATTAAGAACATGGGTTGGGATTAAAACAAACGAAACTAAAATTCTTCAGCTATAATTTTGGCTCTGTAGCTGTCGGCTTCTTTGCAAAATCCAGATTTTAAATGAAATTTATTCTTATAATCAAGAATTATGGTACTTCCCATACAAATGTTTAAAAACCGGTATTGAAAATCTCATTTTACTCAAAAACGGCTACTGTGATTTTGATTAAAATTTTTGTGTGAACTAAGATCTGTACGATCTACCATATTATTTTAAAAAAATGATCAATCATTTAAAAATGGTATCTCTCATAGAACCATTTTTTTGATTTTCGACTATCTCATTATCAGTTGAACTGATTTTAATGAAGTTTTTTTGCACAAAAGCTTCAAAGGATCTAATATTATTACATACCAAAATTTTCAAAAGAATAAATTATTGATTTAAAAAAAAATTTCAAAATTATTTTTTGAAAGTTCCATATTTCGAAAATGGGTAGGTACACGATATTTTTTTTTTTAATTAATTTTTTAACTTTTTTTAACTCCACATTAATAAAAGCTAAAAACTTGCGTACCATTTTCTTTTTTATTTTTTTAAATTTTATATGTATATAAAAAACAAATTGAGATTTCCTTAATAAATCGGATGATGCAGGGGTCCCAGGTTGAGGGGAAAATCACCATTTTTGCCTTAAGCTACATAACAACTCTATGTACATTTAGGAAATGTTTTTTTTTTTTTTTTTTCTTTTATGTTAATTTTTTCTTACCAACACTACAAAGTGTTATTTTTCATGAATAAGAATCAAAATGTATAAAAAAGTTTGAAATTCTTGCATTTTTTCTTCGGAAAAAAGGGAAAAAAAAAACGTTTTGGTGCCAAAAAAGGGATTTAAGGGATTTAAGATAAATATATGTTTTGGAAATATTAAAATTTTAAAAACACAGTAAGAGAAAGTTTGTGCGACCCAGTCGTGCACCAATTTTTTTTTATCAAACCTTAAAAACCATTCTCAAGACAAAAAAAATATCCCTAAAAATGGCTTAAAAAATAATAGCAGGTACCTATCGTTATTTTTGGTTTTAAAAACATTAAAAAACGTATCAGGAAATGTTATGCAGCATTTCATTTTCAACCTTCTTGACAAGAATATAACATTGCTTCTTAAATTTATTAGCTGAAGAAAAACAACTTTTATTTAAGTTTTTAAATTAATACCTTAATTTGATTTTTTTTTTTTTTTTTTTTGTACTTGCATAATATTTTTAAACTAAATTTTAAACAAACCTGTTTTTTCAACGAAAAATAAACTAACTCATATACCTTCCTTTATTTAAAATTACAAGTAAAACAAGTTGGATCTAATTTCTATTCCATGGCTTATAAATAAATAAAATAAACACAATACATACGATTTAAGGGGAAAAACAAAAAAGAAAAGGGTTCTTATTTTATCTACTTTTTTTTTGTGTAGCCTTTTTAAGGACACAATATAATCACTGTACCTATAATGTATGATTTAAAATAAAACATAAACGATGCTCAAACTTCTAAATCCTTAAGCCAGCTATTTAATATTTTAAAGAATCATCTGTTTCCTTAAATGTATATAAAAGTGTATTTGGTATTTGAATTAGTTTAACCACCATCCCACACCAAGGATGTATATATACATAAGGTGTGATTCTGGGAAGAAACAATAAATAGCGTTGGTTTGGCTTTTTTTTGAGAAAATTTATTGAAATAGAAAAGCTTCTTCCCACTTCTACTATAATATTCTGCCAGTTTATTTATTAGATTGACCTTAAATTTAAGGATGTGACGTAATCACTTAAGCGTATGACATTGTTTTTGTTTTATTTTTTTTTCATTTTATTGTTTTAAGAAAAAGCCTGTTTACAATTTCAAGAGAATGAAAAATATTTTATGGAGTTTAAAATAAATCCACTTAAGATGGGAAAACATGAAAAAGGCGGACATTTTGATTGTTATAATCCAGAGATTTTTTAAATCCGAAAGGGGAACAGAAAAGGGTATATGTAATAGGGACTTTGATGGCATTAAACAATAAATTGATAAGGGTTTCCAAAAAAAAAATAAAAAATAAACAGTCTCTTGAACTATGACTGTTCATGTTCATATATCTATAAAAGCTATATAGACGATTGCACATGTACTTAATATAAGGTACATTTTAAATCTTGCTTTAAAATTAGGGTTAAAGAATAATTTTAGAATTTTTCGACAAATTGAATATTAGAAAGAAAGGGGCGCATAAGATTTGTTAACATGGCGTGGGTATAATTTCAGTGCTTTTAAATCAATTTTTTTTAAATAAAATTTGAATTTTTTAAATTCAATGGCGCAAAATTTTAAACAGTTCTCGTTTAAGCAATAAACCCGACTCTAGTTAAAATAGTCCTTTATTTAAAAATTCTTGTTTAAATTTTTCTTAATTCTAAACACTTTAAACAACTCTTCTAACTAAAGAACGTGTTTAACAAAACGTCAGCAAACTTTTGTGAAACACGCCTAATTTTGACAGCTGAATAAATCAGACAGAACGAAAAATTAAAAAAAAAAATTAAAAGAACCCAATCTGTAATTTTGCCGAGCTATAGGAAAGTGTTTCGAGATTTAAATTTCGAGTTAAAATAGTGAAAATACTAAATAAAAAAGTGAAATAAAAGTTAACATAGTGAATAATTGCAATATTTTATAATTTTATAAAAAAAAACGAAACAACATGAGGTGCTGCATTAAATCGTGTAAAAAACACCTACAATATGGAGTTTTCAAATTTTTCTTCTCACGGGCTGATTGTGTCTCATATTCCACATAAAGTAATGTGAAGTGATGTTTTTTAGGTTAATACATTATCTGAGAATACTTTTCAATTGATATTTCGTAGCATTTTGCTTTAAAAAAGCAAATTATTTGAAAATAAAAATACACTTCAATCACGGGAATTAGCTGAACCCCATCTGTGAAAATTGAAATTCTCGTCCAGGGTAGCATTAGTTTTTGTTGGTGATGGCAAGGCGCTCAAATCCATTGAGCGCCCGTAGTGCAGAGTAATTTTACTTACTTTATGTGGAATATGAGATACAGCTTACCTGTGAAATGAACAAAAATTACACTGCTTGTTATAGGTGTTTTTAAATATAGGTGCAGTATTTAACGCAGCACCGCATGTAGTTTTCTATTTTTGTACATTTTTGTATTGCATGTAATCACTTTAATTACTTTTATATTACTTGTTTCTTTAATTTACTAAGCTTTTTTTACTTTTTATACGATTTAAAATTTCAAAACAATCCTAAAACAAAACAGATCAAACTTCCTTTGGGTGCCCCAGCATTTAGCTGTCTAACTGCACGCCTACCCTGTGTGGATGCATTTGTGTTTGTGTAACTCACACTCACAGTGATAATTTCCCACAGATAAAGCATACTTTAAAAATATAGAGAAGCGTTTTGCTGGTTTTAAAGTTAGAAGACCTCTTTAATGCTAAAGTATACTTAAATGTCGTTTAAAATTTACAAAGAGCCGCCTCTCATTCTAAAGTTATTATTAAGAGCCGACTCCCATTTTAAAGTAGATTTAGAGCCGCGTTAAAATGTTTAAAATTTTGCATCAATAAATTTAGTTTCAAAAATTTTATTTGAAATATTATATGTATTTAAGAGGACCTATTATACAAAAATTTTAATAAAACTAAAAATAATAATAAATAAAATTGTATAATACAAAATTTTCAAAAAATGATTTTCAATAATTTAATCTTTTTTTTGAAAACTCAGAATTTCGAAAGCTGGGGCCTATAACACAGAACAACAAGTCAACTAGACAACAACTACTTGTTTGAATATACGTGTTCAACAAGTTAAATTCAATTCTGTAACACAACAAAAATTGTAACAATTGTTAAAAAATATAATTTCCCTCGACTTGTGGAACAAGTAAATCTTACGTGTTTATTCGTATAGTAAGCGAAGTTGAATTTTGGTAAAGACTATGCGCATGTACAAATTGTTGTTTAATAATTTCTTTAAATATTGGGAGGAATAGAAAAATCAAAATGAAAATTAACGCCAATTTTGTATATACGTAGGTATATTCGCAAATACTCGATTCTCATTTTTCTTCACAATTTGGAATACAAAATTAAAAAGCTTTACAAATTAGTTAGATATACTTATGTATATAATTTCTGCAGTGCATTTGGAGCGAAAACTATGACAAAAATTAAGGGATGTATGAGGCGTTTTTTTTGTAGTACTTTAAGCTTAGGTTTAAAAACGATTCCAAAAATGTAATCAAACTCAATTTCTTGACGTTATAATAGTTTGAAATGTTCTCGAAAAAAATATGACCTTACTTTTATAACAAGGTTAGACATTTTCTTACAATATTATTAACATTCTTTAATAATTTATATTATATTATTTGTTATTATTTCGGAAAAATGTTTGTACTCTATAAAAAAGAACACAAAAAAGGTTCGAAGATAAAATGTCGTCAGCTGCTTTGACGAAGTTGCAAAAAAAAAACTTTGCGTAAGTTAAGCCAACAGTACCTACCTACTTATAACTCTTTGGACAATAAATTATTTCAAAACAAGAATAATAAACAATTTTAATTCAACTTTTAATGAAAATTAAAAAAAAAATATCAAAATAAGCTTCTCTTTGAACTCAATTATCTCCGTTCGAAAAATTTAAAACTTTTAAAATGCATCATCATCAAATTCTTATGCAAAAGCATCCGATATAAAACTAAAAAAAATTAAAAGAAACATTTCGCAACTTGAAAAATATTCTGGAAACGAAATATGTAGCAACAAATTTGAACACATTATTATTTGGACTATTCCAATTTAACCCAACAAAATTTTGAAGTAAAAGGTTGGCTCAAACAAGCAACATTTATTTTTTACAAACTAGTTTCGATTTTTATTTTGTATTTTAAAGTTGGAATTTAGTTGTATCAAACAAATTGTTCATCCAAAATAAAATTGTGATTAAACATTTTGTATAATCTTCCGTATCATGTGCACACATATATTTATAAACAATATATTATATAATGATATAAATAGGTAAACACTTTATAAAATCAATCTTTTCCCAACTTGTTCACTCTAAACAAGTTTGAAATCGTCAGTTAGAATTTTTAAACTATTCAACAATTGAAAGAAGATTTAGTTAAACACTTGTTGTTTCCAGTTACAGAACCGTTTAATATATAAAATTTCCCACTTGTTGAAAGACCTAAAAACAATTGTTATAAATTGGGAAAACTTTTTGTTACGTGTTACACAAATTTTGAACACCTGTTGAATTTTGCTTGTTAAACAAGTACTTGTTTTATTGTGTTGTAGGCCCCTGGTTCAATTTTTTTTAAACTTGGCAGCGTGGAAAATGGTTAAAAAATTACTTTTATAAGCCCGAAAATAACTTAACTAGCCTGCCATAAACTTTTAAAACTGAAAAAAAAACTTAGGGTTTTATAAACAAAATTTTGTCTTTTATTAAATTAATTCCTATACTAGCTGTTCAACAAAAATTGTCAATACATGGAAGATAGGACAATTGCCCCTTACTCTAGGCGTGCACTGGCACCACTTTTTTGGAAAAGACTCTTCCATAAGCCACGAAGCCTTGTACTAGAGCTCCCTATTACACGGATATTTAAAAACACGGATACAAGTGTTCTTATAATATCCGGATTAGAATCCGTTTATTTCGTGTATTCGTGCATCCGTGTACCCGTGTGTCCGTGTATCCGTGTATCCGAAGATCCGTGTATTTTAAATAATCCAATCATCACTGGAGAGGGCCAAATATATGGGATTTTTTTGATAAAAATACGACAACGACTTGGTAGTCGAATCCGTCAGTGGATTTAAATTTAGAATTATTTAATTTTTTCTTTAAAAATCGATTTTTTTTTTTGGAAAATCACCAAAAATAAAAATCTATAATATACATTATCCCTCAAAATTTTGAGCTTTAAGCCCACCCCTTGAAAATATAAAAATCAAAAACCCTTCCGTGTATTAAGAATCCGTGTATGCTTAATATCCGGATACGCGGATATTAAGCAAATAAATACACGTGTTTTAAGAGAACGGAGTCCGTGTACCCGTGTTTTTCAAATACACGGACTGAATCGTAGGCTCTACCTTGTACTGACTTTTTTTGTTAAACAGTATAGCAGCAATTTTATTTTTTAAACAAACTTTTTTTAGTTTTTTAGGCGCTAGTAGCTTTCATTGAAACTAATCATTGAAAATATAAAATAAACATTTCAAAAAACTATGTTTTGGATTTCAAAATATTTTTTTTTTGAAAATTTTATATTTCCAATTGTATTTTAATAAAACATTAATAAATATATTTACTTAAAATTGGCACATTAATTAATGTCAATAAAATTGGGGTACCTACTGATATTTGTCTTAATAACTAAAAAAAAATTATTTTAAATTTTTGTTCTCATAAATTAAGATTTATTAAATCAATGCGATGGTGTACCTCACGTTGGAAGTTATTTCAATTGAATTTCAGAAGTTATTTAAGCAATTTATTTTGTATGTTTTTGATTTTTAATAATTTCTCATATTTAAACTAAAATATCATACAGTAGAATCTCGAAAAGATGAACAGATATAAAACAGGGCCCGTTCATCTTTTCAAATTGTTCATTCGGTTGAGTAAGAAGATATGTAATTATAAATAAAAACATTAAATATATAGAATAGACACAAAACTAAATAACATTACATAAAATATATAATACGAAGAACTAAAAGCAAAGAAAAAGTAAAAAAAATTTTTCATCTTTTCAAACACAAAATTTCTACCCGTTCATATCTTTTTAAGCACTGAAGGATGAAAATATTTCGTTCATCTTTTCGAACTGTTCATCTTATAGAATCGTTTATCTTTCCGACAAAGTGTTCCTTAAACATCGATAGTCATATCGATAGTAATCGATAGTTTTTAACTATGGAAAACATCGATGTTTTCAAAACTATCGCAAGTGCCAAAACTTAGTGTTTTTTTCAACCTACCTTTTTTATCTCTTTTTTTTCTTAAGAAACTATACATATATTGAAAAATAGTATTGTGCAAAGAAATATTGTGATAAAAACGGAATAAGGCTCAAGGAAATTAACAATTTGTTCCTTTGCATGCCAGCAACTTCCGTTTTCTCCAAGATGATATTTTCTCGAATCAATAAAATTGGTCGAGAAACGTTTAAAAACGGAACAAAGCTTATATGATTATTTTGACTATAGTTTTATCGATGCGAGAGTTACAGAACGTAGGAGCTCACCAGATATTTAATAAGCGCTGGCCGCAACTCACACCCCAAAGCGTTAAATAAATTTTTATTCAATAAAATGATGAAATATTTGGCTAAAAATGAATAATGGTTAAAAATTAAAAATGTCAGCTTTATAGTCAAATATCTCTAGAATATTTACACACCTAACTACTGAACAAAAATTCATTTATTTGGACTTAAGTTGTTTCTATTTTTATTGGAAACTATCGTTAACAATCGATACTATCGAGTATTTTTCGAAAACTATCGCAAGTGACAACTATGAATGTTTAAGGAACTCTATAATCCGAGATTCTATACTGAGTGTGTATTTTCAACACGGTGCAGTAATTTTTGTTTTTATATAGGTACATACACACTCAAATGCTTGTGTCATAGGTACCCAAAACTAATTTATTTCTTTTACAATATAAGTTACTATTTATTTAGGTACCTTATATACATATAGGTACTGTGAATCTGGCCTAAATTAAAAAATTTATTTCAAATTGAAAACTTCCAGCCAGTTCTTAAACATCATAATAAATTCAATATCCTAGTTGATAGTGTTGGTTATTCGATTCTTTTTGCCCTAACTTGCTTATATAGCTACATTACTTTCCAACGTTAGCAATTATATTCCATTTTGTTTCAATAAATTTTACAAAACTTTTCTTCCTCATAATAATTTCATCATCATACCTCCTTTGACACATATACAGAAATACATACATTCACCATGACCCAAATCCTTTTTTATACTCGTCTAATATTCAATCAAAATGTCCCTTTGGTAAACGAGAATGTTCATCAAAAAATATAGAATTCAATCAATACCAATTCAAAGATAAGTCTTTATCCCCCGAAAAGAGAGAACCTTTTCAAATGAAATAACTATAGGTACCCAGAGAGAGAAAGAGTGAAGCTATAAATACTAAACTTTTAGCCCCTTGACACAATTTTGCCCCCAAATCACGTTTCAGAGTTTTCTATATACGAATAGTTATCCGTGGCACATTGAACCACCATTTTCTCTTCATTTCATTCCATATCGTTGTATGCATCAAAAAGTAAACATAAAAATACATCGCTCAAAAAATATAGGAAAAGATAAAATTACACCGACGGAAATTGAGAATCGTGACCAGCAATGTTAAGTTGTTCAAGTTAGTTCTATATGAGTTTGAGTATATAGCTACAGAGTATACTAGAGCATCCTTCTGCTTACATATAAAAAGGTAAACCTCTTCGAACGGCCATGGATAATCAAGCCCACAGTTGGTGGTGGGTTATACTGTCACGCGTATGCGAACATCCAAATCCAGAGGTAAAGTTGATTGATGGGGCTTATCCTTTTGCAAAACCTTCAAATGTCCTGATGAATAAACCCTGAATGGTAGGTTATTGTTTCCTAATAAGTTTCAGCATCAATTCTTGATGCAAAGCTTCCGGTTCTGCTGCTGCACCATCATAAAGGTATAAAATTGTTCCTGCATATATACCTTACTCATTTTACGGTTTGTCTTTAGCTCAGGACCTCCATGTGCTGTGGCTGCTGTGTTTACATAAACAGCTGCACATAGAAACTGAAAAAAAAACAGCGGATCTATATGTGCAAGAAACGCCACAAGAACACAAGTCAATATGGTTGCCCCTAAAAAAATAAACTAACCTCGAAACTCCAAGGTACATAAGTTGTGAAGGTGTTTGCCATCGAATTGGATAATTTTCAAAAGTTTTCCTCTCCAATGTGGGCGGGTGCTGGGAAAAGATCTCCAGCACCACGCCACGCCCGCCATGCCACTCGCCCGTGCAGGATACTTAAAAGTTCCTTCATTTAAAGTTTGCTTCCGTACTCGTCCTTTTGAAAGGCAATTTTTTTTTACTTTTTTTTTTTTGAATCTCACAACCATGTTTAAAGAAGAAGCCTTGAGGAGGATGAATTTAGAATGAGCGAAATTCTACTGAGCATATTGTATAGCTGTGGCATTGGTGGGGAGGAGGGGGAGGAGGGTGGGATTTGCTATGTATGCTAGGATATTATATATGTAGTTCTATACTGCAAGCAAGTAGATACGTGATGTTTTGAGTAACTCACATTTAATGTGAACCGTTGCATTGGAGATGGGTGCAATTTGGCGGGTTGGCTTTGAGTTTGAGAGGCAACCTAACTAAGGTTCAATTCATGTGCAAGGATATAACGGTTTAAGGTGAATCCATTCACTTGGTGGTGGGTTAGGGGTTATGAAAGGCTCTTTTCCGGTGTTTTTTGAAACGTTAAGAGGTTTGTGGAAGAGGATTATGGATGGCTAGTTTTTTTTTTCGGGAGATATATTTTTTTCTATATATAGATAAGGCTAGTCCGCGTAAACATATTTAATAGCTTAAGGATGATAATGAGTTTTCCACAATTGGCTTTTGGATTTTTGCAATTTTTATGTTTCTTTTACGTACGTTTCCAAAATACACAATAGTTATTTATACTAAATAAAAATAAGAAGCAATTATTTAGTATGTATAAAATTATTATGAGCAATTTCTAAAAGCTTCTTCAATTATAACCTTATTTTAAGTTTAATTAAAGAATAAAATTAAATAAAAAATATCTCTTCTCAGGGATATGTTGATAACAGTGCCGTAGCTACTCTGTTTTGTTTGGGGGGGGGGGAGAGAAATTTTACTAAATTTAACGTCTATTTCTAAAAAATTGCCATTCGCCAGCACATTCGGTAGTACCTACAGATAACCTGAACAGAATGAACACAGATACCTACACTCATTTACGTAATTTATTATATGGACTGCCAACTTCACTCTTGATCCAGTTTACAGCAGCGCTCTTGGGTCTTGGTGGTCATGCCATGAAACTCGTCATTACGAGCACCCAAAGATACTCTATTATTGATATATATTGTAAGGAAATAATGCACTATATTGCAAAACACAAACCAAAGTGAAAGATCAGAAAAAGAAAGTTCGATCAAATTTTACAAAATTTGTTCAATTCGTTGGGCAATAAACCGAAAAAAACCTAAGACAAAAATGTCAATGTCAATGAACAAGATTTATAATCAGACCTGGAGTCTGGACATGGTTTTTTTTTTTTAATTCAGTGCACCAAAATTTCCCAAAGTGCAATTATTTAAAAAAAAATAAATAAATGTTATTGTTAAAAAAAACATAAAAATTGTGTCCTTTTTTTCTAGTATAGTGTACGGTGACCATCAGTTCATTATAATAATGAACAGTTCTGTATTTGAAAACGATATTCATTTTTTTTTTTTTTTTTTTTTTAAACAACACAAACATATATATGCCAGTAAGACTTAGGGTCTTATAAATTAGGCAAATGTTACAAGGAATAGAAGGATAGGATAGATTTTTGTTGGCACAGTGGATTGAGAAATTAGGTTTTGATTATCTCATTAAATCCCAGGGGTGGCGTTCAGTTGAGGGAATATAGAAAAGAATGCTGCCTAGACTGGGGATCGAACCCACACATCCAGGTAAGCAGTCAAGCACTACTTCCACTGCGCCGGGCAACCCCTTTATGAATTATTTGTTATACAGAAAACACATAAATGTTCTGTGTTTCAGAGGTTTTTCATTATTTATTCTGTATTTCGTACAAATTCTTAAAAGTAATAACATAAATATTAAAGCAAAATTCAATGACGAAAAAAAAATAATAATGCTAAAGTGCCCGAACCAATTGAAAGAACGAACAAGACATCTAGCACAATTTTATTTTGTCAAATGCTCCTACAGAAAGAGTTTTTTTATATTCCAAGTAATATTTGGACAATTTAAAAAATCCAAATGAAGGTCGAAACTGTAAAATATTTTTTTGATAACAAAACACAATTACGTACTCAGTTGTTTAGTTCAAAGAATAATTTAGAAAAATTCAGAACTTATTGAAGGAAATTTACCCTTCAGAAAAATATCAAAATCCGTAAAAATGACCTATGTACATATGTTAAATTAGATTTTAAGTTTTTATATTTTTTTTGTAAGACTTTTTTATCTAAGAGTTATTTTGTTTTTTTAAGTTTGATGCAAACAAAGACTGAATTTTTGTATCTTCTCTTTTTAAGTAAAGTTTTTTTTTCTGTAGATATTTTTTTTTAATTAAATGGAGTAATTTAAAATTGAATTGAATTTTGTTTCTTTCTTCACTTTTTCATTATTTGCAATTCTAAAATATGGTCACCGTAAGTATTGGTTTCATATATGCGACAAACTAGTTGGGCAAAAAGCAAACGCTTAGGGGGGGCAATGCCAACGCCTGTGGGGGGCAATGCAAACGCCAGGGGGGGGGGGGCTAAGTTACGTTGCTACGGCACTGGTTGATAAATAATTTTAAGCGGGATAGTAGAGAAAGTAATATTTAAAATTTTAAGAGAGGTAACGTAATTATTGTTAAAGAATTATGTTTAAAATAAAATTATCCCAGCGTCGCGGTCGGTCGATTACACTGTTTATTTTAGAGATATTTCAGTCGAAATACATTTTTGAACTGCAATTTTGTAGATTTAAAATAAAAACTGCGGCCAATTGAATGTTTCCACATATATATACAGGCAATGGGGAGTAATTTTCATACCATCTGAGAAAAGCTTTGAAGTGGTCCAAGTTTGAATGCAGTATTGTAGAGGGTTGATTTTGAGTATAAATAAGAGTTAGCGGGAAATTCGCGTTTTTGGGGCACCCCTAATCTGGAAATCAATATTTTTTTGTTTTTTGCCGTTTTTCTCTATTTGTGCAACTTTTTATGATAAAAATATCAAATTCACTTTTGTTGCAATTTATATTATCTACAAACCCATACACAGCATTTATGCATAGAGCAAATAATTTAGAAGTTATTTGGACTTGATCACCTTTATTTTCGAATTGCTCGCAAATCGATATATTTTCAAAAAAAAAATGTAAAATACTGTTCTTAGAAAATATTTCAGCAAACAAAATGGTATATACCTACCTATATAAGAATGTTTTTTTAATAATACAAATTATATATACTATCTACTGAAATACATCAGCCTGCAAGTAGAAGACTTAGCACTATTTTATTTATAGTTCACACTAGATATTCGTCACTTAATCTATGTATGATGAACTAAAGTTAACAAAAAAATTGCGTGTTGACAAAGGCCCTCACTAGTCAACTGATGAGTCCAAGTGAGATCGCCGGGACGAAACGCCAAATTTTTGTAGGACTATAAAGGCCGTTAAAAGCTTTTTGAAAATGGTATATTAATTACTAATTTCTGACAATTTTCACTAATTCCAAAAACAAAATCAAATATTGCACCAAAAAATCAGAGAAACCCATGATGTAAGAAAATGATAAACAAAAACAAACACAAATAAAACTCAAATGTCATTTTTCCGCACAGAATAAATAGTCTGTGTAATTAATTAAGTGCGAAAAAGGAGCGGAGACTTCTCCAAATAATCTGCTACAATTATAAATTTTGCTCTTCGAACAGCGTATACTGCAAAACGAAAAGGAGAACGAAATTTTCCGTTTCTGATTTCGTTGTGTCATTTTTGTATGGGGTTTTTCGTTTCGCATCAGCAGCGTACTAGGCTTAAGTCGAGAAATTTCAGATGGAATATTTTTATTGAATTTGTTGAATTTGATTGTGTATAGAAGGTGGTATAGGTTGGGTTAATATAAGAAAAAATCTTATGGGAGGGGGAATTTATTTCCCCCCATTTAAAAAAAAAATAACTTATAAAAAATTAAATTTTCCCAAAAGCTAGAAGACATTTAAGTATTTAATATTTTTTTATAAAAAGTAGCACAAACGGAGAAAAACGGCAAAAAATTAAAAAAAATCTTATTTTCAAGATAACGGGACCCCCACAAACCCAAATTTCCCTCTAACTCTGATTTATACTCAAAATCAAGCCCCCATACAATACTGCATTCAAACTTAGACCACTTCAAAACTCTTCTCAGATAATTCCCCATTGCCTGTACTAAAACATTCTCAGTTATTAAATACGTTATTGTTTGTAGAACAAAAAATTAGTCGGGTAATCAGGGGTGGAATCGGCTAAGGTGATTGTGACTGTCACATTTATGACAATCAAATGTGATCAAATCAAATTTTCGTTCTGCGTAAAGTGATCACCAAAAATTATTCAAAACTTGGCATTACTTTGAGAGACAAGTATTGAAAGTTGTAATAAATCCATTTATTTTAATTTTTTTTGTCAGCAAATATTTTGTACCCCCCCTTTATTGAGTACAATCAGTAAAAATAAATATAAGTACCTAAAGGTATACACATTATTTAAAACTTTTTAAGATTTGAAGAAATGAAATAATTATCTTTGATGGGAAGTAAGCCTATAAAATACAATCAAAACTTATTCCTATTATGTATTATTAGGACTTAAAAATAATTCCACAGGTACAAATTAATTCATTTTTCTTGAAAACCTTTTTTTTTAATTTTACAAGAAAATGACACCAAAAGAGCAGTCACAAGAAAAAGTCGCAAAAATATGATTATCAAATGTGACAATCACCTTACGCAGACCGAATTTGTTTATTGTGACTGTCAATCATCACAAATCACCTTAGCCGATTCCACCCCCGGTTTGTCAGATTGTGCGATTTATCGCCAAACAGGGAATTTAAAATTTCATTTGGTGACACGAAAAGGCGATATTTTTTGTTTTTGGCGATTGAAATTTTGATATGAAAAAGATCCGATTGACAACAATTGATACATACCTACATATATACATACATTGAATTTATTGAAGAAGAATAGGTACAAAAAATTCGTATTGTTTTCTTTAATTTTTTAAGCTTTTGAAATGAATTGTTTTGTTTTAGTTCTTTTTTTAAAATGAAAAGTTTTTTGATGTAAAAACTACAAGTTGCGAAACTTAATTTCTTTTTTGAGTTTGGTGATTTATTGGGTGGAAAATTTTGGAATTTGGCGATTTAAATTTTAAGTTTAGCAATTCTATTTTTCAAACCTGGCCAATCCTAGCCCGGCTTCGATATCTGAGTTTTTTCTCAAGATATATTTTCAACAATTTTTAGTATTTTCTTTTAGTTTTTTTTTTGATTTGAAAAACAAGTTGAATTTTGTTTAAATGGTTTTTTTTCTTCAATAAATTGTGTACCTATGAAATAATCTAATTTTAGCGGTTTGTGTTTTGTTTATAATTTTCATTTTTTGTTCCGGTTTTCACTCCTCTCCTAACAAAATATTGGTCACCGTAGCTATAAATTAGTTAGAAGAAAAGAAAGTACTTAAGTCAGCTTATAAACTTAAAACTTAAAAGTTAGCACATACATATATAGATATGTAAATGAGAATTCGCAATACCATTTGGTTTTCTGTCTTACTATAATATAGTTAGGTACATAATAAACTTCACAGTTAAATTTAATGTGACACAAATTATTCTTCTTGCAAATTACTTTTAATAAATTCAGTTTCAAAGTCGATATGCGTACATACTAAAATTGCATTATAAAACATAAAACCAAATCTTAGCTTAATTCGTATACCGTAAATCCATATAAAATGTTGCAATAAAACTTAATTTGAAGACACAGACAATATTTTGTATACCTATATAGAAAGCTTTAACTCTCTATGCGAAGTCACCCTGAATAATTTATAATGCACACATTAAGTATATTGATTTGCACTCAAAGAACACACTTTCTTACCAATTGTATAACTACATATATAATATATCCTTATATACATAGCTATACAGTATAGACATCATTCCATTTTTATTGCTTCTTCTCACAGAAGATGCATTTTATTTGGTATGTATGGATGGCATTCTATATAGTATATCCTTTCTCACATCCAACTCAAAAGGAAAAGTAGAGATTTAAAATATTTAAATATTCTTTGTTTGCATTTGAACTCAAAATGTATGTACGTACAATGTACATATTATGTATAATACATACATAGATATAGTCTCTATAATATATTCGTTGTTTGGTTTTATGCAAATAAACACATTTGACTCAATTTTATGCAATGCACTCTCAGTGCTGGATTTTATCCTTTAAATCTTTCAGTCTCATACTTTTAAATTAAACTAATATTAAATTTAAATAAAAATGCCATAAAATTTTAAATAAACTATTTTAAAAGTATTAGCATGTTACAAATTAACAATTTTCTTACTTTAGAACTCTTTACTGAAATGTTCTTAGTTTTAAACAGTTTTTAACTAATATTATACTAAACTCATTTTCTTATTAAACTCAAGCTGAACATGACTCAAATAGGGACAGTTCATGCATAAAATTATTGATTACTTACCTTTGTAACTGTCAAAGTGACATTTACAGTCCTATTCTGTTATTCACATGGATCGTATATTCGATTCACCCAATCGATTCCCTTTCACACTGCCTTTCCATCGGGTGAACTACATTATCCCAAACCAATTTGACATTCACGTAAACAGATGTTCATGTGAAAATCTTGGATAAATTGTTTTAATTTCATAAAAAATTTAATTCAATCACTCCGTAATTTTTTAATTTGTTTCATCTTCGTAATTAAATTTGGAAATGGGCAGTATTGGACCTTTTTTTCTAATTGTAAGCAGAGGAATAAGTGAATCATCGAACACCGAGCTTCGGAGAAATTTTAGAAAATCAAAAAAAAAAAATATTATGGAACTGCCGGACGAAACGTAAGCTCATATATTTTTATTTTGAAATAATAATAAACCAATTATTTTAAAATCAAAGATTTACCAAAAACTTTCGGTTAAATAGAACAGCATTTCTGTATTTATTGGATATTGTTGAATCGAATATTCCACCACCGCTGCAGCGAAATGATTCAATTTCAAGAAAAGAAATTTTCCATTCAGCCACCTCTTTCATTGTTGGTCCTATCATTTAGGCAATTCCAAAGTTCTCGGAGGTTCTCGGGTTGTCTTTTTGCATTATTTTTGGTAATATCTACATTTGATTTCATTGCAGAAATTGTTGCAGTAAATTGGTCTTTGTTCGTCGTTCTACCCCTAAAAATATTAATAATCTATTATTTACAAACAAATATTCTAAATTAATCATAATAAATTAGTTTTTACTTAAATTTTACTAACAACCAACCAGACAGACGACCCATTAAATGAAAAATCCGCTACATTTCATATGCGGATTTGAATTGTATAGAATGAATGCGTTCACGTGAATAGCAGAATAGCTACCACACATTATTACCGACGTTACCGACTTTAATACAGATTCACTTCGAATGCGAATAGCAGAATAGTGATAAGTGAAAATTCTAGAGAAATTCCCCCCGATGAATAGGAGAATAGGGCTGTTGAAGTCGTAAAAAGATGTAATAGGCATTTGGTAATTCTTTACTCAAAAGGTAAAGTGGCTTAAACCAAACATTTTTTTTTTTTAATAGCCGTGTTTTTTTGCAAGCCCGGGGGGAATTGGATGAAAAAAACGACGTCGGTGCTAAACAATTAACATGTTAAATGCAACAACAACTAATCCCAGGGAATTCTCGGGGTTTAACTTAAGCGTACAGAAAAACTGTGTTACCGGCATGAATTACATACATGTTATCGATAGTTTGTATGAAAACTCCACGTTTTTTACTGTCATGGCGTCGCTAATCCCCGCTGTCGTTTTTTTCAACCAATTCCCCCCGGGCTTGCAAAAAAACACGCCTAATATTAAAATTACATTTCTGTGTAATTGGCTTGTGATTTATAATTATTGACATTTGGTTGAAGTTTAAGCCTCCTATATTCAAAATAATTTCCTCTGAAATCGCAAATCACCACTCGACGTAAGTTTTTAAAAAGCGCCTCAAATGCGTTCCTCCGAGATTTAAGGTCTGTTTTGGTGACTATCTGCACAGTTACCAACTTGTACCTATGGATGGTAATATTTTGGCGGAATCAGCCTCTGCCTTCTGAAAAAAAGAGAAATGTTTTTTTTTCACGGGAACCGTCATTTTCGAGGAAATCAAAAATCCTCCACTATTATCACGTTGGGATTGGCTGTCGGGAATTAACTGTAGGTACTATATGTCATCTCCATACACGCCCACAGGAATGGATGAGAATTATAAGTCAGTAGGCCTTGTTTCTTTACGACTAGTATCGCGCCACCAAATTTCCATCAAATTGTAAATTAAATAAAGAAATACAAATAAATAAATTCAAATAAATAAAAACTTTCAAAAAGTAAGAAATCGTCTTGATTTAAATTTCCTTAAGCCTCTAGGCTTCTTAATTACTTAGTTGGGACCTGAATGCACTCTCAATCCACTAAATAATAAGAAAATAAAATTTCTTGTACATCTACCGAAGTATTTGTACCTACACAATATACATAGTAATTTATTTGAAGCGAGAACTTGAAGTGTTTCTATAAGGAGAAAACTATTCGTTAATTCTTCATAATTTTATTCGTATGAATATTGTTAAAGGAATGTTTCAAGTTGGATATCCTCACAATATAATTCAAATTCTTCAAAAGCCACAGCACACACTTGGTTAAAATTGTCAAAGCGTATTATTTTAAATTTGATTAGAAATTGATTTTCGATAAAAACGTTTTCTTTCATTAAATTTTTATAGGAAAGAATAATATTTGTTTTTTTTTATTTAGAGAATATATTATGTAATATGTATGTTAGTTAAGGATGACAATTTTTCTTCTTAAAGAATACAAATGATTTCATTCGATAGAAAATGTGATAAAGTCAATTGATTTTCATTTGAAAAAAAAAAAAAAAAAAAAAAACAAACTCAAAGACTATACTTCATCAAAGAACTTGTATAAATATTTGCCTGTTAGCACGTCCGGTTGGGCTATTTATTTTTGCCACGTGTTAAATTTAATCAGCTCAAAAAAGGTATATTTTCGTACGTTTCTAACTTTCTAATAGAAAGATTTCTTATATTTACTTAATACAAAAAAAAAATAAACTTAAAGAAAAGGTCATGATGATGTTTTGGTCTCAAAAGGTTACCCATTCATGTGAGTTCAGCAAATACATAGATATATGTTTGTTGTTAACTAACTTAGGTATTCTTCTCAATTTTAAGTACATAAATTTAAAATAAAAATTTTTTATCTATTTATTTATTATAAATAAAGAAAAATGATAAACAATTCAAAAGCATACTAGAAAAACAGTCAGCACTCAGCTATGTAACGATGCCTTTTGAGGCATCAGCTTTATGGTTAATTTTTGCTCGTGAGTTGAATTAATATCTACCCTTCTTTTTAAAGTTTTAAGAGGAATCGTGTTTAAATTAACTGATTATTTTAAAACATTGTATGGCCTTATTTATAACCGTTGTCTAAATTTAGACGACTAACTTTGGAAAATGTGTTAAAAAATTTTGTTTATTGTTGTCTTATAGCTGCCTAACTTAGACACATGAGTAGATTGTCTCAAGCGTGAATAATGTGATATTTGTTTTTATTAAATAGAGCATATTTCCACCAATTTGAAAATAGTTAGACAGTGTTTAAGTAGACAAAAATCTAATAAATACGATTGATAGTGTCTGCTAAAATATTTGAACATATAATAAAGGCTAAATGAGAATGCTTTCATATGTTCATAAACGTATTGACAGATTTATACTTTAAATTGTTTCTTACCAATTCTATATTTATTTGATTCCTTGAAGAACAAATTAGAATTTTTGTTTAAGACTATCTAAAAAAAATCCTAGCCTATTTCAGCCAAAAATAACTTTTTCGTTTGCATACTGCCTCTTAAGGGTATAAATTAAAATCCTTCAAGAGTATATCTCTTGTTATAATAAAGTGCTTCTCATCAGTTTTGACAACAAAATTGAAGGTCCTGCTAACACACACAAGAATGGTTGAGACTTGGTAAGTTTAAGTCACAATACATATTTCCTCCATTTTGTTTCTCCATTTTGAACTTGCGATATTTTTTACATATGAAGGTTCTTTAGAGTTTAAGGCAAGTTTTAAATTTTCTAAACAAATCGATATCGAAGTTTCAATCAAACTTGACATTATGCGAAAAAAGTGGGTCCCATCATTTCTGTCTGTTTGTCTGTCTGTCTTTCTGAAGCGATTTTCTTTAAATTTTGAACTTGACATTTTTTTCTTAGCTGCAAAAAAAAACTGTAACTGCCATACAACCGTTATGAGGAGATAATTTATTTCGGAAATGGCTTCAAAGATTTTTATAAAAAAACAATTGTGGGTAGGTACCTACTATTTATTTAGGTATGGTAAAAAGCAATTTTAACGAAAATTGTTACCGCCATAGTTCAGTCAGTCGATTAATCCAAATTTAAACTTTAATCCGGATGTTAATTTATATACATAAATTAAATGTATATACATCCGGATTTAAATATTCGCCAAGATTATTCGCGTGAATCATATGGCAGTTAGTTAAGTTATAAAGAATTTTTTTTTACCTTCCATAAAACCTTTTTTAATTTTTGATTTTAGCATTAATGGCTTGAGCCGAGAATACAGTTCCTCGACAAAAAAAACTACATGCATTTCTTATGGGAAAGATTTTTTCGCAAAAAAAAATTGACGTTTAATTTTTTTTTTATCGAGATGTGAACCAACCCTGAGAAAAAATTTTATACTCACTACGAATATTTTTTCACGCAAAATAATGTCACTGCCATTGTTTTGTGGAAAAAAAGAAGACAACGAATACAAATTTTTTATTTCAACTCAGATTTTTTTTCTTCCGAAAAAAAAAAAATTCTTAACACTTATGTTTTTTTTTGGTCAAAAGAACTGTATACTCGGCTTTAACCGCGATTATACTCAAATTAGTTATATGCACTGAAAACAAAAAAATCGTTTGCAGTATCAATAAACATTTAGCTTAATATAACTGTTTTTACTTGCTATATACATACATTAGGTACTATATGACAAGTTATGGATTCGTAAAAAAAAACAAACTCGGAATTTTGATCAAAGTTGACATTACGATGACAGCGAAGTCGAAAAAAGTTGGTCTCGCAATTCTTTGTGTCTGTCTGTCCTTTCGGCTGCAGCCTAAACGGGTAGGTCGATTTTCATCAAAGTATGGTACCTCTAGCGTTTTTTGGATATTCCCCATACGCTTTTTTGTTTCATTTCTTTTAAAGACCAAAAACAACGGTTCATACTGTACACATTTTTTTTTAGCAAAAATTAAAATCTTATTTTTCTCAAAAACGTGTCCACAATTAAAAAAAAAATCAGTAATTTTTTTTACAAACCAGCAACCACTTTATACAAATTTTTTTTCGAAAAACGGTTAAAAGTGGTGCCTCCCATAGAACCATTTTTTTTATTTCCAAATTTTCTCATAAACTATTCAACTGATATTGATCAATATTATGGAGAATGTTTGAAAAAGTATTAAATGTTTGTGTACTTAGCAAAATTTTCAAAAAAAATTTTGTTGGATTTTTAAAAAAAGTTTCAAAAATATTTTTGAGAACTTAATAATTCGAAAACGACTCGGTCAATTTTTATTAAACTTGGTACCCAGCAGTTTTTTAACATTATCTAGCAGATTTTAAATGAAAATTATTCTTATAACGAAAAATAACGGTACTTCCCTTACAAATGTTTAAAACCGGTATTGAAAATCTCATTTTTCTCAAAAGCGGCTCCTACGATTTTGATTAAAATTTTTTCGTGAAAAAAATTATCTATCGGTTAAAAATGGTATCTCTTATAGAACCATTTTTTTGATTTTCGACTATCTCATTATCAGTTTAACTGATTTTATTGAATTTTTTTGCACAAAAGCTTCAAATAAGTTCTAATGCATACCAAAATTTTCAAAAAATAAATTATTGGTTTAAAAAAAAATTTCAAAATTTGTAATTTTTTGAAAATTCCATATTTCGAAAATGTGTAGATGATATTTTGTAATTAATTTTTTAAGTCCGCGATAATAAAGGATACAAAATTGCCTACGATTTTTTTTTTTATTTTTTCGAAGTTTTATATATAAAAAACTGTTTAAAAAAAACCGCTTCAACGATTTTCAATTTTTTTTTCTCTAAATTGACATTGAGACGCATTTAAGAAATTTAATTCAAACCTCTGTAGACGAAAATAGCACTACTTTTTTAGTACGTTTAATTTTTCTTCAATTTCTCTTGTTTACATTTTATATTATTGAAGCATACGAGCAGGTACGTATGATCAAGTCGTGGCGTTTTATTTTTATTTTATTTCTAGAAGGAAGTTCTTCATCGCTTTTATAACACCATCAAGTAAAGTAAGATGAACATTTATGATAAAACGGTACAGTGGTAAAGTTTTGGAGTTATTAAAACAAAAAACAAAAATTCTGCATGTATGTATGTATAATATGTCCTATTTCGAATATAAGCATAATTGTAGAAACTAACTAACGTGTTGAGTTGATAATTCTATATTATTTTTTGATATAATATGGCTACGTAGGCAAATTTCTAACTACTCCTAATTGAATCTAAAGATTCTTATTTATAGTAAGTTCAAGTCCTTCAATATTCGGCTGTTAGTCAGAACACTTCATTCAACCTGGACGCAATGAGACTAATGATAACTTCAAAAGTGTGAATGGCAATATCCAAACTAAACTCCAACAAGCTTGTTTGTGTGGATGGCCTAACACCATTCAGAGATGCTTCACTCAAAAGAAGTTTTTTTAAATTTTAGGAATGCCACAAGGTAGCCTTTTGGGTCCACTACTTTATGCCCAAAACAATTCCTTAACTAATAACTAATTGCCTCCATTTTAATTATTATTTTTATTTGATTGACTTTAATATGAATATAAAATTATGTACAGCCACTGTCTCTGAAATTTTTATATTTAAATTAAATATTTTTTATATCGTATAAATAATATTTTATGTATTAGAAACTTTAATACTGCACTTGATAGAATACAAATTTTTTTTTAAATAATTGCGCTATATGAAATAGGTTGTGATCTACTGTATACGTGGATTTTACACAAGCACCAGTAGGCAAGCACTTGAGAAGTTTTTTGAGAGCCGAGGATAAAAGGTAGTTTTAATGGGATAATATTGAAGCATCTAAATGGAATGAGGTAATATTCATGAGAACATTCTGTTGAGATATAGTTTTATTTTTTTTTTTTTCTTAGCGAGGTTTTTTCTTAGCTTGATTTTTATTAAGTTGGGAACTACATCTATATAAGAGGATGGTAATAATAATAATAAAGTAATGGATTTTTAAACGAGTCAAAACGGAAGATATAAAAGTAAAGATTATATTATAGTTAATATACATTATTAAATTTTCAATTCAAGGAATCTTTACATTATATCAACGTAGTTATAACCCAGTTGGACATTATTTAATGAAATTTCATAAGCTGCAAACTCGAAAACTTAAATTTTGATTACCTATGCAATAATCTGGAATTATCATATGCTTATATGGGAAGACCATTCAAAAGTGCATCCTTTAGTTTTTGTCCATGACTTTTAACGTCTTTTAAGTAAAAAATCTTTATTTTTAAAGTCGATGTTCAGACTTTAAACTCCGATTAGAAACAGTTGTTAGGAGGTTATGTTACTGTACATGTTTATAATTTTCATCCAATCGAAAAAATGCTGAAGAGTCTTTTAGAGGAAAATCAAGAAAAATAACAAATTAAAGCACATGAAGGAACACTTTTGTTTATAGAGATCAATACAAAATTAACAACATTTCTTTTGGTGCCGAAACCAGACTTTATTGGTAGTAACGATTTTGATAAAACTTCATACCTGGAAATGGCCAAAATTAACAAAACTGCTTTTCAAATTTGCCTTTTTTTAATTCTCTGTTTTTTATTGAAAAATTTTGCCTTATTTTTGAGCTATTCGTAAATGTTTAATCGATTAATTTGCATTAGATTACAAATTAATTCTTAATGTTTAAAAATTTAAATTGTTTTAAACAAAAAATTATCAAATAAAAGTCTGTTAATAAAAAAATAAAAATAATTAAAATGTTGCTCGATACAGGGTGCTTCATAAGATGCGAGAAAATAAAATCGTATGTGAAGGGGGTCTATTAACTCTTTTTAAACGGAAGGGACAATTTTTCTAAAAAATCGACTTGAACTAGAAAACATAAAAAGCATGACTAGGTCGCGCAAACTTGCTCTTATATGACATTGTGTATATTCATCTAGTTTTTAAAAGAAATAAATTAGTTATGGGAGCCTATTTTTATGCCATCTAATAAAAACGTATTTTACTGTAAGGTAGTAGTATGTTAGAATAAAAAATTAACAATATAGCACCGCGTTGCACATATGCATGCACAAAACTTACAAATTTAACTGAAAAATTGGTAAAAAATCGATAAATTATTAGAAATAAACTAATTAAACAAATTCGCTATGAACGCCAACTGATTTCTTAAATAAATCTCAATTTAACTGAGGAAGAATGTGTATTATACTACTCAATCAACTAGATGTGGAAAAATTGTACAATTTCTGCAAAACTGCAATAACTTATAGAGAAAGGATAATTAAATGGGGAATTTTGATTAATTAATGTGATACAACTTTCAAACAAAATGATAGATAAATAACTAAAAAATTAACTTAAGTAAATTTATGAATTGTCAATCAGGCAGACGGCAAAGTCATGCTTTTATAATTTTTTTTTTAATAATTTTTTATTTATAAAAGATTAAAATAAAAATCTAATCTAATCTAAAAAAATCTATACATGTAACTGTAATAACTAATCAATAATGATTTCATAACAATGTCAAGCCACAAACATAAATTATATCAAATAACATAACAAAACCATATAGCATTCAAAATCATAAAGAACAAAATGTAAACACAAGCACATTGCTTCATAAATTAAGTTCAGTAATGTGACACACTACACCATTAGTTCCAATACAATTTTGTTGTCCCTTCGACAAAACAAAAATATATTGCATCGTCACCGCTTTGGTGATGATATTTGGTCAAGTGGCACAGAATGAATTTTACTACACTATTTCAGATTCACCATTGAATACAACCCTAGATAATAATAATGTCAATAATAGAGTATCGATATGCTGTTGCATTTTAGGTTGTAAGAATCTAAGGGCCAGTTTCACAGTAAAGTAAGTGTCACTTAAGTTCCAGATATGGAAAACTAATGCCCCAATTTCACAGTGTAAACTTATCGGAATAAGTGACACTTAAGTCTCCCATATTGGCCACTTAAGTTCCACTTACTCAGACCTTAAAAGTACGTCTAAAGTCCACGAATGGGAAAATTAAGTGCCACTTATTTAGTTAAGTATGCACTGTGAAACTGGCCCTAAATCATATAAGTGGGTGTTAGGTTCATAGGTTAAAATTAAGTATAAATAACGCTATGATTTCCAAAATAAAATCAGTCTTGACAAACATCTTAGCTTTTAAACAAATGCGGCATCGTGCCATATTCTTGCAGCGAATTGCGCTTAAATATACTATATGCGCTTAAATAGCTAAACATAACGCTTATATAGCTTAGGCTACTGAAGAACAACCTACGGAACATTACAAACATAATGTATGTATATCAAGCTTGTCAAAGAATGCAGACTTTAAAAATCATTCATTGAATTCAACTAAAAGATTGCGTTCATTGATTTCACTTTGAGTCATAAGCCTTTAAATTATGCAATCACTATTCATTTCAATCAAAAAGATTGCAATCATTTTTGTTCCCATTCATTTTACAGCAATCAGTTGAATTCAATCTTTTGGAAATTCATTCTTTGCATTCTTTAAGATTCTTTATAATGCAAAAGAATGCAAAGAGCGTATGAAATCCCAAAAGATTGCATTCAATTGCAGGGCCAGCCTCAGACAAACTTTCGCCCTGTGCAAGATTTGTAAAAAGCGCCACTTTTTATATTTGCACACATAAATACATACACATGGCAAATGGTAGTACATATTTGTTTGCGCAAGATCAGATTACATTTTTTTACCGCTCAAAATTATATTTTTCCAAATCTTAAGTTGGAAATATCGCCCAAATATTTTCAACGTAAATTGTTTTTGTAAAATTTGGGCGTTATTTCTTATTTTGGGCGATATTTCCAAACTTTTTTTTTAATTTTGGCGTTCTTTCCTTAATTTTGGGCGATATTTCCAAAGTGAAATTTAAATGATAAAATAACCTTCAAAAAATCGCAGCGCATAAACAGTGAGGTTTTTCTGGATTTTTTTTGGGCGATATTTCCAATTCTGGGCGTTATTTCCCATTTGATTTTTAAAATTTCTAATTTTGGAGTTCTTTTCTTTAAAAAAAAAACAACAACTATTGTTCAGAATTTTTTTGGGCGATATTTCCAAATTGATTTGGGTGTTACTGCCTAATGCCGATTACATTTTCTTGCTCCTGGTAATGCGCCCCCAGAATTTTGCGGCCTGTGCATTTGCACATCTCGTTCATATGGTTGGTCTGGCCCTGTTCAATTGATTGCTGTAAAATGAATGGGAAAAAAATGATTGCAATCTTTTTTATTCAAGTGAATGGTGATTGCATAGTTTGAAGTTTGAAGTCTCAAAGTGAAATCAATGAATGCAATCTTATTACTAAAATCATTAACGATTGCATTCGATTGCATTCTTTTACAAGCCTGTTGTATATACATAACTTTGAAAAAAAATTTCAGAAACAAAATAGGTACCCCATTTTTTAGTGTTTATTAATACAGAGGTAGAAAATAAAATTTGGAAAAAAATCATTCACTTATTTTCAAAATATTGAATTTTCAAAAAATATTTTGAACTTTTTTTAATCCAAAATTTTTATATACCAGTATTGTTCAAACATATAAAAAATCTTGTGAAAATTTTTAATAAAATCAGTTCAACAGGTTATGAGATACCCGAAAACAAATAAATTGGAGACATGGAGATACCGTTACTAAACGATAGATACAATTTGTTATTCCAAAAATATGGTAGATCGTATACTGACATATTAGCTCCCATAAATTGTTTTGAGAAAAATGAGCTTTTCCTTTCCGGGTTTTAAACACTTGTATTGGAGGTACCGTTATTTTTGGTTACAAGAATAATATTCATTTAAAAATCTGTTAAGTAAAGTTAACAACCTGCTGAGTGCTAAGTTTAAGAAAAATCGATCAAGTCAGTTTTGAATTATTAAGTTCCCAAAAAAAATTTAAACTTTTTTAAAAAATCCAAAAAAAGAAAATTTGTAAAAATTTGGTATAGATACAATATTTTTAAAACTTTTTAAAACATTCTCTGAAAAAAAATTGATCAAAATCAGTTGAACCATTTATGAGAACATCGAAAATCCAAATAATTGGGTGCTACCATTTATAACCATTTTTCGAAATAAAATGGTAGCCTTTTTGTACAAAAATTAATAAATAAAAAAAAAAAACAAAAGTTGTGGGAACATTTTTGGGAAAAATAAGATTTTCATTATTTGCTTAAAGGAATTTTAAGCAGTTTCCGTTATTTTTAGTGCTAAACAAAAAATTAAAAAAACGTATCGGGGGAATGCCAAAAAATGCTAGGTGCCAAGTTCGAACAAAATCGTACTTCCCTGGAAGGATCGAAAGACAGGTAGATGGACAAAAGTACTTTTTTTTTACTTCGCTTTCATCTTAATGTCAAGTTTGATAAAAATCTCAAGTTCAATTTTTTTACGAATCCATATACCTAACTAAAACCCAGTACCCATATAGTACCTACATAATATGTAGGTATTTATCACAATGTTAAACATTTTGTATGTGCTGAAATTAATTTGTTACCTTACTTATAATATACTGGTCACTCCACAGTGACGAAAAAGTGTTTGTTTTCGTATCGTGGCAGTAAAAATTATATCACTTTACAAAAGCATCACAAGCCCATATTTCGAAGCAGAATCTAATGTCGTATGGCCATATACCACAACTATGTTTATTTATATATAATTAATATTTCAGCTATGGTAAGTTAATATATATAATTATACCTACATAATTTTAAATAAATATCAAAAAATGTCAAAAGACTCCAGGGCTAACACCTCTATAATCATAGAAAAAAAAAAATAAATACGACAAATAAATAATAAATCACCTTTAAAGTGCTATATCTAGATACGAAATATCCTACATGGCAATAATTCATCAGTATCCATTAATCCAATTGCCTCAATTTGACACACTTATGTAGATACATCCAAAACTAACCGCACACCACTTAAATGGAACCTAATTGGATTTCAAAATAATACCAACATGATTATCTCATTTTGCAAATCCACTCAAAATGCTCTAAGTTCCTATCAACTTCAAACCAATTTAGCTTTTAAATCCAAAACTACTACCATCCATAAACACATCTATACTTACCTACCATCCATATATTATCATCGTCATTATCAACAACATAACCTCCATCATCACCATCATGTGAAAATTCTATCCCATTCTATTCCCACATTGGGCATAAATAATTTGGCCAATTTACCTACTGGCGTTTTAAATACTAAATAATTAATATCCTTCTCGTTCACTAACACATTGACTGTTTATTAAATTAATATGTTTATTATTTTATCTAATTTTTTATTTATAATAAATAAACTAATAATATATATATTTTTTGTTTTAATCTTTTCTTTCCAGAAATGAAAAATTCTACACATGCTGCGATGAACCATATTTAGATATAACATTTAATATTACAATGAGACGTAAGACATTATTTTACACTGTCAACTTAATTATTCCCTGTATGGGAATTAGTTTTTTAACAATTTTAGTTTTTTACCTACCATCGGATAGTGGAGAGAAGGTAAGTTTCAATACAAACATATTATAATACCTAATTATTTAATTATTTTCACTAAAAACAGTGTTCCCACTTCATTAAAAAATAAACCGAAAAACTAATAAAATAACTTTCCCTATATGTAGGTATACCTACTTAAAGTTAATTAAAATTTTAAAAGTAAAACAATTTGTTTATGTACATTAATATTTTATAATACACTTTAAATTAATGACTTTGCTATTAAAATATTCTCTTTTAATAACCAAATTCTAATAGAGTCCATAATTTTTCAATTAAAATTCTAATTCAACAATTTTTGTTTGTATATGTATATGTGTGTATATGAATGTTCATTTATAGCGGATAGCATATTAAAATAACAAACGAAAAAAAAACAACCACCACTCTGGACGAAATGGCAGGATGAAAGTTTTTTTAATGAGAAATAATATTTTCAACTTTCTCTTAATATCGATTCTAACCACACAAAATGCAAAATCATAGAAATATAAAAAAACAAAATATGTAGATATGTATGTACAAATACCATCATAAACATACATACCTACATAAATATCAAACTCAGGGTGAGGGTGTCAAAATATGCATAAAGCACGAAAGCACGATGCTTTGCCTTTCTAATTGCCTGCAGGAAAAACCATCATAAATTTCATGCGAATAACGAATGGTATGACGTGTGTGTGTGTAATGCATCTGGGGAATAGATTTTTATTTTCCAAATAGATAAATATCTCCGGCTCCTATATGACCTCGTATTATGTGTATAGTATATGCTAGAAGCAATGAAAAAAATAGAAAGAATAAAAAAAAAAAACAGAAAATCTAGCGGCAGGAAAAGCTTCCACGTCAACATAAAACATATCTCCCTTAGTCATCGTGTCGGTCGTCGTCGTTTTATTTTACTATGAGTTAAGTGTATATGATTTTGCTATATTACTGTATGATGATGATGATGATGATGCTTCTCTATACCACTTGTAAATCTTATCAAAGCGTTAACAGTACAAATGGAAAGGAATGCATTATTTGTACAGGGTGTTTTAGCTTTTCCTAGATTATTAGACAAAATTAAGCGAAAGAAAAAAATAAACTATCAATAGGTGTGTTCCTTAACTTTAAAACTCTAACTGTCATATTATTCACTGAGGGTGTAAGTCAGATGTAAGTGATTTTTAGACCTGGCCATTAAAACTACAGTTTTAACCGCGACAATTTAAACTTCTATTCATACTAATCACTCAAAAACACGCATTAAACCCGGTAGATTAAAAATTAGTTACAACCGTAGGTAAAACCGATTTGAAATCTACGTAATGTCAATAATTTGACACTTTGCAACCAGGTATTGGGTACGTTCAACTTTTTTGTGTTTTTTTTTTTTCTATAAGGTGCCTATATATTAATATATTGCTTGCATTTTTAACTGAATTTGGATGTGAATAAAGGTAAATTTAATGTAATTTTTCGTTACAATATGATAATATTGTGGTTTGTATTGTTTTCCTACTCTTGAATTAAAAAAATCAAGTTTTTGAAATCGTATCGCGTAGGCTAATTCAGCGAATGCAATCGCGTTAGCAAGTCGCTCTTGTCCTGTCTGTGGCATGCGAATGACCGAATGCAGGTGTCGCAGAATGGCATCACAGACTGATGGCAAAATATTGGCGACAGTAGGTTGTGAAATACCTATATAATCGGCTGCGGTTTATTCCATGTTGCCTCATGCAAAAAGGCGTAAAACAGCCAAAAGCTTATGTTCGGCCGTAAGTTCTCTTGACTTTATAATAAAAACGTAACAAAAAATCAATAGACATTGAACTATACATATTATACCCGTGCGGCGTATATCACCGTCCTATTCCAGTTTAATCAATGAATATAGTTTCCAAAATGCTTCTTTTTTCAGTCGAAAATACTTACGAAAATCCACATCTTCATAATTATCAACGCAAGCCCGTTTGTACATTCGGTACATTCGACGAGTGGGAAGTTGACTCATCATTTTGGTCCTGAAATTCATCTTCTAACGACGAAGACATCAACATTTCATCTATTTCCTGAATAAAGTCCATTTTCTTTTTCGAATATTTATTTTCAGTCAGAGAAAATCTCAAATGTCACAAAAAAATGTACACAAAATTGTTTATTATCCTGAAATTTGAGCTTACACCCGGGTCTAACTACTTTAACAGCTCCTCGGAGTGGAGTTTACATTGAATCGGTTTAAACGCGACAAGGTTTAATAAAAATGGTTTTATTTCCGAGTCTAACGAGTGAATATTATGCTTTTGGTTTTAACTTTTGGGCTTAACTTACTTTTAACTCAGGTGTTAATTTTAAACGGATTAAAGTCAGTGAATAATATGGCAGTAAGCATTTGTGTGAATTTCTACGTCATTTTATTTTGTTTATATGAATTTTGACAGACTTTGGTGTAGAAATTCACAGAAATGCACATAGTTTCAAAGTAAAGGAACTAGGCTAATATAAGTAGTATTCCTAAAAACTATCGATATCTTTTATATGCTCTGCAAGTTGAATTCTTAGCGAAAAATCGATATTTTAATCAAAATTAACATTACGATGACGAATAATTCAAAAATGTAGTTATCAAAAAGCATGCCATCCGTTGGTCTGTGCACGCGTTTGTTGGATTTGGTCGCCCATGCATCCAGGTGTTCATCGAGCTAGAGATCAATATATCGATTGACGGATTGTAGAACTTGGTATTTTTATGTTATTCGATGGAAGAAAAATAATAATTTTTGTTTTAGGTCATCGAGATCAGGGAAACTGGGGAACAACGATTTTTTTTTTATTTTCTGGAAAACGGTTCTAACGATTTTGATTAAACTTCGTACGTCTTTTGTCTAAAACAATTAAAATAAAATAAAACTGAAAATTCAAATTTTCAGTGAAAGGTATAACTGGCCCATAAATACAAGAAGAAAACCAATTGATACGAAATCTTATCTGTTAAATGCAGTGGCGTAGCGTGGCAGGGGCAAGGAGGGCACAGGCCCCGGGTGGCACTTTGCTTAGGGGCGTCAATTTTTCAAAATATGAGGGCGGTAAGTTTTTAATATATCCGAGACTCGAGAGGCAATTTGCTAGGGGTGGCAATTTTTCAAAATATTAATCAAAACAGACGTAAGAGTAAAAGATTTTTGTATATGCTCTGTTTTTATATTTTCTTTTCATTTAGATCTATTTTAGGGGCGGCAAATTTTCAAAAATCCGGGAGGCATGGTTTGCTAGGGGGCGGCAATTTTTAAAAATATTTATGAAAACAGGCGTTAGTGTTAAAAGATTTTTGTATATATTGTCATTTTATTTTGTTTTTATATTTTTTTTTTTGTCATTTGGACCCATTTTAGAGGCGGCAAATTTCCAAAACATCTGGTGAGGAAATTTGCAAGGGGGCGGCAATTTTTCAAAATATTAGTCAAAACAAACGTTAGTGTAAAAGATGTATGTTCTGTTTTTATATTTTCTTTTCATTTGGATCCATTTTACTTCAAATGGATGCATTTTATCAGCCCAATCAAGTTGTTTAAAAGTTTTCGAGCTGTCAATAATTGCTATTTTCCTTCAATTTTAAGAAGAAAAATAAATCTACTCCGTCATTTTTTAAAATCTTCAAATTTTTTCACACTTTCAAATTCAAATTTTTTTTTAGCCAAACCAAAAATATAAAACTAAAATGTCAGCACTGTGTTATTTTATTTTGGAATTAACTCTGACTCTGAGGGCCAGTTGTACAATAGTGGTTCAGCCTCGGTTCAAGATTTTAACTCACCGATTTCGGCGGATTAACTAAGGTTCAACGCTGGTTCAAGTTACATACTGGTTATTATCACACACTTGAACAGTAAACTACAGTTGAAACTCAATTAATACACCGGAATCGAAGAATAAAAATTGCTGAACCACGGTTTAAATATTTGTACAACTGGCCCTGAATGTCTGAATCTGAATTCTAATTCTGTTCTGAAACGAATAGAATTTATGTAAAAATACGGTTTTTGAAAAATTTTCCGTATTTTACAAGTCTGCACCGAAATTCTAGTACTGCGGTTTGATAAACTCACTTTTATCATCAAAATATTTTAATTTTACGGTGGTTTTTACAATTTTTTTTTTCAGTTTTTTTTTTGTATATTTATGTTCACTCTCGCACAAGAAAATCTCAAATGTCAAATGCTACTTTCGCATAAAATTGGTTCATTATGACGAAATTTGAGCTTATGCATCCGGGTCTAACTATACTTTAACAGCCTTATTTATTAGAATTCGCTAAACCACGTCTAAACGGCTGAATAGTTATGTAATGCATAAGCATTTATGTAGCCACTATTCAACGCAACATAAATTATTATTTATAAAAGATTTTCCTACCCTGTATAGTTATAATACGCTTGTGTCAAATAAAGTACCAAAAAGAGGAAATCTATTACGTTTTACTTCCAAAACTGACAAACCAATCTCAGCTGTTCATTAAAAAAAAAACAATTCTGTTGCGCAGCCGAATGGATTCTTTTATTTTCTCCTACTAATATTATTATTCAGATTATTGTTATTTGTGTTGTTTGTCAATAAAGTAAGATATTTTGGAATAAAAAAATCATTTTTATTGATTCATTAGAAGATTTGTGTTTTCTTCACTCTACACAGTGGTGTTTTTATTGAAAAGAAAATATATCCATTAGGGTGGCTCTTTTGTTCGCTATGTCTAAAATTATTCTTAGTCCTTTCTTGAAAGTGATCAAAAATCTCCAAATTTGGCCTTTTTAAGTAAATTTGGCACACATTTGGAGTGCTATTAAAAGTGCAAAAATTTAATTCTTCGAAGAGGTAGTATCCAATAAAAAAAAGGTGAAAAAAGGCTGGGATTCAATCCGTATAATTATTTTTCGGTGTTACTAAGCTAGCCGCTTTAAAAAAAAATGCACAACGTGTTTGTATGTACATTGTACAGGTACATAATAATCATTTTTAGAGGAGGACAAAAAAGAAATTCAAACATTGCCAAAATAAGCGCTACCCTAATATCTATGTATTATATTGTTGTGTGTGAGTCAAAGTGACATTTCGATACTAAAATATCCTTATACAGACACTATTCAACCCTCAAACGCGTTTAGCTTATAATGCCACTATTCATCGTTGCAAAGTTTTATAAATACGATTTTCGTGTTTAGAGGCATTATAAGAAGTGTATAAGTTTATGCACTCGCTATAATGCGTTTATAAATTCGGCTGTAACTGTTTCCTTGGGTGAAGTTTAAATTGAATCGCATTGACAAGGTTTAATAAAATGGTTTTATTTTTGGCTATAACGAGTGAATATAATGCTTTTGGGTTTAACTTTTGAGGTTAACTTACTTTTAGCACAGGTGTAAATTTAAAACGTATTCAGTGAATAATATTGCAGTTACTCTGGGGGGGTTTATTCCAGGGCCAAGAACATCGCCATTGTTAACAAAGTACACGCAGAAAAATAATTTTTAACCGACTGCGTTTTTACGTGGGTTAAAAATAATATGTTAAAAATAACGTAGTCTCGGGTAAAAACAACGTAGTGCATTAGGTTAAATTAACATAGTCAACTCGATTAAATGAAATTGTTTAAAATAAACTACAAAGAAGATTAAATTAAACGAAAGACTTTGTCATATTAACCGAGAAACTTGTCTTAGATTCGCAATTTGTGAGATTGTTTATTTTAAACGAGTAATTCGTTTAATTTAAATAATTGCATTAAGTTAATTTGACACACCTCTGGTTTAACATTAAACAATCATCTAGTTTAAATTAAACAATCCAGTTGTTTGAATTAAACTAATGGATGCCTTATTTAATTTAAACGAGTATTTAGGTTAAAACAATCAATTAGATTTGTTTAGTTTAACCAATTATATAAGGTAGCACACTGAATGTTAAATAATTTACTCTCTTGATTTAACCGAATGGAGTTGGTCAAAATAACACAACTAATGGCTTATTTTAACTAAGTGGTATTTGTTGATATTACACACCTATTCGGTTAAAACAAACAATCAGATTTATTTAATTTAACCAATTAAATAGCTTAATATACTGAATGTTAAATAATCTACTTTCTTGATTTAACAGAATTGAGTTGGTCAAAATAACACAATTAAGAACTAAGTAGTATATGTTTAAATTGCACACCTATTCGGTTAAAACTACCAATCACATCAGAGAATAGGCTAATCTAACCGATTAAGTATCTTAATTTAACGGCACTTAGGTGACACTTACTTCACTGTGAAACTGGCCCTTAGTCATTTGTCTAACAACCATATGGGTTAATTTATATGTATATAAAAATAATAAAAATAAATAAAAGTAATAATAATAATTAAAACTGAATCCTTCCCGGGCGGCAAAAACCCACGCTACGCCCACTGTCTGGTCTATTTCCGTAAATATTGAAAAAAGTTGGATTAAAAAATGTCAAATACTGGCTTACCATATTCTCCATTAAAGGTAGAGTACCAAAAAACTATGATTCGTAAAGCAAGTGAAACTGAATATTATATAGGATTATTAAATTTTTTTTATTTATTTGTTTTAAAAAATCGAATCTCAGTAGATACTGAAATTTAATTTTCAATTTTATTTATTTGAAGAAAAACCATTTCTTATACACATCTCATATAAAATTTAAATATTTCACATTTATAACCCCCTGTGATAAAATGATGGTACACCTACTTACATATCAAATTCAAATCTCATAGAAAATATAAAAACTCATAATCGAAAAAATGAAGATGTGCATATGTATGTATATACATACGTATAAATTGTATCTACATCTGTATAGGTATGTGATTAACTAACCAAAAAAACGATATACGTTTATACTATACATATATACGCTCCAAGGAAAATTGTGGCAGTATTCTTATCTCATCCTTGTATATACTTCCTTTGACTTTGCACATCAAAAATCGATTAAATACCTCATTTACACCAAAGCCAAATGTTTTCCAATTTCAATATCAGTTCGGTATACCGTATTGAAACGTTCACCATCAGAAACAGAGGTTATTTTATACATATTATCCCGGTGGTATAGATGTCAGTTCATCTTATAGACCTCCCCTGGCGCATTTGTGGCTTTTGAAAATGAAAACATGATATTACAAATATTTATAAATGTATCAACCTTTGTAAAGGACATGAGAAGCCAAAGCGGTTTCATATTTGAATGCCAAAGGGGTTAAAAAAAAAAGAAAACTTCTTTTAATAGAGTTGGACTCTTGGATTGAAATTTGGTAGGTATAGGGTTCATCTATACAATATTACTTATCGTTTGTATTTTTCATTCCAAATTCTGAGTGATTTTTTTAGTTGTATTTGCATTACTTGAGGTGCATTGTGTGTATATGTTTTCTCAGCTTCTGAAGACTTACTTATAAGGCCAGATAAGCTTAGTTGTTTTGTATAGGTATATAAGGTATACATATTATATCATTTTTGTTTTATGTTGACGAAATGTTTTTCGAAGTAAAATGGGCGAACGGTGGCGTGAAATAGGCACCAACGAAATAAATCTAAAAAATTTTGTTTACATTGTGGAAATAACACCAAATTTACGATGCTGTTATATTTCGCTATAGAAGACGAAATGGAGACATATTTGGCTTTATTTAGTTTTCATGTGACCACCCAAAGTGGGTTATACTGTTGTCCAATAAATGTTAAAATTGGCGCCAGAGCGAGACAAAGAAACCAATGCAAAAGTTTAAATTCTTGGAACCCACGTAGCGTACAATCCTAGTACCTATTGACATTGTTAAAAAAGAAATCTGTTCGACAAAAATCCGGAATGAATTATGAAAACAAAACATTTTTGACTTGTGTACCAATAATGTTTAAAAGCTTTTACAGCCTTATTTATTAGATTTCACTAATACTCGTTCCACCTCGGAATAGTTAAACCGAGTCGAAGCACTTGCTTCATCTTTACGCCACTGGAGTAGACACTGGCAAAATTTTTAAGTTCGATATGTTTTGTTCTCGAGATATTAGTGAAATTAGTAAAAACGTATATCTTAAGAACTACAAAAAGTGACTTTTTCAAATACCAATTCATAAATCAGAATATTTTTGCATCACAAAACATTTTTCTTTTCTTTTGCCAGATGAACCATCCGTTAAGGAGAAAAAGGCTTCACTCATGGTTCAGATGTTACTTGGTCTCGGTCTTAAATTCAGCGGTTTGTCCCAAGTGCAGCATAAAGTCAATGAGAAATATTTTTTTCGCGACGCCTGAGGTTAATTTCTTAAACCATTTAAATATTCCCGATGAAAGGCTGAAAGAACCATGAATTTCACCAGAATAATACGACTTTAAAAATGATACAGGTGGACCTCGTTTATTTCGACATATCAGTGGCTAGCTGCAGATTATCCATTTATTTCTTATTCTGCCAATTTAAGATTTGTTCTTTGCCGTAATTGTGTTCTCTTTAAGCCAAAAGTTGATCGCGAGCTTCAAGGTCGCTTTATTCTGAAAGAATTTTCTAGATACATAGAACGATTTCCATGAACTTGTGATACAGCATTTGTGATGGCACTCTGAACTTACAGAAAAATTTAACGCATTTTAAAAAGTTTCAGACAACAAAGCAGTGGAGTAGCGTGGGTTTTTGCCGCCCGGGGCAGAGTCAATTTTTGCCGCCCCTAGCAACTTTTTTTTTAAAGCCTATATTTTTTTTTTGTTGTTTAAAAAAAATCAAGTGAAACAACTTATACCTTGTTATAATTTATTTTTTTATTGGAAGTACAATTGAAGTATTCACCACTAGTTTTATCAAAAACGGTTCGCTTGTTTTTTAGTGTTCAATAAAAGGTGATAAATTTACCACAGCTAGCTAATTTTAATTTTTTTAAATATTCAGATATTACTTAGCGAAACTGTATCAACTATTTTAACATTTTTGATATATATTTTTTATATATCTTTTTTGAGTTTTTAACTAGTAATAAAAATTCGTAAAATTTGCCATCTTAAAAAAAAATGCTAACATTAGGTTATCCGAAAGTGCCATTTCAGAATAATTACAAAACTTTTTGAAAATTAAAATTTTTCGGTGATAAATATATGAGCGATATATGAGCCAACTCACATCGAATCAGTCAAACTCAAAACAAACCAAAGGTTTTTTTTTTTGTAGTCTCACTTTCAGTACTAAAATTTGTTAGAAAACTTGTAAAAAAGTGAACTGAATCGAAAATTTCCCGAGTATAGGTTTAAAAAAAAAGTTTTCGAACGCCATATTTTTAACAAAAAATTTTTTTTAAAACACATCACATAAATTCTATTCGTTTCACAACTGAATAGAATTCAGATTCAGACATTATAGTTTCAAAATATAATAACACAGGTGCCTCTTTCCGTAAAACGAAAACGATCGAACGATATCGTTTTGGCAATACCCATCTCTATCACATCAAAAGGGAAAGATAGGTACAGCTATTGCCAAAACGATATCGGTCGATTGTTTTTGTTTTACGGAATAAGGCCCCAGGGCATTTACTTTTATATTTTGGTTTGATTAAGGAAATTAAAAAAAAAAATTAGCTCAAAAGTGACGGAGTAGATTTACATATTTTAAAATTGAAGAGGAATTTCAATTATTGGCTGTGTCACCGCTCGAAAACTTTTAAATAATTTCTTTGGACTGATAAATGTATATACATTTTGAAGAAAAATGGATCCAAATGAAAATAAAATACATAAACAGAACATACAGAAATCTTTTAACACTAACGCCTGTTTTGATAAATAAAAATTGCCGCCCCCTAGCAAACACTCTCCCGAAAATTTTAGAAATTTTCCGCCCCTAAAATGGATCCAAATGACAAAAAAATATAAAAACAGAACATACACAAATCTTTTACATTAACGCCTGTTTTGATAAATATTTTTAAAAAATTGCCGCCCCCTTGCAAACTGCCTTCCGAATTTTTGGAAGTTTGCCGCCCCTAAAATTGGATCTAAATGAAAAGAAAATATAAAAACAGAACACGAAAATCTTTTACATTAACGTCTGTTTTGATTAATATTTTGAAAAATTTCCGCCCCTAGAAAATTGCCTCCCATACATGTTGAAAATTTTCCGCCCCCATATTTGGGAAAATTGCCACCCCCAAGCAAAGTGCCACCCGGGGCCGGTGCACTCATTGCCCCTGCCACGCTACGTCACTGCAACAAAACCAAAAGTATATTGAGTAGACGACAAAAAAAAATTAAATCAATTTTCAATGAAAAATATAACATTGCCTTAAAATTTTTACTGAAAATATCTCGGCCAGGAAGAATTAAGATTACAAAAGTTGTCTCCTTTTCAATAAGGTACCTTTTTATTTTTAATTTTTAGTCTACACAGCAATATAAATTCCTATAAAATGCTGTATTTGTTTTTATATTCAATTTTCATTCATGCGACTATGTTCCCAAAGCTATTTTCTGGACTGTTTTTTCGCAATGTATAATATTTTTTTTCTGTTTTATTGACATAACGTAAATTTTTCAAATTTTCGGTAAAAGGTTATAATATGACATTTTGAAAAAATCTGTAAAAATTAGACTTTCAGTTTGAAGAAAAACTTCGAAAATTCTGGTGAAGAGTTTTTTTTTTATATAAATGTTAGGCGTCGACTCTAGTAAACAGCCAATCGGGTTACCATAAGGACCAAACAAAATCTCCCCTAAGTCTCCCTATGTCCCTGTTCATATTTGGAACAATTTCAATCAAAAAAATTACTTGGTACGAGTCCACTTTTTTTTAAGAGTTAGCGCTCAGCAGCGCATTGACCGACAGCCACAGAGCGACTAAGAGACTGAGTGTCAACTTTAATAAATACATAAATTGAGAGGCACTATCAATCCTTTGTGTGCGTATTATGAACAGGAATTGACAGCATTTCTATTTTTTTGGTGGCATATAGTGTTGAAAGGTACATAAGTACTTTGATAATTTGTGCTTGTTATCATAGAAACTATAACTAATATTGAATATCTATGATAAGCTTTTCATTTGTATAATATTTAAATATTCGAATGAATATTTTCATTCGTGTGTCGACTTTCAACAGGTTATGTACCCAGTCAACCGAATATTTATTTAAATTGAATTTTTCTTTTTGATAAAAGGACCCAACAATGCGAAGCAAAATTGGTTGAGAATTCTATGATTTCACATCGATTAAATTCTACGAATTTTAGATGTTGGAAATTCCAAATGAATGCCGTTCTCCGAGACCAAGATTTGCTAGACATTGTTAATGGGTTGATTCAAAAACCAGGCGGTAATTCAACTTCAGAAATCAAGTCAAGATGGTTGCAAAGTGATGGTAAGGCGATGGCAATATTATTTGCATCGGTTGTTGGCTGGCAACCAAACCCAAAACCTTACAAAATTGTAAGTGCAAACTGCCAACTGGATTAACTTCAGGGTTCGTTAGTGTTTTTATGTACCTATTTGTTTTATTTTTTAGTCGGTTTCATCCACAGAGAGAAAATTTAATTTTTGTTTCCCCAAATTAATTAATTTAAGAATTCATTGATGACATTTTCCCAATCTTTTTCAAATAAAAATCCTAAGATAATAATTATATTTGTTTGCATATACCAAAGTGGGAACACTAATTTTCTATTTCTTTAATTTTGTTTTATAATTCTCGTTTATCTCATTTCACACTCGTTATCATAATAAGCTCTTTCCATGCAAAATAAAAAAAAAAAAAAAAAAAACACATCATACGCATCCACGCCCTTCAATCAAAATTGAATTAAGCATTAGCATTTTGTTCATTTTATGATTTTCTCTTAAGTTTTTCACTTGAGCAAACACTTTTACCTCATCAATTATCAATTTTCATTTTCTTTTCAGGTATCATTAAGCATATCTATTCTGCTCTCGCTGACTGTGTTCTTCTTGCTACTGGCAGAAATTATACCCCCAACATCATTAGTTGTTCCGTTATTAGGAAAATTCGTACTATTTACAATGATTCTCGATACATTCAGGTAAGTTTTTTTTTGTTAAGATATCTACTTTATTTTATATCTCTTTTCTTGTTTGTTCAAATGAGGCTTATAGAAAGTAAAAACTAAATGCGCGCCTGATGGGTATTAGCACATTTTTTTTTTACGCTGGCATGGGTCATTTAATACCTTAACTGAGGGTATAAAAAAAATAACATCACTCGGGAACCACAATTCCTTAAACTTTCAAAAGTTCATTGAATAGCTAAACTTTTTGTATTAGGTTTCTATATATATACTTCTAACCAACGACCTATACACCTACAACAATGTTGTTCTTTACTTTAAGTCTTGTAAAAGGTTGAACAAAAACAAAATAAACAAAAATGGCTGCGAATAAAGGTTACCTGAGTGAATTGATTAGGAGAGGGCCGTTTATCTGTTTTTTTTTTTTTTTTGTTAATCTACCTTTTTTCCGGGTTGTTTGTGAGTAGAATTTTATATATATATGTATTGTATATGTAGGTATGTAAACGTTTAACATAAAATGTTTTCTTTTTTGTTGTTTTTATATTTGTTGAAGAAAAGAGTTGCCTTAACGGTTGCTGCTTGAACTTTTTTTTAAGTCCAAACGAAAAGGATAAAGTTTATTGTTATGGTTAGATTATAAAGGCATTAATTAAAATATAAGCGGAAGTTTTCTTTGTTATATGTATGTATGTGTTTTTTTTTTTTTTTTGAATTTACGTCGTTATTTGCTCAACAAACCTTGAATTTTTTAATTATATTCATAAAGGGTTAATTAATTCAATACATATTTTTTTAATTTTTGTGGCAAATTGATATTATTTTGGAGAATAAAGGATCTCAATTAGTATTTATTAATTAAAAACAAAATTCGTAATATAATGTATGGTCAAAAAACATATTGGAAGTTTACTGCTATACTTATGTATTTTAATTAACTTTACTGTCTGTTTACCTACAGAGCCCCTTTGTTCGATTGGGGGATAGTTTTTATTATGTGAGAAAAATTTTTATATGCTGAGAAAAAAAAAAACAATGGTACAAAATTAATCTATACAATAATCGATATAATTTGTTGTCATATATTATGAAAGTATATTTTTACGAAATTGATTTTACTAGAATCCCCATTTTAATTTTGTTCACCATGTCATTTATGAATAATATTACATAAGGCGTGTTTTTTTTGCAAGCCCGGGGGGAATTTGTTGAAAAAAACGACAGCGGGGATTAGCGACGCCATTACAGTAAAAAACATGGAGTTTTTCATATAAACTATCGATAACATATATGTAATTCATGCGGGTAACACAGTTTTTCTGTGCGCTTAAGTTAAACCCCGAGAATTCTCTGGGATTACTTGTTGTTGCATTTAACATGTTAATTATTTAGCACCGACGTTGTTTTTTTCATCCAATTCCCCACGGGCTTGCAAAAAAACACGGCTATATTTAGTTTAAATACCAAAATCGTCTCTGTTCTCAAATATTATTTTCGAAATCTCTGCACCAAAATAGATGTAATATTAGCACTAAGGCCCAGTTTTTCAGTGCGAGATAATCTTAGTTTCGAAGTCAATCTCGAGTTAACTCGTGAAAAATGTTTTTGATTAAATTTAGACTCCGAGTTAACTCATCGAATATTTTTTTTTTTACATTAATTTAATTTTTAATTTTACATTAATAGCCAGTTTGTTCACAGGTGATCACCTATAATCAAGGATTGTTGCAATTGGTTAATCATCGAATGCTAATAAAGTTTTGTTTCAAGGAATCCATAATTTAAGTTATTAATTATGGAAATCGTTAATTAGCCGATTTTTGTTGATTAGCGCCATTTAGTTAAAAGCTGTGAAAGTCATCGTTCAGATTATACCAATTGCACTGTGATTAAACTGGCCCTATAAATGAATCGATATTTCTAACGAATGTACATATGTCAAAATAATATCAAAAAAAAATATAATGGAGCTTAAAAATTTGACTTTTCATACTGCCGAACATTTTCCGCCCTCTATGTTTCGATGGTGAAAGCAGCATTTCCATTGATTTCGATAGATTTTTGAAATCTCAAAATTAATCTTCCGCTGAAAAAGTGCTTCTGAGTTAACTCGGTTTCATTTTGTTTGCAAAATTTACTAAATATTTGTTTAAGTCAAAAACTGGCATTTAGAAAACCACAAGATCAATATACGAGAAGAGAACACGCGTTTTAGTATAATTTAATTTAATGCATAATTTCGAACCAAACAGAATGTTTAATTTTATCTTTTTAATCTTTTTTTAGTTTTTCAGTCAATCGAGATCCAGAGTTAACTCAACAAATTTGGTGATTTAACTCTGGAAATATTAAAATGTTCTATCTGACAAATGTGCGTTTAACAATCAAAACGGCGCTAAAGGCACATTTTAAAAAAAATGGTGTTTGATATGCCGAAATTTGCGTATCAAAGAGAGCTATCGGATGGTGATTTTGTTTCAAAACAAAACTATTAAAAAAGTTATTACTGTTTTACTGTTTGAGTTTGGTGTCAAAAAATATAAACAAAATAATTTTCAAAATGCCCATGACATATTTTTAAGAAACAAAAATGTCTTAAAAAAAAAAACATTCCTCGAATGGCCGAATATAAAAGCTCCATATACATATATAATTTTTGTTAGTCAATCTAATAAAAAAAAAAAACTTCCATAAATCAAACAAAATTCAATTATTTTGAATATTTTAGAATTTATATGTTTTCGCTTTTTACTCGGTTTCATGTTCAATTTTTTTAGCCTCTGTCTGATTGTTAACGCCACAAATGTTATATTGTAAATTATTTCGATAGTTTTTTGACATAGCTACTAAAATTTTAATTTGATCTGCCATTTAAAAATTATTTCATAAGTTAAATCGAGTGGAATTTATTTGTAGGAGCTGATGGAGCTGTACAGCTAGTAAAAAAAAAACAAGTTACGATATATCTTTATTCCTTTAAGCAACCAATAAACTCGAAATGAAACACTGTGTGGCGTTAGCCGTTAACATACAATTTTTTAAACATTACAATTTTTGGTTCTAGTCGTTAAATAAATTTTTAATAGTTTCTTTAAAAATTCAACAACACAAGCATTGCGCAAGTAGGTATCAGAACAAAAAAATAAATGTTAAAAAAAGAGCCAAGTTCTTCTATAAAAAAACCTTTATGTAACAAGTCAGCCGTGAAAAGTAGTGTGATCTAAAAGTATGCCAAGTTCTTACTTTATAAAGTTTTAATTTCAAATATTTAAAGTAGATTACTATTGAAGCAACTCCAAATTATGAGAGAAATTTATTATTTAATGACTTAAATTTGGCGGTTTACTTGGCAAGTTTTCTTTTTATTACTCAAAATTCAAAAGTATTTGAAAACTTGACCTGTGAACCGCCAAATTTGAGTCATTAAATAATAAATTTCTCTCATAATTTGGAGGTGCTTCAATAGTAATCTATAACTTTAAATATTTGACATTAAAACTTTATAAAGTAAGAACTTGGCATACTTTTAGATTTCACTACTTTTCACGGCTGACTTGTTACATAAAGGTTTTTTTATAGAAGAACTTGGCTCTTTTTTTAACATTTATGTTTTTGTTCTGATCTCACTTCTTTTTGCAAAGATTTTAATTTTTCCCCACTTCAAGCCCTACCGCTCTACCAAATTTCATCATTCTACAGCAATCGGAAGTGTTCCATATAATTGATAACAATTCTGGGAAAGTAGGCGGATACCACGCCCCCTGAATGAAAAACCCCAAATTTTCCTTTGTATGCACCACCAGACCTACCGCTGTGCGAAATAACAAGTTTCTGCGGTGTCGGGAAGTGCTCCATAATTTTGATGATCTGTCAGTGAGAGTGAATCAATGAGTCAGTTACGGTTTTCGCGATTTTATATCTCGGGAACCACTAATGCTAAGAAGTTGAAATTTGGTGTGATGCTTGTGCTTGACTAGCCTACTAAATGTTCCGAATTTTAAGTTCCTGACTTTATTGGTACTGAAGTTACAATCGCCTGAGTTTGTTCCTGTAAAATGGGTGTAGTGCCAGAACTTGGCTGGGCACTACCGTGCCCTTTGATTCTCAAATCAAAAAACCTGGTTCTAAGGTACAATAAATCCTAAAAACATGCAGGACTACTTTCTCTGTTGGTTGATTTCACCATATGAACTCTCGACAGCTACTCGCAAAATACGAACAATAGGTGTGTTTTATTCATTGCTGCGTAGCCAGCGCAGCAAAATTTCCATTGGCAAACAAAAACAATTTGATTGCTGGCGTAAAAGAAGTTAGTAAAAAAAAAGATGGCTGTGCTGATGATAGAACTTTGAATTATTGAAATGAACGTATGGAGTGAGTACCTAATCGTTTTATTTAGACTTATGTTGCGCTGGCTATGCAGCAATGAATAAAACACACGTAATGTTGGAATTCTTTGAGCTAATCTCCGATAGTTATCAAAACATGTTTCCACTTGCGAGTAACTATCAAATAGTTCAAATGTCGGGAACAAAAATTAACCTCTCCGCGAGCTACTCTCAAGCCTGTGTCCACTTGTGAGTTTCCTCTCGAGTGTGGCCTGAGAGCAACTCTCAATGCTTTTACTCTCAAATGGACATGAACCTTTAGATTTAACTTCTTGGAATCAACTACATAAATGATTAAAATTTAAATAAATATTTTTCATTCGATTAGTTCAATTGCTGCAGTTTCCTCTAGGTAGATACCTACATTTTTCTGCGAGCCTTTTTTCAATATAACATTTAGGTATGTTATTCTTTTCCAGCAAAATATGTCTCCCTTCAATAACACCTCGTTTGTGTCGGAAAACAACAGAAAACATGAAAATGTTCTCAAAATTACCTCCCTAAAAAAGAAAAATTATCTAAAATTCCTTATAACCAGATTCCGCTTATCCTTGTACCTATAACATCCAGGAAGTGTGAAAAAGTTCGTCGCAAATGCCTTCAAATTTTTGTCATTAAATGTTCTAACGTGTCATAACTGTGTGTTGTCTTGGAATATAGAATTACCGTGCGGTGTTATGTACCTTCACAACGTTGCTCCTGTGATAACCTTCCTTCATACTTGCCCCAACATTGCTGAGACGGAAGTTATCTCATCATCTCGTATATGTATAATGATGTGTGCTATATACATATGTATATGTTGAAATGGTGTCGTGCGGTTGAGATCATTACCAAAGCCATGAGGGTTAGTTGAAGTTGAAGCTCTTGCCTCAACCATCATGTCAATGCGTTCTTGTGGTAAGTTCAATTTATTTGACGTAGGGAATGGAATTTCACCCCAAATAGAAAATGTAAACAGAACAGAAGTTCTGTTCTTGTCTTTTCCGTTGTGTAGCTTAGATAGCAATGATAACTGCGCTCTCTCTTTCCTCTCACTTCTCGAAGAGTGAAATTATGTAATTAAGGAATTTTTATGAAATTTCCTTTTAGATAAGAAAATTATTACTCGTATCGCATGTTATAAGTCGTTTGGATTTTAATATCATCGTGTCTGAAAAGTTAAAGCATTTCCAAATGCGTGTGTGTCATGTACATACCTCTATAGATATTTTTGCAAAGAGTATATACATATCATAATATTACGGTCAGCAATTTCAAATGGAATTTCATGTTTAATGCTATATTTTGCTGTAGTTCTTAGAGAGAGAACATTTTCAATATTATTGAAGTTAACTGCAAAATTCAAGTAATGCGATATAAAATATTTATAGCTTATACTATAATGTGTGGAATATCTTGAAGTAATATCATATACTGGCACTTTTACTCTAGATAACTTGGTTCAATGCGTTGCATTTGAAAGTCATTTTTGTTGAACACTTATGTACATGAAAATAATATTTATTTATTATTGGTAGATGCTTTTTGCATCTTTCCAATTCTACAATCTGATTCCAGACTTTAAAATTCAAAAATCCATTTTATGAATGAATTCTTAAATATAGATAAGTAAATAGGAATATTATAACTATATAGCTTGGAATTTGAAAGGAAACTTTAATTGATCTCAAAGGGAAATTGAATAAGCGTAGTTATCTAATTTCTTCAGCTTTTTCTTGACCCATACAACAGTGGGTATTAAGTACACAAATCAACTGAGTTTATATCTCACCTTAGCAGGCAAAAGAGTTAAAAGTCCATTTTTTATTTATGACCCTGTTGCAAAAAAAAGTACATACCTAAGACGTGAGTATATCAGTGCTTTTGTATAATATTTTGTGTATGTTTCGCTAAGGACATTTTGTTTTGTGTATTAAACCAATTGGCAGAAGTTTTGTTTTTGCAAAACTATACTGATCAAATTTTAAGATTGAAGTTGTGTTTTTTTTTCGAATATAAAAACAATATTACATATGCCATTTTTAAAACTGCATTTTAACCAATATCTCGAATAGAGCTTATCACAAACAATACTTATAACCACCTTTTTAAAAGGAAATTTAATTATATTTCTTATTTTTGTATACGATTTATTCATTCACAGCTTAATTAATAAAAAACGCTTATTCCACATTTATTCCACGAGTTAACTAAAGCAGGGAATACAATTTAAGCTATGGGTTAAAAATTTTCATGAATAAAATCAAAATGTTCGTGGAATAGTAAATTGCAACGTCTACCAGAAATTCCTTAAGAAAATCTACTACAATACTACTTCGGTATTTTTCGTATTGGTTTTGACAGAAAATTGTGATAATTTGTAAAAAAAAAGCTCAAGTTACCAAACACACCTAAGAATTCTCTTGTTAATGTATTTCTGTCAAAATTATTTTCATTTTTCAATTGTTTGTGTTGTGTCTGTTTTCTGTTTTGTTTTTATTTATTTAAATGGAATGTATCTGATGGAAGAAATATGTCCACCTCTTGGGTCCCTATTTAGGTCATCGCCAACAACCGCAATGCGTTTCCTCATATTTTCCTTGGAGAATCTACATATATTTCTTCCTGAAATCCTCCTCACTTAGCACTTCCATTAGATCATGTACATGTATTTTTTTATAGTTTTCTTTTTATGGTGGTTGATGGATGATTGTCAAATAATTAGAATCAATAGTTTAAAAACTCGATAAATCTGGCAGACATTATTAATTTTATTCAAAGTTAAATTAGCAATCTTTACTTGGGTATTTTTTTTATTTCAGAATAAATTTGACACATCTGGTTCTTATTCCTTCGCTAAACCACCTTCTCCGGTGGTTTAACTTAGTACACGTCACTTTTTAGAAATTTTCTTTTATTCATAACGTTTTGCACTTAGTCCACGGAATAAGACCTAACCCCTCGCTTGTCCACGTTTATTAATTTGGCTGTCAGAGTTTAATTACCGAAAACCTTGCTATTATAAAATAAATAACTCTGAAACTTAGTTTAAGGGAATGAGGATCGGATAAAATCCCGAAATCCTTAATCTAGAAAACCCAAAATCGCGAAAACCTATTATACTGCAAGTCCAGAATCCAGAAAATCTAAAACTACAGAAAACTCAAAATCCAGAACACCCAAAATCCAGAAAACCCATTATCCTCAAAAAATCTATATACTATAAATCCCAAAAATCAAAAAACCCAAAATCCCGAAAGCTCATTATCCTGAAAGCCCATAATCCAGGAAATAAAAAATACAGAAAACCCAAAGTCTACAAAAGCCAAATTCCATAAAACCCAAAATCCATAACACTCAAAATCCTGAAAACCCAAAATACCGAAATCTGGAAAGCCCAAAATCTCATAATTAAAATCGAAAAAATGGTTCAAATTGCTAAAATATAAGACATCAAAATCGTTTTCCCTCTGAAAATTTTATTAAACAAAATAAAATTTAAAAAAATAAAAGATTACAAAAAAATTTTCAAATAAAGCAAGTAATATTAATAAATTGTTAAATCATATTAAAAGTAAAGTGCAATGTTATAAATTATAGTAGCCTGATTTTTTCATTGATTGAATTGAATTGATTTTTTATTCATTTCATAATGAAATTACAATACGACTGAAAGCCCTATAAGAACCCTATATATGACCATATCTTAAAAAGTACTCGCAGCAACGAAAATGGATAGTTATCTTACACTCGCTTACATTTAGAGCAGTTTCTCGAAATAGAAATTTCGAAAAATTATATAAAAGGAAAACATTTTGGGATAATGGGTTTTAGAGATTTTGTGCTTTCGGGATTTTGGGTTTTCGGGATTTCAGTCTACTAGATTTTGAATTTTTGGGATTTTTGATTTTCAGAACTATGAGCTTTTGGGATTTTGGATTTTCTGGACTGTGGGACTTTGGTTTTTGGGATTTTGGGTTTTCGGGTTTTATCCCTAAACCAATAAAAATACGAGTTTCGGGAAATATAATCCATAAAAACCAAAATCTCAATCTGATGAAATCCATCAAAAAAAAAATACTACTTGCACATCTTCTTTTTGGGATTTTATCTTGGGAATTTTATCTTCAAGAGATTTTTTGGGGATTTTGTCTTTATCTGGTTTTAGTTTGGAGATTTTGAATGTGGAGATTTTCTTTTTCGAATTATGGCTTTCTGGAAAATACAAATATCACTAACCCACAAATTTTATGTTGTTAATTTTGTACGTCGAATGGTTTAGAGTTAAGTTTTAGAGTGAAGAACGACCCATATATTAATTTCGATCATAAAATTTGATCAGTAGGTATCTTTTTTTTTTTTAATTAAAAAAAAGAATTATCTAATTTTTATCTAAAATGTTCATCAATTTATTTTTTAAATCCACTGATACATGTCGTTCCCATAATTAGTTGTAATATGACAGTATATGGTTTGACAGGTAGATAGGGAACTATGTATATATATTCTGACTTATATATAATTATGTCCATTCGAAAGCTTTGAAAATGTCGCAATCAGTTAAATCTTAAAATGTTTCATTTCTTTTTGTGGTTTTAATTTTATAATATAAAGAAGTCAGGTCTTTTGAATGCAATCTAAATAACATGGTAATTTAAAAAGGAATAGAAAAGAATGTTAGACCGACCTTTGAAAGATTGTGCTTTGAGTGTTGACAACAGAGTTTTACATTTTTCTTTCAAGAACAATTTTAAAGACGTCGCATGATAGCGGGCCTATAAACTTGTTTTTGAAATTGGTAAGATCTCTTGGTAAGGCTCTAAGCCTCCAAATTGTCAAAAAATTGTCAAATTCCAACACAAATAGACGCTGATTTTGCTCTCGGTAATAGTCACCGTAGCATTTACTTACATCACAATTTTTAAACTTTCTTTTTCAAGGCCCATCCCATTGAATTTCTTGAATAGCGCAACAGTGTATAGGGCAGCCGCTTATTTTTTATCTCCACGAAGCCTATATGAAAGGGCCTTTAACACTGAACGTCCTAATCTGAAGTTCTTGTCGTTATATGGTTGGTTGTTGATGCTTCGAAACTAGATAAATTAATTAACGAAATTGGGAAATCACCCCAACGACGACGTCACGACGACCCCAGACCTAGAGGATCAACAATAAGAATAACAACAAATTCTTTTCCAATTACTTTGCCCTTAATATGTCCACATCAATTTGGCCCCTATATACCTACATATATATTTTCGTGCATAAGTCGTTTACAGAAACATCATTAAGTTTTGCCAGATACTTTGCGGAATTTCTTGTACAACTTCGTCTTATACATTCAACAAAATAATTTCATTTTCTTAATTATGTTCTTGAACAAACCTTTCTAAATGCAACAAATTTACTTTTCAACTTTTAATTTAACTTTTAAAACCTGAATTTCTCCCGCCACCATCATGTTAAATGAAACAAAAACTTCGACATCATAATACAAAACAAGACCGTAATATAGCTTTTGTAAGATTTTCTCTGATTTTCTCTTTAAAACAAATTAAGAAAACCCCGGACACAAATTGTATATATTCCATTCCCACCCCTTCCCCCCCCCCCCCCATCATCATGTGTCCCAGTTTTTGAGTAAAAAATAAAAAAATAACTCAATTACACGAATCCAAACCAACCGACCGCCCAATCAACTTTGTGAAACCCTCCGCCAACAACAGTAATTTGATTTAACCCTTTCGGCCTTAATTGTAAAATAATTTGTTTCCGGGCAGTAATCGTTTTATTCCCACACTCTGTGCGGGTTGCGTATATATACAAAAAACCGGATGGTATCCCAAGCAGTAAATAAGTGAAATGGCCAATAAATGAACTTACCGTTCTTTTTACCCGAAAGCTATTAAATTGCGTACTCGAAAAAGTATAGCATGAATGTTTATGAATTTTTTTTGTCTACCAATTCTTTTTCTTTCTCATTTCACGCTTGATCCTTGTACTCCCGGAAATAAACACACATAACAGTATATGCGTTACAGTAGTCGTATTGAATGTGCATTTTCGTTCGCCACAAACTCATACAATGGCCCCATGGGTACGGACTGTGTTCATTAATCAGTTGCCACGAATACTGGTGATGCGGCGACCACTCTATCCAATCAGTGAGATGATGTAAGAAGCTTGATTAGTCTTGCACACCCCTTAATTAATTTTAATTCGATTCTCTTTTTTTTCAATTTTTTCATTCTGATTTGATAGACAATCATCTAGACGTCTAATGGTCCGGACATGCAATGGACTGGAATTGAGGGATCAAATACCACCGCTGCCGCCACCAGTTGCCTTGTCAAAGTAAGTCACATCGATTGGATTTTCGTTGTCCGTTGGGGGAGTGGGATGGTTTTAATGAGTCATAGTCCTTTTTTCAGACTCCACCATAGTCCAAAGACAACGTCACGGAGTACATCGCCCCATCTCCAGCACAGAGTACAAAGTTTCAATCTGATGGACGAAATGACATCGCTGCCATATCCATCGACAATATCCACTGTCAACCAGCAAACTTCGACGACATCGTCACTAATTGACGGTCACCATCACAGCCAGTACCAGCAGACGGGCGGCAGTTTGCTTGACCACCCATTGACGCCATCACGATTTCGTCAGATGACATCGACCTCGTGTCAAACAAATGGCATGGGCAGTTACAATCCACATCAATCAGCATCCACATCGACGCTGCATCATCATCAGCAGCAGCAGCAACAGCAACATCATCACTTGTATCGCCAACAATCGACGTCATCGGCGACTTTCTCGCCAGCGCCGTTGCATTCGCATCAGCAGCATCAGTCAACGACAACGTGCGACCTGCTGGGCAACTCAAATGTGATAAAGTCCACAACGACGGTGAATTCCGTGGCGACAGCGTCGACACTGGCGGAGTCCTGCTGCAGCATACAAGCTCAATATCAACCCACACATCATCAACAGCAACAGAATGTGTCACTAGCGGGGACAGTGGGTGCAAGTAGTAGTAGTAGTTGTCATCTACAACAGCAGCAGCAGCAGCAGAGACAGGCACCCTGTTGTTCCTCAGGGAGATCGTGTACTACGGTGCGTCATCGATGGCACACTTGTCCTGAATTGCACAAAGCTATGGATGGTGTTACGTACATTGCAGATCAAACAAGGAAGGAAGAAGAAAGCACAAGGGTAAGTTAGCATAAATTTATTATATTTTTTATATATACGGGGTGTCTCAAAGGATGTTATTGTCCCCATAGTTTGCAACTGATGACATAAAGAAATATTTGGTTTGTAGTTTAAATCTGCAAATTATGTCTTTTCAAAAGAGAATTAATTAAAATGGTTAATTTTTTGGGTTTATGTCTGTTTCAAGCTGACATTTTATGCAAAAATGATAGGGTGTTTTTTTTTTGTAGAGGTAAGGGGCCAGTTATAGCTTGCATTGAAACTCATCATTGAAAATTTGAATTTTAAGTTTTGAGACACTTATAAAGTAAAATCAGTGATTATTTTGATGCTACCGACTTAATTTTTATTTTTTGTCAAAAAAAATTTTCGTTTTCACCCAAGTTAACACGTAAAATGAATTTCTTTATTTTAATGATTGAACTACCTTACCATTGATCATTGAAATCTTAGAATTCTTTTTGTGTGAAAGGTTGGGCCAAAATGAAATATTTTTTTGGCTAGAAATAATAATTGAGTTGTCAGCTTTTTACTGGCATTAAAATATTTACTGATTTTGCTTTCAAAGTGTCTCAAAATAAGAAATTAAATTTTTCAATGATGAGTTTCAATGAAAGCTATAACTGGCCCCTAAACAAATCAAAATTGTAATGAAATTAATCAAATGGTAATGACTAATGGCTTTATTGAAATGCTAATTTGCTGCAAAATTACAGGCGCATACGGATGCCATGGCAGGCTAAAATGTTGCCTACTTTATCGAGCAGCTATGGAGTCGTAATATTGGGAATTACAGTTTCCAAAAAGTGTCGTTCTGCTATTTAAGTCTGTTCATGGAGAAATGCCTGTGACTGAGCACAAATCATCTGTCAGCTGTCAAATATATTCCCACTAGAGAGAAACAGTGCTGCCAATTATAAAACTAAAATTTTGCATAAGGTACCTTTTTGAAATACACCAATGAAAATCCTCAAATAAATAATTTTATCTAGTTCTAAAATAAATGAAAAAAATTAAAAGAAATTCAAGATAAAATTATACAACTGGAAGATTAAGAGTTCTGCTGCAAATTGAAGGTCAAGAAAATAAAAACTAAAAACATCTTAATCCGAGTCTTCATCTGTCAAAAATTGCACTTTGTGTCGTCGTCTGCGTGAAAATTTTTGACAACAAATTTGTCCAACGAATTCCAAATACAAACGAACAAAATTTGCATCGCATATTTATTTTAATCGGGGCACTTTTAAAATTTTGACGCATGCACAAGCTATAATAGATAAAATGTGTTACTTGGATAAAGGTGGAAATGAAGTTAAGAAAAAACTTCAGCGCAAATATTTCTGCCAAAAAGATTTGTCACTTTTCCTTTATTTATACTTTGTTTTAACATATTCCATCGTCGTAACTCAAAAAATCTATTGGTTTGCCTCGATTTACCTCCCATTTAAGACCATGGTGTTTCAAAACGTGTTGTCAATTCGGTCTTAAGCTCATTGATAAACTGTTTTTAATTGATTTCAAAAATTTAACAAACGGACAAACAAAGAAGAAGGCGAATTCAAGAAAATGTATTAAAATAAAGGGTGTTTTGTTTTAGACGTGTGCTTTTCAATCTGGCAATACTTTTTTCGGAGTTGGTCTTTTTAACAGTTGTCACTTGATTTATGCTCAGTTTGGTTTGCCATTTCATAATAAATAGACTAACTCCTGAACAACGTTTGCAAATCATGCAAACTTATTACCAAAATAATGGTTCGGTTCTCGTGACGAGATGGCCACCGATCCCGTTTTTTACAAGATAATTTTGTTCAGCGATGAAGCTCACTTCTGGTTAATTGGGTACGTTAATAATCAAAACTGTCGTATTTTGAGTGATCATAATCCATAAGCCATTGTTGAGACACCGCGCCGTTACATCCTCAAAAAGTCACTGTTTGGTGTGCTCTATGGGCAGAGGGAATCATTGGTCCATATTTCTTCAAAATGAAGCCGGCCATAATGTTACAGTCAATGGGGAACGCTATAGAGCCATGATTAATGACTTTTTCGTGTCTGAATTGGAGGATGTTGATGTCGACGACCTATGGTTCCAACAAGACGGCGCTACATGCCATACAGCCAACGAAACAATCAATTTATTGAATGAAACTTTTGGTGAGCGCATTATCTCACGTCGTGGGCCTGTGGCGCGGCGTGGCCTCCAAGATCGTACGATTTAACACCGCTGGACTATTTTTTGTGGGTTTATGTGAAGTCGCTTGTCTCGGCAGATAAGCCCGAGACGATTGACGCCTTGGAAGAGAATATTCGGCACCGTATTGCTGACATACGGCCCCAATTGCTGCAAAAAGTGGTCGAAAATTGGGTCTCTCGGCTGGAATTCATTCGAGCAAGCACGTGGCCGCCGCACTTGACCGAAATCATTTTTAAAACATAATCGCAAACCCTTATCTTTATAATAAAGCTAAATTCTTGGCCATAACATTAAATTATATGCTTTTTATTTCTTTTTGAAAACCACAAGTCTAAAAAAAACACTCTTTATTAAATGTGACTATATTAAAATGAAAATATTAAAATGGTATCAGAAATTAACAACTATAACATGTAAAATAAGAAAATATATTTTAATAGTTTGAAGAGAAAATATACTGGCAAGTATTAGTTATATTAGCCAAACTTATGGGGATTTAGGTTGTCCTTAAAACAACCACTTTATATGCCTTAAATACCCAAATTTAATTTTATGACAGTCGTTATATCAAAATTCATAGTTTACTAATGGTTAAGATCCTAGTGATCTGGCAAGTCATGACATTAATAGTCTCACTCGCTTCGTAAGAAGCTCTAAATGGTTCAACGAGTAGGAAGAAAGTTTCCTAGATTCCTGTGGTATCACAATGGGCCAACCAATGGTCTTAGTGTGTCCAGCGTTCTGCTGACAACCACATAAACTTAACCTAACCTAATGGTTAAGAAAACAAATTAAAATGGAGGTATATCCCTTTATGGAGAAATCAAATTTCAACCTATATTTAAATTTTCATCCACAGCACATATCCTTCCAAACCATATACTACTTAGTTAATCCTATCACTCTCTGTATAGCACCAACACGTGACAGTAGGGAACTTACTGAGGAATCCTACACATTGAATTTATTCAACCACGCGTAATTAAGTTTCACTTCAAAAAAAATCCATCTTTCTGGTGTTCTCCTGTAGAGAAAACGTTTTGTCACGAAACGTTGTAAGTCTTTAAAAAATTAATTTTAATATTATCATTTATTTCAACAACCTTAAAGCTGCAAAAGACAGTTATGACTGCTCAGTAATAAGGAATTTCATTTTCAACAAACAAAAAAGTACGTATACGCCACAGTGTACCTATTCTCTTGTTTTTTGACAAAACCTTTACAATGTGCACCAGGTGTTTTCCCAATTCCCCCAAGTACTACTTTCAAATAAAAAAGAGCTTCTTTTTGAAATTGTTATATCAATTTCTTTTTATTTAAGTAATGAAACACGAAATAATAAAAATAAAAAAAAAAAAAAACATTATACTCTCAAAAACAAACCCAAAAAACCGCTAACGATTCAATGCTGGTCCAACAAATGATATCCTTCCAATATGTCGCTAAGGATATAATTTCATCCGGAAATGTTAGCGCGAAAATATGAAACAAAAAAAAAGTATTAATATCATAAAATAAATAAAAAAAAAAAAAAACAAGCAGCTGCGCTTGAATGTTTCTGTCACAGGACTTTTTTTCCAGCAGTGAGATGATGGATCTGTCACATCTGCACAATCATATATTTCTCTTCGTCTTCTGTCAATATAGCTTCTCTTCTTAATTCTATTGATTCAGATGTAAAGATGGTAAGACAAAGTGACAAAAAGCGTTTGAATGGGTGAACAAGAACACGTTCACATGCACAACATGATGTGACATTATTCTTCTCGCAACAAAAATAATAGAAGTAACTTTTCAGATGATAAAATTATATAATTCGTCATAAAAACACTTCAGACAGCACAGGGTTTGTTTTTATTGTATTCGAATACGAGTGTCGAGTATTCTGCTATTTATTTTTATTCTTGACCAAATTTATATTGTTTTTTGGTCCTTTTTTTGATGTATACTTATATATCTATTTTATTGTCTTTTCTAGGTGAAAGAAGATTGGAAATATGTTGCGATGGTATTGGATCGATTATTCTTATGGATATTTACCATAGCTGTTGTTGTTGGAACAGCTGGAATCATACTGCAAGCACCAACCTTGTACGACACTCGTGTACCAATCGATATTAAATTGTCCGAAATTGCATCGACAACAGCTAAACCAAACATTGCCAGACCTGTGTTATAAGTTTACTCAAGTTAAACAGAAAAAAAAAAAAACTTAAACTACATGTAATAAACAAACAAAAAAAAAGAAGGTAAACACATTGTTTTAAACAAGAATTATAGATATTTATAAATATATAAATATATATTATTTCTATAGTGTATTATGTATGTATGAAAATTTAAACGAAAACACAAACATGGGAAAAACATTTACTATACATTTATATTTATATATTAAAAAAAAAGAGAAGACAAACAAAACAAAAAAAAAAACAAACATTAATTTTTAATAAGAACAAAATTATAGAAAACAATTTATTGCTAAAGTCAAGGTAAGGAAAATTAAACATGGGAACTAAAAAAAAACTAGATTTAAATTTGTAATACAAGAAAAAAAAATACTATTTTACTATAATGCGTATTATAACGATTTCTTGCAGCAACGAGGGGGACTTAACTTTGTGGTTTTTTAATTGTTCTCTTTTTTGCAAAGCACTATGGGTGATTTTTTTTATAAGCTTAATCTTCGGTTATATTTTGTAAATTTTATTAAAAGTCCAACAAAATTTAAATTAAAAATTTTTGTTTAAAATTTAAACAAACTCAACGAAAATATCAGATAGGAGATATGGGACCTATTTCACCAAACACTTTTCACTTTGCAAATTTTGTTTCACCAAACGCAAATTTGTAAAGAGGAAATTATTGAATTGAAAAGTTTTCCTATTTTATTTAGGTTTCACCACACACAAATTTGCAAAGTGCAAAGTTCTTCCTGCAAAGTGAAAAGTTTTGTTTATTTGCAATTTATTTGTTCTTTTTTTTCACCAAACAAATAAACTTTGCAAATTATATTAAGAATTTTGAAAAGTTTTTCATTAATATGCAAAGAGAAATTTTCATTTGCAAATAAGTTTTTCTTTGGAAAAGTTTTCTTAAAATAATTAAACAAAATTAACCGTTTTGCAGGATATTTTTTTTTAAATAATAGTGACCAAAATACAATACCTCACTTAAAATCGTCGGGACTTATTTCATAATGAACTAAGTCCGAAATGAACTATAATCTCCAAAATTTATGAACTAGGTCTCAACGAAATTTTAGTGGGAGTTAGTCTAGTCAACACTTCCTAGATTACGAGTATGCATTTTTTGAGTTTATTTTTTGAAAGTTTAGGAAAAAACTTTTTTTACCAACTTTTTTTACCATTTTTTTTTGTTGTTGATTTTTATAACTGACACTTCCCAGATCACGAATATGCATTTTTGAAGTCGCTAGGTCGCTTAGTTTAGCCGCAAATCTAAAAATGACTTTTAAAAAAAAAAATCTGTTTTTTTTTTAATTTCAGTGTAATTCCTGAATTTAAATCAGTTCTTCTACAAAAACGCATTTAAAAACATATAAAGGGGGTAAAAATCCTTAGAACCTGCGCAACGGGCCAGGGCAGGTACTTTTTTGCAAGAAAATAAATAAAAAGATTAATTTTTAATCGTTTACAGTAATTTGGGATCTACTGTCAACGATTTTTTTTTCAATGCATATTTGATAGATGCAATCTTAGATTTACTTTGCAACTTTGCAAAATACCAATTGAAATGCAAAGTTCTATTGAAAGTTGGTGAAACACTTTTACTATACACTTATCAAAAATAGTCGGAAAAATTGAAAAGTGAAAAGACTTTTACTTTGAAGGAAATTATTTTTTTGCAAAGTGCAAAATGTTTGGTGAAATAGGCCCATGGTTTTTAAAATGTCAAAATTGAATCAATTTTTTTTTAATACATAATTTTATTTCCAATTTATTTATTTCTTTATTAAATTTTGTTTACATATTAAAAAGTTATTAAGTAATTATTGTTTTAAATAATTTTTAAGTTAGGAATTCCTACATAAGATTGGTTGGGCTATATACGTCCACGATAAAAATCGGTATAAATCAGGTAGTAAAATTCAACGCATTTTTGATCTTGTGTCAAAATATTTGCATGTGAAAGCTAATTACAGTCCAATGGAATTTGGTTTTGACCCAGAAAAAATTATTGTAAGGCTGATATTTAGTAAAATGTTCAGAACAAACGCACCAAATTATAGACATCAGAAAAATCCTAGATATGTTAGAGCATGATCTTGGAAAAATCGGAAAAATTCCAGGTGGGTTAGATCACCATCTTGAAAAAAACCGCCGCCATTTTGTATTTTTTAGCTTTTTTATTTGGCCTGAAGAATTCATTCAAGTGTCAAATTGTTCGACTTAGACTGCGGAAATCACAAAATCAGAACCAAAATGAGATAGACTTGTTTAATCAGCTACTGCAGTTTTTGAATTAAATGACATTAGCACTTAATTAAGTATATTTAAATTAGAAAAAAGTAATTCCTAACTCAGCAACAACAGAATTCTTTTCTGACTGAAAATTGATTTATTATTCAACATATATGTAGCAAAAATAAGGTTTAGCACAAGACGAAGGAAGTCTGAGTTTCCAGAAAACATCAGAGCGAGATAATACTTTTCCAAGCCTTCCGACACCAGACCGGTATTGTTGGACTGAAATTAATCGAGAGTTTTGGGTCTTGGTAAAAAATAAAACTTCGAACAAATTTAAAAAAATGTAAATCCTTCTTAGTTAGGTTCAATAACATGTGCCACATCATATTTAATAGTTAAGTATGTCCTCGACAAACAACAATCTAACGAGGCATAGTTGAAGCTATATGTAAGATGTCTTGTCTACAAAAATTGCTTCTTCAAATGGTCCATTTGGAATCTTCAGTTGACTAGTCTGTTCATCATTTTATGAATTCTTATACTTTATTACCGAATTTTCACCAATATAATGTAAGCTGAATGCCTTTACCCCTTGAATTTTTAAATCTGTCGGAAAACTAAACCTAATCCCAATTTTTCTGTTTTGAATGCAGTTTTTTTGTACTTTTCACACAAGTATAATATGTAATTTAATATAATACTTTAATATGAATACCCTCTTACATTAACATATTAAATCTAATTGACATGCCAAGTCTTGACTCTTGAGAGCAGACACTAGCATTTATCTTTTGTCTTCATTGTGAAACTTAGACTCTTTGCACCTTCTGTCTCCTACAATCGTTTAAATTTTAATATTCTCCATAGAAGCTTGAGGAATCTGTCGATTGCATATTTATTTCAAATTATCGGACTAATTATGAACGATTTTCTTCTCTTAATAAAATGTTTAAATTATTTAATTACTTTAACAATAATTATAATAATTTGTTTAACCAAACTTTTAATACTTCAATTAAATTTAATTTTTCAATTTTATAACTTGTACATATAATTTTTGTAAAGCTAGTAATAATAAGCTGCGTTAAATAAACAAATAAATTTACGCCGTAAATAATATTTTCAAAATAAGGTACTTTCCGAACACGAAAATATATTTATTAAATATGCACGACTAGATCACACAAACTTTCTTTTACGTTTTAACAACTTTAATGTAGCTACATTGTAACGAAAAAATCTTGAGAAAGTCAAAAGTAGGAGGTACCTACTAATAAAATGAATTATTTTTTTATTTTTTGTTTAATAATTTTAAATATTAGCGAATAAGCCCGGCTTTTTTTTATTAATTCTAGGCTTTTATCATTTTAAAAAATGAAAATAAATTTCATGGGGACTTCAATCAAACCTTTGCAATGAATTTTTTAGTATGCTTTAATAATTTACTGTGTACGTAAGTATACAATTGTAGCAGTCTAACAATGTAACGCCATCTGTTGGCGATCCCATTTTCGCAATGGACAAAACTAGCCCATTGCGTTTGTCATTCCTTGGAATTTTCACCTGAATAATTTCATTTTCCATAAAAAATAGAATTTTAAAATATTGCCACCCTCACCTCCTAAAAGTATGCAATTACAAGTTTTCACGATTGTTCCACTTTTTAAGTAGAAATTTTCAATACAACAACAAAAATACCCATGTGTTAAAAAAAGCAATTTCTTTTTATAAATAGTCATATTTATTTATTTAATATTTATATTTATATTTATAGATACTTGTTTAAACTATTCACACAACACTAAACGGCAAAATTATTAGAAAATGGTCAAGCCATTAAAAAGCTATTGGAATGCGTTTAGTAAGGAAATCAAAATTCTATTTCCATTATGCGAATTTTTTTGACACAAAGATGAAACGTATTTTTCCTACCAGTCTCTTTGGTCATTACAGGTACGAAATTTGATCAAAATCGTTAGAGGTATTTTCGACAAAATTTGAAAAAAAAAAAAACTAAATGGTTGCATGGTAACTTCATACTGGTATGAGATGAGCTAAAACGAAGTCTCCCCCATTAGAAAATACCACCACTCCAATCGGTGTTTTTTCAGCCTAGAGTGGTGCTTATCACAAAAAGTATGTGTTAATCTATAAATTTGATGTCTCAACATCACAATTAGATATTCTCAAACACATTATATGTGTTTTAAATCTGCATAACATTTCCAACGACAAACAAATGTAAAAACATTACTAGATTTAACGGTAGAGTTGCATCTTTTAAAATTACAATTCCTGAGCAAATGTTTAATTTGTTAATGTCTTCATGTCCTGCCAATACAGTAGAATCTCGGAAAGATGAACGGTTCTATAAGATGAACAGCTCGGAAAGATGAACGAAATATTTCCACTTTTCAGTGTTCAAAAAGATGAAAGGTTGAAATTTAGTACTCGAAAAGATGAACACTTTATTCCCAACATAATATTTTACTTTTTCTTTGCCTTTTAGTTCCTCTTGAACAGTACTTTGGGGCTTGTTTTGACTGGTTATGTAAATAACTGTTTCTTCTTCCTTAACCAAATATTGATGCTCGAAAAGATGAACGGGCCCTGTTTTATATCTGTTCATCTTTTCGAGATTCTACTGTACTTTTATTCAGGAATTTATTACTCGTAACACACAAGTTTCCAATAAAAACTTTAATGCAGCTTCAAAAAACTAAAATGCTTGTCCCTTTATTATCAAAATATAAGGGGACTTCTTTCCAAATCCCGCGATGTATTTTTAAAGTCGCAAGAACTTCCTTTCGACGTTTTTGCTCTTACTGAAACTGAAATAATAATTTTAATAGTAACGAATTTTTTACATTGGATTTTAATGTCTATAAGAAAGATGATCTTTTGGAAAAGGCTGGGAGAGGGGCCTTAATTGCGGTGCAACAAAAAAATAAAAATTGAGGTCAAACTGAAAAGCATTTATGTTGTGTGCAGTTATTTGAGGCCTTGTAGCCCAATCGAAACCCACCAAAATCTTGTTAATTCAGTTGACTTTGTATGTGATGCACGACAATTTATTGCTTAAGTGTGCAGATTTCAATCTTCCTAGTCTAACCTGGTCACGATGACTCACATTTGGTTGCTAGTACCGCAACAACTCAAAAAATAATGTTATTTACAGATAATCTTTCTAATTCTGGCCTACACCAGATTAGTGATGTTAAAAACAATTTAATCAGAATAAATGATTGTGTTCAAGGATTTTATGCATTGAACTTGTGTTTGAATGGCAGTATATAATATTTAAAGTATAGAATAAAATTAGTTCAGGTTTATTACAAAACTCAATAAATTGTTGAACTTAAGTTTATACAAATCAAAAGCAGGGTTTAAAATTGCAATTTGAATTTTCCAATTAATAAACAAAATGTATTTTGAAATAACATCATATGTTTAATATATCTGTGGCAATAAGCCAGAGTAGCTTATGTCGACATAAGCTTTTTTTTGAGTTTTTAGATTGTTAGTAGTCTGCAGTTTGAGAGCTACTTTTCTGTCCAAACCCCATCTTGAAATCATTCCCCGTAGAAAAGTTATCTTGTAATTCCTAAAACAAATTTACATTAATTTTTATTACAGATTGAAGACAAAACTGCGTTTTTCTCGAAACCTGTTTTTTTAACATAAGCTACTCTGTCGTATTGCCACAGATATTATTTTTAGAAAGTTAATGTTCAAAGACAAGAATTTAATATATGTATTATAAAATCAATCAATTTTTTCAAATAAAGCAAATAACTTAACTATGCATACTAAAACATAAATATAATCATTGTATAAATATAAATTAAATCAATAACTTTTGATTGTATTCAACTCAATTATAAACACAGCAAATCCCAATGAATGTATTCAGGGAAATCACTTCCCAGGTGTACCTATACTGTATGTCAAATTTAACATCAAAAACAGTCACCTAAATGTTGACAGAAGTAATGGTTACTTAATGACACTTTCATTGGCATTCTGACATTGTACTGAAATAGAAATTAATATTAACGAAACATGTATGTATATTGTATAATTAACTTTGACAGGTTGCTATGTATTGTTAAATATCTACAGGATTTTACCTCATTTGTAATGTTCGATTGCAACCTAAAATGTCACACAAAGACAGTACAACGGATTTAGAATTGAAGATAATTGAATAACGATACTGTAACGACTGGCGTCAGTCGTGAGTAAATGTAACGAGTTTCTATATAATTATAAAAGTATAAAGGCTTTATGTCTGTTTGATAACTCGAAACGTTGTACGACGTCGTATGACGTAGCACAATTTGCTGTCAAATCCCATAGAAAAAAAATGACAAGTACCAACTTGAAGCAAGAAGTTGGAGTAACCAAAGAGACATTTCGTCGCCTTTTAAGGAAACCAAACTCAGAAAACGTGATTCTTCAGAAAATGAGTTTAAAGTTTTTGAGTCATACGATTTTCATATAATATTATTTTTTTTTTTAATATTTAGAATTTTCTTTCAGGAATCCGAAGTGCTACAGTTATGCCAGTTTGACAGAAAGATAGAGAATTTTGTTTAGTCGATTGGCATCATTAACTCAAAAATCGTGTTTTTTTAGTTATTTCGGTTTTATTAAAACGCGACGATATTTATGTGTGTCTTTATATATTCTACTTGTGGTATATACAATTTAACAAATCTTTGAATTTAATGTTTCTCAAAATGTATACGAAATTTGAAACAATAGTTTCCCTCCGACGCACGCGACGGATTTCAAAATACAAACTTTCACGCGAACGTTTAGTAGAATAGGGGTTTTGCCTTTTCCCTAATAGGCTTTTCACACCAAACCCAAAACCGGGTTTTCGGCAAAAAGTTTTCAAAAACTCGAAAAACATTTCGCAAACACCAACTCATCTCCTGCCAAAAAAAACAATAAGAAAACATCTCATTTACATAACACACTCACAATTTCCTTTGTCAGTAGAATTCAGCAGTTTTTTTTTTTACATTTAATTGAGGGCTGGATGTTTCAAAAGGTTTGTTTGTTTAGTTCAACTTTGAATTTCAACTAGTTTTCGAGAGGTTTTATATAAAACTTGTGGTTTACGAAAACTTGTGGTTTATCAAAAATGTATGGTAAAACTTGAGTTTTCGATTAGGTTTTCCGCCAAAACCGATAATTTCCCGAAAACCGCGTTTTGGGCTTGGTGTGAAAAGGCTATAAAACGAATTTGAAATTACATCAGAATATATTCTGGATTGGTTTCCATTTTAGTTTCTGCTTATTTTCTTTGTGTCCCTGCAAAAATGTCTAATATTTCTGGCTTATTTTCCAAAAAAATGTCTGCATTTTATTCAAATTTTTTAACCAACAAAAAAATTCTTGGGTAATTTCCGGGAGCCAAAATAAATTGATTTGTTATTTGATTTTGTTTATCTTTATTTTAATTAATAATTTTTAATACAATATTAAAACAAAAAAGAGGCTGGGTGCCACCCACTCTGGTAACTTCAGATTGGTGCTCTTGGAAACTAGAGACCCAAAGTTATTTTGTAATAAGAAAAATCAGAATTCAAGATTTTCAAAGACCTTATAAGGGATGTTCAATATGAAATCAAGTGAAGGCAACAAATGGATCGTTTGTTCTCGAGATATTCGAGACGAAAAACATTTTTGAACAATATTTGTTAGTTGTGTTTTTGCATTTTTATTTTTTTTTTAAACAAAACTTTCAATTGAATGTTTTAACAAACTTTAGCAGTTATGTTAACAATGTCCATTGTGTTTAGTATAAAATTAGCCTGGCGTCAAAATCTGTTTTCATTTTGGAGATATTCAAGACGAAAAACATTTGTCAAGAATTTTTAGTATTTTCTTGTAGTTTATTTTGTTTGTTTAAAAAAATTGTTAATTACATTTATTTATAAACTCCATCAATTTGCAGTTACAGAATTTTAAGTAAAATAAAATTATCCCAGAGTCGATAACATTATTTATTTTCGAGATATTTGAGTCGAAACACATTTTTGAACAATTTAGTAGTCTTGGTCTGCAATTTGATTGCTTTAAAAAAAAAACTGTCAACTGAATGTTTCTTAAACTTTATCACTTGTTGACTACGTCATAATGTACATGCATATGTAGAATAAATTAGTCCGTCTTCGAAATCAGTGTTTTTTTTTCAAGATATTCGAGCCAAAATTATTTTTAGTAATTTTTTTGTAGTTTTTTTGGTTAAAAGAAAACTGTCAATTGAAATTTTTTTTAATTATACCAATAATCAAATATAGCAACGTGTATAAATTATAAAATAAAATTAGTCCGAAGTCAATATAATTGTTTGTTCTCAAAAAAAACGAGCCGAAAAACGATTTTCTACGATTGTATGCATATTTTTTTATTTAAAAAAAACTGTCCGGTGATTTTTTTTTTAATTCTTGCCAATTCTTCATAACAACATTATATGTAAAATAAAATTAAGCCAAAGTCATTCGCATTTTTTGTTCTCGAGTTATTCGAGACGAATGACATTTTACAACTTTTTTTTTTTAAATTGCTATAAAGAAAACGGCATAGTTAAACTTTCTTTTGAAACTCCTTTCTGTACGTCATGACGTTATTATCTGTAAAATAAATTTTTTTTAAGTCAATATCTCTATTCGTTCTTAGAGATACGATGAACGATAGAATGTTTCACGAACGTACGTACACACTATGGATTTGAGTTCTTGGTACTGCGAAACGTCGAGATTAGTCAAAATTTTCGATTCGACAAACCAATTAACAAAAAAAGCTTCCAATGATAAGTTAAAATATATAATAATTATATAAATAAATATATAATATATAAACGTCAAAAATCTATTTCCGTAATTCGAATTTTTTGCAAAAACTTTAAGCGCAGTTTTCATACAATTACAGTAAAAGAGACATTTTTAAATTATAAATGAGACCACCTTGAAAATTTATAACCTTTAACCTTTTCAAACATAAGCCCAATAACTTGACCTTTTCTTCGCAGTACAAAAATATAATATTAAAAAAAATCACAAAGATGAAGATTTTTTTGATTCATATTATAATCCTCAATCATGCTCTTCTTTTGTCTCTTACTCCTTTCCTCATTAATTTTCACACTATCTATTTGCTTCTTTTTTATTATAAATGATTTTTGTCCTTTTAATGACTTTGAAAGTGTTTTTGATCTTTAGAAAAAAAAAGTGTTATATTAAAAAAAAAAAAATAATAACACTTCGCATCATTTGATTGAGGTCTATTTTTTTACCAATTCTTTAATGTTTAATATTTTGTACGGAGTTGAACATTTCAAAATTGATTTTCAATTATCTAGAATATTCCAAATTCTAAATGCCAATAAATTTTCTTAATCCAACGGACATTATTGGAAAAAATCTGATGCCAATTATCTACAAAGTTTAAATATTTAAAAATGAAGAAAATATTGAATCTTTGTTGAATCTTTTTAATTCAGCTGAAAAAGAATTTTGTTTACTGGCAAAACTATAGAAAAAAAGGGTTTTTCGCTCTCCCAAAAAACCATGTCTTGTGAAGTTTTTCAAAGAGGAAAAAGAAGTTAGAAATCAGACGATGATAGTTAGTCAAATATATAAAGGGGTGTGGAAAACTAGAGCTAGAATCTCAATTCAAAATTATTTTTTGAGTGTTGGTTTTGAGTTGATATCAATTTATTTTCAGTAAACAATTATTTATGGATTAAATTTAGAAATAGGAACTCTATTCAATGACGCAGAGTGTATAGATCCGCACTCTTTGTGTTTATCTGGTGAAAAAAAAATAGGAACATTCTTAATGGCTTACTTAAATATAAAAGACAACACAGTCTCCTTTCAAAATGGACCTCAACAACTTATCCATTGTACACAGCTGGTTCACTTATTGATTTGGATTCCTTCTGATACGCCAAGACTCATTTGTAAAGTTTCGACATGACAATCCATTACAAACAGTGAAGTTACATTAATTTTTTTTTCAGGATAGTTTCCTTTTGTGTTAAGAGACCCACAGAATTGTTTTTGAATCAATTTAAATTTTTTTCATTGAATTTTTCAAGATTTTCTTTTATTCTTTTTGTTTTGTGTTTTATTTTTGTTTTTAAGGAAAATGTAGAAGATAAAATGTGACACATTATACGTATACAAAAGTAATAAATTGGCATTTTAATTTTCAATCATGATTTATTTAATAGCTTACTATAAATTTCTAGTGTAATATATGGACTAGGAACCATGAAAAATGTGGTTTCTTGGGGCCTTAAGAAAAGAATTTTATATTATGATGTCATAATATTAACATTATGAAATCCCTGATTGAATTTTTTTCCCATAGATTAAAGTTGAGTAAAGGAGACATTTTTTTGTTGGAGTTTTATTGAACCAGGGGTATATACTGGCGATTTCCATTTTATGTGGGAAGGAGAAAATGTTTATTTTAAGGAATGACAAACATTACGGAATTTACAACCGGCTAATTTGTTCCCTTACGAAAATGATATCGCCAACATTTTGTTTTGACTTTTAAAATGCTAAAATTTATTAAAAATTCCGTGCAAAGCTGGGTGGATCATCTAGTAAAAAACAAAATTCAAGATCTTACGAATGCATTCCGCAATTAGTTTTTAATATAATTTTGGGCATATGCACGACATATCTGGCTCTGAAAAAATTCATCCGAGAGGCAAAGCTTTTGATCACTTTTTTCAAAAATGTGTGGCTCTTTGCATCGATTGTTGTCAGATTGTTTGTCAGAATAAAATAGCGACTTTTAATTCTTGGAGGCCAATTTACAGTTCCATTACCTACGCGAATTTATGCGTTCGTCGGATGTTTCCTTCAATAAGTTAATTGTTTCGTTTGCTGTATGTCACTAAGGGCCGCATCCTGCTTCACTGTTCATTTTTTGAAATCTAATAGCGGTGTTTCGGTTATTAAATAAATTAATTTTAACAATCATAAATTCTCTCAAGAACTTCAAAAATAAAAGATTGAAGATTGAATTTCTAAACAAGAATAAGAGTTTAAAGAATAATTTGTTACAAATTAATTGAACAATTCACGTGAATCGAAAAATATGATCGGATGTCAAAATCGAGCTGAATATTGTAACACCATCTTTTTTTTAACATATCTGAATTCATGTGATACAAATTTTAAAAATCATTGCATTAGTCAATGTTTATAATATAAAGGGTGTCCCAAAATTAACGCAACTTTTTAATTTACCGCCATTTGTAAAAAGAAACAATTTGACAGCTTACAATTAAGGGTTAGTAAAAATGGAGAATTACTTATGTTTTTATAGTTGAAAAATATTTTAAAAATAATGAAATTTTTTTTTCGTACAAGTTATGATCAAAATATTGATTTAACTTCGTCAACTGTGAAGAGAGCAATTGAAAAATTCAGAGAGACTGCATCAATTGGTGATGCGAAAAACACAGTGATCGCCCAAAAACAAGCCCAAGACAAATATGACAAAACAAGAAAGAAATTCAACGCTGCATCAACGAAAGTGAGCCATATTTATTTATGTGTATGTGCCAGCAAAGCTTTTTATCCGATGTAATATTCCATGTAATAACAATTAAAAAAAAAATATTTTTTACTTAATTCTGTAAAATCAAATGCGACACACTTTAAATATGTCTAACATTTTTTAAACATTTTCAATAAAAAACATAATATGCACGATGAAAAAAGCTTTTTTCTTTGTTAAAAAAAAATATTTTCATAATTTTCAAATGCAATATTGTTTGAACTATTTAGAAGCACCAGATTTCAAAATAAGTAATAGCACATGCTGAGCCATTAAAAAGCAAAAATAAGACATTTTGTTTCTAAAAAAGTCTAGGGTTCATTTCTGTAATTGTAATTTTTTGCAAAAAAATTTGCCTAACAGTTAAGAAATTTAATCAAAATCGTTAAAGAAGTTTTCGAGAAAAACTAAAAAAAAAAAACTGAAACCGATTTATGAGTTAGAAAATCACATTATAATGATCTGTACTTTTCTAAATTTTAAACAAATCGTACCAATTTTTACTTGCTTTGATGTGCCATATTATTAAATTTTTTTATAATTATCTGTTTGTAAAAATTATTTTAATTGGTAAAGCAGATCATAGGAAAACTATTCAATAATAGAAAATTTCTACTCGTATTAATATATGACTCAATATATAAAACTTATTCCCATTAAATGGTAGATCCTTCTAATTTTCTTACACCCACATTTTGTATCAAAATCCCAGAAATTGTTCTTGAGAAAATAAGAATTTCCGATGTATTTTTTGTAATATGTAATAATTTTTGTTAAAACATAGATAATGTTAAAAATCGATTTTAATACAAATTGATCAAGTCGTTTTCAAATACACATCGAATTTTCAAAAAAAGTTTTCATTTATTCTATATAAAAACCAAAAAATAATTTTTTGAAATTTTATAGTTAATATATTTGAATTTGCCTTTTCTAGAAGCTTAATAAAAAACTTATATTTTGTTAAAAAATGTGTGGATCTGATTTTGAGAATATTTTTTCTCATATATGTTTGTCCTAAAAAAATTAAAAAAGAAAAATATGTCGGGGAACTGTCCAAAAAACGCTATAGGTAGTTACCATGTTTAAAAAAAAAACTGACTAATTCGTTTCGACTTTAGCCAAACAGACAGACCATCGCAATATTATATCATCGTAATGTCAAGTTTGATCAAAATCTCGAGTTATTTTGAATCTACTTAATAAAAAATTAATTATTGTAATATTCAATTTTCTCAAAATTTAAAACACATAGTATAATAAGCTTGGTTATAGAGCAGTTGAATTCATGTTAATTGATTTTGTACTTCTCAACGTAAAATTTTAAAAAAACAGTTTACACTTTTTATTTTTTTTTTATTTTAATATTAAGTTTGAAAATATTTGTTTCCAAAACTGTTGCCTAAATCAACTTTTTTTAGAATAAGGATAAAATAATGAATTTCTGGATTTAAAATCAGCTATTTTGTTTATATATTCTAGACTCACTTTTAAGTGAGACTCTCATACTATATACACCAATTTTGACAAATGAGGTTTCGAACTAAGCGAAATTACCTGCTGATTTGACGAATTATAATTTTATTTTTTAAAATGTTAGTAATTTGTTCAGAAACTGCATTTGTTTGTTTTCGTGCGTCTTTTATTTGTATGTAATTACGAGAATTCCCGCAAGTGTAGGCTAGTTGAGAAAATTTCTATTGTTTTTTTTTAATATTTGTATCCATTTTTTTTTGTTTGTTTTTTCAAATTGCCCTTCCCGTCTAAACAAGGGTAAAAACCCCTTTAGATGCGATTTGTGTCTAGTCTTGACAGTTCCCAGCTTTTGCAATTAAGCCTTCATCATGAAAATATAGATTGATGCGCCTAGAAATCGGTTAAGGCCACGATAAAGCTGACAGGTTGATTCAATGTTGCTTGCACAGATACAACAAATTGTGTTTCATGTTTCAACAAAATTTGGAGTAGTATAAAACACTTTGAATAAATCATTCACCAGCTCTCGTGCTATTCTGCTTGTAGATAGCATTTCATAAAAAAAAGTTTAAAGCAATAATTTTTTGACAAAACATATGCCATAAGCGGGGTTGCAAAAATGCATTTTTGATTTAATCTAGAAATGTTCGAAGAAAATTTGAATTTCTTTTTAATGCAAGAAATCTTCGAACAAAATTTGGATTTTTTTAATACAAAAAATGTTCGAAGAAAATTTGCATTTTTTTTAATGCAAGAAATCTTCGAACAAAATTTTCACTTATTTTAATGCAAAAAATATTCGAAAAAAATTTTAATTTTTTTAATGCAACTAATTTTTGATCTAAATTTGCATTTTTTAGTTAATGCAAAATATTTTCAACATGCATTAAATTTTTTTAATGCAAAATGTTTTCAACTTGCATTAAAATGTTTTTTAATGCAAAATGCTTTTTTTTTGCATTGAAATTTTTACACGCCTGGCCATAAGTCTTTGATAAATTGCTATGATAACAAATAAAGGCTGCAATCTTTATATACTTATCTTTTATGTAAACTCAATTGACATAGAAATTCTTCAAAATTCTTCCAAAACGACTTAAACAAAAAATACCCCGATTCATGACTTCTATAGAGTGAGTGTTTAACTTCAGTTGAAGCTCATTACATAAAATTTTACGTTGCCAGGTTTTGGCATGTAGCTTACATCCAATAACTTTGAATTAATTTGAAAACAAAATTTTATCTGTTGTGGATTTTATTGGTCCTACTGAAAATAAACGATCCATTATGTACCTAACCTTTTTCGGCAATCGATTCAAATTGATTATTGAAAAGCTTGCCAGCAGATGGTTGCCTAAATTGTTATTATTCAACTGTTTCCTTATTTTCTTGTGGTAATTCATAATTATGATGGGAGTGTGCCTGATGGTGACAAAAACAGCCTTAAAATTGTGACAGGTCGACCATTGTTCGCTTCTGACCCTTTTGTTAATGATTTTTTTTTTCTTCATTTTATATAGGTATATTTTTTTTTTTATAATTTTCTTCCTCAAGAAATAACCACCCACCATAGAACTGAAGCTGAGCTAGAGTACCTATATATATGTATATAAGGAAACATGGCATCAACATTTAGGTCAATTTTCAAAATGCAAAGGATGTTATAATGGGAGGGTATATATCGATTTGGATGACAATGAGTTTATGGGTGGATTTTAATATATATAGAGTTGTGTATATATAGGCAAGGATGTCTTATAGCCGTTATTCAAAGCACTCTTTGCTTCATGGTTCCTTACGTTTTCGGAGAAAGGTGAAGACAGAAGGAAATGCTAATGCGATGAGACTCGAGGTGATGATAATGACTGTCATCTTGTCTCTATATATTTATCGTTAAGAGACTTAATAGATCCGGACATTATAATGTCCTGTCTATTGCTTTTCGCGAGATAGAACGTTTTTTTATTTTTTTTTTTTTTTTTTATTTTATTTTAAATTGAGGCAAATTCAAAATGAGAAACAATCTTGAGTGATGAGAAGAATCATTTATTTTCTTTGAGAGATTAAAGAGGACAAGAACAAAAACATATTTAAGAAAATAATGATGTTCTAATGAAGTGTAAAGTAAGCGTATAAGGTGTTTCATTAAAATGTGATTTTTGACATACCATACCTATTACCTATACCTACCGTTATACCGTTATGGTATGGTGGAATTTGTTTTAAATTATTTTTATGTCCATATAATTCCCTAGAGAAGAAATTTAAAATGTTTGTTTAAGTTCATTTAGAATCAGGAGCTTACATACAATGGATTTTTTTCTTCAGATCGGCTATAACGATTTTGATTAATGAGTTTTGGTTTTTAGCAAAAATTCACGTAGCGTGGTGTTTTTCACACAGGTATACATACATATATCTTTTGCTAATACATAAATGGTTCTCTTATATAAATTTTTAAAGAGTCTTATCTGAAAAATTAAAGTTCAACAACACTAGGCGTTTTTTCTAAGCCCGAAAGGAATTTGATGAGAAAAACAATTCGGGGTAAAAAATTTGCATTTTAAATTACTTTTAGAAAAATCATTTTCTTTAAAATCTAAGCTCTCTAGCTTAAGAAATGTCAGGTTTGCAGGTGTGATTACGTGCTGATATATACTTGCCTGAACTTGAGTAAAAATTTTTTCTAAGAAAGTTCGAATTGCATGTAATAAAATTTCGGAGCAGATTAAAAAAAAAAAAAAAAACGAAAGAAAAACTGTGTTTAAAAAAAAAAATTATTTTAGCAAAAATAAATATTATGCTTTAACAAAAAAAAAAAACAAAATCCATTCATTTCAGCACAGAATATTATTTTAGATTCAGACATTCATGAGTCAGAGTTGTTTGGAAAATTAAATAACACCAGTGCTGTCATTTCGTGTCATCTGATTGGGCTAGATATGTAATTTTGTAATTTGTCAGTGTGGAATAAAAGAGTAGAAAACAAAAAGCGGAGCAGATTTATTTTCTTTCTTAAAATTGGAGTAAGGTTCTAACACTGTCATAAATATTAAAAACACGAAGTTTCCATTGGAGAACAGAACACCTGTCGTAAGCAGTTTTGAGGAAACTCTAGTAAATGCCTAGACATCACCAACTGTTGACAATGTCGTCTATAGTGGAATTTTCAAGGCTTTCTTCAATACTTGCTTGCACAGTTTGGATCACAGACCAAACAGCCCCTTGTTGCTGAAAACGCTGGACCAATCGGTAAATTTTTAGAGTACTGGGCGCACTTCCAAGATGAAAGAAATCTCGATACAATCTTTGTGTAGACTTTCAAAATAAAATTGAACAACTTTGGTTTTTTGTTCTGTGCTGAATCTTTCCATCATAAATTTCTCCAGTTTTTCAAAGCTAACCCTTTACCGCATACTTCAATAAAAAAATGATAAAAACGCAACAAGATCCTTTTCTGTGCATTTCTGAGAACAAATAGCTGTGCTTTTGCACACGTGTACCAAACAAGAAGGAAGATATTCATGTTTGCAGGTCAGTGTGTAACTTGTTGTCAAAGAAACGGAAGTGTGTAAAATTTTCTTATTTCAAATAATAAAAACTTTTCTGTTAGGTGAGTTAAGTGATCATAAAAATATATTTCGGATTGTGTGTCTAATTCTCTTTGAAATGAATACACACTAGGTATTCGTCACGAAATCTATGTTAGATGAACTGAACTTAGCAAAAATTGCGTATTGACAAAGGCCCTCACTATAGTCAACTGATGAGTCCAAATGAGATCGCCGGGATGAAACGCCAATTTTTGTAGGACTAACAGGCCGTTAAAAGCTATTTTGAATGAATACATTTTTATTAAACAAAATTTTTAACTTGTTCGTTTGAGAGGTAAAAGCGTTCAAGCCATATTTGGCTTCGTATGCAGTAAGGGGTTGAAAATATACATATTTGGTTAAGTTTTTTATTTCAACGAAAATTTTTTTTGGTTTTTAATTAAAAAAAACGTCTTAAAACAACCTAAAGAAGTCATTTTAAGCGTATTTTATTTTTTTTCCTCTTTGAACACTAATTCATGCGGTAAAGGGTTAGTTGTGAACAAAAAAAAATAAAACGGTTCAACCAATTAAAACAATTTTTATTTTTTTTTTAATATTTTAAAAATTTTAAATAATTTTCCTTACTAAAATGTTCAGTAATTTTTTTATTAATTTTTAAACGAAGTTTTAATTTTTTGTTGAAGCTAATTCAATGTTTTTAAAACTGCTTGATATATTTATTTTTATTTAACTCATCAACCAGGGTTGCGAGTTTTTGAATTATGAATTAAACAAAAAATAATTCATAAGCTAGTTACTGATTTATGAATTCAAAAAAATGTATTCATAAGCTAAAGGATGATTTATGAGCAAGAAAATTTTCAATTCATATAAGTTAAAAACTCAATATTTCAAAAATTGAATATAGTTAATTTTGTTTCGAAATTGATTTTTAAACTCCGCATTGAAAAATGCTAAATACAAGCGCACCAAATTTTTTTTTTTTTTAAATTGTTTGCAAAATTTTATAGATATAACAAAAAAAAACTGTCAAACAAAAAATTGTGTTTCTTTTTTACCTCTGAACGTTCAGAGCTTCAAATTTGTGTTTCTTTTTTCGTTCTGAACATGTTCTGAGCTTGTTCAGAGCGCGCTCTATGAGCTCAGAATAAAATGACTGAGCAGACCGAGTTGAATGCTGAACACAAGCATATGACAGTTGAAATTGAAAAAAAAGCTAAGACTGCTTTTAAAGGATGCAATGACCCCTTGCGATTTTTAAGAAACTAGGTGGGGGACGTATGTGGTGGCCGGGGTAGACAAAATTGCTGAGGTTGAAAAAAATACAGAGTTATCCCCCTTTCTTTTTCGTGTTTTTTTGAGACATAAGCAGAGTGAAGAGTGTGCAGATATGTTTCCTTTTCATTTAACAAAAATTGCAACCATACAAAATTCGCTGTGTTTAAAAGCATCCTTGCAACCGAAAGCAGACCAAAAAAGAAACGCCGCTTAAAAATCGAAATCGTCTAACTAAGTGTTCAGGTGTTCAGAGCGCTCAGAACACCCTTTGTTCAGAGGATGTTCAGAGCATGCTCGATATGCCCGGAGTCTGTTCAGAACTCTATTTTGATCTAAAAAAGAAAAACGCCTAATATATTCTGTCTGAACATTAAAAGCTATATCTTGATAAGTGAGTTCAAATATTATTAATTTCATTTGATAAAATATGTGAAAGAAAATCATGAATACGTGTTACGATTGCTTTAAAAATTATTTATGAAAATTGTGTTCTTATCCTTATGTTTCTAATAGCTTAACGCCCTCATATGTTTTGGGTGTGTTTATATAATTTTGTTCATGTTTGTTTTTTTTCCTTGTGATTTTTTAATGAAAATTGTTGCATGAAATTTATTGAAGAACCAGTTCATATTTCACTTTCATATTCATATTTGGTGAACAAGGCGTAATTTTTTTATGAAAATTTCAATTTCTCTAGAACTGAGTTATATGGTACTAGGTTTTAATGAAACATTTGGTGTGGGAAAATTATTTTATATGCTTACTCAATTATTGAAAAAGCTATCACAAATGTGTCCAAATATATCAGTGGCAACAAATAATGACAAATTGTCAATTTTTATTAAATAGGATTGCCTTTAATCAATCCCAAAGTCCACAGTTGAAAATATATTCAGAGATGATTTTGTTTTTTTGAACATACTACATATCTGTGGCCACATACCAAAACCGCTAAAGTCGACTTTAGACGAAATTGAGATTTTGATGCCATTAGATTCAGCGTACTCAAATCTATTTTTTAAATTTTTTTCAGCTTTTTATCCTTAAAAATGTGGCCACAATTTCAAAGAAACATAACAGCTTAAGTCACTTTTTTTAGTTGAAATTAAGGAAAAACCACCAAACTCAAGCAATACGATTTTTTTTATCTAAAGTTGACTTAAGATTATTTTTTTGTTAGATTTACAACAAGGAATAAAGTCTAAACTTGAATTTAGTGGTTTTTCCACATTAAATTTACGCAATTATTTACTTTTTTTGTCGAGGAAAAACAGCTAAACTTGAGTTTAGCTGTTTTTGCGTGTTAATATTTTTTGTTTTGTTCATTTTTTTAAAAGGGAAAAACAACTAAACTTCAGTTTAGTGGTTATTCCCAAAGGAAGATTGAGTAAAAAGACTTTCCTATCTGCAGTTAAGCGCTTATTCCAAAATTAAATTGTGATGTACGAAGGACCTAAATTGATTTTATTTTTTTTTCCCCGTCAATAATTCAGTTGGTGAAAATGTAATCTCGAGTTTGGTTGCTCTTCCATAACAAAAGTTAAAAAAAGGTGTTTCTTAAATATACTTTAGTTCTTTTTTCATATTTAAAGAAAGAATAGGTGTTGTCTAAACTAGACTTTAGTGTTGTGTTTCTTGTGTTTTTAAACAAACTTTGTTATTCCTTTTTGTTGTTTCCTAGTGTTGTCCCTTGTGTTTTTAAAAATAATTTTTGAAAAAAAAAAACTAAACAAAAAATATGATGTCTCGATCGCAAAGACTTTTGGCATTGGCGCGAATGCTTAAAGAAAAGGCAAGAACTGAAGGTAAGAAAGATTTAATTTTTACTTAGTCCAAATTTCCTTGTAATAAGTCGTTCTTATAAGATATGATACTTGATTTATTTGAAAGCAATTAAGCTTGACTTAAATCGTAATCTAAATTAAGAATCTAAATTACGGCCCACGACCTCATCCCAAAATTGATAAAATAAAACAATGGGCTTATTTAGATGTATGGTGTCGCGTGCGTGCGTCGGGTCGAATCGCGCTGACTTCGTGAATTTTTGCTTCAAAAGATTTTTTTGTGGAGCCTTAGAGCCTTGCACCGACTAACCGGTTTTTTCAACATAAAATAGTATACCTTCACACATACTCGGCACCGGGTATTGCTCACTGCAATAGCCGGCTGCCGAGATCGGATAGATGTAGAAAATCAAATTGCACTTACACACATACCCGGTCCGGTAGTTGTTTTGCTTTGCTGATTTTTAGTTTGAATATGTTCTTTGTACAAGAAAAGGGTTGTTTTGTGTTCAATTGTTGTTTTTTTTTTGTAAAAATGAAACAAATTGGCGCCTACCAGCTACCCGGTGCCGAGTATGTGTAAAAGTATACTTTTTTGTTGGAAAACCGGCTAATCGGTGCCGATGCCGGCCGCCGGGTATGCTTGAAGTGGCTCTTAGAGGTTTGCATTCTATTTGCAGTTCAAAATTTGAGCTTAAAAGGTACACATACGTATCGCAATTCAGGAAGACGGTCGTCGGCCGAAGCAAAAAAGTTTGTTTCGAGAAGTAGACGTTGTCTTATATGAATGAACCCTTGCTGTGGTTGGCATTTATATTTTGTAATGTTTCTTTTTTTTTCTTTTTTTTAATGTAATGTGATTGTTATTTGAATGTACTTTTTTTTACAGAAAAAGAGGCTCATTCAAGAAATGTTTTTGTTATGCAAAGAACTTCTACACCAGAACAAAATAAAGATATTGGTAAAACGATGCATATTTTTCTTTTTTTTTTAAAGAAGTTGTCAAATTTCTTTTTTTATTTAAACAGAAAACATTGAATCAAGTCCGTTTACATTACCTGAATCTCCGGAAACAAATTTTACAAAAGAGTCAATATACCAATGGCCACAAAAAAATGCAATTTATCAATATTCGGAATCGACTTACGAAATTGTAATATCAGAAAAGAATGATTACTTTCCTGAGATATCTAATGAAACTAAATCATCTATGAACGGATTTGACTTCGATACAGATGTATTCAAAAGTAAGAACACTATTTTTTTTTCTTTTAGGATATATTTTCAGTTTTCCATTATTTTAGACAATTCTAATGAGTTCAACAATGAATTTAGAAACCCAATTTCTCCCTCAGCGAATAATATAACTTATGATAAATTGCCAGAATGGGAAAATTCCGATGATTCTATAAAAGACCCTGATTTTGTTATAAATAATACTGTTACTTCTTCTGATTCGCATCCAGAAAGTGAAAAGAGCGAAGTTTTGGATATTTCGTCCAACAATTATGATCCACAGTCGAAAATTAAAAATAAAAAACGCTTTCGTCAGACATTAAGGAACACAGGAAAGTCATATAAAACACTTTCTGGCAAAGTTAAGCATGCAAGAGTTCCAAACCCCTTTGGAATGTGTCGAAGCAACTGCCAAGACAAAATTTCATTCGAGCTGATAAAACAATTGTTTAACCAGTATTGGGCTTTGGGAACCTATGGCCAGAGAATTTTATACATAGGAAATCTTCTGACTATAGAAAACAAAAAATGTAATACTCTGCCTAACGCAATGCATAGAAAGCGACGCCGTGAAACCTCAGTGAAGTACTTTTTGGAATATGATGGCATGCGTACACAAGTTTGCCGAAAACATTTTACGACATGTTTTTCTGAAACGGAAAGTTTCATTAAAAACGTAATAGCGAAAAAAATTTCAAGTCCAAGTGAACCGTTTAAAGACTGTCGGGGTAAGGGGTTTCCTGTAAACAAACTAACACTGGATCAAGAAGAGGAAGTACGGAACCACATAAATAAGTTCCCATCGTATGAAAGCCATTACAGCCGTCGCCACACATCCAAAAAATATATCCATGGCAGTTTAAATCTTTCCATAATGCATCGGATGTATAGTGATGAAGTTTGTAATCCTGTAAGCCTTACCAAATATTCAGAAATATTTAAAACACTGAATTTAAAATTCAAAGCTCCCAAACTAGACACGTGCGCAACTTGCGATGGATTTTTATCTAAGATCAAAATAGCCCAGGATGAAAAAGAAAAACAAGTTTTGGTAGAGCAAAAACAAATTCATGTGAAAAAAGGAGACTTTGGCTTTGAACAAAAAAGGATCGATAAGGAGAATGCTAGACAAAACAACGATATGGGAGCATTCGCGTTCGACTTACAACAGTGCCTACCAACACCATTCTTGAGAAACTCTGTTAGTTTTTATAAAAGGCAGCTTTGGACCTTCAATCTCACGATTCATGATTTAAAAACGAATAATTCCGGTTGTTTTATGTGGCACGAAGGGATTGCGCGCCGGGGTGGAAATGAGATTGCTTCTTGCGTTTTCAGACATCTACAATCTTTGCCTTCTTCTATCACTAAATTAACTTTCTACAGTGACTCATGCTCCGGCCAAAATAAAAATTCCTTTGTTTCTGCTATGTTCCTTCTGTTCATTAAAGAAAATCCTTCATTGGAATATATAGATCATAAATTTTTGGAGCCTGGCCACACCCACCTCGAGTGTGATTCTGATCATGCGTTAATTGAACGGAAAAAGAAAAAATCCAATGTTGAAATTAGTGTGCCAAGGGACTGGTTTCAGTTCATCGGAAGTATTAATTCAAAAATTAAAGTTGTTGAAATGAAAGAAAGTGATTTCTTCAACTTTTGTGAAATTTCGAAAAATAATTTTAATTGGAAACGATGTAATTCAGAAGGCCAAAAATTTATATGGAACACTGTAAGGTGGATTCGCTATACAAACAAATTTGACCAAATTTTGTATAAAACAAACTTAAATCCTGAAGAACCATTTAACCTTTTACCGTTAGTCAAACGAGGAGCATCGACACTTACATTGGGTCATTTAAAAAATATTGAAGAACTACCAATCTTGTCATCAGATAAAAAAAAAGATCTAATGGATTTATTACAATACATAAATCCAGAATTTCATTCTTTTTATAATAACCTCAAAACTAGTTCCACCGAACTCAACATTCACCCAGATTTAAGAAGTGATGATGAGGATTAAAAAACACTTTAATTTTGTTTTTTATCTTTTGTTATGTCTAATTTGTTCTTCCTTTTTATTGATTTACATTTCATGAAGTAAAGTTTGTTGTTTTTTTGTATTTTTAATCGTATATCTAAGTTTTTAAATTAATAAAAATTTATTCTATCTCAATGTTCAAAATTGGTTCTAATTCTCATTAGTTTAGGAATAAGAACTAAAGTCGACATAAGAACTCTATAATTGAATACACTAGACAAGGAAAAACAGCTAAAGTAAACTTTAGACCAGAACAAAAAATTTCTTTAAAATGAAAAAACCACTAAACTCCATATAAGACTTTTTATGATGAAAAACCTAAAAGGCCCTAACGACTAAAGTATTAGTTTTATCAATAAAATCGTTTATAGTTATTTTTCTCAAAAAATTTAATTTTGAACTGAGAAAGAGTAAAATTATCTTTATTTTACTTTTTGTTTCAACGCTATCGGAGTTTCCAATTGCCCAGTAGAGTCATTTGTAATTTCACGCGCTTGTCAAAAAATTTAAACTGCTCTCCTGAAAAATGAGTAAAACAGACTTTAGTGGTTTTTCCTTGTGACCACAGATATATGTACATTTATACTATATTTATTTGTATACGTATACAACAGATATTTCTAGATCCTACCTACTTTTTGACCACAATGGAAATATGTTGCTCAGAGAAAATTAATGCACTTAAACTCAATACTCAACCATAACCACCCACACTTCCCCTCATTAATTTTCCAAGCTAATGAATTTAGCCGCTAGCGATGATGGCGCATAGGCGTTGTGGTGTGCTACTCTGTCTATAGTTTTAATAAATACAGTATCTGCATAAAATACCTGGATCATAACAAAAATAACACCCAAAAATAATGATGGAAATTTAAATAAACTCTGCGGTCCTCCACTAATGACCCCCCCTTATAACTTATACTCTCATCAAGCCACCCACACCACACCACCGACCGACGCCGCCGACGCATATCATTTTCTCAGTTCAAATCCTGCCAGCCAGGGTATATTTGCAGCAATTTATCCAAATCGGATGACATTGTGAATGACTGAATGTGAATCGTCGCGGCTGGAAATCACAATCATGATGACGAAAACTAACTCCGAGAGGATGTCCTCCTCCGAATATCTGCCTTTATCATCAACTGATATAGTGATATATCTGTTTCTATATACATGTCAGTCCTATTATAATGAGTTAGAACATCCCATCTCCCTTGTGGGCAGCTTTATAAATGTGTCTGTCTGAGGTTGACTTCAGGACTTATGTGCGATGGATTTGGTCAGATTATGATGTGGACGAGCTTTGAATTTTCGAATTCGTGGTGGAAATGCTGGGTTATGGTTCTTTTTTTATTTGTATGGTAAACCACAATATAGTCTTTTTTGAGGACAGATCCCTAAAAACCGCCCGAAACTTGTAGAAGTACATTTTGAATTTGACTACATACCAGGTTTTATATATGTTCGTAAATGACACACAAGGGATCCGACATCCGAATTGACCATTAGTCAGCGTTAGTAGCTGTCCAGCAACTGTCCCTCGTCTGTTTTTCAAAAACAAAAAATGAAACGAAATCATTTAACTATGTATATATGTATATTTTATATGTACATATACATATATGGTTTTTTGGGTTCTATTCTCTAATTGAAAATAAAAGCTATGCATGGATTAATTTGTATAACATTGCGGGACGGTTTGTTGGCCAACCGCAGGATATTAGAAAATCCGGGGGAAATCTGAATTTGCATTTGAATTTTGAATTGCTTAAGGGTTGGGGTTTTAGTAGAGAGCAAACGGCTTTGGGTTAAGAGGCAATTAGAATTTAGATTTTATAACGCTGTGCTGTGGATTGGCATTAAATTGAAAAAAAAAACAAAAAACATGAAATGAAGTACAAATCTTTGCAGCCTACAAAATTCAACAGAATTTGGTGAAATGCAAACAATTTAATGTTAAATGATGGCGAAAATTTGTCATGATTTAGGAAACCATTTGGTTTATGATTTATGAAGGTATATAATGATATGTTTCATCTGGTTAAGTCATTTGATTTTCAAGGATTCGTTTGGTGATGAAAAATCTTTTATAAAAAAATAGAATGGAACAAAACAGATGTGACCAGAAATGTACTATTTTGTCATAATTTAAAACAAAAATTACCCGTTAAACTATTAGTGGCACCTTTATCGAATTAAATTTTAAAAACTTATATAATGTTTGTATATATATTTTTAATTTAAAAATAATGAAAGAAAAATATTTTAAATTGCGCATATTGTCGAGTTAAAATTTTAAATTTTCTTGGTGCCTGTTTACATAGGAATTTTACTGAAAGTCTTTTTACTGAAATCGTGTATACACATAAAGAAAAAACCCTTTCAGTTCAATCTACCTTTCTTTATCTCGCAATCTTAAAATTCATAAATATCTCACTCACACAAAAAAAAGTCTTTCATGTTTCACCCGAGAATATTACTTACTATAACTCTGCACGTTATGTCAAACTAATCGAATAGGTATATTAGATTCTTTTCGTTCTTCGTTTGGTTTTTACTCTAGAGCTTCGCTTTATTTTTATTTTCCCTTAAGAATGCCAATCATATTGTAACCATTTTCATCCACAGTAAAATGTCACCGTACTTGTTTTTTTTTTTTCATTTGAATTAAAGCTCAATTTTATAACACAACTTTTAAAAAATAAAAACAAAAATGGATGAACCTTCAATTTTGACAGTTCGAAGTAATGGATATTTTTTGGAAACGAACGAAATGTAGAACAAAGAATTTCATTACGAATGAAATTGAAAATCTATTTAAATTCGATTTTGTACACAACATTGGCGATTATCTTGAAATTAAAGAAATGTTCATTGAATATATCCAAAAGTTAACGAAATTGAGAGATTACCTACAGGGATGTCGGTGAATTTGTGAGGACAACGATTTTTACCAAAATTTTTGAGGCACACATTTTTTGAAATAATTTCTCTAATTTCTTAAATTTGTCTGTTTGACAAATAAACTGTAACTGTTTTTTCTTGTGTGAAAAGATTCTAAATAAAAAATATTAAAATAAATTGAATTTTCTTTTAATTGTTCATTCATTTCAATTAACCTGTAGCAATTGAATATTTTAAGGAAAGTTGAAATTTTTTTTCAGAAATACAAGAGGTATGTACCTACCGAGAATTATAACATATAATTTTGTTCAGATAGATGGGGTGGATAATCTTGTCCCACAGGAGGATTCTGCCTCCATCAAATTGACATTGCAGTTAAGTTGTTTTTTTTTCAGACACCCGTTTCTGTTTTGCATTTCTCAATTTTTGGATTTTTTTGTTTAAAATATTTCAATTTTAATTCTATTTAGTTAAGGTGTATTTAGTTTATTTTACATAAATTTAATTTTCAAATCATCTTTTCCATTATCTTTTAATTCATTAAAATTTTACAATTTTTGAAATACAGAAAAAACACCCGTTCCCATAATATATTTTTAATAATTAATGTTTGCATTTAAAAATCCACAAAATAAATAGAAATTGTCCAGAAATGTTACTTCATTGATTATGGTATACCTACTCTCATTAGGATTATATAAGCGCACAAATTTTTAATTATTCGCTTATCTTTCAAAAATAAAAAAAAAATACTAAAATTAAATCACCCTCAACTTCCAATTGGTATTCTGTAACAAAAAAGAAAGCAATCCTCTAATGTATGTATAGTTAGTATAAAAAAAAAACAAAAATAAGAAAAAAATCATGTAAAAATTATTGATGAATATAAAGCAATGAGTTCTAAATCTTCTAACTTTAAGCAAAACAAAACCGATCACACCGGTTAAAACTTCTAATCTAAAAAGAAAAATAATTTTTTTGTCTCTTCAATAATTAAAAAACAATGTATTTAGAGATTACAAAAATAAAAGCAAAATTAAAAATTAAAATTTCAAAAACAAACAAAGAAAAAAAAAAACTTAATTAAATAAAACATTTTCCCAGGTTTTCTCTTAAACAAACTTTAAAAAATTAGTTTTCTAATCTTTTTTACATTTCAATTGTAATTTTTAAGTAAAATACAAAATAAAAAGAAAAAAAAAAAAAAACATTAACAATCAAAATCTGAAATTCTTTTTTTTTATATTGAAAGTTCCGTAAAATTTTTTATAAATGAAAATTCATAAATTATTATATGCCAACTCCTTCAAATAATAAAAATTATAAAATGAAATAGGTAATAATTTTTAAACAAACAACATTAAAAAACAACGGAATCTTATGTGATACGAGTGGTTAATCGAATTGACCAATGAATATTATAAATAAAAATACACAACTACAAATAAAAAAAAATAAAATACATTTATATATAATCATGTTAACAAAATAAATCTGTGCTAACAACACAATGTTAAAAATTCGAAATTTTAATAAATAAATAAAAAAAAAAAAATATGAAGTAATTTCATGCGAGGAGAGTATAAACTTAACTTTTTTTTAACTTGTTTTACTTTTGTATCACCCTGGAACGGACCAGTCGAAAAACTACAAGTATATGAAAAAAAAAATAAATAAATATTGGTTCTCACAATATTAAAATATAGAAAAAAAAATGTTAGGTGTAACATTTAAAATAAATATATCATTAGTTTATAAAACATACAACAAATTGTGTTTTTTGGAATTTGTGCATATAAAAACTTCCAAGAAATTTAACTAAAATTAAACGAAATTATTATTAATAAATAAGTTTCTTTTTAAGAATGAATAGAAAATAAAATATAAAAAAAACTAGACAATGGGGACAAACACACTTAAAAAATAATACTTTATTGGGGTTTCGTTAAAGTTTAAACATGAAATTCTATTAAAAAAAAAAAAAAACAAAACAAAAAAAATATTTAATCTAGCAAATAAAATTTTATTTATATGACTTAAAAACATGAAATAAAAAAAAAATAGATAAATTTATATACACTCACTATAGTATATGTATGTATATTTAAACGAACAATTGTTGTAAGTACCTATGTAAATTATAAATGATGCAAATATTTAAAAAATTAGTAATAGAAAAAGAATTCAGTTTTAAGTAACATTATGTTTAAAAAGAAGAAAAAAAATACTGTAAAAGTAAAAAATCGAATACGCAAAAATAAAAACAGGAAATAAGGTAATGATTATACGAAATAAGGCATATATAAAAAAATAATAAAAAACAAAAAATCAATAATAAAATGAGATGTTTCACTGATTATTTTAAAATAAAATCTTGTTTTATTTAAATTGGGAAAATAAAGGAATAAAAAAATCTCCAATATCAAATCAAAATAAAGGAATATAAAAAAAGCGAACTATGACAATAGCGATAGTGAGATTATTTTTGTATATTCAAATACTCAATATGGATAAGAAAGTATAGACCACGTCGATCGAAACATCGACTAAAAATTTGAATCTAAGATAAGTTTTATAAATGAACCTTTTAAAAAACTTCATAATAGGACAAGTTTTTAAAAACAAAACCTGCATATCGTCGGCTTTCTAATGTTCAAAGCTTCGTAGATCCTAAATGAAATTTTAATAATACAGCACACTATTGTACCCTCCTACTCACTAAAGTTTAAAAATTTATTTTCAATCGAAATTAAAATTAAATCATCTACTTTAGCGGTAATGTATAGGTATACAACTTAAGCTACTTATTAAATTTCAAGCACGGCTGTAGGCAGCCATACGCTCAAAATATTTGATTTCAAAAAATAGTTTTGAAATATTTTTTAAAAATCCAAAATTAATTTTTTTTTTTCAAAATTTTGACATGCAACATTATTCAAACTTGTTGAAAGCTCTTGCGTAAAAAATTTCAATAAAATCAGTTTAACAGATAATGAGATATCCGAAAACCAAACGATAGATAAATTATGTAAATTTGCAATAGTTATTTGTTAGATTAGATCGTACTGATATAAACTCACATAAAATTTTTAATCAAAACTGTAGGAGTCGTTTTTAACAAAAATGAGATTTTCCTTACTGGTTTTTAAGTTTTTAAACACTTGAATGGGAGTTACCGTTATTTTTTATTGTAAGAATAATTTTTGTTTAAATTTTTCTAGATAATGTTAAAAAACTGCTTTGCACCAAGTTTAATAGAAATCGATCAAGCCGTTTCCGAAAAATTACATTCTCGAAAAAAAATTCTTGAAACTTTTTTTAAAAATACAAAAAAAAATTTTGTTCGAAAAATTTTGACATACAATCCTTTTAGACTTTTTAAAACATTCTCTATACCATTTAAAAACATTTTTCGGAAATTTTTTCATTATCAAATGGTAGCTTTTTATTAAAAAAAATTACTGAATTTAAAAAAAAATTGTGGTCAGGTTTTTGAAATATGTATATGAGATTTTCATTTTTTCCTAAAAATATTTTTACGGAAGATGCCGTTATTTTGGGTCTTTAAAAAAGAGAAAAAAACGTGTCGGGGGAATACCTACCCGAAAAACGCTAGGTATCAATTTTGAAGAAAATCGACCCAATCATTTAGGCTGAACTGCCGAAAGGACAGACAGACGGATAGAATTTCGAGGTCCAATTTTTTCGACTTCGGTATCATCGTAAGTCAAGTTTGACCAACATCTCGAATTCGATTTTTTTTTTTACAAAATGCATAACTAACCAAATGATACCTCCATATTACATACTATGTATGTAACTATATCGCAAGTAAACATTTCAGCTCGCCCAAGACTTGGACTTTGGAGCTAACGGCCACGGCCGTGATTTTAGATAAAGTTAATCAGTCTCTGAATTCAATAATCAATTTATCATACTTCTGCAATTATTTTTAAAACCTTAAAAGGTTCTAAGAATTTCATTCCATTATTTTCTAAAATCCAATTTATTCGTACTTCACTAAAAACTGAATTTTGTAGTTTTAACTCAATCCGCTTTTTAGTTAATGATTTCATTAAGAAAACAAATTCTACAATCATTCACGGTTTAATTAAACACGCTTACAATGGTGTTTTTTTAAATGATTTTTTTTTATATTCCAGGAAGCATCTTTAATTCACAATATCGCAATTAGACAGATTTTTGTAATTCTTTTTTATTACATCTACATATTTCCGAATGATTTAAATGCACTGAATTCGAAACGAAACTCAAAATTGATGCAATACGTAAAATTTTTTACATATTTCAATCAAAACTTACATAACTGTTAATTTTTTACGTCAAATTCGAATACCGGAATTTGTTTGGCTTATGCCGGATTTTGACGAAACAATTTTTGCCGTGCGGCCTGTTGCTTCCTCGAGTCGTGTGACTGGCCGCACATCCATATCATTTAAAGTGGTGACTAAAATCGCATCAAATGAAAATCTATTTTTCACTTATAAAATGTCGATTATACACTCACCCACTCTAATTCCCTGTAGGTTCCATAAACAATAACGCTTTTCAAGCATTCTCAAAATGTACATATTATATTTCCAAATTAGGGTGAATAATGAAAATTTTGAAATTGATAAATTTCAAATTTTTATGGCTAATTTAAACTAAATAAAAATTTTTAAATGGGGATGAATTGTTTTTTTTTTTAATTTTTTATTTCCGGCTTTTTGAGAAAATTGTTTAAACTTTTTTTTTTTTTTTCTTGGCTTGGTGCGACTCATGATAAATATAAATATAGCCAAGTCACCGTCTTACTGTCTTATCACTTCTGTGACTTTCAAAGTGTTTACTTCCTTATTGCCGCACTTCTTCATTTAAGAATATCGATCAATTACAATTCAACTTACCTTAGAATACACTACATTTTGTAAAAAAGTTAAAATAATTGAAAACAACATTAATTCTTGCAAGTGTATAATTTATATAGATAATATATATAATTCATTATGATTCAAAGCTATAACAGGTATTGGTAAAGGTACATTACTTTAATATTCAAAAACACAAACACACACAAAATTACATTTTAATATTAAAGGAATTATTCATTAAGATAAGATCATCAAAAATAGTGTCTTTTTTGTTGCTAAAACAAGATGTTTTTTTTTTTATAAATAAGGATTGCTAATAAAATTGTTAACTAAATGGTTAAATAAATTAGGAATTAAATTGAGGTGAAAGCTTCTCTTTTTTTTATAATTGATATAAAATTTAGAGAAGTAGATTCTAAAATATTTCAACATAACATCGTTTTTTTTTTAGAATATCACAAGGTTTAAAGTATAATAGTTTCTTTGTTTTCATTAAGCAATATTGACAAATAAAGCCTAGTTTACACATCAAAGCAAAATTAAATCAGATCCCATATGAAATGGTATCGTACATCAGGTAATATCTTGATCGAAGTGTTATTTCAGTGAGTTTAAAATTGTAATTTTATTTGAAGTAAACAAGTTCGTTCAACTTTTTAGTTCATTTACTCGAAACAAAATTACAACTTTTAACGCCTTAAAAATGTCGAAATAGTTAAATTTTCAAATTCAAGAGTCAAAACCGAAGTTGTGTATGTTTGACAAATTGTGTTCGCATGCCATTTGAGTTTAAAGCTCCAACGATTTGAAGGTTTTATGAATCTGCTTTTTTCAAAATCGAAAATATTTTGTATCGTGTGAAAAAATCACTTTGCCTTTATGTTGTTAAACTAGGCTTGAATAAAATATAAAAAAATAAATAATATAATTATAAGTCAAATAGCCTAATTGAGCTTCTCTTTCGTCCACCATCTTTCCATCGTCACAACTCATTATTCAGTTTCTGTGGGTGAATCAGGTGTAAGTTCACCTGAATCGTAAATAGATTCACCTCGTCCTTCACGAATACGTTTTAGTTTCCTTTTGAGCGTCATAATACCTACATTATAATAAAAAGTATAAATTGAAATTAAACAAAAATATGAGTAAAATATTAAAAACTTACATTTTATAGCTTGAAAAGTCTTTGCCGAGGAATTCTCTGAGGTCGATGCTGTCGTTACACATGCAGTTAGCTTTTCATGAGCCAATTTTACTTCATAATAGGCTTTTTTCAATGCTTTAAAGTGTCGATGTTCACTTGAGTCTTTAAGTAAAATACATCTAAGAAATAAAAATGATTTAAAAAAATAAATTTGAATAAAAAAATATATTTTAAGCTTACTTTGCAGCTGATCCTTCACCTGAACAATCTATAGGTGAACTGTGATAGATTTGGTGGTTGAAATACTGCAAAACTGGTGAATTCCAAATTGAAAGACCATACCAGAGCCATATAACAACATTTAACAGAATTTTGAAATTCTTTGCAAAGAGTGTTGGTACAAGATATTTGAATGGGAGCAAACTGATAAAAACGTGTGACCTGAAAAACAAAAACAAATTATTTTTATTTCGAGATGTTAAACTCCAAACTGAAAGAATATTTTTTTTAATTATTGAGTTTGATAAAAATAAAATTTGCTCTTTATACCTATTTATATGTAACTAGTATCGCCCTGTGTCGAAATTCGACATTTTTCTTATTTAATTTAATTTTTTTTTCAATGTGCACAGTGCTCGACAGTGCAAAAATAAAAATGACCTACAGTATGTAAACGCGTGTCTCAAGTATATTCTGCACATCTCCGCAATTGTGGCTTTCCAACCATATAAAATTTATCGAAATCGGTCAAATACTTTTTGAGAAAATGGTACCACAAAATTTATTTAAGGCTATTTATATATAGATTAATAAACAAAAATTGTGAGACCGTGATTCAAGGGTTAAAATGTGTAAACAACAATGTTTGTCCAAGTGCCCTAGTTTTTTTATTGAATGTACCCAATTACATCGTAATGTGTGATCGTATGAGGCCGGACATCTCGTGTGGATCCAGGGCCAAGTGACTTACAAATCTCAACCATTCCTGTTTGCGTGTTACTGGCAGGAATAGAGGGGACCTACAATTTTCTGCCGAATCCGAACGACTAAAGTGAAAAGCTCTTTTTCATGACAAGAAATACTCTTGGAGGATTCGCCCGTGAAAAATATTTCTGTTTTTTTTTCGGCGTAACAGTCCTACGCACCATACGCCACGGGCTATACGCCGCGCCGTTAATAATAGTTCTTGGTAATTTAGTTTCTGCGTAAAATACTTAAGTATTAATACCCGTTTTTTTTAACGAAAACGTAAAATCTTTAAATCAAAACGATTGTATGCCAGGTAACGTTCTTTGGGGGCTAAAAAATTTGCAATTTCTGCTTTAGCAAATCACCTTAAAAGTCTGAAGAAAATTGCTAAAATGGTTTAGGCTAGTAGATCGAGTATCAGACATACAGACATTTTTCATGTTCTTTATCATCGTTCATGTTTGATTGATAACTCAAGTTGGATAAGTCACGTTTACTTACCATGATGCAATCCGCAGTCCTAGAAATACTTGATAAACCAAACGATTTCGATGGGAGTTTTGTAAGGCCATTAGAAACAAACACTCTGTTATGATGTTGTAAATTCCCAAATTCAAATTTAATCCAACAAAATAGTTTTCAAATCTAAAAATTAATCAAAAATTATTAGTTTAATTATAAATATCGAACATAAAAGAGAAACCGTCATATTTCACAAATCTTTAATACCTACTGAGAAATGCCAATTTTTTATTTTTTTCAAATTTTTTTTTATTTTTGGGCTGTGAATTTGACGATTTTTAATTTATGAACTTGGTTTTTTATAACGTATTATTTTTGCTCACTTATATCCATTTATTGAAACTAAAGCTAATGCATATAGTGTCTTCGAAGCAGCTTCAGAAAAGTCACACTCTTTAAAATCCAACATAGCTCCATGTAGGTAAAATGTCGTAATAAATAAAGAGTAAAGTTGAAATTTTTCACAAGATTGTGATTTGTAGAAAATTGTATTTTCATAGGTGGGGAAGAGACGGCCGGCATTTCGTACCAACTGAGGTGAGATCAAGTATTCGTTGTAATAATAGAGAAAAATTGTTGAAGCTGCATAAAATGCAATATTCCAGATAGATCGAGCGAACTGCTTTCGTTTGTAGAATTTAACATTTGGTGATTTGAAAAAGACCTGTAAGTATTTTAAGTTAATTATATTTATGTTAATAATATTGAAGATATTTACAAAGTGGTAAACTTTGTTAAATAAGTTTAGATCAAAATAATAATTGAATCATAAAAGAAAATTAAATGTTCTACAAAATAGTTCTTGGAATGATTTATCGTAAACCAAACTATTTTAAAGTTGCATTTAGTCATTTTTACATAATCAACATTAAGATATTTTGATAACTTCTATCACCTTTATCAAAACAAATAATTTTAAAAAATTTCGAAACAATTTTCGTTGTAATTCCAAAAAAATTAGTTCCAAAATATTGAGAAAAGATCTCAATTAACCCTATTTACGCTTTCTACTTCACAAATTTATTTAATTCGTAGTCTCAACTTTGAATTTTATTACCTAAATGAAAATTTAAAAGCGGTCATTATAATATTTTTCAAACATTTACTGCCATATTATTCACTCGATTAATCCAGTTCAAAATTTAAACTAGGATGTATTTACATTGAATTTATATTAATTTACACCCGCATTTAATTTTTAAATTGGATTAATTGAGTGAATAATATGGCGGTTAAATTGTAGGTATTTTTCAAATATTTAAATAATATTTTGGCATCGTCTTCATTTCTTATTCTCGCTACTGTTGTTAACGCCACCTACATTTCACCATTCTCACCAACGAATTATTTTACTTCCCCTTCGTTGATAATTTAAACAGCTGTTTCTGACAGCCGCATAGTAGATTCGGCATTCCACACACAATTCTTTACATACATACATACACCCATTAACAAAAAAAAAAAACAACAATCATGCCAATCAAAAGAAAAACAACAAAAATAAAAATAGAAAATTCTGCAACAAAAATAAAAAATGAAAAAAAAAAAATGACCCGCACCCGTGCATTTTCTATTTAGGTTCTGATTCGGATAAAGTAAGGAAAAAAAAAAAAAAACTTACGTGAAACAAATGGTAAAATCCACAAAAACCAAGAGTGAACATCAAGAAAATCCAAAAGACTGTATTTACAATATAATTTAAATCCACATCCTTCAGGAATAATTCCAATCTGGAATTTGCCAGTAAGTATTTGAGTGGTGTGAAGAAATTAGTTATTTCCTGCGTCCAGTAATCGAAACTACTGGGACCCAAATTGTTCGTTCTCATGTCCAAAATCGATGCCATTGGTTCGGTTGGTGTTGTTCGGTTTAGTATTTAGTTTTTTGTTATTTTTTAAAAGTAGTAAAGTAGGTACTTGTTCGGCGAACACATGATTGACAAGGGGTTTTAATTCTCCATGAAAATTTTATTTATTTTTGCCCCTAAAATCAACTTTTTTTTCACTCAACCTATTAATGACACTGACAGGCGACAAGACAACCTACTGTCCGAACGGGTGTGAGGGAGTACTTTGTTGTACAAGCGATAGCACACAATAGAAAAGAGACAACATGAACACTGCGATGAGTGCTGACATCTGTATTAGAAGTTCGTAATAAGTTCTATTTTGATATAAAAAACGTTACATTTTAAATATTTAATTTACTAGAGGGAAAAGTAGATTTTTTTCAATATTGAACTATTTGACCAAATTAACATAAAATATTAAATAAATCACATATTATTATGTACTTGCTCGTACAATTCTATTGTCTTGGATTTTGCTTATACGATTTCATAAATAAAATTATGTAAAGGTTTTTGTGTAGAAAGAGTATCATCCGCCATATTCTACACTCGATACATTCTGGTTAAAACTTAAATCCATGGATGTAAATTATACAAATTCATTGTAATTACATCCGGATTGAAGTTTTAATCTGCATGTATCGAGTAAATAATATGGGTGTATGTGAAAGGATGAATAGTAGGATGAAGTAAGAAATTAAGTTGGCGGCCGGCTTGGCAGCTCTGGAATTAGGTCTTGCCCTAAAACTTAACTTAAACTGCAACAAAATACAAAATATTAGATCGTACAGATATTCACACAAAAATTTTAACCAAAATCGTAAGAAAAATTTGGTATACAATTCTTTTCAAAATTTTGAAACATTCCGCATGAAAAAAATTGATTAAAATCAGTTGAACCGTTTTTGCTAAAATCGAAAATAAAAAAATTGTTCTATTGGAAGAACCATTTATAACCATTTTTCAGATTTTTTTTATAAAATGGTAGCCTATTTGTAAAAAAAGTAGTGATTTTTTTTTTAAGTTGTGGGCAAGTTTTTGAAAAAAATAAGATTTTCGTTTTTGCAAAAAAAAAAAGTACTGCTTCTACTGTTATTTTTAGTCCTAAAAAAAAGAAAAAAACGCTTTGTTCAAAGTTTAAAGCAAATCAACCCCACTGTTTAGGCTCCAGCCGATAGGACAGGACAGACAGACGAATAGAATTGCGAGACCCACTTTTTTTTGACTTCGCTATTATCGTAATGTCAAGTTTGATCAAAATCTCGAGTTCGAACGCCACACTGTTGTCCAAAATGACTTTTCTCGTTACAAAAATCATAACTTTTGAACGCATTAAGATAACGGTAAAATTTTTTTTTTAAATTGAAGGAAATTTCAAGGGCTGTTACAACAATGAATTTCAAGAAATTTGTTTCACAGGGTGTTTCGGAATCATCGGCCGAAGAAAGATTTTCTTAAAAAAAGGAATTTACAGAAAAAACAATTGAAGTAAAACTTTAAAAATTGTCCTTAGTTTTGCAAATTTTGGTAAAAACAAAATTATAACCCCCTAAGTGTTTATAGGGTGTTCCAAGATAAAATTCATCGCAACAGTGGATACTACAGTGGATTGACAAACAAACTTTTTTTTTTGCTACAATTGCTACAATCAATAATAATTTTTTAAGCGACATATTTTATGTGAAACAGTAAAGGGAAAAAATAAACGGACCAAAAAATAAAAAAAAAAATAAATCAAGTACAATTAAAAATATATAGGTATATATAAAATAAAAAAATATACATAAAACATTTTCTTAAACAATAATTATAAATTTTCAGAAAAAAATTCACTGCCATCATCATCACTTTTAATATTTAACAGACTTATCAGCTCTGGGCAGTAGCTTTTTTTAAAAATATAAAAATACATTACTTACTATCTCTTTTATTGGGGTAGTGAAAAAACTTAATATTTCTCTCTACCTGTTTTATTGGACCATATAATAAGGGTCTATAATTAAACATATCCTTCAACCTTTAATAATTATTAGGTAAAAAAAATTAATCTCTTACTTTTGGCACGTTAACTCGTGTTTACCTAGTTTAAGATTTATAATAATCCTTTTTTTATTCTTAGCCTTAGCCTGAAGCAAACAAAAATAAAAACACTTTCTTTTATGATTTCATCCGTTGCTGGTTTTTACAAGTATCATAAAATGTGTGGGTTTTGTTTGCTGTTTTTGAAGCTCTGTTTATATTTCTATTAGAAATAAAAAACAAAACAATAAAAATAAGACATCAGATTTTGTATTATTGCCACGACTTTTCTCTTTTTGGACAACAGTGCGCCGCGTCGGTATTTCCTTTAAGAGATAAACAAATATGTTTCACAATAGTTGTTAGCTTTTTTTTTGTTAACATTTGTGAATAACAAGAGAGAAATATATTGGTATTTGGTAAAGAGCAATATTTGAGATTTCTCTGCTGTTTTTTAAAGTGTGGTCGTGCAAATGTTTACTCAGTCGACCTCAATCCAATCCATAAATTTTTACATGTTGTTGAGTGGTTGGAGAGTTGAAACAAACTTCTAGTGCATGTGTTTATCTTATTCATTTTTATTATCAGTTTATCACTCAGTGCAGTGAAGTTCAGCCCTGGCATACCAGAAGAGCTTCAGCAAAGGTGAATACTTTTTTAAAACACGATTTTTTTTTCTGTTTATACAAAGTATCTTAATAATTCTGAGATCTATAATTAAACTTTTCATATTTTCTTTATTACAGTAAATTCCTAACTGAAAAGCATGAATTGGTTCAAAATGTCTATTTTCTATCGGTAAGTAACTAGTACCTATACGTGAAGATTTAGTTTGGTGAAGTATTTTTTTACAGTTTACGTTTTTGCTTCCAGACCTATCCAAGAAAACTTAAGGAATCAGCCAAGAAGCGTACGCAACAAGGTACCTATCTACATAATGTGCAAAAATTAGCGAGAAATTAAAAAATATATATTAAAATGGTATGGTATGTTTCGCAAGAATTGTCTGGCAAAATAACTTTTCGCGGGGGTTCATTTCGCCGTTTTTCGTTCCGCATTTTGTTTGTTTAGCATTTTGTCATTTCACATTTTACGTTTTACAAATAACGTTTCGTTTTTTAAATGACTTGACGAATTATCATTTCGCATTCTTCATTTCGCAATTTTCATTTAGTTTTTAGTGCGATTGGATTTTTGAATTTCCGCATTGGGGACACTTTAGGATTTGGGGTTTGTGCGAGTTTGGGTGTAGTTAAAGTGTTGGGCAAAAATATTTAGCTTTATTTCCAAGTCAAAATTTGTTCTTATTTCGTTGGGCATTATTTCACGTCACCGAAAATACTCAAAAAAGAACGATTTTCCATATAAAAAAAATTACTTCTCAAAAAAACATTAATATTAATTATCAAAACAACTAAACGGAAAAATGATCTATCAGCGAAATGATAAAACGGCGAAGCGATATTTTGCGAAATAATGAAACGGCGAAACGTTATTTCACGCAAAAAACAATTGGCCAAATATCAAACAACGTAAAAAAAAAAACGAAACAACAAATTGCTAAATGATTTTTGCGAAATGATTGAAAATATTTTTGAAAAAAAGCAAAATAAAAAAAACGCCGAATGCTAATTGCGTAATGATTGAAAAACGTAATGAGTAAAAAACCAAACGTAAATTGCCAATTGTGGATTGCGAATTAAAAGAAATATTTAACGACTAAAGTGAAACAAAGAAATCCCAAATAAATTTTGCGAAACAATGGTGACCCATATTAAATCCGTTGTTTTTTAAAACAACAAGCGAAATAAAGCTCGAAACAAAATAATAAAATATTATCTATTAAGGTGATTAAAAAACTAAATTTTGTTGGGTAGCAGGATGATACCAAGAACGTGTTTCTTACACCAACATATACACATATTATTAATAGACATTTCTATTGTATTTGGTTTAGTTATACTTTATAACTTACCTACCTATGTATAAAAAAAAACAAAGAGTAAACAAATATTAAAGTACCTTAGGCATTATAGACACCTTGTCAAGGTTGAAGAATGAAAAGAAAATAATGTTTATGTGGGTCAGTGTTCGTAGTTTGTAGATAAGAATCTTTTTACTTGCGATTTATATAGGAAGGTAACAAATTGCAAGTTATGGATTCATACAAAACCGAAATCGAGATTTTGATCAAACTTGGCATTACGATTATAGCGAAGTCGAAAAAAGTTGGTCTCGCAATTCTGTCTTATCCGTCTGTCTATCCTTTCGAATACAGCCTTCAACGGGTGGATCGATTTTTTTCAAAATTGTTATGTACCTCGTTTTTTGGTCATTCCCAGGACACATTTTTTTCATTTTTTTGAGGAAATTTTTTAAGCAAATAATTAAATTCTTCTTTTCTCAAAAACGACCTAGAATGTACAATAATTGGTTACGGATTATTTAAATTAGATGAAGTTTAATTATTTTTTATAATATTTTTGTTTGAGAAAAAAATCCTTATCGCTATATAATTGTTATTTTGGTATCAATAATTATACGAGAAATAAAATTTAATTTAATACTAATTGGCATTATTGGTTTATTCAAAGAAACAAAACTTTCTTCTTCTTTAATAAATAAAATCCACTCTACGGGCCATACCAAGGCCGGACTGGGAGTCAAAGGGCCTCTCAGGACTTTAAGAAAAAAGGACCACGAAATATTAAAATGAGTAGAAGGAGTGAGTGAAAAAGAATTAGCTCCGAAAACGACTATAAAAAAATTGATCTTTGTATAATTGAAACCATAAACAGTCTTCTTCGAAATTATTATGTGAAATTGAAGTTAACAAAAACTATATTTTTTTTTATTTTCCTATGCTTCTACCGAAACTGCGAAAATACTCACAGCAATCGAAATATCGTTGTTTTTCTGTTCTGTTTTTGCGGCTCCGAAATTTTTAAACGAACTGAACGTACGTAACTACTTCAAAACCTATATACCTAATATAAAATTTACGAAGAAATATAATTTAGGGGCCTGCTAATGTTACCGATGCGGGGTCCCAACTACAACTTCGTTTAAAGTGTCTCAGAGTATTATGAGGGGCCCTTTGGGCCTACAACAGCTCAGTTATAATTAGTGTGGGGGCCCCATCAGCAAAGCTATTGTTTTCATCAACCGACGATAAATTTTTGTCTATATGAGGTACATTTCTAAATTTTTCGGATCTACGTTTCCTTTCTCAGAAATATTTTTGTAAATTATAAATCCAAGTTAAAATTTTTTTTTTTTTTTGTATCACAAAATTTTGAACAAAACGGCATTTTATATTATTTTATAGATGCGTACACGATGTCCAATAATCCAAACTTAAATTGGTAATAGGCCAGGTAATGATATCGCAGAATTTAGTAAATTGCACTCGAATATTTTATAATAAATATAGTAAGACCAATTTTTTGCATTAAACTATTTTTAATATCCTGCATCATTTTTCTCGAAAGTAATAGATTCTATAACAATTTGATCGAACTGCTTTTTTTTTTTTTCAATCTTTAAAAGATCTGTATTTTAAAGAAATCATATGACTGAATACTGGCTTTACTTTTAAATATTTGCCATGTTATTATCGATTATGGACAAAGACTGGGATTCTGTGTAATTAAACTTGATAAGAATCAAGAAGATTCTGGCTTTTTTCAACAAAATTTTATGGACTGATGAATTTTTGTGAAAAAAGAATCATGGATACGATACGAGTAACTTCATTGATAAGTTACTAAATTCTGAGAGTTCATGACCTTTGCCTATCACCAGTTTCAGTTTGGACCATTAATTATAGGACACCCTGTATAAAAAAAATTGCAATTATATCATGAAACATTAAATTCTATTATATACGATTGAGAAATTGGAAGCCAACATTACTCTAGTCGTTGACCCTGATACCACTCGAAATATTCCAACGCCTTATTTAAAATTAAATTTCATATTTTAGCCCCTGTAACTGTCATTATAACATTTTAAAATATTTGTTTTTTAATGTAAAAAATTGTTATTTTATATGATAACAAAAATTACCCAATCAATTCATTTTGTTTACTTTTTCTTATTTTTGGAATAAATTTATGTGAATCACCCATTTGTATATAATTAAGTATTAAGAGCCTACTTTCAGATGTTTAGCTTAGTACAAAGTAAAGTACTAACAGCCTAAACTCAGGAGTTTCGTATATTACGAAAGTAGTAATTGAGTCAAATTTATGGCCGGTTCGTTCACAGTGGGTTAAATCTGAACAATGACTTTTACAGCTTCTAACTAAATGGCGCTAATCATGACCAAAATCGGCTGATTATCGATTTCCATGATTAACAACTTAAATTATGGATTCCTTGAAAAAAAAATGCAATAATTCTTGATTAAAGATGACAAGCTGTGAACAAACTGGCCTTTAGTGTCTGCTTGTTTCATATCACTTATACCGATTTGGCTCAAACTTGTAAAACTCACATCAACACGTTTTATTATCCACGAAAATCCGACCATATCGTCGGCTAAATACGTAAAGTTGCTAAGTGCACTTTTGGCTGAAATTGAGATTTTCGTCTTTTTAAATCTAGATGGAGAGCAGGGTGGGACCCTGTAGTTGTTGTATTGTTTAAAAATGATCCTGATCCAGATCCGTAGATAATAAAAAATTAAACACCTTTCAAGTCTGTTCAATAGCAAAATAATTATTTTCCATTTCCTTTTTTAAGTTTTTTTCATTAATTTCACAAACATTAGTAATAAACGTTACATTTAGAAAAATTTTGTACTTTTAATTAAGCCTTCAATAAAGTAAGACTAACCAAGTAATGTTAATATTTATTTTTTTGTTATTTTATTTTTTTTTAATTTTCTGATCTATAGGTCTGTACAAACATATGTACCAACTCATATTAAATCTTTGAAAGTTAAAAAACCGAACATAGTGTATTAATTTTTCTCTAAATTGAAAGAAAACTAATTAACTAACTGGCAACATGCATTATAGACCATTTTTCTTCTTCTGATTGTCCTTTTCTATATTGAACTCTATCAGCCACACAACCTGGTTCACATTTATAAAAGTCCCAAACCGCTGGTAAAATTTTGAATGCCGTGCTAAAATAGAAATAAATTCAAATTAATTTAATCAATAATATGCACTTGGTATAGAAAACTTACTAATTTGTTGTTTGTGGCAGAGAATCTTGTCCGTTTTCATATTCTTTTAGAAGTTGATCGAATGCTTCACTTTGTTTAGCAAAATCCACTGGCTGACCACATACATTAACTCGTAAACGAATTTTACAATATGCTGGTTCTTCTTTCCAAAGATTTGATAATTGATTTTGTGAGAGCTCTGCAGCTTTTCCCATGATACGGACCTTAAATTATCAAAACATAGAAATAATAAAGGGTTTTATTGTTCTCTTATTAGTTAATTAAATAAGTAAATTAAAATAATGAACAATGAACAAAACAGATAAAGATTAATTAAGATTGAAGAAATCATTTATACCTGCCACACTGAATTAACTCCACTCTCTTGCATTATTTCAAATAGGAAACTTACTGAAATCCTTGGATCTTTCATTAAATTTACATACTTGGCACTTGTTTTCTCAGTTACAAAAATCATATGACCATCTAGAATTCCTCGATAGATAACAGTACGGTTCAAAACACCAAATTCTCTAAAATTAAACGAAAATTTTTACTGTCGACCTACATAACAACTGAAATGCAAATTTTTTTAACAATTTTTTTGACACTAGAATTTTGAAAAAAAGTTTATTTAACCAGTTAATTGAAAAATAATTGTCCTTAAAATAAATGAAGCATTAGGCTACGCACACAGTATAGTGCAAAAAGCGTTGTAATAAGAGAAAATTATCCACATATTAAGCGTGTTTCTTTTGCGACCCATCGCCCGGGGGGAATTGGTTGAAAAACGAGAACGGGGATTAAAGATGCCATCACAGAAACAAAAATGGAGTTCTCGTACAAAGTATCGATAGCAAGTAACGTGGTCATTCATTTCGTGGTTTCAAGTTGGTAGCGCTGGCACTTGACACCTGTCAAACTCAGCTGTCATTTGAAGTGGCATAATATTAGTTGAATGTTTGCCATTAACAATAATGGATCGCTTAACAATCAAACAACGCGTTAAAATTATTAAAACTTACTACAAAAGTGATGATTCAAACGTAGCCACTTTTCGCACATATTTCGAACAACATTGTCTTCAGCGATGAGGTACATTTTTCTTTCGGTGGGTATGTAAACAAACAAAATTGCCGCATTTGGGGCTCAAAAATCCACAAGTGATCGAAGAGGTGCCGTTCCATTCAGACAAAGTGACTGTCTGGTGTGCTTCATGGTCGAAAGGTGTCATCGATCCGTATTTCTTAGAAGGATGAGCGATTAACACATTCGGTGTTAGTTCGATGGCAGAATTCATCGATATTTTTCAAAAATCGATATTTTTAAAAAAGTTTTTACTGTGAACATCCATGATCCATCTCGCGCCGCTTCTCAAATTCATTATCGTATCGCTTTTCGCACATGTGTGTACACAACCTTGCGTAATACAAAATCGTAATTCATAATTTTTTTGTCAAGTAAAATTAAGTTATGTATGTCAAGGCAAGAAAAAATCGTATAATGACTTCAAATCATCAATGAAAATCTATTATCTAATTATTTTTAAAAATAAACTAATAAGGGTAACAAGAGTTCAGTAAACACTTAAATTTGATTTTTTTTCTTTTTTTTGAGAAAAATGTTTGAAAATAATTTTTAAAAAATTATTCATTGAAAAAAATGTATTCAAAAATATAAAAAAAATATTTATAGCTTTAAAAAAACGCTGAAACGTAATGTGACCATGTGTTATTATTGTATTATATTGGTGCCCCTAAGGGTTACAAAGTCTCCCGCAACACTCTTCTCTCCTCCCATCCCTCTCGCCTTACTCCTGCTCGCAACCTCTAGTGCCTTTTTCCACTCTTTCCCCCCCTCACTCCTTCGTCCATTATATCCTTCATTTTTCCCCTATTGATCTTCCTTCATCTCCGTCTGACCTTCTTCTTGTTTCTATAGTACAATCTTAAACTCACCTCATTCCCTAGCCTGACCTCTCGCTATTCTCTTTGTTCTGCCTACCTTCCATCCCGTTTTCAAATATTGCGGGATGCCCACGGTCATTACTTCTTTATACCACCTGTTATATCTGGATTCTTTATTAGTTCCCGTCTTTCCTGCTGTCTTCTGTCTTCCCATTCTACTCTCTCGTATCCTGTAATACTGTCCTCTCTTCCTTCCCTTCCCCACGTCCCCTTTCTCCCTTATTCCCATCGTGATCCTCTCTCTCATTTCCTCTAAACATTCCCTCGCTATCTCGCTTCCTTTTCCACCTATTATTTTCTCTTCATAATTCAACGCCCTTCTCCCTGCTCTTATCGTTATCTTATCTCTTTTTATTTCCTCTCCCACCATGTACCCTGGAGTTTACAATTCTTGATTCTACCTCTAGTGCATAGAGTACCCATATGACACTGTTAAAGCCCTTCCACACTATCCCACTGAGTATTAATACATGTCAAAAAAGTGTGAAACAAATCGTGTATAATAGTGTGGAAACAAAATATGATATTCCCAGCCTAAACGATTTGACATGTGTTAATACATGAGAATTTTTAGAAATGGTTCTAATTCTGTCACACATTTCATAACATTTTTATTGAGGTTAAATTAAACTGTTGTGTGTGGTCAAAAAATGAAAAGAAATTTCTCTCTCACAAATTTGGCAGTAGCATGGAATTCTTTTCCACTTTGTATTAATACTCAGTGGGATAGTGTGGAAGGGCTTTTATGGATTTTGTGTTTTTAGTACGAAATTTTGAGAGGTTTTGAAATTTTTTTGTAGCTGGTACAAGCCTGTCGTTCTGGCTTTAATTTGAATTTTGAAAATCCGGACATTGGATCTAAAGATATAAGCATTTAAAAGAACGCAAATCGGGTATTTTTCATCTTTTTGAGCTACTGGCGCCAATTTTTGTTTGTATCAATAATTCACACGTATTCACGGACAGGGAATTTAAGAAAGTTTTCTCTTACTTTTCTCAAATAAAATTTGCGGGTGTTTTAGGCAAGGGGAGTACGAGTCGGTTCTCTAGATAATATAGTTACTCTATTCCCTAGTGTCCAATTGAGGTACCTCTCTTGCATTCTTTCCATTTCTTGTCTCTCCTCCCATCCCCATACTTCCGTTCCATATCCCATCACCGTTCACACCAGGGTATCAAAAAACCTCATCTTCCCCTCTCATACCCTCTTGTTTTATTAATTGCTTTCATTTTGAGTGACTTTATTAGAACCAACAAAAAACTTGAAAAATAGAACACCCTATCAAAAGATTTTTCTTGACTTGACAATGATTTTTTTTATCGTATTTTATGCTTATGTTCTCTATAAATTTATAATATTAAAATTAAAATTAAAAAAACAATTAATAAATCTCAAATTACTCATCAATTGTAGCAATTTCCATAGGAATAAATGCTTTGTCAGGATTTGTTGTTTTATATTCTGTTACTAAATTAGAAAACATCTCGACAGGATCTTTTGGTGGATTTTCGATGAAAATCATTCTTGAGGATTGCTACATTAAAGAAATTTTTTGTATTGAATAACTTGTCGATTAATAAATATTTCATAACTTACGTTCATTTTTGCAGAGTTCCTTATATCCTCGTATGAGTCCAAAATGTTACCTAAATAAAATTAAAAAAAAAGTGCTTAACTTTAGAGTTATTTTTTTTAAGAATTATTTAGAATTATTTAAATAAAAACTTAAAAAGTATTTATTGTTAACAATCAAACAGAGGCATGCATTAAATGCATTTTTAGGTACAAAAATGTTAAGTATTTTTAAGAAAACATATTGGACTTTCATAGTAAAAAGAAAAAAATTATACTTAATAACACGTTTTTTTAGAAAAAATTCATACCGAAGTCAAAAAAACAACCTTAAAATGCTTAAAAAAAAGTTTTTGATAGTAAATTTCGGAAAAACCGTTATCCACACTGAAAAAAGTTGTGTAGTAGATAAAAATTTCTAACTGTTCTTGTTTAAATTAAAAAAAAATATAAAATCGGTTGTAGTTTGGCCAAGTTAGAGCCAGTCAAAGGAAAAAAGAATAAAAATCATAAAAACTGTTATAAGTCGAAAACAAATCGAAACTGAGAAAATTACCTCTTAAGTTTTTCAACTTGAAATGACCCCAGGAACTCATAGTTTTCTTCTGAGGCGGTGATTTCGGGACACCCTGTAGAAAGCAGTGTAGCCATGTAGTTTCTGGAATTTGTTATCTAAATTGAGTTTTCTGTGTTTTTTGGGCTTTTTCCGGGGAAAATATACCATTTACTAAAAGAAGATCGACTGGAAAACATTTTCGAAGAATCTGATAAAACTTCAAGAACAAAAACTTTGAAGAGCTAAATCTGACTCGATGTGGGTAAAAGTATGAAGCAATCGATATTTTTCGTGTTATTATGCTTTACAAGCATGTTCACATTCAAAATTGACAAGCCAGCTGATAAATTATTAAAAGTGTCGAGTTATATCAACAAATTTCTTGCTGCTGGTCATCTGCTGCTCTCTTCGAGAGAGAGATATTTGATCTGCAGGCGAATTGGAGCGCTGAGTTCAAAATCATCCAGAAGAGAATTTCCCGAACATCCATATCTAGCTTTGAATTTTTACTACACTGCTAGTATCAATGTCTGTTGCCGAAATAATGTTTTCTGGTTTGTAATGGATAAACACGTTTCAAAGGAACAGGACAAAATAATCTTAATCATCTTAATTTCAGTACAGAAAAAATATATTTACTTAAGTTTTTTAGGACCGCTTGAATAGTTTAGCTGATTAGCAAATTCATCGAAAGATAGGAATCACAGCGGACTAAGTCTTATAGAAGAATTATCCAAAAAATATTTTTAATTTTGCTCTATAATTTTTTCAATATTTTATTGGTACATAGTTATGTATGTATATTCTCAAAAAATGTACCTCATTTTTATTAGCGATATCTACTATTATATGGCAAATTATGCATCCGTGAAAAAAATGGAACTCAATTTTTTTGATTGACTGATTACGATGAAAGCGAAGTCGAAAAAAGTGGGTCTCGCAATTCTGTCCATCCGTCTGTTTTTCTGTTCTTTTGGCTGCAGCCTAAATAGTTGAGTCAATTTTATTTAAACTTGGTACAAAGCTTTTTTCAGGCATTCCCCCGACACGTTTTTTAATTTTTTGTAGGACCAAAAATAACAGGTAGCTATACAAATTTTTTTTAGCAAAAAATTAAAATCTTATTTTTCTCTAAAACAAATTAAAAAAAAAATTCAGTAATTTTTTTTACAAAAATGCTAGGTACCTCTCATAGAACAATTTTTTTGGTTTTCAATTTTCTCAATTTTTTTGTGGAGAGTGTTTCAAAAAGTTTTAAAAGTATTTTTTACCAAAATTAAAACAAAATTTTGTTTTGTGATTATTAAAAAAAGTTTCAAAATTTTTTTTTTTTGTTTACAACTTAATAATTCGAAAACGACTTGATCGATTTTTATTAAACTTAGCAGCCAACAGTTTTTTAATATTATCTTGCAGATTTTAAATAAAAATTATTCGTATAGATATAACTAAAAATAACGGTACCTCCCATGCAAAAGTTTAAAAACCACTACGGAAAATCTCATTTTTCTCAGAACGACTCCTAAGATTTTGATAAAAAAAAATTTACATGTGCTAATAGCCGTGTTTTTTTGCAAGCCCGGGGGGAATTGGATGAAAAAAACGACTTTGGTGCTAAACAATTAACAAGTTAAATGCAACAACATCTAATCCCGGAGAATTCTCGGGGTTTAACTTAAGCGCACCGAAAAACTGTGTTACCGGCATGAATTGCATACATGTTATCGATAGTTTGTATGAAAACTCCATGTTTTTTACTGTCATGGCATCGCTAATCCCCGCTGTCGTTTTTTCAACCAATTCCCCCCGGGCTTGCAAAAAAACACGCCTAATATCAGTACGAGCTACCATATTTTTGAAAAAAATGTATATCAACCGTTTAGTAACGGTATCTCTCATAGAACCACTTTTTTAGTTTTCGAATATCTTATAACTTGTTGAAACGATTTTAATGAACATTTTTGCAGCTTCTAATAAATTTGAAAAGTTTCAAAAAATTATTTTTTCGAAAATTAATTAATTAACACTAAAAAATTGCGTACCAATTTTTTTGTTTTCTTAAAAATCATTTCAAAATTTTATATGTAAAAATTTAATTTTTCTCATTAATTATGATTTTTTTAATAATTCAGATAAAGTACGTTATCTCGTTTTTGACGTAAAATTGATAAAAGTATCGAATATTAAAAAAATACTACTTAATCATGTAAAATTTGCATTAAAAAAAATAAATTCGAAACTTATTTCATTTTATTTTCAAAATTGTCGAGTTTCAAAATATATATCTGGAAAAACTTTTACTCAAAATACCTTGAATTAAACTGTAAACTAAAAAATTTAATTTTGGGTTTAAAAACAAATATAGTATGATATTGGAAGTGTTGCCGTTGTTTTTTTTATTTTAAAGTATTTTTTTTTAGAAAATTGCACTTTTTAGAAAATTTGTTTCTAGTTTTGACCAAATTTACACGCTCTAGTGTTTTGATGTATCTTACGCAAATCACCCGAGATTTAAAGGGTTAAATTTCAAAAGTCAAATTTCGGGGTTTTCAAATAAACCGGCCATAACTTTAGTAAAAATCCATATTATATTCTTTTCGTTTATACGTCATTTTCTCGCCATAAATATCTTTTCTACGTTCACTATCCAAAACATTTTTTTCTTTTTATGATTTCATTATTTTTTTGGTAAAATAATAAATTTTATTTTCTCATTTTTGATCAAAATTCTGTTTTTTTTTTTTAGATAATTTGGCCTATATTTTTAAAACTCTTCAACTTATCAGGAACAACTAAATGCGATTTGCATTGATAATTTAATATTGTTCAATCGAACCCATCTACAGTACCGTGCATATATTAATTGGAACAAGAATTTTTTTTTCAATTTTTCTATTTTATGGTATTTATATCAAAAATTTACAGGAAATGCACTAAAATTTTGAGGTTAATAAATCACATGGATTCGACTTTACTTAAAAACTCTGTTTGGAATCGATCTCATGAAATTTTGGCAACTATTTTTAATTAAAAACATATGAAACTATACTTAAAAAACACCATTTTTCATCTATATTTTGGTGATACAATCGATCTTTAACTGTGGCTTTTATGAATTTTATATAATTTTCGATGAGGTTTAAATCAGGAGAGTCCCAGGCGAAATCGTTAGAATGGTATATCTTTTAAGATCAGGAATTATTTATATATTCCGAATTTCAATAAACTTCTCTTTTCTTATGATCCCTTCAACTGTTTGGAGTTTGAGAACCGTACAAATTAAATTCGAATAAATAAAGGACTGTTTCTAATTTAAAAAGTCATTGAAAATTTGTTCCAATTAATATGCACGGTACTGTATAACCCAGATAAGTTTTAACTAGGTCAATATATGAGCTAGATTGTAAAGCTGCTTTCGAACATATAGCATACAAAAAATTCATATCTCGAAAACCTATCCATTGAGAAAATTTTATTGTGATTTTCGAGCTCAGCGGGGTCAAATAAATACTTAAAAAATAACGGCATTAAATGTCCAAAAAATTTAAATTTTTGTAAACTAGTGTAATTATTACTTAAAATATGAAAAGAAACTATTAATATAAGTGAAGATTATTTTTATCACTTAATGTCTTTTATAGTTGATCATTTAAAAAATGTTATCAATGAAATGTTTACACTTAAAACAAAAAAAAAACAAAAGTCCGATTTTCTGTAATCTTTTAATTGTGAATTTTTCTTATAAATCTTGATTTGAAACTGATGAAATAAACAAGGAATATGTTGTTTATTTAATTAATTTCAATTAACTAATACAAGCTGTGGCGAAAGTAATAATCTCATAAAAATGTCCATATCGTTAGTCAAGCTGTGGGAGCAATTGCTCCATACTGCTTGAACCAACAATGCTTGGGAACCATACGTTTGATCAAACGCAAATTTACAAATTGAAAATTTCTTTTCTGCAAAGTGAAAAGTTTTGAAAATAATAAATAAACTTTGAAAATTATATTTAGAATTTTGAGCAATTCCCATTTGTAAATAAGGTTTACTTTGCAAAAACCAAATTCGAATGCAAAGTTCTATTTAAAATTGGTGAAACACTTTTTCACTCTTCAAAAATAAACTAAAAAAAAGTAAAAAGATAGTCTGAGAAAAGACTTTTCACTTTGAAAATTTCGTGATCCACTGCACTTTTACTTTGCATGAAATTATTTTTTTTTTTTCAAAGTCGCAAAATGACCCAATTCTGCAAGTATGAATAATTATCCATTTAATATTTGACCCTCAAAATATGCGTGACTAAATTTTCCTACCGTTGATAACGTTAAAAAATTTGCACCTGATAAAGTTTAATGTGTATATGTACATGGATTTTTGAGTTCGCAGAGATAACTAACGCTTGCTGAGTTGATGAGCCAAGAAGAACTTCCGCATGACAAACCTTAAACCGACCGAAAAAAGGAATCATATGGGACTGCCAAATTTGGTAAATTGCGATCTATAGTAAGACATTTTGAATTCTGCCTTTTTCTGTAAAATGTTCAGAACAGTTACTCTGAAGTTGCCAAAAGGTGTCTGTGAATTTTCTGATTATTTTGCATTAATATTTTTTTTTGTTAAATTTGATTTACGAGGTTCTGCACTTTAACCATCGATATAGGTAGTATTATATTTTTTTTATTTGAAAGATTAAAAAAAGAAACATGAACACTTTATTTTAGTTATATATTTGAATTTTTACCTCAAAAGCTGAATTTTAGTTCTACCACAATTACCTTGATAAAAATGGTCAGTTTAATCCAGAAAACCACAAAATCTAATCAAATCACAAAGAGAAATATTTATTTTTAATATTTTAATGAAGACTTCAAAACCAAAAGTATTTAGATTAATTTTGTGGATTTAAAAAAAAAAAAAAATATGTAATTATAATCAGCAATATTCACCACAAACTACTTTGACTTATTTAAATTGTGTTACTGTAGATAACCATTGGAGGCTTCCAATACACGATGACTTCTCAGCTAAGACTGTTTGACAAATCCGTTGTTTGATCAATGTTTAAAAAAATATTTTGAATATTTTAAATAAGTTATAAATAATTAATAATAAATTGAATCAGAGTCTGCAAATCTTGGAGGGGGGTATATACATATGTATGTATGTTAAGCTATGTATTTCTATCAAACAAGAGCTTATCAAAATTGAATAGAAAAATAAGACATTATATAATGCTTATCTTGTACAAGGTGTCAAGAAATGTCAAAGTACTTTGAGATTCAAGAGTTAAAGAGAAATTGAACTGGCCTTTTACAAAATAAGATGGCATTCTAGAATTTTTTACAAGTTTTTATTCATTAAAACTGTTGGATTTTTGAAAAATTTATTGATGTTAATTTTATTTGTTATTGTGAGATTTGAAAATGCACTCTTTTAAAAATAAGTCTAAAAATTCAAATACAAATCGATTATATTTAAACAAAAAAGTGCCAAAAAAAATGCCAAACTTTATCTTCAAATATTTCCAGTATACCCCTGAGCATTAATATTAGAAAGTACATATAAGGGTGTTTTTTTTTAGACGTGTGGTTTTCAAGAAGAAATAAAACGCATATAATTTAATGTATGGCCAGGAATTTAGCTTTATTATAAAGATAAGGGATTGCCATTATGTTTTAAAAATGATTTCGGGCAAGTGAAGAGGCCCAAGAGAACCCAGCTCCCAATTGTTGCGCGCGATGGTGGATGGACTCATTCGGGTCTTCTTCGATACTCTGCTCCACAGCAGCAATAGCGTCTTCGGTGCGCACTGTACGGCGTCTCTGAGGATACGCATTATTCACTAGAGTAAACGTGGTGCGAAACCGATCCATGGTTGCTCGAATTACTCTGTTGGGCGATTATGTCGACAGAATATTGGACACAGCGCGCGATGCGTCGCGCGAACCGAACCATTATTTTGGAAATTAATTTGCACGATTTTCAAACGTTGTTCAGCAGTAAGTCTATTCATTATGAAATGGCAAACCAAACTGAGCGTAAATCAATTGACAGCTGTCAAAAAGACCAACACCGAAAAAAGTATTGCCAGATTGAAAAACACACTTCTAAAAAATACACCCTTTATTATGATGCACCAAAGATTGCACTGAAGATATTCATTTCTTTTATATTTGTATGCATTCCTAAGTTAAGACTATAATCTCTATAATAATTACTTAATTAAATTTGAGAGGAATAACAGTTATCATTCTGTAACTATTTAATGTTAGTGATGAATGATCTGTACAAAACTAATATATAATTCAAAAAACTGATGTGGGGTAGTTATCATGGTTAAACAACAATTATTGTGATAAAAAAAGAGCATTAAAAATGTATTTAACGAATGCTTTAACAAAAAAAAAACACAAAATTTAATTAAATAGTAGATTAATTATTAACATACATGTATATCGAAAAACGGATTCAATTTGATCATAGTCGATAGAAAACAATAAAAACTTTACTTTTTTAAGAAATAAGTGGAAATGATTAAGTTTTACCTACATCAATCGGTAGTTTGTTAGACATTTTGAGAGCAGTTACAGTAAAAAAAAAAATGTGAGATCGGAACATTGCCCAATGCTTGGTTATTAATTCGTAAGTTATGCCAAACTGCAAAGTTTCTGTTTGGGTTGTTACCACTTTGCTTAAACTTCTCTGAGAACTTTAAATACATAAAGGTGTCTTAAAAGAAGAATTTTCAACTCTCTTAAAAGCGGCCAACTGGGATCAAGGCGATTTCTGCTACAAATTATTCGAATTAAAAATTTCTGCTTTTTAAATAAAGAACCAAAAGTGTTAGATATCATAAGATCCTCCCCAGGTCACAATACCATACCATATTGCAACTTGGAATTAGTAAGGCCATAGTAAATCACTTTTAATACTTTTTTGGAACAGAATGGTTTCACAAGATACATTTTACGTGCCACCCGCATCAGGTTAGTTTTAACTACTTTTGTATGAGCTTTCCAATTCAGGTTAAAATCAATTGAAACGCCCGGATAATTGTATTCTCTAACAGCTTCTAACATTTATTAGAGCATTGAATATTTTCATAATAGCGTAAAACCTATTATGAAAATATTCAATCCACAGTTAAACAAGGATAAGCAAAACCTTTTACAGTCGTGAGAATGGAGAAATAAGTTAAAATCAATTAGAACACTTCCAGATATTTTAAAAACCATTAGTGTGGGTTTTTCTACTGATGATCAGCTTGTGAAATGCAAACCATTCCCTAATTGTTTGTATAAATCTTCTTCAATTTTAACAATACAACTAAAAGGAGTATATTCTTGATAAGAGAAAGCTATATCATAAGCAAACGCAGTAGATAAACCATTTAAATTCTGATTTAAAAGAGAATTTATATAAATTAAGAATAAGAGTGGACCAAGAACAGATCCCAATGGAACACCATTCTTATTGTAAGGGAACTACTAAAACTTCCATTAATACTTACTAACTGCAGCCTTTCGTTAAGATAAGATCGAAACCAATCATGTATTAGGCGTGTTTTTTTGCATTCCCGGGGGAATTGGATGAAAAAAACGACGTCGGTGCTAAACAATTTACATGTAAAATGCAACAACAACTAACTCCCTTCGGGCTTAACTAATCCCAGAAATTCTCGGGGCTTAACTTAAGTGCACAGAAAAAATGTGTTACCGGCATGAATTGCATACATGTTATCGATAGTTTGTATGAAAACTCCATGTTTTTTCTGTGATGGCGTCACTAACCCCGTTGTGGTTTTTTTTCAACCAATTGCCCCCGGGATTGCAAAAAAACACACCTATTGTTCCTCTAAAACCAAAACTGTATAGTTTATCCAGAAGTAGATAATGTTCCACCATGTCAAAAGCTTTTGTCACGTCTATGAAAAGATCCATAGTTGATTTTGAATAATTCTGTATATCACTTATATTAAAAGCAAATTTGTTATACCATCACTTGTGCAGGAATTTTTATTTTTTAAAGATAATATGAGCTTGAATACTTGTTTGGAAGTGATCGGATTAAAAACGATCCCTCTTTCAGCAAACAAAATTCTTGAATTATTACAGTTGCATTGCAAGTGTAGTTAGGTACTGCAGAAAGCTGTAAGCTTTCTGGTATCCCATTAAAATATTCATTAAATTTGTTTGCCATGCGGTGGCTATATATTAAGATATTAGCCATGTTTTATTATCAACGGATCTGGATCAGGATCATCCCATGAAAATAAAACGATACGGATCCTAATGACAACAGTGTTGTAGGCTCATCTTTTTTTTTCTTTTGTTTGTTTATTTATCATGTAGATACTGCCTTCTTTCTTTACACTACCAGTTTGTTCTCCCTACCGACTGAAGAGCCGTCTACTCGCCAGAGTTGTATCACGTGTTAAAAGATGTTATTAGCCGTGTTTTATTATCTACGGATCTGGATCAGGATCATCCAATAAAAATAAAACGATACAGATCCATAATGACAACAGTGTTGTATACTCATCTCTTTCTTTCTTATGTTTGTTTATTTTTCATGTAGGTACTGTCTTCTTTCTTAACACTACAGTTTGTACTCCCTACCGACTAAAGAGCCGTCTACTCGTCAGAGTAAAAACTTATTTTCGGATCTTTAAAATAGATCCAGATACAGAGCAGGATCCAAAGTTGTTGTTGTATTACGTGCTAAAAGATGATCCCGATCTAGATCCGTAGATAATAAAACACGGCTATTATGTGTTAAAAGATGATCCCGATCCAGATCCGTAGATAATAAAACGCGGCTATATTAAGTACTTACTCACTTACTTGCTGGTGAATTACATAAGTCACTTACCTACTTGCTTTTGAATTAATGTTTTTTAAATCATAAGTCACTTACTTGCTTGTGAAATACACTTTTTTAATTCATAAGTCATTTACATGTTTTGGAATTAAAAATTTTTAATTCATAAATCACTTACTAGCTTATGAATTAAATTATTTTAATTCATATGTCTTTCACTAGCTTAGGAATTAACATTTTTTTAATTCACAAGTCACTTCCTAGCTGATGAATTAAATTATTTTAATTCATAAGTCACTTACTAACTTATGAATTAAATTTTTTTTAACTAACTAACTAACTAACTAGCTTGTGAATTAAAAACAAGCTTAAGTTGACAAGTGACTTAAGCTTTTGCAACCCTGAGCACAGCTCAGGGATTATGGGATTTTTTTGTGATATTTATCAAAACAAAGAGTGTAGCCATATAATTAAAACTTTTTGTAAAGTTTTGGTGTGACATAGTACAGCTGATTTTGAAATTTAGAATTAATTCTTTTAATGCATTGCTTTTTTCGATTCCATTCGGATTTTGTGAATCCTTTTTTTTCGGAGTTCGTAGTGGAATAATCCATTCGGGTATTTTCCACGATGGACTCGGTGATAGGCCTGAATATCTTTCTTTGTTGCTTTTAAAATTGCTTATTCAAGTTTTAGTACCATTTTCTTTGCTATAAAAAAATCCAAAATTAAAAAAAAAAAAAAAAAAAAAAAAAACTTGATATATTGATATAAAGCGATCATCCAGGGATGATAACTTCACATTGACATTGAATTGACTTTTGGATTGATTGTTTCGTTATTTTCTTTTACTGATTGATAACGGACAACGGTAGCTATTTAAGGTCAAAATGAAATCAGCTTGAATCTTATAGTTTTTGTAGAAATATTTACAGCGTTCTTGCACGTATACACTTTGGTAGCCCTATAGAATATAAGACCTTTATATATAAACGAAGATTAAGAAAATTATAAATAATTATGTACTTCTGTTTATGTGGAACTGTTAAATATAATTCAATTAAAAGTTCCATTGACGTCAGAAATTGAAAAAGACTTTAATTTAAAAAAAAAATCCAACAAAGTTAAAATTTGGTGAAGAGTTTGATTTGTATATTTTAAGCGTTTGAATCAAGGCTTTTCATTTTGTGGGTTAAAAGGGACCAAAGTTTTATTTTTCCGATATATATCCAACTAAAGGTATCAATTCAATCAATAAAATTCCGTGCAAAATTGAAATTTGTACAAAACATTCTACACAAAAAAAAATTTGAAAACATTTTTGGTGAGAGCAATTCATATTGAATAAAGAAGGGTATACGGCAGTATCTAACTGATGAGCCCAACCGTCATGCCTGGTCGAATATAATATTATTTAAACTAAAGGTCGCAAAAACTTTTAACCGAATTTTTATTAAATATAATCCCTTAAAACAACAACAAAAACATTACATTTTCTATTGCTTTGGTTATTCTTCTTCTTCGTATTTCTTGACATTTTCATCAAAAGATAAGCCTTATAAATGTCTAATGTTTTTTTATTCATTGAAGATTAGCTTTTAATTCAAATAATATGTACATAAGCACATACATATACATATTTCCTTATGGCTTTATATTTTAAGAATAATTTTTGCATTGTTGTTTTTTATTATAAAACAAATACAATCCAAGTTATGCAGAAACACTATTCTAATAGGTATATAATAATATAATAATTTGTAATATACATATTTTGAAATTTAAATTTTGTGTTCAAACTTTGATCAAAACGGAATTACTAAACAGTCTTAACTGAGATTTCAAAGTTACCTATACAGTTATATAAGAACATTTCAAATAAGAAAATAGTTTTTAGTGAACATTGAGTTAATTATTATCCTTTTACTTTAAATCCACAAATTTTATTTCAAAACTTTTTTTGTTCTTTTGAAATCAAAATATTTTATAAATAAAATAAATGTCTGTGGTAAGTTTTTTTGTTTTATTTTTTTTGTTATTAAAAATAGAATAAAATAACTTTGGAAAAGTTATGTTTGTAAAATGGCATTTTATCAGTTTTCATAAAAAAAACTGATAAAAAGAAACTTTTCATGCACTTAACCTCGCACTTATCCCAAATCCTATAGTGTGCCAAGCAGGGGGGTTGCAGTGGGGCAGTATGCCCCCCTTACATACCTCACCTTCACACAAGAAAAGAATTTTGTACAAGAAAACTACTACTGAAATGAATTTTGTTCATGCGCTGTCGATTTGTATTGAAAAAAGTAGGAATCGGCGCGAAAACGTTACACGGGAAACTGTGATTCGGGATATCGTTCTGCGGGAAAACGTTTTGCGGGAAAACGTACGCGGGAAAACGTGACGCGGGAAAACATGCCGCGGGAAAACGTAGCCAACCCCATTCATATACATATCTATATTGGGCCTTGTGAATAAAAAAATAGCTGAAGCTAAAACTTGGATTTTTAAGTAAAAGCTAGATTTTTGGTGATTAAAAATAAGTTTAAACTAGCTAGTTAAAGATGTTTTCTAGTCATAGCTATTTTAAAATAGCCAACGCTAAATTCATTTAGTTTTAGCTTGTTTTCCCAGCCTAAGCTTCAATTTATGTGAATAAAAATAGCTTTAACTAGAATATTAAAGTTAAAGCTACAAAAATTTCAAGATTTTTTCTCCCTGTCTAGAAAGCTTTGACTAGGTCTTATTTTCAGTATTCTCTTTAGTTATAGTGCGATTATGGTAAGAAAACTAAAATTTTAGAAGAAACGGAAGTAAATGATGAGGATTTTTATAGTTTATTTAGATTTTCAAAAGAAATGTTCAGTGGTAATTACTTTATAGAAGACTCAACTGACCTCTGAGCAGAGAATACAGATATTTTTAAGATATCTAAGTGAACCTGGATTTCAGTATGGTGCAGTAGGACAAGATCTTGGAGTTGAACGCTCTTCTGTATGTAAGACTGTTAAGCACGTAGCTGTCGTTGACAGTTGCAGAATGAATTAAACGCTAGGCATTGTAGGTACATATATAAGCCACTAAAAGGTAGAATTACAAAGTTAATGGAGAATCATGAAGCATGTATTTAAAAATTGTGCGAGCTGTTAATTTTAATGTTAGAAAGTAACAAAGACAATTCGTCAGTACAATGCAGAAGTTTTCAAGAAGAACGTTAGTGCGTAAAATACTGACTTTCGACATTATTATTATATTCTGTTATTTAAATTCTGAAGGAATTACTGCACGTACGAATATTCAGAATATTTAAAATGCGCGGAACACAACAAGTTTCCTTATGACATAAAAAAAAACTCATTTTGAAATTTTGGACTTAGACTAGTTCTGCATTGTAGCGACGAATTTTCCTTATACTTTTTAAAATACCAAAACTGTTTTATTGGAGCTACCCGACCCATGTCCAAATTTGAAACCAATTGGTCCATAGTGAACGCATATAGACGCAGAGACTGACGGTCGATATGATAAAAACATTTTTAACAAAATATCAAAACTTGCCTTATAATACAGATAGTGGCAAAACAAAATCGAAAACAACCTTCCTTTTAGTCTATATATGAACAGTTCTAGCTAAAGCTACCTAGTCGAAAAAAGTTTACATGTGTGTAAACTAGAATTTTCTAGCACAAGCTATTTAGCGTTATCATTTTTTTATTCACATAAAACAAAGCTTAAGCTAGAACTGACTAGCTTTAGCTGCTAGTAAAAGCTATGACTAGTTGGCTTTAGCTTCCTCCAAAAAAAGCTTTAACTTTTTTTTTATTCACAAGACACATTGTTTAAAAAAAAATCTACCTAAATAGCTACCAAATTTTAATTTATAGAATAAGAGCCCACAGCTATTTTTGGGTGTGAGATGATAGCAAAAATTCACTGGTATTTTTAGATAAGTCTTTAATTTTCTTATCGAAATATGAAAGTCTTGCATTCCGTAGTTGGGGCCTTTGTCGATAAAGTGCATTATGGTAGATAAGCGGCCCCATGAAAAAAGTTTTTGAGTATCATATTATGTTATCAGAGGAGAAACATCTATCAGTGAGAACATATTTCTAAATGCTATCATATATTATTCAGAGACCCATTTCATACTCATCTTTGGGTTCGTCTTGCATGCAGAAGACCCCATCCAAGACGGCTTGGATCCCCATTTTCATGTGTAGGGCGCTCGGATCTTTTGTTAAATATATTGATTTGGTTATATATATACGGTGTGGTATTTGCCACCCGGGCCCCAGGGCAAACAAAAATTATATATGGAGAGAATTGAAATATAAAAATCAATACATTTATTTAAATTTAAATTTAAATTTAAATTTAAATTTAAATTTAAATTTAAATTTAAATTTAAATTTAAATAAAAAAACTGTTCATAGGTTCTAAAGAAATCAAAATTGATACACGGACAAAATATACTAGACAGGGGCCTTTATATGTTAGAAAGAGCCCTCTCAGACGCGAGGGGCCTTCACAGCCTGAATAAATTAACAAATATTGGAAGATGCACAAAAATTGTGTCTCCTAGGAGGCCCCTGAAGCCTAGAAGGGGGTCCGCGTGCAGGATTGATGAGGCCCGTGAACCCAGACGTGGAGGGACCACGCAGGCTAGATGTTGAATTTAGAGTCCATGAAAGCTAGATGGGGGCCCGTCTAAAATTTTCGTATCAAAGTAATTACCATATTTAATATTTATTTTTAACAAAATATTGTTTGAATTAGTATAGTTGTGCAGTATAAAAAAAAAATTATCTAAAATTAACTTAAATGTATATTATATTGTATTGTACACTAGGATTAAGAATATCTGCAGTAAATGTATCAAGTTCAAGATTCCCATACAAATGTATGTATGGAAGAGTATAGCTTTAAAGCCACGGCTATATTTTTTTTGACCAGTACATTTTTAAATCCATAAACTTTTAATATATTAAAATGTCTGGAAAAAATGGACACCCTATTGCATACTAATCGGCAGAAAAACTTTGAAAAATAATTAAATTTAGTTTTCAAACAAACATTCTTACGATTGATTCCATACTTATGGTAATGGTTTCCAAATAAAAATTAAATTTCATAAATGTATGCGACAAAAGTATTTTGACAAAATTAAAAATGCATTTTTAAACCATCATAATACATTTGTTTTAAATTTTTTCTATCAATAAAAGAACATTATCTATCAATAAATATTATTTTCCTCAGATACTGCTATATAATTTGATAAACAAATTATTAAAAATACATATTTTCAAAAATATTTAAGTACGCATTTTAAAATTTTATTTGGAATTTTTCTAAACATAAAATAAAATGTAAAATGTAGCATAAAATGTACCCTAATGCGCTACAGTGCGGTATGCAAATTATGTTCAAAACAAAAAATACATTGACACAATTCTTAGCAAAATTGTTTCGATTAGCAAACGATGGGTTGGTCCAACTTTAAATAAAAGTGATTAATTTTTTTAATAAAACCCCAGTACCTAAAATGTCATAATATATTTTTATTCAAAAGCAGAAATTCATTCTTTGTTGTTTAAGTGGTTTTAGTTTATATATTTTGAGAAACTAATTTTTGAAACGTATATTAATATTTAATGCCATAGTCTAGTAATTGTTTCGAATGCAAGAACCGGATGGTTATATTTTGAAGTTCTTAAGATAATAGCAATTTTAATCCAATGTACATACTGCCTAAGTCATATTTCTTTGAATTTCAATTCTTTATTTCTAATTGTATTTTTTTTTTTATTGTTGAGGCTTATAATAAATACGATATGAATCAAGATAAATTCAGTTTGAGTTTTAATACTGTGATCAAATAATAATAGTGTACGTTGAATAATTTATGAAAACCATGCACCATCAAAAGTAGGCTGATGATCGAGCGTGGCAACTCGTGAAATACGTATAGCTTCAGCCTTTGAAATAAATAGCGTGATGGTAGTAATCTCAGTTTGTTGTTATTGTATTCAAAATATTTTAGAAGTAGTTAATGCTTTATCTAATTTTTTTGTATAAGTGTAATAAAGCTTCCTTGAAGAAGGCAACAACCCCAGCATAAACGTCGGAAAAAATCCTTGTAAATTTAATTGTTTCATTACCATATCCATTGTAACCAAATAAATTAATTATATTTTGTTCATTAGCAAACATTAAAAAATTTTTCTTGCACTGCTTTGTGTGAAAAGTCCAAGAGTTCAGCGGGCCACACAAATTTTTTTCCCACCGGGGCCCTTTAGGCCCAGTCCGACCCTGGAAATACCAGTGAATTTTCGCTATTATTCACACCCACAATTTGCTGTGGGCTCTCTTTCTATTAACTTTGTATTCGTACCAATAGTTTTTGAAGTATTTACTTTTTTATTTAACGAAAACATAAACACTATGTTTTTTTTTTCTGTTTTTATTTTACCTAGCATTTCACATGTTGAATTTTTATTTTAAATAAAAATAAAATAAATTTTGCTCACAAAATCAAAATTATATACATATATACTAGGGTGATTCAAACAACATCTTTCTTGAAATTCAACCGGGACCGGGCGAAATTATGAAACTTAGATTGAAACCAAAAAATTAAGACCAAAAAATTCAAAATCGAACACCATTTAGAGGTCGCTACTAGAGCTCCCTAATCCCTATTACACGGATATTTAAAAACACTGATACACGTGTTCTTATAATATCCGGATTTAAATCCGTGTATTTCGTGTATCCGTGCATCCGTGCGTCCGTGTGTCCGTGTATCCGTGTATCCGAAGATCCGTGTATTTTAAATAATCCAATCATCACTGGAAAGGGCAAAATTTATGGGATTTTTTTGATAAAAATACGACAACGACTTGGTAATCGAATCTGTCAGTGGGTTTAAATTTAGAATTATTAAATTTTTTTCTTTAAAAATCGATTTTTTTTGGAAAATCACCAAAAATAAAAATCTATAATATCCATTATCCCTCAAAATTTTGAGCTTGTAAGCCCACCCCTTGAAAAGATAAAAATCAAAAACCATTCCGTGTATTAAGAATCCGTGTAATAAAGATCCGTGTATGCTTAATTTCACGGATATTAAGCAAATAAATACACGTGTTTTAAGAGAACGGATTTTTATTTGCGTGTAATAATTACACGGAGTCCGTGTACCCGTGTTTTTCAAATACACGGACTGAATCGTAGGCTTTAGACTCGCTACCAGTGTTTTTTCAATAATTTTGCTTAAAAATCGGAATTTTTCTCAAATGTTAAAAGCTGCATAACTTTTTGAGTTTTGGTGCTAAAAGCATGAAATTTCCAGTGATTGTTTGTAATTTTATGTAATTTCTGAATATTTAATTTGAAAATTAATTTTTGAAGTACTTTTTTTTATAGCTTTTTTGTTTATAAATAAAATGAAAGCGTCTAGAGAAAAATCAACAAAATTCAAAAAAAATCATACTGTACAGGGTGCATTTTTTTAAAACTATTTTCTTTAGAATTTCATAACCCGTAATATTTTAATACTAAATCCTAACGGTTTTTGAGTTATCACATTTTTTTTTTATTTAGAAAAACCTCGACTTTCATTTAATTTTTGGGTCACCCTACCCTGACCTATACTGATTTTTATTTTTTACTATATTTTTGTATTAATACTTTTTTTTATAAATCTTTTAAAGTCATATAAGTTAAAATTATAACAGATTTTATTTTTCTGAGAAGCTTTGAGATATGAGGTATATTAAAGCCTTTAATGTTAGTACCGTGGGTGTCAGTATCGTGGTATATTTATTTATAATGAACTTAAATTAAATGATTTCAAGCAATTTTGTTAAAAATCTTGTTACTCTTTATTAAGAATGCGTATAAGAACACATCCGTACAACAAATGTTGAGTTATAACCTAGTATATAAAAATAAAGACTCCAACATAAAAAAAAACAGATTTCAAAAACTAAAAAAACATACAATTTTGAATAAAATGTTGCTTTCAAAATTGAAAACGTCAAAACGTAGTAGGAAATTCAGAAACTCACCAAAAATATTGTCAAAGAGAGTTAGAACTCTCCTCAATAAAGGTTGTAGTAAAATGCTCTTACAAAATTTAGTGCTATGTCTATTTAAAGACAAATAAAATTAAAAAAAAATAATTTTCAATGATTTTTAATTTTAGCAAAATTTTGTTTAAAAAAATTACGGTTGGCAGAGAATCACCCATTTATCTACTTTAGTTTAAAAAACTCTTTTAGTTTAGGAGGAATTTATTACAAAAGGGGCGTGAAAGTATGCGGATTAAAAAAATTTAATATGCAATATAACAATCAGTAGTTTTTTTAGAAGATTGTAAGTTAATTTTTTTTAACAATTGCCTTTTAAACAAAAAGGGGCGTGGAAACGGGCGGATTTTTTTAAGATCAAGGCAACAACAATCTTAATTGAAATAAGAAGAAAATTTCACTTTCTCAGCTCTTTTCAGAAAAGAAATAACTAAAATATTCCAAAAGTAATTTAAAGACCAAAATGAAATCATCATATTTTTTTTATCAGAACTTCAGATGGCGTTCTTTACTTCGAGGTTAAATTATTTTTACGAATTGTTTAAGCAATTTAAAAAACCGAATTTCGCGCTTTCTTCCATTTTCTCTGATTTTGTATATTTTTGTTCATATATTTTTTTAATATTATTAATTACCTATATGTATAATAAACATAATATAATATAAAATCTTTGAAATTTTCACAGCCTCTCTAATTCCAAAAGCAAGTTCGTGTGATCCAGTCGTGCATTTAATTTTTTTTTTTTTTAAATATGTTAATTTATCTTCGACTAACCCCATGTTTCTTTAAAAATTCTTTGTTTTCGTTTAAACTAAATTATTTGAAATTAATAGAATTGGTTATTTTCCAATTGAATTATTTAGTCAGTTTAAAGTGTTTTAATCCAAGATATATTATAAAATAACTCACTATTAAATAAAAAATGCAGAAAATCGGACTCTTTGCGTGTTTTCAGCGATAACATTGTTTTAAAATGTGAACTACAAAACGCATTTTGTATAATATAATTGATAAACATTTTAATTAGTTATCTATATATTTTAATTTGTTCATAGTCTATTTTCATATTTTAGTTATCATATCAGAATTGTGGTTGTACAAGGTGGCGCAAAAGTTGCCACTGATTCCAAACGGCGACAGAATGTCAATTCTACTTCGACATTTTCGAAGTAAACAGATATAAGATATACATATGTTCGTGAATATGACATGAATTACTATATACATAATATTCCTTAAGAACCTGAAAAAATTATTTAGATAGGCAGATTGACAGATTTGATTTAATTCAGTAAAATATAAATATGTATACAATATACATATTATGTTATAGTAAACAAAAACATCCTTTACTTTGGCGAACACTTTTTTAGTGAAATAAAAAAAAATATGATATATGAATTTTTGGCTAATTAAATGCTTATTTACTGCGCAAACAAACAAATTTGTAGTTCGCATAGTTTATAAGTTATTCAAATTTCCACTAAAATAAAAAAGCTACAATTTCGGTTTCCAAAATTCTGGAAATCTAGAATTTTGTAAATTATGAAAGAAAAATTATGCTCCCTTTTTTTTCGGTTATCAAAACAATTTATTCTTTTGGTCTCCAAAATTGAAGCTTTTTTTAGCTTTTATTGATCATTTTTTATTTGCCTTTTAAGTTTGAAAAGCGCTTTTTATCTCAAATAATACAAAAATCGAAGCTTTTAAATGCTTTATTTTTGTATCAAGTTGAAATTTGTAGCTCTAACGGTTTTTTTTATATTAAAATTTTTAAAACAGTTCAAAACGGAGTTGCCAAAATCTAAAACAAAATTAGAATATGTTGCGCAACAAATTATCATTTACAATTTCGGCAAAATTAATTAAAAGATAAACATTATTTACTAAAAAAATATTAAAAGGTATATAGCTAGTATGGGAGCGTATCGGAATCCCGCTTTTTAAAATCCCGTTTTTCGAAAATCCCGAAAAAAAAGTTTTAAAATCCCGTCTACTATAATACCGTTTTTTTAAAATCCCGTCTTCTAAAATCCCGGTTATTCATAATCCTAATGTATTAAAATCCCGCTTTTTAAAATCCCGCCAAATCCCGCCAATCCCGTTTTTCGCAATTAATTTGGGTATTAAACTTGGTTAATTATGAACTCATTCCCATCATTTTAGGAACTAACTGCCAACTACCAAAATGATAAAAAGAAATTTTGCATACACCCAACCTCGCACCTACCCCAAATCCTATAGTGTGCCCAAGCAGGGGGGTTGCAGGGGGGCAGCATGCCCCCCCATACATACCTCACTGTTTATTAAAATCGTTGGGACTTATTTCATAATGAAATAAGACCCAAATGAACTAACTCCCAAATTTATGAACTAAGTCCCAACGAAATTTTGGTGGGAGTTAAAACAAGTAGTTTTAATTGATAAAGCGGGATAATAAGAAACGGGATTATAAAAACGGGATTATAAGAGACGGGATTATAGAAAGCGGGATCTTGAAAAAGCGGGATTTTAAAAAACAGGATTATAAAAAGCGGGATTTTAAAACCGGGATTTTAAAAAACGGGATTATAAAAAGCGGGATATCGAACCCAACCCAGCTAGTATTTTAAACTTTCCTGAAATTTTGGTTTACAGAATTTTGGATTCACAGAATTTTAATTTACAGAATTCTGGATTTATAGAATAATGGATTTACAAAATAATGGATAACAGAACTATTTTCATCAGAATTTTCAGTTTATTTACAGAATTTTGGTCCTAAAGAATAACGACCGTTCACCAAAAAAAAAATCTAAAATTCAATTTTTTTTTTTAATTTTTGCCTTTGCATATTGGAATAACTTCTTATTTAGCGGAATCTCATATAACAAAAAACTATTGAAGTCACAAAATCTGGATTTTCTTAGTTTTTTTTAGATTTTGCAGCTCCCATTTAAACTAACTTGAAAACTTGAATATAAAAAACCCATTAAAGCTACAAATTTCGACTTGATGCATTTAAAAAGCTACAATTTATGGCAAACAAAATTTTTAAAATCTTATTTTTTTTAGATTTTTATTTTTCTTTTATAATTTACAGAATTTAGAAAACAGAATTTTGGCAACCGAAATTGTTGCGCAAGATTTTCTAATTTTTGTTTTAGATTTTGGCAACTCCGTTTTGAACTACATATTTAAAAAATTTTAATATAAAAAAAACCGTTAGAGCTACAAATTTCGACTTGATACAAAAATAAAGCATTTAAAATCTTCAATTTTTGTATTATTTGAGATAAAAAGCGCTCTTCAAACTTAAAATGCAAATGCAAATTTGGAGACCAAGAGAATGTTTTCGTATTTTCGTTTTTATATGAAATTTGACTGACATTTGTGTAGAAATGCACTTTAATGCACAGAGTTTCAAAGTAAAAAAAACTTATACTTTAGCGGCAATTTAAATAACTTATAAACCATGCGAGCTATGTAAAAATTTTTGGTTTGCAAAAAAAATTTACATTTAATTAGTTACAAATTCAGATATCAAAATTTTTTTTATTTCGCCAAAAATTCGCCAATAATTTCGAATTAAGGGCCGTCAAAAATCATTTTAACAAAGCTTTTACCGTCTAGTCTACAAGAAATAAATATTTCGATTTTTTTTGCAAAAAATTCGATTTTTTTGTAAAAATTATAACAACTTCCGATAGGGTAAAAATTCTTTTGCGCCACCTTTTGGTCTCTATAATAGATAAATCACTTGCATTTAATGTTTTGTTTGCGGTTAATATACAAAATTTGTAAAGTACATTAAATATATAAATGTTTAAAATTGGTATATTCGAATCAGTTCCATTTTTGCTGTATTATCGCTCATACTTGATCTAAAAAACTAAACGAACTCGCGTCGTTATAATACAAGAACTGCAGTTGATTTCATTCTAGGTATACCCACCATTAAAATTAATTCTATAGTTGCGATAAAAATTGAGTGATTGAAAATATAGTGAGTATTGAGACATAAATTATAAGTTTATTAAATATCTATACAATTACATTGTTAAAGGAAAATGACCTATAGCGCAAGTATGCATATAAATATTTAAATAAACTTAAAAACATTTAATAACAAATAATAAGAAAAAAGAGACGTTTCATAAAATGTATGGGTAACTTCTTTTATTTTATTTTCTTAATAATAAGCTTAACAATAATTTATGAGAAATAATTTCTTAAATAAACTAAACTAAACTAAACTTCGAGCATGATGACTCATATTCTCTTCTTCCCAAATAACTTCAACACGCACCCTATAGTATTATAGCGTAATTTGGTGGAGCATCCACTAAAATCTAGACATTTCTAATGGCACTTACCTCCTTTATTATGCACGATCAAGTTCGAGTTGAATTGAAATAAAATTTTTAGTCCAGTTTTTCAGTGCATAAGTTGAGTTGTCGAAGTGGTATTATGTTGGAAAGGCGTTAAAATGAAATTAAAAAGGAATAACGTCATTCTTTTTATTTCAAATAAAAACAAATACATTAGAAGCCTGATGTTCTGCTTACTGTACTATTTTGTATGTGTTCTTGTCGTTTGTGCAGAAATCCATCAATGGAAGAAAATAATACAAAATGTAGGCAAACTCAAGCCAACGTCTGTGACTTTTAGTTTGTCTATAGGTATAGTGATGTCCAATCGAATATCTTATATAAAAATTTAAAAAAAACATTATCATGAAAATAGTTAAAATTAATGTCACCATTTTTTCTTTCGTTTCTTTTAAACACTTTATCCCCAATAATTATGGAAAACATCTGTATCCATGTTAACGCAAAGTTGCATTTGTAGTATTTTTTTGCGATATTGTCGAATATGCTAGTCCATGTAAACCCCTCTTTTAATATCACAAATAAAAAATAAATAAATTGGGTGACGCAACAGATCGTGTAGAACCAAGGCCTATAGTGACTTGCAACTCTTCACGACTCCTATGTGTGTGTTACTGGCAGGGGACCTACAATTTTCTGCCGAATCCGAACGGCTAAGCTGAGAAGCACTTTTTCATGACAAAAGATACTCTCAAGGAATTTGACAATTCCTCGCAAGAAGCCAGTAACCCGTAAAAAACATTTCTGTTTTTTTAGGTGGCCTAGGCTTGAAATCAAACCCAAGACCTTTGGCGTAACAGTCCTACGCGCTAACCTACAAAATTATACTCTTCACATCTCTGCGCAAACTAAACACGTGCGTTTTACAATTAAAAACCATAGCCTTGTGTCTTCGGGGGTCAAAATAAAGGAAACCTTTAAGTGCCTAAAAAATATGTTTTTTCTTATATAAATGTAATAAAAATAATTAATATTTCATTACCTTTTTACTCTTGAAATAATTACAGCCGTTATACTATCAAGCACTTGAAAGAAAAAATATATAGTGATTCATTCAAATAATATGTGTAAACGGGTAATATTAACACGCGTCTCTGATGAAATAGCACTTAAAGGAAAGGTAGGTATTAGGACTACCCAGTTAACATTGTATCAACAGGTATTCTAGCAAACACAATCGTATATTTGATAAAATGATACACAAGTACCTTAAACCAGTGGCGGATCCAGAATTTTGTCATGGGGGGGGGGGGGTCCAACTTTAAATATAGAAAACTTAAAGATAAATAAACTTGCTTGGGCTTTGTGCTATATAACATAACATAATATTGTAAGTGTTGCCGTTGTGATAAAATTGTGTTAAAATCATGTCTATATAATGTACCAAAAATACAAAAAAAATTTAAGCTTTTATCACAAAATGCACAATTTTGGAATTAAGTCGCCCAACTACATAGAAAAGTAAAACCGTTAACTCTTCTGATTGGTTTATTTCAAAAACCGTTATTTGTATGAACAAAAGTATGTTAATCTTTTTTGTAGGAAATATTTCAAGCTAGTAATTAGTATTTGACACTTTTTTTGTACAACTTACCATTTGGGAGTTATTCCTGGAAAACCGTTTTGTAGGGCCTTCAACCCCTCGTAAAATTGTTAGCGGTGCTTGTATCGATGGGGACTTTTGACAGTTTCTTAAAAACACCATGAGGAAGCTGTATACCAAAATTCAGCTTCCAGTCGATTATTTCCGAATTTGGCTGTTTTTTTGGGCTTCATTGACTGGACTACTTCGCATTGAATTAATCTATGTAAGTGCAAACATTCAATTGTATGCAGATGACGCACAATTATATCTCAGCCGATCTATCGGTTTGACTGAAGACCTCATATCCCGAATCAATGAAGATCTTGAGCTCATAAATAGTTGGGCAAAAAATAATAAGCTTCTTTTTAATCCAAATAAGTTAAAATGTATGTTTCTTTATAAGGATCCTATACACTATATGTGATATCAACCCTATTCATTTAAATGGATCTGCTCTACTAATTGTTAGCAAGGCCACAAGCCTATAGGTATTGTCATAAACTCCCGTTTAAAGTGCTGTGATCATGTTAAACTTATGATAAGTTAATCCTTCTTACGGTGGCTTAGGAACATTAAAATTAACTTCTTACTCGATTCCTTGCTATTTGAAAATGTGAACACCGCATGAATGTGGCTTTTTATGAAAGTGTAAGATATGTATTTGGTTTGACTGCCCAGGTTTAGTCATGTTTCACAATTTAAATTGCGACAAATAAACAACTGTCAATATTTTAAATAAAAAAATGGTTCATGTGTTCGATTAATATATTTAATTTCATCTTGAACTTAAAATTAAATAATTAAAATGTAACTTGTAGGTAACTATAATTTTATATTTTTGTTTTTTTTTTTATTATAGATATTATTTTGGACTTGCAATACATATACAAGATATTTCTCAACAATGGACGTAAGTTATAAAATATGATCTATCGAAAATATACCGAGTAATCCAATGAAAAAAATGTTACTTTAATATAGCCTGCACGATTAAGTATGTCTTTTATCGAAAATACACCAAAAGATCCTGTTGAGATGTTCTCTAATGTAATAAAAGGATATAAAGAAACATATCCTGAAAAACCATTTATTCCTATGGATTTGGCTACACTTGATGAGTAATTTGACATTAATTTTAATTTGATATAATTTTTTTATGGACTCGATTGAAGAAATTCTAATTTATAACATTATCTAATTAAACGTGTATTAATGCGCTTCGTATACAACTTAAAAAAAAACTCTTGTATCCCGAACTGACATACTAACTATTATGAATTGGAATTTCTTTAGTCACTTCTATATTTTACAAAGAGTAATTTGCATAAGATACGACATAAATCTAGGTGTGTACGTCAAGACAAAAAAAAAAAATGGTTAGTTTGTACAAAAAAGTAAAAAAAAAAAAAAAACATATTAAAAAGCAACGGTAACACTTAGGTCCAGTTTGTTCACTGATCATCTTTAAACAAGGTTTATATATTGCAACTGGAAAATCATCGAATGTTCATGTGTAAGGGGCACGGAGTGGAAAAAGGCAACCAAGTAGAAAAAATGATAAAATTTCGCGCGAAATTTTAAGACATGTAATTTAGCGGAAGCCAAAAAATTGCAAAGCAATTGAATCAAATTGAATGCCAAATTAAAAAAAAAAGCGAAATAACAAAATTCCAAATAAAAAAACGCGAAATAATAAATTGCCAAATAAAAAAAAGCAAACCAACAAAATGCTAAATAAAAAAATGCGGAAATTCAAAAATCCAATCGAACTTAAAACTAAATAAAAATTGCAAAATGAAAAATGCAAAAAGGACAATTTGTCAAATCATTTAAAAAACGAAACGTGATTTGCAAAACGTAAAATGCGAAATAACAAAATGCTAAACAAACAAAATGCGGAACGAAAAACAGCGAAATGTTAGTTTGCCAGACAATTCTTGCGAAACATATACCATACCCTTTAATTAAGTACATAATATGTAAGTAATGTAAATATTTTAAATCCAGAGTGTGAGCATGAATGCCTCACAATCCAAATTTTTATAAAAAAGAATCCATAATTTGAGTTCTCAATCCTGGAAATTGCTAATCAATCAGTCGATTATGGTTGATTAGCGCCATTTAATTACAACCTTTGAAAGTCATGCGCTAAAGATTTAACCCACTGTGAACAAACTGGCCCTTAGTGTATTGTGCTGCAGGATTTTTGTAACTGTAAATTATTTTTTTTTATATTTTTGAATAAATTTAATTTAATTTAATGAAATTAAAAAAAAATTAATACAAATATATAAAGGGTGATTCATTTAGAGGTTTTTTTTCAAAAATACAAAAAAAATCTTGCCCCGCTTCTCGCACTACTCTGCATTGCTCAGCCTTATGCTGCATGAAAAATTGTATTTTATGGATAGTTGAAGTTATTTTTTCAATAAATTATGAAAATAAATATTGCAGTTTTGAGTTAAGCTAAATATGTAGGTCAACTGTAGGTATATCTTAATTTTTGTTTTGTATTATTTTAGTGAATTTGGTGTTCTAAATCGTACTGTTGTGTATCGAGGACTTGAAGATGGTCATATTATTTTTGTTACTGAGAAAAACAGTGTCAAGTATGCAAATTTAATGAAAGATCCAAGGACTTCAGTATCTTTTCTATTTGACATAAAGCAAGACAATGGAGTTAAATCAATATGGCAGGTTTGTGATTTTGTTAAATACATACATTATTATTATTATTTGTTTATTGTGTTGATTTTTTTATTTAATCCAATTAATATAAAAAAAATCATTCTATTTCTATCATTTTTTTTTTCAATATTAGGTTCGTCTTATGGGAAAAGCAGCAGAGCTCTCACCAAATCAAATATCAAAACTTTGGACTGAAGAACCAGTTTATGCTAAAATTCGTAGTCGAATAAGTGTATGTGGTCAGCCATTGGTTTTTGCTGAACATAAAAATGATTTTGATAAACTTCTAAAAGAATATGAAGAAGGAAAAGATTCTCTGCCACAAACAAAAACTTAGTTAATTTTCTATTTATAAAATTGATGAAATTAATTTTTTATTTATTTCAATTTTTTTTTCCTATTTTAGCACTGCATTCAAAATTTTACCAAAAATTTGGGATTTTTATAAAGCTGAACCAAACTGTGTGGCTGATAGAGTTCAATATCGTAAAGGACAATCAGAAGAAGATAACCAATGGTCTATAATGCATGTTGCCAGTTAGTTAATTAGTTTTCTTTTATAAAAAAAAATCATACATTTTCTTTGTTAATTTTAAAGACTTACCACCCTATTACGGTTGGCGAAGCGAACATTCGAAGTGAGATGTTTGCATTAGCGAACTAACGAATGACGTTCAAATCAATGAACTTTCGATAACCATAGTCTACAATAGAGTGAGATCAAACTTAAACATTTTTTTTTACATTTAAGGCGAATCAAAGGTTCTCAATTCGGCAATTTTAATACTGATTTCTTACACTCACACGTTTATTCGTTTGACTCGCCAGCGGTAATAGGGGGTTTAATATTATTTGTTCGTATTACAATGCTCAGAATATTATGAGCAGAAAATAAAATAAAAAAATTATTAAAAACACGACAAGTTATATTTTCTTTACTTTCTCTTTCTTTCATGTTAGAATTGGCTAAAGAGTGGCTTAGTTTCTAGCTGTTTATGTAGTCTATTTTTATGTTAAAAAAAGAGTGTAAAAAAGTCAAAAGCACTAAAAGAAATTGATTTTGTCGGTATTAAACAATTTTAAATAAAATACGCAAGACACCAACACTATATTAGCCATCTGATTTCTTTAACAAATCTTAGATTATGAGACAAAAATTTTAAAAATCTTTGGAGCTTTTAAAATAAAAATTAAAATAAATTTGTACACTATTTTTTAGTATTTATTAATGTGGAGTTAAAAAATAAATTTTGAAAAAAAATCACTAATCTATTTTCAACAAATTATTTTAACATTTTTTTTTAATTTAAATTTTTTTTTTGGAAAATAAAAAAAAAAACAGTTCTATGGGAAGTACCATGTATAACTATTTTTCAGTTGTTTTTTTTACAAAAGGGTTGCGAAAATGCATATGCAAAAATATATTACTGAATTTTTTAGTTAAGTTTTGAGTACGTTTTAGAGAAAAATAATATTTTTATTAAATGTGAACTGGTTCTAAACAAAATGGAAAAAAGTGTCATGGAAATGCCCCGAAATTGCTATAGGTACAAAGTATACAAAAAATCGACCAATCCGTTTAGGCTGCTGAAGGTTGCATAATGTCAACTTTGATCAAAATCTCAAGTTCGATTATTTTACGAATCCATAACTTGCAAAATATTGCAAATAAATAATAAGAGTATTGGTATGTGTTTTCCAAGTTAGAACAAAATTTTCAAGTTAGAAGAATTTTTCGATTCACTTAAATTGTTCATTTAGATTCTCTTTAATTATTCTTTAAGTTCTTAAACCTTTCGAGTTCAAAGTTTAACCAATAATTCTTTTTGAAGTTCTTGAGAGAACCAAATTGTTAAAGTTTTAATTTTATCACAATTTATATTCTGTCTAGAACATCCGTTTTCCTCTGACGGATAGCAGAATACAAAAATTCACTGGAATATTTAACAGAATAGGACTGTTTGTTTTTTTTTATTTATCTTTATTTATTTATATTAATTTATTTCTTTATCTAAACAAAATTAGCTTAACAACTTTCTCAAAGTAGGTATTAATTTATTTACAGATTGACACAAGAATTCAGACTAACAAGTTGAGAACGTAACGTTACGATTATATGCGATTAATCAATCAAATAACTTATTATAAAGTAAATGCCACCAGCTTGTGTGAGGTTTATTGCTGCAAGAAGGTTTATGTTTCTTAGTCGCTGGCTCGGATTCCTCTGATTGGTGTCTTTCAATTTCATACAATGGTTCGGGAAAACAATTTTTACTCGTTGTTGAATATTCTTCATTTTCATCGCAACGTTTTCTTTTAATATTTATTATATTTAATTCACTCAAAGGTTTTCTTTCTTTTTTCGAATTTTGTTTCTTAAATTTTTCACCGTCGATTTTGATGAAAAATATTATTTCTGGACTTGGAAAAAGTAAGTTATAATATTCAAATGTATTTTTATCAAATATTTTATTATATTCATTGGTGATTTGTATAAATTCACTGAATTTTGATGCGATATTAAAGTGTTCAAGGGCTGTAAGGAAAAATTTGAAAAGTAAAACATTATAGTTATATTTATAAATAGATAGAAATAAAATCAAAAAGAAAAAAACTTACCAATTTCAATGCACTCATCGTATTTGGCATTTTTTGGACAATCTATGTAACGCAGTTTATTTTTGTATATCATTTTTAAAGTTTTAATTGGAGCCATATTTTAAGATTAAATTTAATACAAATTAAAAAAGAGAAGAGATAGAAAATTTCCCGCTGATCTTCTCTGTTGAATGAATTTTTTAGGTATGAGGAAGCAACGTCATTAACAGCGGCATTTATACAACTACCTTCAAAAACCAAATGGCACGGTGAAGGCGCTTTGAAAACAAAGCCATAAATTATAAAATAATTTCAAAACAAAAACAACCTTTAATCCAATAACACACCCCTTTTTAATTGATTTTTTTAAATCAACAATTCAAAAATCATTGTATTTAAGTTTCTCAACTACCTCTCAGTTGTATAAAGCTACCTGTTTTAATCGTAACCATAATCTTTAAAAATCATAAAATTTTGAAAAAATACATCAGACTTTGTATCGACAAAAATATGCACAAAGTGTATCTAGGGAATATTTTTTTTGTTTAAAAAACCTTATATAGACATTTAATGGGCATAAGCGTTGATTCAAGCGTATATATATAAGCACATAATCACGAATTAGATTAAAAACGTGTTTATAACTGTTTGTTTTGGTACTCGTTTTAAGTAAAAAAATTCTAGTAACTGCTTAAATATAAATGCTTGATGTAAATGCTTAAAAATAAGCATTTAATTTTAAGCATCATGCTTATTTCGGATAAATTTTCTTTGAAAATAAATCATGGATAAAATAAAGTATCTTTTTATTCATTTTTTCTCAAAAACGGACACCTCTCATACCCGGACAAATTTCGGGGTATGCCGTAGGTGTCCGCGGTTATGAGAGTGTTCGCTGTATTAACTTTTAATTTTTTGTATTATTAAAAAACTCTTTTGGCCATTTTCTATTTGATATTTTTTGAATTTGCTGTAGCTTAAACCCAGAGATTGCAGAGTTGTTTACGTCAGGTAATCTACTAGGTTAACTACGCGTAGTTAATCAGGTAAACTACACGCCTGATTTGTTTCATTAACTACCTACATTTGTTACGTATGCCACCTACACACAAAACGTTAGATTTCAAAAAATAATTTAAAAAAAAATTATGAATTTTATAATTTCCTATTAATAAAGATTCATGAACAACGAGACATACCTAATTAATCGACGAAACACGAAATACAAAGCAAGCAACTCACAAAAAAATAAGTAGCGACCGTGCGTCGACGAGCAACGACAGTTTCTTTTTCTTTTAATTTACAGTTTTTAACATTTGAATTGATATTTCAAACTATATTTTGACGTCTAGCGCTACGTCTGCTACATTTAACTACGTTAACTAAATTTAACTACATTAACTACCTCATTTATGTAGCACACGTAACAAATGTAGTAAATCAAAAAAAATCTCATTTCTGCCATCTCTGCTTAAACCAAATCACTTGGCCATTTTACTGTGCAGCTCTCTTGCAGATACACAAAAAAAATACGAAAATCACTGAGATTTGCTTAAGTTTCGCTCATTTTACTCATTAAATATCTTGCCCACCATTTTTGTTCTCTTAAATCCCCTCTCTGCACAACCGACCGTTGCAGTTGATCAAGTGATTTGGTTCAAGCTTTACGATTCAGTCGAATTTCAAAACAATCAATTCCTAATTACTGTATTATTACTTATTTGATTTTTATTTATGTTTATTATTAGAAATGTTTAAGCGGAGGCATACCTACTAACAATGTGAAAAAATCAACAGAATTTCAAAAAAGTGTAACGCCGTGGCCGAGTAGTGAAAAAGGGCGAAACGTCAGGGGAATAGACAAAATTATTGCGTTCATGCTGGGTGTGTTTCTTTATTTATTCCGAATAATCGGAATATCTAGAACACCGCTTTTGCGTTTTTTTATTCACTAAAATATTCCGGATAAACTTTTTTGTTGTTTCTTTATTCGTTTCAGAATAATTGGAATGCATTCTTTTTGTTCCCACTCAAAAGGTAGTATATGTGGAATATTCTCTAGTTCGACAGATACATTTAATTTTTTTTTCCATTGTAAACAACGACCGTTGTCTTGTCTGCTGTCTGCCATTGATCAAAATCAATTAAAACAAATAGAAATGGCAAAATATTTGTGATTAATATTTTTGCGTACGCGAAAAATTAATTTCGGATTTACTAAACTAAAATTTGTGTAATATATCATTACAACTTTTTATATTTCGGTAGGTAATTCTTTTGCGTTTCGCCTTTTGTAAAGTCGAGTGTTTTGTAGTGAATACGTGCGTAGTAAATGAATAATATTTTTAGAAAATATAAAAGAACTCAACCAAGTGAAATATTTTTTTTTTTTCTACTTTAAGATGCAAATTCTTTAGTCTACTGGAGATATAAAATGCCTCAAAGGTCATCGAGATAACACACAAAAATTATGAAAATTATTTTACTTGACATGAAAATAAACAGCTGATAGTTGGATATTCTTTCCATTAAAATCAGTGGCGCAAAATTTTAAACAACCTATTGTTAAGGGCTTAGCATATTACTAGTTAGCAATTTGCTAAAACATTTAGTAATTTACTAGGTGTTCCAAAATTTTAATCCTTTTTTTTTCGTTTTACTAACTAGTAAAATACTAATTCCCTTTCATTAAAAACGGTGCAGCTGAACACGTCCAAACAATGACAGTTCGGAAAGAAAAACAAAGCAAACAAACCTAAATCTAGGGAACGGACCTAATAATTTGCAATGTCAGAAGTTTATTTACAATTTATTTTGTTATTTTTTTTTGTTTTTATTTGTGACAACAATACAACTAGTTTGTTATTTTATTATTGTAAAAGAAAAGTTTCAATAAAAGGTGTGTTTTATTCATTGCTGCATAGCCAGCGCAGCAAAATTTCCCTTGACAAACAAAAACAATTTGTTTGCTGGCGAAAAAGAAGTCAGTAAAAATAAAGATGGCTGTGCTGGCGATAGAGCTTTCAATTATTGAAATGAACGTATAGAGTGAGCTTTCGTTTTATTCAGACTTGTGCTGCGCTGGCTATGCAGCAATGAATAAAACACACCTAAAGTAAAATTAAAAAATTGTTATTTTATTTTGTGTTGTTGCTGTTCCTTATTAAAGGTTGCAATGAAGAATACATAGTACGAGCAGCCGCAGTGAGGGCTTTAGCAGTTTATGTGCTTTTCCCATCCTTACGTGAAAATTGAGTTTTTGTTGCAGATTCAATTGTACAACTTATTAAAGATTAGAATCTATACCTGGAGTAAAATTCTACATCGTCCAGCTCTTCAAAGGGATTTTCTCGGGACTTAAGACATCGCACTTTTCTGCACAAAGCTGAGTCTTCGAACATATCGAAATCTTCATCTTCCGAAAACATTTTTTTTTTTATTTACTTTAAAAAGAATTAGCACACGAAAAAAAGACGATTTAAATCTTTCAAATAAAATTGCCAAGAAATTATTTTCGAGGACAATGACAGATTTTAAATGGATTTAGCAAATTACTAAAATTTAAAGTAGCCATTTTCTGATTTTAACTTTAGTAAAATGTTAAGAGTTAGTAAATTACTAAAATCGTTTAAAATTTTGCGCCAGTTTCTTTATTAATTCCATTCTGGATATTCTGGATAGATATTTTGTCTTTTCTGTCTTTTCTATTCTTTATCCGGTCTGAGGAAACAGAGTACGAAGAAGATGATAAAACGGACACCAAAAAAAGGAGAAGTGTTCGTAGGCAGGGATGACCACTACATTTTTCACATTTGCTACGTAGTTTATGTAGTTAAACGTAGTTAAATGTAGTTAATGTGACAAATTGTAGCAAACTTAGTTTCAAATATCAAATGATCTGTCAGCTGTAACTTTGAAGCTTGAACTTTGAGTTAAAATGTTCAAATTTTTATTGAAATTTTATTATTTCTCTAAATTAACTTTGTATGTACCTATATGAAAAAGTAACAATTTGTAGAAAATAAGACGTGTAGTTTATTAAATTAACTATACGTAGTTAATGATGTAGAAAATGTAGTGTAGTTAATTCGGCCAACCCTGTTCGTAGGCTTTCCAGATTTGTATGTGAAGAAGAGCAAATTTAAAAAAGAATTTATTCAAAGTTTTAAAATACATAAATGCTTTTTTCATTTGTAATGTACCTCAACTATGCTGGAATGGAAAATCGGGTAAGTTTTTCTCACGAAGACCATGGAGATTGAAATTTATTAGCTCCGAAGTTATACAAGAAGCAAAGAATTTATCATAAGCCTCGAATGTCTATCAAGACAATTGATAAATTGTATAGTTATAGTTTTCATTAAAATAGCTGCGTTCCTTTGGGCTGTAGCATCTACTGTCAAGTACATCTGACTGGAGTAAAATATTTTTACTCAGTAGTCAAAGTAATTCAAAGCCATTCAATAATATTGTAGTAACGAAATGAAGCCACGAACGTTCATATTTGGATACGAAAAGTAAAGATATATCTAAAAATACTAGTGAATTTTTGCTATCATTCACATATATCATTCAAATAGCTGTCATTCAAATAGCTGTTGGCTCTTAGTCTATTTCTATTGAATTTGAAGCAAAATAAATAATAACGCATTGTCATCAAGCCATTTTTTTATAATACTTTAACTCCTTAATTAAATTTTCTTTTCATATAAATCTATTTAAATTTTAAACTTTCAAATTCATTTTCTACTTTGTTCAAAAAACACTATTATTATTTCTAATAATCGTTTTTTCCTTGATTTTTGTTTATTAATTTCTCGAATCTTTTCAAAATTTATTTCAATTCAATTTCAAATATTCAATCAGAAAGTTAACTGTTGTTTTTGTTTTTTTTATATAAATAATTTGTTCATCGCTTTTTCAAAATACCAATTTGTAAGTTGGTTTGTTGTTTATAAAAATAAAACCTTTATATTTAAATCTTAACTTTTATATAGAAAATAAAATCGAACAATTTCCAAGAGGATTCTTTTATTTGGTTTTTTAAAGACTTGGACTCGATCTTTATTAGTTGGAAAGAATTTCAGCGGTGCGACAACACCATTTTATTTTAAATTGACGCCTATTTGAAGAGAAATTGATTTCCTACTCTTAACTATGCCGAATTCAAGAAAGAATTGCAGTTCTCTAAGTTGTCTTAAAGAGGATGACGAATTCATGGTAAGTTGCGATAGATGCAATCGTTGGTGGCACTATTCGTGCCATAATTTTAATCCAAATATGTACGATACGAGTACTCCATGGTTTTGTGAGGAAAGTGACTGCAGGGTAAGAAAAGAAACACCAGGGGATTCCGAGCTTGTGGAAGGAGCTAGCTCTCATCTACCACCTGCGAACGTTGAGGATCAAGTAGACATTTTGGTGGAAGCTGCTGTAGTTGCTCAAGCTGCAGTTACTCAACGAGATAATGAACTCACAACCTTGCGAGCTGAGCTTGAAGATATGAAGCTGAAACTGTTAGAATCTTTATCCTCAAGAGAAGTTGTAAAAGCTGCTTCAAATATTCCCAAAGATGCTAAAGTTCCAAGTGGTAACGACAGGTGGGAGATTATTAAGAAAATCCAAGATAATCATCAAGCGATGCTGAACAATGTTCAGCCACCTCAGTCCACGCCTATTCTTTTATATCCAGAACCAGTTAGAGAAAGCTGCCGAGATTCTTCTTTTCAAGACAAGGATATGGCCAGCCTGCTTACTATTCTAAACCGCAATAACGTTCAAGAACTTCCGCCATTTTCTGGCGAAAATAGACGCGAATGGCCCTATTTTGAAGAAGTATTCAAGTCAACAACCATCGAAGGAAGATTCAGTGACAAGGAGAACGTTGCTCGTCTGCGGAAGGCTTTGAAAGGGGAAGCGTACCAGCTTGTGTGTGATCGTTTAAAATATTCATCGGATGCTGATGCAATCATGAACTCTCTGCGTGTCATTTTCGGCCGATATGATGTTCTCGTTCATGACTTGACAACTGATTTGTTAAATCTTCCAAAACTGACGTCTAAGAGTGATCCGAAGATTCGATTGTGGGCAGTTAAAGTAAATGGTTACGTAGCAGATGTTAGATCCATGAACAGGGAAGAAGATCTCACAAATGGTTACGTGATGACCAATCTAGCCTCCAAGCTTGGCGCAGGTTTATATCAAGAGTGGCAAAGAAAGAAGTCTGGTATTCACAGTGCAAATTTTGTTCATTTTGCTGAGTTTTTAACAGAGAAAGTGGTTGATTTGCCTCCAGATTTAATTAGGCCATTTGCAGTTGTACATTCTGATACAAGAAGATGTCAAGGTTCTGCAAAATCTTCTCGACAAGTTTTAACTCACCAAGCACAAAATACAGAAGAGGATGTCACTCAAGCCTTATGTAGGAAGTGCAATAAAAAACAGCACCCTCTTCACCATTGTGCTAGTTTCAAAGCATTGTCAGCAGAACAAAGACTTTCTTTTGTAAAGGAAAATTCAATTTGCTTTACTTGTTTGGATTCGTCTAAACACGACTGGAGAGCTTGCGCCAAAAAGAGAACTTGTGGTACAAACGGATGCACTGGCCGGCATCACCCCTTGTTGCACCAGTCAAGGGCTTCTGACTCGGTGCTTAGCACAGCTGCTGCGCCGTTTGTTCCTGAGCCCCATGTTCATTCTTCTCATATTGGCACTAATTCTTCAGTGATGTTCAAGATTATGCCAATAAGACTTTATGGAAGAGAAAAAAGTTATGTTGACACATTCGCTTTTCTTGATGATGGTTCGTCCTTAACCATGCTCGAAAAGGAATTGTTTGATGAGCTTGGTTTGGAAGGTGATCCGGAAGAGTTGACCCTTCAATGGACTAAGGGTGTTATACGCATGGAAAATTCTTTGAGAACCACATTAGCAGTGTCTAGTATCAACAAACAGAAGCAACATTTTCTTAAAAATGTGTACACCGTCAAGGATTTGGACCTGCCCAGTCAATCAGTTGACGTGACTAAGCTGAAAAGTATGTATCCTCACCTCCGTGGACTTCCTTTAGTCGATCAGGTAGATGCCAAGCCTAAGATCTTAATCGGACTGGATCAAGCAAAATTCCTTTGGGGTCATGGTCAACGTCATGGAAAGGATGAAGAACCTTGTGCCATTAAAACACTTCTTGGTTGGATAGTTTATGGTAGTGGTAATTCAGTTACAACCCCACATGTGTCTTGCATGCATCAAGTATCCAGACCTACAATGAAATTCTTGTTTCATGACGCTATAAAACAAGAAGAGGATTTACATGAACTTGTTAGGCGTCATTTTACCACTGAAGAGTTTGGTGTGATGCCACCAAGATTTGATTTAGTTAGTCAAGAAGTCAGTCGGGCAAATGAAATTATGGAACGTTCTCTGAAGTTAATAGGTAAACAGTATGAAATTGGTCTACTATGGAACGCTGAAGAAATTGAACTTCCGGACAGCTACCCGATGGCTTTAAAAAGACTTGTAGGACTTGAGAAATCCTTGCGAAAGAAACCACATCTTCTTAAATGGAAAAACAATTATATTCGGAATTTGTTGGCAAAAGGATATGCTAGAATTGCATCACAAGAAGAACTAAGCAAAAAATGGCCTCGAATCTGGTATTCTCCAACTTTCATCGTCGAGAATACAAACAAGGTCCCAATAAAACCAAGATGTGTTGCTGATGTAGCTGCAAAAGTCAATGGTGTTTCACTCAACACCTTTCTTCTGAAAGGACCTGACAATCTTGTGCCGTTGCATGCTGGTCTCTTTAAATTTCGAGAACGAGGGATTGCAGTGAATGCTGACGTAAAGGAAATGTTCCATCAAATCAGGATCAAAGAAGAGGACCAGCAATGCCAAAGATTTTTATGGAGAGATGGTGACAGTTCACGCAAGCCTACGGTGTTTATTATGCAAGTAATGATGTTTGGACCCAGGTGTTCACCAACGTGCGCACAATTTGTTAAAAATCATCACGCCAATTTGTTTAAAGATAAAAACCCAAAAGCGGTGGATGGACTTACAAAAAGAACATACGTCGATGATTACTTTAACAGTCATGACTCCATAGAAGAAGCAGTTTCAGTCACCAGAGATGCAATTCATATCTGCGATTCCATGAACTTTGACCTGGTTTCTGTGCAATCCAACAACCGTGAACTTCTTGATCAAATGCCGGAGACTCATGTCAACAATAAATTAGTAAGCATTGATCCAAATGAATGCGAGGGGTATGTTGCCAAGGTTTTGGGAATGTATTGGCATCCAACATCCGATTGTTTTTTTTACAAACTTGCTGAAGATGATGATTTACGAGAAATGTTGGCAGAGAACTCTACTATTACCAAAAGGCGTATGCTCCGAGCTGTCATGAGAATATTCGATCCATTGGGAATCATCTCGCTCTACACTATTCGAGGAAGGATTATTCTTCAAGACGTGTGGCGAATTGGTTTTGACTGGGATGAACCAGTTTCATCCGAGTTGCAGATAAATTGGGTATCCTTCATCAAAGAATTAAAGAACATCGAGAAACTCCGAATCCCACGCCGTTATGTCACGTGCAATCCTGATGAATCCAAGGTAAGCCTTATTACTTTTGTTGACGCTTCCGAGAAAGCATTTTGTGCAGTAGCTTATCTTCGATTCGAACATCATGGTAAAATAGAGGTCTCTCAAGTTATGGCCAAAGCAAAGGTTGCGCCTGTAAAACAACTCTCAGTTCCCCGTTTAGAGTTACAAGCTGCAGTCCTTGGAATTCGTCTGGCGTCTACCATAAAGAAGTCTCACACAATACAATTTGATGAAGAGATTTATTTATCAGATTCGAATACGGTGCTTTCTTGGATAAACTCAACGCATTATAAGTTTCCATCATTTGTTGCTGCTCGGATTGGAGAGATTTTGGATTCAACTTCCCCTCGTCAGTGGTTTCACGTTGGTTCAAGTGACAATGTTGCTGATGACGGAACCAAATCGTTTGACGATCCAATGGGAAATCAGCAGACAAGATGGTTTCAAGGTCCAGAGTTTCTAAGGCTTTCCTCTTCTGAATGGCCCATAAAACAAGTGAAGCCCAATTTGGAATCGTTTAACTCTAATTCAAAAAAAGTTTTAGTACATTCAAAGCATGCAATGGCTTCTTTTGATACTTACAATTATCTTAGCGCTAGGTTTAAAGCAAGGTGGTCATCTTCTGTTCGAGCAATTGGTTTTTTGCTGCGATTCAAGGATATATTAAGGAACTTGAAGACCGAAAAAAAGAGCTTTATAACACCAGAAGAATATTTACGTGCTGAAAATTGGCTTTTCCGGAAAATTCAAACTGAGGCTTTCCCTGATGATTTGTTATGTCTACAAAAGAATGGATGTGTAAGTTCTTCTAGCTCAATTTTAAGTTTATCACCATTTTTAGACAAAGATGGAACAATCAGGATGAGTTCCCGAGCTCAAAAGGCGAATTTGTCGTATGCTGCACGAAATCCTGCTATACTGCCAAAAAATCATCCGTTGGTAAATTTACTTATTCAACATCATCATGAGAAAAATCTTCACTTAGGAACTTCAGCTGTTATCTCGGACATTCGCGAACGTGCTTGGATTGTTTGTATCCGCAGAGCTGTTGACAAAGTAAGATCTATGTGCTTTGAGTGCAAACGTCTCAAAGCTAAGCCTGTCATGCCGCTCATGGGTCAGTTACCCGAAGCTCGCCTAGCGTTTGATGCAAGACCTTTCACTCATGTCGGTGTCGACTGTTTTGGACCGCTTTTGGTGAAATTTGGACGTGGTACGGTGAAAAGGTATGGAATGATTTTTACGTGTCTTACCTTTAGAGCTGTACAAATTGAGCTTCTTAACGATCTCAGCCTCGATCAATGCACAATGGCTGTGCGGCGTTTTGTCATCAACCGAGTAGTCACACGTTTTTTATACAGTGATAATGGTCTTAATTTTATCGGCACCAAGAATCTAATGGAAAAGGATATCAAAGACATGGAGAATAAATTAAGTGAATATACTTCAAACTACGAAGGAATTCTATGGCGGTTCATTCCAGCATACTCTCCATGGATGGGAGGTGCATGGGAACGACTTATTCAATCCATCAAGAAGAGTGTCAATTTCATTTTGAGAGATATGATTCCCCGCGAAGATGTGTTACGAAATGCTTTATTGGAAGCTCAAGCTCAAATAAATCGTCGCCCATTGACACACATTCCAGTAGACCCTGAAGATCCAAAGCCACTTACTCCAAATATGATGCTTTTTGGAGAGGACGATAAAGATGTAACCGCTCCTGGAGTTTTTCAAGAAAATGATAAATGCAGTAAACTCTACAGTAGGAGATCTCAACACTTGATGTCTCAACTTGTTAAGAGGTGGTATAGAGAATATTTACCAGATATCACAAGAAGGACAAAGTGGTACGAGACCACTAAACAGGTCGAAGTCAATGACATAGTTGTCCTGGTTGAGCCGAATGAGATTCGATCTGTTTGGCAATTGGGACGTGTAGTAAAGATTTACCCAGGTCCAGACAAGATTGTTAGAATTGCTGATGTCAAATTGCCTAATGGCTCTATAAAATTCAAAAGGTCGATAGGAAGGCTTGCTGTTCTGGATCTAAAGTCTTCATTGTAGTTTTCAGACGGCCCCCGGAATGTCATCAAGCCATTTTTTTATAATACTTTAACTCCTTAATTAAATTTTCTTTTCATATAAATCTATTTAAATTTTAAACTTTCAAATTCATTTTCTACTTTGTTCAAAAAACACTATTATTATTTCTAATAATCGTTTTTTCCTTGATTTTTGTTTATTAATTTCTCGAATCTTTTCAAAATTTATTTCAATTCAATTTCAAATATTCAATCAGAAAGTTAACTGTTGTTTTTGTTTTTTTTATATAAATAATTTGTTCATCGCTTTTTCAAAATACCAATTTGTAAGTTGGTTTGTTGTTTATAAAAATAAAACCTTTATATTTAAATCTTAACTTTTATATAGAAAATAAAATCGAACAATTTCCAAGAGGATTCTTTTATTTGGTTTTTTAAAGACTTGGACTCGATCTTTATTAGTTGGAAAGAATTTCAGCGGTGCGACAACACGCATCTTAGCAACTCAACTATATGCAGTCTATCGGGACTATTTTCATAAGCTGAATAGACTTGTTGCTATGATATTTTATATTAAAATTTTGATTCATTGAACTTCTTGATAAACTTTATTGAAGTGTTCTCTAAGAGTATATAGATTAGAGTACAAAAAAAACAAGACTATTCTTTTAAATTTTGAGTGGCGGTAGTTATCATAAGCTTTTAGAGTTAAAGAGGTCATCGCTTATGTCACCAAGTATAATAAAAGTCAAATTTATGGGGGCTCATAAGACTTATTAGTGGGTCAAATCCACTAGTAAGATTATGATAAGCTTTTGTTCGACAACTTTTCAGATAAGCTGAGAATAACACACAAAATATTTGATGTTATGAACCTCATAAAATTAACAGCGTCCTTATTTTTTTTTTTTTTTCAAATATGTACTCGCTCTAGATATAATAATATTTACTGGTAGTTGCCATAAGATTTAAGTTTTTTTTTTTTAATTTTCACGAAAACGACCCTAACGATTTTGATTAAACATTGTACATGTAACGACCAAAGTGATTGTTAGAAAACTGCTTTTCCGGTTTTTATCTAGTAGATACCTATAGTAATTGAGACTTGAGAGAAAACTACCATAAAATTATGAAGTATAATCAACAGATTCACTCCTAAACAATTCTTTTTTCTTCAACATTTAACAGAAAAAAGTGTGAGTGCCGGGAATCACGGTTAAGATGTGTAAACATACGTAACGTGAATCACAATCACAGAATCACAATCATGATCATAAGATACGTTACGTTTTTTTTTCACCCTACCGCATAAAAAAAAATCTTAGGTACCCATCGTTTAATGGAATTTTATCAACGAATGCATCCTTAAATACTCAAAGTCTACCAACATTCAACAAAAAAATATTTGTCTGCAATTCCATTGATTGTCAAACTATTCCAGACACTCCAAAACTTTATCTTAACTATTATATTCACTATTTTGACTGAATAAGTTATCGAATTTATTCCTTTGTTGTTGTTTATTTTGTAAAATTTTACTGTGCTGCCTAAAGAATTGCCAATAAAAACGCCTAATAAAAATGCCTAATGACAATTTTCAGTTAAACACCAAAATTTTCAAGAAGACAACCGATATTTCTTTCTGTTTAACAACTTGTATTCAAGATAATGTTTTACAACTGTCACATCCTTGACATTGTGACGACTGTGTTATCGAAATACGTTCTAAAATAAAAAAATAAGAAACATAATTTAATTTAATCTTTTGTATCTTTAACATTTCTTTAGCTTTAACATCATTCTCAACTTTCATCCATTTATCAATCGGTTACAAGCTAATAAAGATAATGCTGCGAGTGGCTCATATACTCAATAGCTTCTATTTCATGTTAAAACAATTTTTTGAACCATCTCTAAATATAATATTGGTATTATCTTCTTTTATTGGCGGAACTGATATTTCCGAATTATATATAAGTACCTTAATTTCGTGCACACTTAAAATGTATTTCTTGCCAAAAAAATCCATAACAGATAACAAGACTGTAAAGTACTTTTCTGAAAGTGTTTAATGCTAATTTTGATTAAGCAGTTTTAAATATGACATCAGAATTGTTCTATGGAAGATATGTTGGATGGAAAAAAAACAAATATTTAGCTATTGATGTTTAATTGAGCACAATTTTATTTGTCAAGTGCAGCTGAAAAAACGAATATTTTGCTTCCTTATTAATTTCAATTTTTTTCAAATATAACTTTTAAAATAATAAATATTTGAAAAAAAAAATAGAATTAACAGAATGTTTTACTTTAAAAGCAGTCCCATATGTTTATATTTCAGTGGTTCCACGAAATAAAATTGATCCAAGCATATGATTTAAAAAATTTAACGAAGCAATTTTTTTAAATGCTTTTAGCAAATTACAGTAAAACCCTCTTAAGAGAAACCCGGTTAAGAGAAAAACCCCTTTTAACTGAAACATTTTCTTCGCCCCCGAGTATTTGTCGACCAATTACCTTTAAAATACTCCGCTTAAGCGAAACTTGCTCAAGTGAAATACCCGGATACCTGAAATATATAAGTGAAAAAAAATTGAATCGAACAGAATAAAAATTTGCTGTACGCTTTCATTTCTTTTTTATTTTTCACATCCACCAAATTTTCACCACGAAAATGTCATTTGAATTTTTGATATACATATCACAACCGTTTTTGGAAATTTTTAATCCGCTTAGGTGAAATTTTTTTCATTTATCCGTACTCCGCTTAAGTGAAATTTTTTTTACCTACAGAAATCGCTAATTTCGTACAGGAAAAAATCGTTTTGGTGTGAATAATGTTGGTAAAAATTCATAGGGACATTTATGATAGTGCAATATTTTAAACGCATTTGTATAATAAATATTTTTAACAAAATCGCAACTTCTTAAATTTTCATCTGGATTAATAGAGTGAATAATATACGGGTCTGGGTCGGGTTTATTTTTTAACACGTAATACAAGAACAACATTGGATCTAGGTTTCGATCGGGGTTGATTTATGCGGATCTAGAAATTAGATTTTACTGTGGCGGATAGATGGGTTTAAAGTTATGCAAATGATAAGGTAGTGCAAACTGTAGTGTAGTGCAGGTATTTTTTTCTTCCAGTGCAAAAATGGTGGGATTTTTTTTTCGAATCCGGTGGGATTTTTAAAAATCTCTAAGACATTACTGATTTTGGACAAATTCTCCCATAACACAAAACAATTCAAACCACAGCAGCATTGACGAAAATCATAAGTATTTTGACTTAATAAATCTTTTCTCGAAATATTAACGCCCCTGATCAATGTATCTATAATTATTTGCACTTCCGTTCATATATTATTATATCCAAATGGTTTCAACCCATGATATAACTTTATAATGTCCCATGAGCTTTTTTTCCTAACGATAATTAGAGCCGTGTAAAGTTAGCATGACAACTTTAGAAGAAGATAATTTTGACTAGCCCAGAAATTGCCGATTAATTGCCGTAAATATGCCGTGAAAACAAAAAAATTGCCGCTCTATTGGTTTACTGGGAAATGGTAAAAAAGGGTTGCCATAATTTTTCATATAAAGTTAGCATAACACTTTTTAAATATTGGTCAAAAATTTTTATGAATATGCCAGATGGTGCAAATTAATTGCCGTTCACAAGCCGTGAAAACAAAAAATTTGCCGCTCTCTTGGTTTTCCCAGAAATTGTAAAATAGATTTGTCGCCTTGAGGAATAAATTAAGTTGTAATTCTTTCGATTCTGCTGATTTTATTGATAGCTTTTTTCCAGGGTTGCAAAGGCTTAAGTGCTTATTTAGCCCTCGTTCAATTCACAAGTCATTAATGCGGACTCGTGAATTGAAAAAAATTCAATTCATAAGCTAGCTTAGGAGAATTTATACAATTCATAAGCTAGCTTAAGCTAGATTAAGCTAGCTTATGAATTGAAAATTTTCCTACTCATAATTACCAATAAGCTTATGAATTGAATTTTTTTCAATCCACAAATCCCAATTTGCTTATGATTTAAATGTTTTTCAATTCACAATTTCTAAAAAAGCTTTTGAATTGAATATTTTTCAATTCAAAAATCGAAAACAGCTTATATGGCTTAGTGTTTAATTAATTCATAAACTCACAACCCTGCTTTTTTCTCATCTAAATATATCATCACCTGACTGCAAGTACCAGCTACAGTAAAACCCGCTTAAGAGAAAAACCCGCTTATCTGAAACACTTTTTTCATCCCCGAGTATTTGTCGACCAATTACCTTTATAACCTCCGCTTAAGCGAAACTCGCTTAAGTGAAAAACCCGAATACCTGAAACATATTTTCAGTTAAATTTAATATTTTTCATTGAAAAAAAAAACTCTCTTAAGTGAAAAAAAAAATTTAATAGAACAGAACAAAAAATTTGCTGGACGCTTTTACTTCTTTTTATTTTTCACCTCCACCAAATTTTCATCACGAAAATGACATCTGAATTTCTGATATGTAAGAACCCTTTTTGGAATTTTTAAATCCGCTTAAGTGAATTTTTTTTCACTTAAATTTAAATTTTTTTCTTTAATCAGTTGAATTGAATAGATTTATACTATGTTTTCATTGAGACAATTAATGAAGTAATTTCGGTGAAAAGTTCCAAATTCGATTCTCATTTCTGATATAAATTCACTTAACGAAATGACATAATTTCAATCAAATTTGTATGAGATTAGTAAGCAAATTACGTCAAGACTTTACGAACACACCCAATTGGTAAACTTTGAAAAGCTTTCGTATGAAAATGTCAAAACTCGATTTTTTACATACAAAACAAAAACAGAAAGAGAAAACAACAAAAACAAGCGATTAACGGGCAAACAAAATTCAAAATTAAATGAGTTTTCAAAAGAAATTATTAAATTAATTAAAGATGAAAACACTTTTTCTGAAATTTGTGCAGTTTTCAATATTATTTTGAAAACGACTTGGTCGATTTTTATAAAACTAAGCACCAACCTGACATTGACATTATTTAGCAGATTTTAGTGACAAATTATTCTTTGAACCATCCATACCTTTCATGCAAGTGTCCAAAACCAGTTAAAGAAAATCATATTTATTTAATTAATTCATGATCATTAGTACGATCTATACAAGATAACAGGGACAAATTTAACTTTAAGCTAATAGAAACATTTTTTTGATTTTCTACTAAGTATGTTATTATTATTATCTGTTGAAGAGATTTTAATAATAAAATTTACTCATGAATCATGATCAACATTTTCCAAAAAATAAATTTTGGATTAACATTTTTTTTTTTTTTTTTTGGAAAATTGGATATTTGCAAAACGGTTCGATGATTTTTATCGAAATTGAAATTAGATCAGATAAATAGTTTTACAATATTTAGACTTCAAAGCCACATGTGTAATTGTACATAAGAGCAAGTTTTTGCGAAACACTCGGACATTTAATTTTAATATACTTTTATTACTATTGCGGAGTCACACCAAATTTAGGCTGCATTTAGCTCAATTCAATTCAAATTTAATTCCCCCGGTAGTACAGATATGATTTTTTCAAAATAAAATTCAGTATGATGCTGAAAGACCTTTTATTTTATCTCTCCACCATCTTTATTTTTAAAATTTGATTAAAACCTCATATAGATTTTTTTTTTTATTTTGTTATCAAAAAGTCAAATTTATTTACATATATCTTTTTTCATAAAATATGAAATGATAAAAAATAAAGGTCTTAAATAATAACAATTTAACCTAAGCTGCAACATGCATTTTAGCCCAGCTTCCATCATCAGATTGATTTTTTCGATACTGAACTCGATCTCCTATACAGTTTGGATCAGATTTGTAAAAGTCCCAAATAGTAGGTACAATTTTTAAAGCCGTGCTGTAAATATAAATATATGTATTTTTAACAATAGAATTGTTTAATGCTTAATGATCTACTTACAATATTTTTGTTTGTGGTAGAGAATCTTTTCCATTTTCATAATCTTTAAGAATGACATCATGAGTTTCTTTGAGTTTTGAGAATTCAATAGGTTTTCCACATTCACAAATACGGCTTCGAATTTTAGCAAAAACTGTTTCTTCATTCCAAAGATTTGAAATTTCTTCCGGGCTTAATTCAATGGCTTTTCCAAATAGACGAATCTGTTTTGTTTTAAATTCATTTAAATAAATTATTCATTGATTTCTGAAGACTTAAGAAAAAAGAAAGCTTATACCTGCCATTGTGATACCTCTCCCTCAATACTTGATGGTATTTCGAGGTAGAAAGTAATTGTTGTCCTTGGATCATTCATAATGTTAGCGTATTTTCTAGTGTCCTTTTGGGTAACAATTGTAACATGTTTATCACTTGTTAGTCCACGATAGTTAACAGTACGATTAAGAGCTCCAAATTCACTAAAAATATTGATATAAAAACGATCTAATAATATTGTATCACCAATATTTTATTTTTTTTTTTAAGAATTTTCCTTACGCATCGACTGTTGCCATGTTAATTGGAACTGGGAAGTTATTTAAGTTTCCATTTCCATTATTAAATGCTTCCATAATATGCGAAAACATTTCTACCGGATCTTCCGTTTCAAAATCGATGTAAGAAATATCAGAAATAGGCTTCATAGTGCAGGAAATAATTTTACTTTAGTAATAGAAGAACACTTATTTGAAGACGTCTCTCAACTTCAACATCCAAGGAAAAACTAACGAGAGAACTCAGATTATTTTGAAAAAAAAAAAATAATTTTTTTGTTGTCTTCATTAAAACTAAATAACTATCAAATAACATAATTGCTTGAAACGATAACCACAAGCTAAGAATATCAAGATTACTTGGGAACAGTGGCGGATAGAAAAGTATTAGAATCGATCAACCGCGCAGGGCGTTCAATTCTTCGAAATGGTGGCTATTATCTAGCTAGAGGGTGAAGAAGTTCTTGAATCTAAAATATTTGTTAAAGAATTCGCCTTTAAATTGCATGATGTTGTAATAATTCATATTTTAGTGGTCGTTTTGTTATTAAACACCATTTAAAATTATCACTAAACTATAACAAATAAATTGTCAAAAAGTCACATCTTGTTATCATCAATCTCGAAAAAGTCGCCGGAGGTATGAAGCCTCCTCGTGGCGTTCTTAAGAAACTTTTAAAAGTCCCCAACTATATGAGCAACACTAACAATTTTACAGGGGGTTGAAGGCCCCCCAAAATGGTTTTTGAAGAATAACTCACAAATTGTAAGTTTAAAAAATGTCTAGAACAAATTTGTAGCTTCAAAAATTTCCTACAAAAAACATTAAGATAGTTTTTTTCATAAAAATAACCGTTTTCGAAATAAACCAATCGGAAGAGTTAAGGGTTTTACTTTTCTATACACTGAGACAACTTAGTTAAAAAAAATATGCATTTTGTGATAAAAGCATCAATTTTTTTGTATTGTTGTTTCATTATATGAACATGATTTAAAGATATTAGCCCACTCTATTTGTCCACCCCTTTAGGTGGGAGAGGCAAATTAAAAAAAAATTGAAAACAGAAATTTAATATAAAAACACAACGACAACACACAATATCATGTTATAGCTTTTTTTAAAGCCAGTAATTCATTCTTTGGTTATGTTTTTAAATAAAGTTAGTGTTTAGTTTTTGAAAAAATGATTTTTAAACACAAAATTGTTCGAATTTTATTTTCAAAATTTGGTAAAATCGGAAAAAAAAACTTTTAAAGGGGGCCAAAAATACCCTCGATCCTGCACTGATTGGGAAAAAACTTGGTTTCTTGCTGCGGTGTATAATTTTCTTTTCTTTAGGCATTTAAAAAGAGATTTAGATTCATTATCAATATAAAATTACACCAGATGAAGTGCTTTAGAATCATTCAGACCCATTTGCTCATACAGATGAATGAATGAATAATCTTAATGAAATTTTAAAATTACATTTTGTCCAACTTAACAATATTTTAGTTTTGTGAAAAAAAATCACTATACATCTCCATATGGATGATAATTTATATTAAATCGAATATCAAAGGTTATCTGTTTGGTTTTTGATTATAATTAATTATTTTATTTTAACATTGTTGGACTATAAATGTGTCAAGACTTTAAGGAATACCTGAGTTTCAAGTTTTTGTACGGAAAATGTTGTGTTGACCATTAGAAATATAAATATCTTAAAAATCATGAATTTTTAGCTGCGCGCTATACAGGGTGATCGGTTTAAGGTGCATCAAATAGCTAGAGCGAGTAGGTTGGGTTAAGAAGGGGTCTATTTCCCCCCGTTTAAGGGGGAGGGCAATTTTCTAAAAAATTAACTTAAAATAGAAAAAAAAAATATTTAAAAGCAACGGTAAAACTTACAATACCATGCTATAAGTTTTTGGAAAGCCAGAAATCTGTTCTTTAACTTTTTTTTAGTGAATAGTTTTTGAAAAATTAATTTTCAAATTCGAAACTTTGAAGAAAAAAAATTTCAAACTATGTAATATTTTTCAAAATTTCATGTAATTAAGTATAATTTTTATTTTCAAAATTCAATGCTTTTATTAATTTTCAATAAAAAACAGAAAATCGGATGCTAAATTAATGTATCTGAGTTTTTGAGAAATTAAAAAAAAAAAATGAAAAGTACTTTTTTCCAAGAAAAAACAATTTTTTTGGGTTTCCCAAGTGTGATCTGCTTAGGTCAATCATTAATTTAGCGGATTATCCTCTTTTATTGCATACCATATCAAGTTTTTTAGAAAATAATAAACAAAAAACAAACTGGATTAACTAGATTTCACCTTTACTAATTTTCTTTTTTCTTTAATTTCTCAAAAACTAAGATGCATTTAAGCATCCGGTTTTCTGTTTTCTATTGAAAATTAATAAAAATATTGAATTTTTAAAACAAAAATTATACTTAATTACATAAAATTTTGGAAAAACTTAATTAATTAACTAAATTTAAAAAAAAAAATTTTCAAAATTTCGAGTTTTAAAATTAATTTTTCAAAAACTATTCACTAACACAACTTAATTTAAAATGAAAATTAAAGAAGAGATTATTGGCTTTTCAAAAACGTATAGTTTTACCTTTGCTTTTAAATAAGTTTTAAGTTAATTTTTTAAAAAATTGCCCCTCTTGTCTAAACGGGGTGAAAAAGACCCCCCGCACATACGATTTTTTTCTTGTCTCAATCCAACCTACTTGTTCTAGCTTTTTGGGCACCTTATACCGATCACCCTGTATGCATAATATGTACGGTATAGGTAAGCGCAAAAAAAAATAGAACTCCTATTTTTATCAAACTTGACATAACGATAGGCAAGACGAAAAAAGTAGTTTTCGAAATTCTGTGCATGTATCTTTTTGTAAAAGATTACCAATTCAATAAATATATTCGACCACTCATTAGCTTTGTTTGGTCACCCACGGTAACCGTAAAAAAATTATTTTCAAAAATGGGCTGCCCGACAAATCAATTTTTTCAAATTTGATAAATTCTTTCAATTCTTTCAATAAAATATTTTTTTTTTTTTGTTTTTTAAAGAAAAAAATCTTTTATTTTTTTTTTTATTATTTTTTTTTTGTTAAATTTTAAAATTTAAAATATCAACTTCGTGAAAAACACAATTTTATAAAATGGCCACCCAAAACTATCATCTATCCACTTTATAAATATAAAATTTTCAAAAAATAGTTTTAATTTTTTTTTTAATCCAAAATTTGCTTTTTTTTGAAAATCGTTAATCGTTAACAAATTATTTCAATAATATGGTAGATCATACTAATACTGGCGCACATACAATTTTTAATTAAAATCTTAGGAATCGTTTTTGAGAATATAGAGATTTTTCTCTCCGGTTCTTAAACACTTGTATGGGAGGTACTTTTATATTAATGGTTATTCGAATAATTTTTTCTGTTAGTTAAAGTTGAAAAGCTGCAAATAAATATCGACCGAGTCGTTTTCGAAATATTAAGATCACAAAAACAATTTTTAAACTTTTTTTTTTAATCCAAAAACAAAATGTAATTTTGGTATAATTCTCTTAATACTTTTCGAAACATGTTTTATAAAAAAGGATCAAAATCAGTTGAACCTTTTTTGAGAAAGTCGAAAATCAAAAAAATGGTTCTATGGGAAGTACCATATTTATAACCATTTTTCGAGTTTTTATTATAAAATGGTAGTCTTTTTGTGAAAAAAGTCACTGAATTTAGTTTTTTTTTTTAAGTTGTGAGCACGTTTTCGTAAAAAATAAGATTTTCATTATATGCTAAAAAATTAGTACGTTATTTTTGGTCCTAAGATACGCTATGTTTCAAGTTTAAAGAAAATCGACCTACCGTTCAGGCTGCAGTCGAGAGCACAGACAGAATTGCGAGATTTACTTTCACGACTTAGATAATGTCAAATGTGATCAAATTCTCGAGTTCGATTTTTTTACAAATCCATACCTTGGCATATACAGTCAAACTTCGATAACTCGATTATTTTATAACTCGAACAAAATTATGTGGCAGCAGCGTTTAGAGTGCAAATCTCATACATTTTTTCCCTCATAACTCGAACTTTTATAACTCGATTTTCTTTATAACTCGAACAAAAAATATGGCATATGCATCAACTAAGTCGAACATTTTAGGGGAATTCCCATTTAGTGAGAAAAAATGCATTTTTGAAATTCGAATTTTTGAAGGGAATTTTCATTTGAAAACGAGATACCTACGTACACACATGATATTAGTAGGTTTAAGAAATTTTGAAGTTGTAAGTAGGTACCTACAGAAAATTTTTATTTAATGCGGTGAACATTTCAATATTTTTGCATTATTTTTTAATTTATCTACATAGTTATTGCTTGGTTGTTTTTTGTAAAAGATTATATGTATACAATTTCCAACTTCAATTGATATAGAAAGTAAAGACAAGACTTCGGTAGAGGAATTCATTCAACAGCCTTCGAAGCATGTTGTAGCTCATTTGACAATTTGAATTTATATTTGCAAACGTGTGACAATACAACAGATGAAATTTATGCAGCTTTAAATAAATTAGAATCCTTTTTTCTTGAAAAAAAAAAACAATAAAAAAAATTACTCTCAGACCCAAATAACTAAATACATGCAATAATTTTGTGTATGGTGTAACAACTTATGTACATTAATATAAAACGTATAAGACATAATTAAGCAAAAAGTGTTGTGCATTATGCATATGTATGTATTTCAAATATTGAATTGCTTAATTGTTTTAATTTTGATAAATAATTTGGATAACTCGAAGTCCTGATAAGTCGAACTTTTATTGTGGATAATAGTAGTTCGAGCTATCGAAGTTTGACTGTAGTACATATATGTAGGCATACCGCAGGTAAAAAATGCTTTGTTGAGCTAAATCATGATATCAAGTTAGATTTACACTTTAAATTAAATAAATTAAAATTGAGAATAAATTGCGTTGATTAAACAAAAATCAATGAAATCTATTTTTATAAATGATAAGAAAAATATAATAATCTCATTAGTTAGACCTCAGATAAATTTAGAAGTTTTAAATTTGTTGAGTGGTGTTATTTTGTTAACAATTAAGATAGATCATGCCTCTAACTCTATTACCATTATTAAAATATTACTGAAATGTTTGAGCAGTCTTTGTAAAAAATGAGTTTCCCATCAAGGGCTATAAGGATGCCATTACCGATAACACAAATAACCACAACCATGCTCAAGGGATTTTACGACACTTGATTTTTTTAAGCTATTTAAGGCGGTGTTTTTTTGTAAATTTGTATGGAATCGTCTTCGGTTGTATCTGAGTCAACGAATGACATATTTTTTTAATGAAAACAAAATCGCAATTATTGTCATGGGACATGGAATTTAGTTTGTTTGTTTATCAAGTTATTAAGTATTAAGTTTTATGTTATTACATATTTAATTTTATTTCATTAAGCGGAATAATTTTAATATGACCAACCACAGTAGAGTAATATTTAAGCAAATCAGTATGAAGTGTTTTCCTTTTACTACACAAAATTTTTCTCGTCGTTTCAATCTTTAAACATACAATTTCATAAGTTCAATATTAAAGCTACATGTCTAGGTCAACTCAAATAAATAATCAACGAGTTGACTATCTGACGTCAAAACGATGTCAAATTTTGTACCAAAATTGATCGTCAACGCAGAATACTGTCAAAGTTATGAATGTTGCATTCACTCGCGTTGGTATGAATTTTAGGTTGCACAGTGGGGCGACCTGTATGGAAATTTTGAAATTCAAAATGAAACAAAAGAGATGAGTACTTATGTTTCGATGTTTTTCCGTTATAAAATATTCGAATGCATCTAAACCTCACTCATTTTACGTAACATGAGTTCAAACTCCAAAACGTGTATTTGAAGTATCTAACCACTTTAGTTATCTTTCAATTGCGATTTTAAAAAAACTGAAAAAAAGGTTGGGGATTTAAATAGCTGGAACTTCTTTAAAAATATCGGTAAAATTATGTTTGAACATGGAATCGACAGCGTCAGGTGTGTTATTTAATATTAACATTGAAAATGTTTATAGGGTCGTTTTGAGAAAAATATGGTGTTACCAAAATGATTAAATGAACAAATGAATATATAACAAATGAACGAAATGAACTCTAGCGTATAGGGGGCTCAGGATCGAATTTTTGGTTGGTGTTACCAAAGAAAATGCCAAAATGAACCTAAAGACACAATCGATGAATCGTACCTACACGTTGATCGTCGCCAACCGACGAGCTTCAGTGGAGGATAGTTGAATTTGTATGAAATCTTAAAATCACTCGATTGAGCGCACTTAGAAGCCTTTTACTCAGGTTATAATTATCGGATGCTTAATGTTAAGATAGATAATTAAAGATAAAATGACAGGTTACAAATCTGCATCAAAATGTTTGCAAAAGCTTACAAAATTTCATACTAAAAACGTGAAAGATTGGCTTTTGAGAACTAATTTCATCACGGCAAATGACGTGAGGAACAAGAAAACAAAAAGAAAAAGAAAAAAACGTACCGACAAAGAATATACATTGCTGTAAAGGTGTTGGTAAGACGTTGGTTGGAGTGGAATGTGTGCAATAAATAACCACCACTGCACTGTGGCTGGTGGCAAACACAATTGGCTTCGCATCGGGAACAAAAATGATATACATACACAGCTACATTATTAAGTAGGTTATAGGTATGTCTGTAAAATGTTATGTTGATTGAATTGTTGTAGGTATTTTGCAAATATTATTCGTAATGGTACGATTAGGTTGGTTTGGTTGGCTTATAACTTCTGTTCTAACAATCGGATATTCAAAATAAAGGTCTTAAAATGAAGGTAAAATATCAAACTAATTTATTCAGTTAAAAAATAATTGAAATAACATAAAAGTGTAGGTGAAAAACGTTTAGGTTTAATTCATCAAAATAAATAATTGCATAAATTAAAAAATTGAATAAAAAAAATTGGCTTTGTTAGCATCGCCAACAAAATTCATATACCTACGTATTTATATAGGTAGGTACATACATTATTCATGTACATTTATATAAAAGGATTGATTTATTTGGTCTGGTTGCCTTTTTACTCTTGTAGGTACTAATAATCGGATCTTAAAGATTAAGGTTTGAAATGAGTTAAATGTCAGGCTTTAAAATTTATGTGACAAAACTTGACTTCATTCTTTATCAATTCGATTGTTGAACCTAGAATATGTACAGAGACTTATACTTGAACCTCTTTGATTATAACTTATAACTTTAGTTCTATAAGGGATGTTGAAGGTTAAGGTATTTAAATTGAGGTTAACCAGGCTAGAGGTAGAATTAACCTAGCGAAACAACTTAAATATAATACCTAATCGAAAAGGTTTGATTTGGTATCTTTTGTTCTAATTATCGGATCTTTGAGGTTAATGTCTTAGAATTAAGGTAAAATCTCAGGCTACAAATTTATGTGACAAAACAACATCTAAACCATTGCGATTTTTGAGCTTGACCAACGTCTAAGCCAATGCGATTTTGGAACTTGTCCTACGTCTAAGCCAATGTAATTTTTGAGCCTGAAATATGCAAAGGTACCTACTTGCGTTTTTCTTTAATAAACTTACAACATTAGTTCTGCGGGCCAGTTGTTGAAGGTTAAGGTATTTAAGTTAACTTTAATCAGTCTAGAGGTAGGATTAACTTACCTAAGCAACTTAAATATAAACATCGAAAAGGGTTTATTTGGTAAGCTTTTATCTTCTGTTCTAATTATCGGATCTTTGAGGTTAAGGTCTCAGAATTCAAGTAAAATCTCAGGTTATAAATTTATGTTACAAAACTTTACTTACGTCTAAGCCAATGCGATTATTGAACTTAGAATATTTATAGGTACTGCAATATAATTGAACTTCTTTAATAAACTTATATAGATTTAGTTCTAATGCTCAGATGTTCAAGGTTAAAGGTAGAACTATAATAGTCGGATGCCGACCTAAGTGGTCGTACGAAACGAAACGAATACAAAGAATTCATATGACGTGCCCATAATTGAGTTTTGTTTCGTTTCGACCAATTTTTTACTTTTGCATTCGGAAGTGAAAAGCCTTCACCGACCGCTCCATGCGTAAGTGAACTGAGAGTATTTTCTTCCAACATCTTCTGACTATTACAGTTCTACCTTAAGGTCCTCAAATGAAAAAAAAAACGATTCAATTTGGTTGTCAACTCAGCTATCAACTTAATTGGTGCTTTGCTTTTCATATTTCTACTCAGATAAAAGAATAGGTACTGCTTAACTGTCAAAACCATTAATATTGTCTTAAGAAATTACACGACTAAAAGATGAGTTCAAAATGCAAAATATTATAGAATAGCTACCTAAAAACAATTAGGTAAATCAGGTTTGCATTGAGTTTGAGCTACACATCAAATTATTTATAAATTTGTTCTCGCGTTAAAAAGGGTTCACTTTGACAGTAAATCAAATAACTTGCCTATATATAAATAGTTCAATAAGTTGAGAGACCTGTAAATCAATTTGAGCAAATTTGAGCAAATATTTGATTTTCTTCAACATAAACGCCGCGCCGTGATTAAATAAACTGAACTGAACAACATTAATTTAACCGTCAACTGGGATTTGACATTAAAAATATCTATATATTGTATAATTTCAGACTGAAGAATGGTTTCTTAGGCAGCTTCAGAAGTTTTGGTGCAACTATAGGATACAAATTAGAAATCACCAAGATTATTCATGTTTTTATTTTATCGAGCTAACACAAGTCATTTTCAATGTCCCCATAGTTACTCTATGAGTGAAATCTGTAAATTTTTTAATAAGAAATTAAAAATCGTGGAAGTATTTTGTTTTATTTTCTATCAAGGTCGGGTGTGTAAAATTAATAAGTCCTAATTAAGTTCTTTTATTTAAAAGCTTAAGCTTAAAATTAGTTTCCACATGCTTCCACATCCAGATTTTAGTATTTTTATGTAATTCAGCGTATTGTCTATGCAGTTCCGAAAAGCATAGGTGCTCATATGTGCTCCATTTTTGATGTGTAAACATCTACAATGGCGGTAGGGTGAAAAAAACGTAACGTATCTTGTGATCGTGATTGTGATTCTGTGATTGTGATTCACGTTACGTTACTTATGTTTACACATCTTAATCGTGAGTCCCGGCACTCACTTTTTATTATTATTTTTTTGTTGTGTGCAAGAGAGTATATTTGCTATATCTAGAGGACTTTTAAGTCCCACAAACAAAATTTAACTTTGCAGTTTTGTAGAAAATTAAATTCTCTACAATATAAATCTACATACTTTTACCGAGAAATTACAATTAGAAAAGATATAACTAAAAAAAAGAATAGAAAAATGTCATAAAGCCAAAAAAATTTACAAAAAAATTGCCAAAAACCCAAAACGAATGTCATAACGCCTGGAAAAACGCATGATCATGAACAATTTTGTTGACAATTTGACATTTGTGACGCTTTCTTGGCGTTGAGAGTTTATGGGCGATCTGACATTTTTCAATTTTGATGTATGAGTTTGGGCGATATAATTTCAAACTCAAAACGTGGTAGGTAGTGCCCAAAATAAACAAATAATTTGTCACAATGTCCAAAACATGAAACACATGACATCTCTTATGGGCGATATAATAAATAATAATGTGGGTCTTAAGCTTAGTACAGACGATTGTCAGATCTTACAATATTGTCAGATCTGTCAGTAAAAAAACTGTTCCAATTGTCTTACAATCGTCTGAACACACAATTTTATCTGTCAATATTGTCAGAAACGTCATTGTCAGACGACAATCTGACAAAAAATTGTCAGGTATCTTACAATCGTCTGAACACAAAATTTTTATCACTGTCAGTCGATTAAAGGACATTTTCAGACTCATTGGTCATTTCAGATGTTTTCATTGAAAGCATCTTACAATTGCTGACAATTTCTTCATTGTCCGAAATGTCAATGAGTTGGTTAAAGAGAAATAAAAAAAGAGCTGACAATAAAATTGTCAGACTTTGGGAAGAAATCTACCAACTGCGTGAAAGGATAATTTTTCATTGTAAGAAATATGTAAATTGTCAGCTAATTGTTAGCTATTTTCAGACCATTAACAGTTCTGACAATATTGTAAGATCGGACTATCGTCTATACTTAGCTTTATTATATTTCAAAATTGTTTTGGGCACCATAACATTTATTTTAAGCTTTGTGACATTGTTTGAAAAAGTTTTACGATATTTGTATTATTTTGGGCATTTATTACCTTGGCTAATAAAACCAAACGCAAAGTTTTGGTTTTGGGCGAAAATACCTAATGCCGAAAATGGCATTCAAATCTCAATTTCGTACAAGAGTGGAGGGTGGAAAGTGGGGCTGTACGTTTTTACCCGACGATATGACAATTTGATTTTGAAAAAATAATTAACAAAAAATATATAATTTCACTTAATTAATTTTATTTATTCTTATTCTAAAATCTTATTTTTTTATACATTTATGTCCATTTAAATTATTTACAAAATTTTAATCTTAGGTATAAAAAAAAAATATATAATAAAAATTTCTAAATTCGAATAGATCTTGAAATTGTTCTTCTCAAAACACCCAATTCTCTTGTTTCGCTTAAAGATGATTTATGTTTCTTACTCAATGGTTCCTCTGATTTTACGATTCCATTTAATGAACCAAAAAAACAATTTTGTTTCGTTACTGGTACTCCAAGGTTTTCATTACGATGTTTCCTTTTGTTACTTAATCTAGCTAAAGGTTCTCTTTCTTCTTCTGAATGTTGATTTTTTATTTCATCATTGTCAATTTTGATGAAAAATATTATTGCTGGACTTGGAAATAGCAAATTGTAATATTCAAAAGTAAATTTTTCAAAAATTTCACTAGATTCATTAGAAATTTGTATTAATTTTATAAATTTGGATGGGATCTCAAAACGATCAAGAGCTGAAATTAAAAAAAAAAAAAAAAAACTCTAATATTATAAAAAAATAGATACAAATCTTTAATATTAGTTAACTTACCAATTTCAATACACTCTTCGTAGTTGGCATTTTTCGGACAGTCAATGTATTCCAATTGATCATTGTACATCATCTTCAAAGTTTTATTTTGATATTGAGCCATTTTTTTAAAAAGAATAAATTCAAAGAAGTACGAACAAAAATAATAATTTTATCTGATGTTCTCTGTTGAATGAGTTTTTCAAGTATGAAGAATGAACAACAATGCAAACGATATTTATACCTAAAGAGACTGAAAGTGGCGCCCAAAAAAAGAGTCATTTAAATTGAAATAATTTCACAATAACAACCCAATGCGAAGTCTACCTTTTGCGTATTGTTGTTTTGAAATAACACAATTGCAACCCTTGTATAGTTTTAGGTATCAAAAAATATCTATCCATTTAAAATACAATCGTACCTCAGGCCTGACATTGGAAAAAAACAATAACACAATAAAAAAATTTGGAAATAACAAACTTCAATGCTTGTGTGTGACTTGTTGAGTCATTTGTTTGGAAAGAGTGATAGATTGAGTGAGTAGAATAATCATGTTTTGAAATAAGTAGACAAATGAAAATGAGTGTTTTTTATCGTTTTGATATCAGCTGTTTATGACGAAAAGGGGTGCAAGGGGAATGAGTGATGTCTGCTCTTTTTACTTTTTTTTTGTTAAATAATTTCTCATTTTAACGCAATAAACATTTAAAAAGTGTTACTTTAACGGTCCTTAAAAGAGTCATTGCGGATTAGTCTTAGGCCTTAGCCTAAAGCATTTTAATAATAATATATTATGTAGTCTTATTTTACCATGCCTTTCTGTTTGTCTGCTTTGAAATTGTCTGTCAATTTTTATTACAAAAATATTTTCCATATATCGTCGCTACAATGCAGAACTAGTCTAAGTCCAAAATTTCAAAATGAGTTTTTTTTTACGTCATAAGGAAACTTTTTGTGTTTCGCGCATTTTCTACATATTGTGAATATTCCTACGTGCAGTAATTCTTCAGAATTTAAATAATAGAATATAATCATAATGTCGAAAGTTAGCATTTTACGCACTAAGGTTCTTCTTGAAAAATTTTGAAAATGTGACTTAGACTAGTTCTGCGTTGTAGCGACGATATGTAAGTTTACCTCTAATAGATACGTGTGTTTTCTTTTTCTGAGTTTATTTTTAAATAATTTAAATAAATTTTATAAATATTTTTTTATTTATTAAAAAAAATTATATTAATATAGTATTGTTTATTTTACAATTTTAAGCTTAAATTAAATTTTAAAAACATAAACAATAGAAATAACTTTTATATAGAATTATGAATAAATAAGTAACTTAAAGTTTTTATTTATTTTTCAAATTAATTTAAGTTTAAACTTTAATGGCAGCACATTCATTCATACTTCATTAAAATGATTTTTTTTAAATGAATTATTTATTTTTCTTTCACAAACACAACAATAATTTGTTTAAAATAGAAAATTAAGTATTTAGATCAGTTTTATAGTTTTATCTTACATATTTTATTTTTTTTTGTACATTCATACACTAAACATTCATTCGAAATGCTGATAATTTCATAATTATAAAATCCTATATTTAATATAATATTTTTTTTTTAAATAATGTACATGGTTAGGAATTAAAATCTTTTAACAAACAATTATTCTGAATTTATTGTTTCTCTTATCCAAGCTGCATTTGATGTAATTTTGTCATACATTCGGGGTCTTTCTACACCTGTTGGACCACAAGCTATTCTCCATGATGAAATACCAACTAAGGCCCATTGATTTGTACCTGGTAGAGTACATTGCACTGGAGCACCAGAAAATTCTTCCTGCTGTAAAGATAAAGAGATAATATAAATTTAATTATGGTAATACCAAAATTTATTCTAATATTGTCTTGGCTTTTATTTTTTAAAACAATTTCAATATTTTTTTTAAATTTTTGTTAAGATTTTTCTTCGGGGGCATAAATTATATATGTAGATATCTTTGGAAAGATTTTTTTTAAATTGTTTTCACCAAAAAATCATGAGTGCATGAAGTCGTTAAGGAAGATAAGTTATTTGAATTCTTTCTGGTTTTTTGATTTTTAAAATATTTTATTCATAGGTATTTTTGATAAACAAATTGAATATTTCTTATAGTGAAGTTTCGAATGCATGCATGGATAAATTTGTTTTTTCCTTTTACTCACAAGTAAATAAAACTTTATTGAACGTGCAGCTATACATACATTATGCAAGTCAAAATGTTAAGTTCCAAAATTCCATGCTATTAGAAGATCCCCTTCATTTTATGCCAAACCTCCGAAAAAAGTCAATGTTTGCCTTACGAAGATTATAAAACTCTGACTATAATGATCTCATTTTCAAGGTAAAAGTATTTAAAACGAGGAAAAATGTCAGGCTTAATCATTGGTGAATGCCAACTAGAAAGGGATGTGAGGCTTAAATTAATTAGATTTTTGCTTTTTGAAATGCAAAAGTTGATGAAAAAATGTGAAAAATAATATTCTTTTTTTCTAAAAAACTCTTAGCGATCATATAGAAGTACATGCAACCGAATTAGCGATAAAGAGACTTGAATACAATTTGCACCAAAAAAATTCTAAAATCTTGAAAATACGTTGATTAGGTAACCTTGAAAGGCTTATAATATAACTCGATGTCTGATTCATAACTGGCTGAACACAATGCCCTGCTGCAACTGGAATAGGAGCTGCAGCTGCAACTGCTTTAAAAAAATGTCGTACGTCGTTTTTTTTATCTGCCCACAATGAGCTGTACAGCTTTTTATATATTTTAAAGGAAAAAAAAACAGCCACGAGATTATTATTCAATTTTTTTATTTCCAATATTTTTCTTTTAATTAATATTTTTTTTCGCGACACAAATGAGCACTAAAAACTTCAATATTTTTTTCCGGCTCTTGTTTTCTTCAGATAAATTGAAACGTCAGAAGTGCTGCACGTGAAAAAGTTAAAAGTTGGTGAACCTTTGCAGCACCGTCTGCAGCACCGACTGCCGTTGCGTTGTGTTCGTAACATTGAATTTGTGTGTATTCAATATTTTGACAGCTATTCAGTTGCAGCTCCGTATCCATTGTGTTCAGCCAGTTATACGGCGTAAAAACGAGACGTCAGTACGTAACTTGTTCTTTTCACAGCTGTCCTCTGTTAGTGACGAACTTAAAACAATAGCCCATAGTCTGGCGATGTACAAAAAGGCCTGACCTGGACTCCTGGGGTTATTCGGAGTATATGGTGTAGTTTTTCGGGTAAATCGGACATGGAGCTTAAGCCGCCATCTTGAATTTTCTAATTACTAAAAATTAAAAAAAAATATTTAAAAACAACGGCAAAACTAACAGTGTCATGTATATCTTTCTTAAAAGCTAGAAATCCATTCTTCAGTTCTGTTTTCAAATCAAATTATTTTATAGAATACTTTTGAAAAATTAATTTTCAAATTCAAAATTTTGAAAAAAAAAAAAATGTTTCTATTTTAAATTTTTGAATTATTTTTTTTTTTCAAAATTTTAAGTCATTGTGTAGAATTTCTGTTTATAATATTTTATTTAATTTAAAAACAGAAATAAAAAATGTATTTATGGCTTTTAAAAAAACACAACACTGTTAGTGTTGCCGTTGTTTTTAAATATTTTTGTTTCTATTTCAAGTCAATTTTTTTTAAGAAAATTTGAAGATGCTGGCTTAAACTCCAGAACGATTTTTCCCGAAAAACAACACATAATTATTTCATTCATATCATTTGATTACTTTTAACATATGTGAACAACAATTTTTTGAAATTCATACTTGAAATAACTAGTCGAATTGACAAAGGTAGTGAATTCCACAATCTTATAGCGTGTACAACAAAAAGTCGTTGGCTATTTAAATAGGTAATACGGGGAAGAATTATATTTCGAGTTCGAATAGAGTTTGCAAAAGTTATTTTCTCAAACAGATAAATTGGTTGGTGTCTTTGAATTATGGTATGAAGGAATATGCAATTTCTTATATTTATATGTTGCCTGAGTGAACACCCAGTTAAATTAGATGAAAATATGGAGATGTGATCAAATTTACGAAGTCCATATTATAATATAAAGCGTATTGCAGAGTTAAATGCAAGTTCTAAATTTCGGAAAGAAGCTGAATCAGGATTACAGTAAACGAATGCACAGTAATTTATAAAAGGTAAAAAAAGAGCTTGAACCAGCTTCAATTTAATAGTGACTGGAATAACTTTGGAAGAGATGTAAAGCTGGCAACCATGTTTATATGATTTTCGCAAGAGAGTTTACGATTGATTATAATCCCAAGGTTATTTACTTCCTCCACATATGGTATAATACCATTATTTAATAGAAGGTGTATCGATTATATTCTTGGAGATGATTATGCCCTTGGATTTTTTAGGATTTAATAACAATTTGTTAACGTGAGCCCAAACATATTTCATATATTCGATCCAAGTCTTCATTTAATCTCGCAACACAGTCTTCGATCAAACCAATGGGTCTAGAGAACTTAATCTGAGCATCGTCAGCATAGAGATCCATTGTGGCATTATGACAAACGACAGGAAGGTCATTAATAAACAGAGAGAAAAGTAACGGACCTTATATAGACCCTTGAGGTACACCACACTGAACTTTCAAAAATGAGGAGACATCAGAGTCGGATTTGTAGATTATCGAATCGAATCCGAATTCCGATTTCGCGTCAGGTAACTATTGGTCTCGACTGGATCGTAAGATTGAATTCAAATTCAAATTTACCTCGTTTGGTTTCTACAATTTCCCAAACATTTCATAGACACATTGCACAAAACCAAACAAATTAAAATACCACCCTCATATTTAAAAGCAACTGTCATCTTGATCCTTAAATTTTTCTATCCAGTTCTTCATGAAATAATTTGAATCGATTCAGCTCGTAAAGTTGAATCGTATAGACTATAGAGAAATCCCATTTCATTCTAATTCAGGTCCATGAAAACGGAGTAAAATTCAGTACGGGACTGTGAGGTTCAAATGGTCTTAAAATTGAAAAAAAAAAAAAAAATACTATAATTTGGTATAAAAATTCTGTGTCAGGAAAATAATTACATACTAGAATTGGGCTGTGAGATCAAAATTCATTAGAGTTTCAACTTCTCAATGAAAGAATAACTGCACCACAAGTCAGTTTCTAAGTATTTTTTTGGCCGAAGGGGGGCAAGGAGGTATACCACTTAAAAATTTGATGTTAAACCACCAATTCTTTTTATAAACACAAAATTTTGAAACCTGCGAAGACATGTAGTTAAAAAATCAAAAATCGTCGACAAAATTTATAAAACAATTACATTTTTTCATTAATATTGGTAGGTAAAACTTAAATATAGTGCCCCGTGGCGTAGTGTTTAATGGGTTGGACTAACTTGCTGGGCATCCACCTAAAAACAAAAAATATTTTTTCGAAGAAGTGACAATAATGATTTGTCACAAATCCTCCAAGGGTATATCTCTTGTCATGAAAAAGTCATCTAAGCCGCTCGGACTCGGCAGAAGATAATAGGTCCTCTCAATTCTTAAAAAAATACCATTTGAAAGGTCACATTGTTTTCATAAAATTATCAGCTACAGATTTTCTTTTAGAAATTATTAAAGTTTTAAAGATCCTGTAGCTGAAACATTCATGTGAATCGAAATGTTCAATAGAATCGAATAGCAGTGGGGCTGATAAATTCCTAACAGATATTTTTAACAAACATTTTTCGTCATTCTGACTTTATTTTGAACTGTTACATTTCTATGTAAACTTCTGTTCCTTCCCAACTTAAATCTAAAAATTTTTTAATAGCTGTATTTTCTTCTTCAAAAGTGTATAACCAGCACAGCAAAGTAGGCAAGCAGTTCGAGTGAAAGTTAAATGTTCATAAAAAAGTGGCACGTTCACAACAAGAAGTGAGTTCTAAAATATGAAAGTGAAATATGAACCCGTTCTTCAATCAATTACACTCCAAAATTTTCATTTTCCAATGTAGTACCACTAGGAAAAGAATACTTTGGGCCAGTTTCACAGTGCACACTTAACAAAATAAGTGGCACTTAATTTTCCCATTTTGGCACCTAAGCCGCAGTTTTACTACCTGAGTAAGTGGAACTTAAGTGGCCAACATGGGAGACTTAAGTGTCACTTATTCCGATAAGTTTACACTGCGAAATTGGGAATTAGTTTTCCAAATTTGGCACTTAAGTGACACTTACTTCACTGTGAAACTGGCCCAAAACAAAAACAATATTTTCTATTGCTTTACTTATTTTTAAAAATTTATTTGAAATTAACAACTGTTTTTTTTTAAGGTTTTTTTATGAATTTGTGTTCAGAAAATTTGTTTTTAAATATTTCATAATCTCAATGCAGGGTTTGATATAATACACAAATCAAAGATCAAACATTTTAGCATATAAATTCTCACCCTAGAAGAGATACAAATCAAATGAGTTCATTATGTTTAGCTTAATAAAATAGAAACATTAGAGCAGATAAGAACTATCGTTATAGTTTGACTTTTTAATCAGTATTAATATTTTGATACTGGTGGAGATGAATTCGGAGGTTAAAATATAATTTTATTTCACTAATTGGAATATTATTTTTAATTGATTACTTTTCACTACAGCTCGGAGCATTTTTTAAATGGCTTTCAACACAATAATTGTGTCAACGTTTAAATACAGTCAAGGCGCCGCACCGCTGACGAGATTTCTGTCAATGTGTCCTAATTGCACTGACAGGGCGATTACACGTTCACAAAAAATAGCCAATGCGTTGAACCCAAAATTTATATCAACGCAAGTGTCAACGCAAGTGTCAACGCAAGTGTCAACGCAGTCGGCAATGCATTGACAGTGTTCTGCGTTGACGATCACACCTCTTGACAACTTTGACGAACATTTCATGTCATTTTGAAGTCAGAGAGTTTTAAACGTCTAAACGTAGCTTTAGAGCCTATTATTCAACTCAATCTTTAAGGTAGAACTAGAATAGGCGGTAGCTGTCGGAAGCTACTGTCAAAACCGAACGAAAAGTTGCTTTCCAAAATGTCAAATTCATAAGTCACCCATAGTGCACTTGAGTGGTTGGAAGTGATTGGGTACGTTCAATGCATTACGTTTTAGATCTGAATTTTCAGAATGCTGAATTTGTAGAGCTTCTGATTGGCCACCTGTCATAAAAAGTTAGATGACTTTTAGTTACGTTTATAGTTACATTTTATCTGAATTCTCAGACAAGAAATTCTCATCTGAAAATTCAGATGAAAGTTGTTTGTGGTGGGGGAAGTGCCAAATCAGCTGAAGCACTGCACATAAAAGCTGAACTTTATAATTTTCGTCTTGTTGGTGGTTGATTTTTTTAGTTTTCATCATGAAAATTCAATACTTATTTAAATGAACGAACTTTTTGTTTATTGTTTAATGAATTTTTAAATCAACAATTTTTTATATTGATGTTTGGAAAGTTTTTCTATAATTTTTTAAGTCATACATATCAATAAAAAGACTTTTGATGAAAATAATGAAACCTGTTGCTGATTTAGTTACATGTAATTTCATCCTCACAACAGCTATTCACGCTCAAAGTTTAATATACGAATGTAATTAAAGTTCTATTTTATTTCGCTTAAATGTAAATCCTACAGGTAAATGCAGGAATTTGACACAATGACTTTCGGCTGAAATTTCAGATTTTTTTTGCGTTCAACGACATAAATTCAGAAATCTGAAAATTCAGATGTTAAGGGATTTTTATTGAAACTGCCCATTTTTTTTTATTTTTCGTACGACCACGTACGTTGGCTTCCGCCTTTTCTAGTTCTACTTTAAGGGCCAGTTTCACAGTGTACAATTAACGAAATAAGTGGCACTTAATTTTCCTATTTTGGCACTTTAGCCGCGGTTTTGTTGCCTGAGTAAGTGGAACTTAAGTGGCCAATATGGAAGACTTAAGTGTCACTTATTCCGATAAGTTAACACTTTGAAATTGGGAAATAGTTTTCCATATTTGGCACTTAAGTGACACTTACTTCACTGTGAAACTGGCCTTAAGTGTAGATAAACATTCATGTAAATTATCTGACATATTTTAACATTCAAATATAATCTGATGATGTAAAGATGAATGAATTGGTATCTAACTTAAACTCAATTAAAAACGAATCGATAGCTATGCAATATTTGTAAATAAGCGGGCATGATTAAAAACGTATTATTTGTCTGTTTTAGATATTAAGTACTTAAAAGCAAAAATTCGCTGACAAAAAAATCCAAAACTTACTCAAATAGAAATTAGAAGGCGAATCTACAGATAAGCACATCTTCTCAATAATTAATATCTAATCTATTTATCCTGCAAAACATGCTAGGACTTGAACTCAAAATTAACTAAAACAATAACATGTGGCTTCTCAGACATCGTTGTTATTTCAAAAACAATAACAATACATTAGTCTTAAATCGTAATACAACATTATGACATACAGGTAGGCTGACCAAATGTCCTCTTTAAAAAGGACAAGTCCTCTTTTTGACCTGATAAAGTTTTGTGAGGTATCGTTTTGAAAAAATAAACAATTTTTCCTATTTTTTTAGGTTTTTCAATTTTCAAATTTTTTGGTGAATCAAAACAAGAACAAAAAATTTATTTTGGTATTAAAGTATTTTTTAAACTAAAAATTTAACTCATTCCTAAATCACAATAAAAATATGTTTTGTATTTAGTTTTAAAACTATATTACAAAGAGCTCCGACATTTAAGTAGAAAAAAAGGTCCAATGACAAATTGAAGGTGTCCCGAAAAAACAAGTTTTGGATGCATTTGTTTCTCAACAATGACTCGTGTATTTTCTGAACGCCAAATCCGACAATTTTGATGGTTAACGAGGCCATAATATGAAGACGAAAACGAGCTTCATCGCTGAAAGTGATTTTATTATAAAATCGCCGGCAAACCTTAATTATTATTTCCAAGTGCTGCTTAGAAATGAAAATGCCTTGTTCTTATTCAACTGTCAGCCGTGCGTCGAGTTGTCTTTTATTAAGAAACACGTTGCGTGAATTTTGGGGCACTCTTTACAATCAAAGCTTAAATAGTTCCTGATATAAAAAATGATATTTTATTATTTAAAGTTATTTTCATGTTCAATAACTAATAGATTTTATGATTTTTTTTTTATTTTTTGTTTTGTTATTGTTATTGTTACCTTTTGTTCATCCAATATACATATCAAAAAAATATTTTTTTTTCGTTTGAGATTTTTTCGGATGTCCTCTTTTCATTGGTAATAGATCTGGTCACCCTAGGCCTAATTATACGGCATATTAATTTTACATTCGTAATAATCGAAATTGAGTTTAAAGCGTAAAACACAAAGTTACTTTTCTGTTAGCGCTGACTCCGTTACGCCACTATACCTTCGATTGTACTTTAACTGACGTCTGTCATATTGGTAATCAGCTGTTAGAAAATTTGTTTGTTTTCATTTAAAGTTATTTGAAATCAATAATTCAATAGACAAAAAAAAAATTATTAAATAGGAAAATGCACATTTTTACCCATTTTTACATTTTTACACGCACAAATATTTATTTATTATTAAAAAATTTTTTTCACAAAATAATGACTTAGTTTCTGAAAATTCCCTCAAATAAAATATCCGTAGCAAAAAAAAGTAGAAAACATGTCGCTTAAACACCCATATCCATATCAAAAACAGTAGAAAATATTTCAACTTTTACTACAGCTTTTGCCAAGTTACGTATATATTCTGTTCTTTTTGCGTATGTCAAATTGAAGGTTGAGCAAAAAAGCTAAATTGTGATAGGTTGTTAGCGATTCCTATGGTTCAACTTTAGCCGTCATTCAACGCTAACACAAGAGTAGCTTTGTGTTTTCCGCTTAATATATACGCTTATAAAACAAAATGCGCACGACTGGGTCGCACGAACTTGCTCTTATGTGCGATCACACTGTGGTTTAAAAGTCCGAATATTTGAAAAACTATTTATCTGATAAAAGAAATAAATTAATTTTAAGGGAGCCTAAATTTTGTGCCACTTACAAAAAATTTAGTTTAGTTAAAGATATTAGATAGTATTATGTTAGTATATAAATATGACCTTTATAGCACCGTGTTGCACATAGTATATGAATGGAACCTACAGTTTATACCTACCTACTGAAAAATTGTTAAAAATCAATAAAATTAGAAACAAAGCAATTAAACAACCTTTGAAATTGATTTGACACCAACACGATGTATATCTACCATCTGATTTCTTAAACAAATCTCAATTTATGAAAAAAAAGAAGTTTGAATATCGTTGGAGCGGTTTTTAAACAAATTATTTTTTTATACATAAAATTTGTAATTTAAAAAAAAAAAAATTGGTACCCAATTTTGTAGGTACCCAATTTTTTAGAGTTTATTAATGCGGAGTTAAAAAAAATAATTTCACATGATCAATTAAATATGTTTTTTGCAAATTTTGTCACTTTCAAAACTTTTTGAAACATTCTCCATACAAAAAATTATCAAAATCAGTTGAACCGTTTTTGAGAAAATTTAAAAATCAAAAAATTATTCTATGGGAACTACCATTAATTATAACCATTTTTCACAAATTTTTTTTTATAATGGTAGCAAACTTGTAAAAAAAAATTACTGATTTTTTTTTTTTGAAGTTCTCACTTTTTTGAGAAAAATAAGATTTTCATTTTTTTGTTAAAAAAAATTGTACGGCTGCTACTGTTATTTTTAGTCCTAAAAAATGAAAAAAAAACCTGCCGGAGAAATGCCCAAAAAAGGCTAGGTACCAAGTTTAAAATTATTTGGTCACAAATGACCAAACTGGCAACCGTGCTTATAATACATTTACTCTCGCATTAGGTATGCAAACTGTCAAAGAATGAGTAGATTAGATCCATTCTTAACTCTTCAATTAATGTCACTCGTTGAGAAATATAACGGCTCAATTATAAAATATCTGTTATTAGTTATTTAAATAAGTTATATGCCATCATAACAATCATATTCCTATTCATGCAAAATGGCGCCTGTGTATCCAAAAAAAATCGATAATAGAGAGAAAAAGTTCCGTTTAACACGTTATACATACCTACCTACCTGCTGAACTTATTTTAGAACATTATTATAAGCACAGTGTTAATTTAAAGTTTTTTGTGAAAATTCAGTATGGTCGGTTATATTTTAATGTTTAGAATCCTATAAAGATTTAAGATTTACATCAATACTTTTTTAAAAATAAATCTGAATAGGTATTATAAAAAATTGGTTTATTTAAAATCATTCTAACAATTTTTATAATAAATGTTCATTCATACCTATTTCAAAAAATCTCAGCGCAAATCTACATATTTAAGAATTGTTATTGTCTATTTAAAAAAAAATAATCTTTAATAATAATAAGTACCTACCATGCATTACACATACCTATACCTACATTACATTGTACCTACCACCTACCGTTAGATATATAACAATTGAATTAAAGCCACTTGAGCACTAACCGCAATTTCATTTATGATCCATCCCTGCACCTTTTTATTTGTTTACATTATTTGGTTTATTAACATTAATCTCCAATTAATTTAAGAGCCGAGCTCGTGCTTCTAGCTCAAAAACAGTTACCTACCTAATCAATGCCCATAAAACATTTGTATAAAGTTGAATGAATCCGTAATCTAGTCAATCGTGAGTCGTGTGTGAGTCATTAATTTTTTTTTAATTCTATTTTAGTTTATTTAATTTTTTTATTATTATGTATTATAAATCACGATCAGCTTAATCTATATTTTGTTGTTGCATAATTGAGCATATAGCTGACTGCTAATTGAATATTATAGAACTAGAATAGTGGCACACGCTAAGAATTCATTTGGCATGCATAATTTTTTTTTTTTTAAGCAGCTGAGCGAGTAAATTTATTTAAAGAAAAAATAAAACGGTCGCTTCATACGATAGCACGACACGTCAGAACATGAAAATTTTGTAACCCTCGTCTCTCGCTAGAAAACTATTATATTGCACTCAATCGTTGTTGTCGTTGTGTTTTGAGTGTTGCTTCACTTTTCGGTTCAACAAACGCTCAAACGAGACCGAACGTGAATCTGACTCAGTGTGAAAAAAAGTAGTTGCAGTTTGTTTTTGACTTGTGTTTGATAATTTTTATTTTTATTCGTTCCAATTCTACAGTGAAGTGTGGTTGTGTTTACGATAGCTTAACTTCTTTTCCTACCTGAAAATAAGGGATGCTCTCTACTCTGCGATATCTTCTACACGTCTTATAAAATAAAAGGGTGTCATCATCATCATAATAAAATAAATTTTGTTATTGTTGTTTTCGAAAAGTGTAAACAAGGATTAGTTTGTGAATTACCCATCTCACTACCTATTTATTGTGAAATTAGAATAAAAGCAACCAGTTTTGTTCATCCTGCTATCATTTCCGATCAATTCGTTGAACAGAAAACATCTGAGCGGAAGTTTATAAAATTTACATATTTTGTTTCTATCGAAGTGAATCCTTTATAATTGTGAAAATGACACAACAACAAACCAAGACCTTAAAGATGATGTACAGTGGAAATTTGGAACACATATCCTGCCCAATTAAAGCTAAATACGAAGAGTGTATTGAACTTGGTAAGTCCTTTAGTAACAACTTGCTTATTGTTTTTTTTTAAATTTCTAACGTTTTTTTTTCATCTCATTTTAGCTCGTGAACGTTTTGAAATTCCTGAAGAATTTAAAAATTATATTCAAATCTCAAATGGATCGAGATATGTGTTTGGAAAATACACATTCGAGTACTTCAATATGTTATTCCCAAGTCCAGAAATTATATTCTACATCAAGTTAGACTACAAAGGACTTTTGGGAACTTTGGAATCAGAAGAACGAACACCATTGACCAAATTGAATAACAAAAGAAGAAATAGCGACTATGAACATGAAGGAGTTCCGGTTACAAGGCAAAATTGTTTTATTGGATCAATTGATGGAATTGAAATTGATTCACCAGATACTGAGGAGCCACAACCAAAGAAACAAAAAATGATCATAACCAGATCCAGAAAATCTTTGAAGAAAATATCTTCGAGGAAGTCAATTCGTATCTAAGGAATAATATGTGACTGTACATATTTATTTTATTTATTAACATATTTTTAATTTTTTTTTTAAGAAATACCATTGAACTGATTTTTGTTATATTTTTTTTGTTCATAACATGTAAGTTTTTTTTACAACAGAAAATATGTATCATCTAGCATTATAGCGTCTAGGTTTACTTATTTATGTTTTATATCTAAGAAAAGTTCCTTTATAAATTTATGCTTAAATATTGAAATTTATATATTTTATTTTTAATATTTGAAACAATTATGAGAATCTAAAAAAGAAATATATATGTTTATCAAAAATTAAACCCTTTCATGTCTTTGTTCAGTCTGAATCCCGAAAAAACGATCACAGATTATTTTTTTTTGTATGAGGTTTGAATCTCTGCAGGAGTTATTCTTTTTTTCTGGAATTAGCAAGAACATTTGGTTGATAATGAAATTTGTTTTACGAGTGATTATGATTAGCGCCAGCGGCGCCTTTGCAACATTTGCCACACCTATCACTGGGGTTGGTGACATTATTAGTCATACATAAATAAACAAACAAAATCCTATGTAGGTATAAACCCAAATTCTCAGGACAAATCTTATGATTGAGAAAAAATGTATTTGCTTCATAAAGATAAGTCATTCTTGCAGTCACTTCAATTAAATATATACATTCATAGGTTATGGTAAATATGTACCTATTACCGAAAACTCTTAGAAAGTAAGTTTGATGATGTTTGAGTTATACTTTTCATCTTTCATAAAAACCAAGAATCAGAAAAATTCATAATAATAATTAATAATAAATTACTCGGTTAAACTACTTGGGGTGTTTTATTTTGATGCACCAAAGGCGGTATATGTAAAGTAAAATAGCAAGTAATTCGAAATTTGATCAAATTTTATAGTATGATGATGAGGAAGACGGTTATTTAGCAAATCTGTACGTGCATCTTTCTATATGTCTGTTCAGCTGCACCCTAAAAAATAAATCAAAAATGGTTTATGCAAAGGAAAAAGTCTAATAAGTCGTGAATTTCTTAATTTAAAAAAAAAATATATATGAATTTTACATATTTTATTAAATGTTTTATTTTATGAATTAAGACATGAATTGTTTTGATTTTATCACTCAAAATTTACCAATAAGTGTTATACGATGACAAAAAAAAGTCTAATTAACTGCGCATTTCCGCATGCAGAGCTTAAACAAATCTCATCTTCAAATTTATCAACCAGAATTTCCATTCGTATGACTATGACCGTTATTTAAACGGTCTGATTGATAAATTGTAGATGAGATTTAATTTTTTTCTCTCTCCAATAAATCTTGATGGTTGACCAAAACATTTAAAAATATGTGCACGGCTGGGTCACACGAACTTGCTCTTGTGACCACTTGCGATCACATTGTGTTTTTTTAAAGTTTTAATATGTATTGCAAAAACTGTATTTATCTTATAAAAGAAATAAATTAGTTATGGGAGCCTACCACCAGCTGCTTAAAACGTAGTTAAGTTTAAGGTAGTATTATGAGAGTAGGTACATTTATTTATGAACAATATAGTACCGTGTTGCAAATATGCATGGAACTTACAGTTTAGACTGAAAAATTAAAAAAAAAATACGTATGGAGATAACTAAATATATATTGATTCAACAACCTCTGAAATTGTTTTGACACCAATGCGGTGTACATCATCCGATTTCTTAAGGAAATCTTAATTTATGAGAAAAAAAATTGAAAATCTTTGGAGCGATTTTTTAAAAAAATAGTTTTTTATATACATATAAAATTTTGAAAAAATAAAAAAAAATGGTACGCAAGTTTTTAGCATTTATTAATGCAGAGTTAAAAAAATAAAAACAAAAATATCATCTACCCATTTTCGAAATATGGAATTTTCAAATACATAATAATTTTAAATTTTTTTTAAAAATCAATAATTTATTCTTTTGAAAATTTTGGTATGCAAAATTATTATTTAAAGCTTTTGTGCAAAAAAAATCATTAAAATCAGTTCAACTGATAATGTGATAGTCGAAAATCGAAAAAAATGGTTCTATGATATCATTTTTAAACAATAGATAAAATTTTTTTTCCAATAATATGTACAGACGTTAGTTTACACAAAAATTTTAATCAAAATCGTAGGTGTCGTGTTTAAGAAAAATGAGATTTTCAATACCGGTTTTTAAACATTTGTATGGGAGGTACCGTTATTTTTGGATAGAGGAATAATTTTCATTTAAAATCTGCTAGATAATGTTAAAAAAATGCTGGGAGCCAAGTTTAATAAAAATTGACTGGGTCCTTTTCGAAGTTCTCAAAAAAAAATTTGAATTTTTTTTTAAAACCCAAAAAAATTTTTTTCAAAATTGTAAAACTTTTTCAAACTTGATCAATATCAGTTAAACTGTTTTTAAGAAAATCAAAAATCAAAAAATTATTCTATGGGAGGTACCATTTTTGACCATTTTTCGGAAATTTTTTTTTGTAAATTGGTTGCCTTTTTGTAAAAAAAATTACTGAACTATTTAAAAAAAAAGTTGTGGGAACGTTTTTGAGAAAAATAAGATTTTCATTTTTGCTAAAAAAATTTGTTGGCCAGGTACCGTTATTTTTGTTCTTAAACAAAAATGAAAAAAACGTGTGGAGGGAGTGCCCAAAAAACGCTAGGTTCCAACTTTGAAGAAAATCGACCTACCCGTTTAGGCTGCAGCCGAAAGGACAGACAGAGTGCAGATAGACCGACCGACAGTCAGACAGACGAACAGAATTACGAGACCCACTTTTTACGACTTCGCTATCATCGTATAATGTCAACTTTGATCAAAATCCCGAGTTCGATTTTTTTACGAATCCATAACTTACCATAGTAGTACCTATATATCGCAAGTAAAAAATCAAAATAAAGGTTTCTCTCAGACCTTGACCGAATTTTTTTTTTTAAATAAAGGTTTTTGGGTGACTTTTATTGAAAATAGCAACAAATAAACAAATAGGAGCTACATATTAAAGAACCTTTCAAAAGGTTGAGCTTTGTTTCTGATATCTGGTTTTTAGCAAATTTTTTAAAAATAGGCAATATTCAAAACAATCAGTTAATTATGAAAAACAATAAGTACAGCCATATAAGCTATCTGGATGTATGTATAAAAAATATAAAAAATGGTTACTTATGTTCTTATGATCCCATAAGACTATTTTTTTCTTATTTTAATATTTTTTTATTTTGAAATTAATTGAAAATTTTTTTTTCATCAGCATCATCAGAAATGAGGACATTTCCACCAAATTTGCACGAAATTTGGTAGTAGGTTCCCCCAAACCAAAGCGAATCTATCGCGGTGACGATAAAAAAATAATAACAAAGTGTTGTTTTCATTCACAACCACGTGTTCTTATTATTGTTTTCGCTGTCGAGTTTGCCACGATAGTTTCGCATTGTTTCGGGGGAGCCTTAAACCTTACGAATACACCTAAGTGGAAACCATACATAGTTGAATCGATTGAAAATGTCAAAATTCAAACAACATTCAAGAAGAAATATCAAAAACAAGTGATTAAAGACCAAATCAAATATTATTATTATGAAAACTTAGTTTTAGGTCAGATTCACACTATTATGTGTCGAATGCCGATACCGATATAATCTTGCAGTTGCAATTTAAGATAAAACACAATAAACAATAAGAAATGAAAGCGTATTCGGATTTCGGTATCGATGGTGTAATTGTTCTAGTTTAAGAACCAGTGTTGTCACTTTACAACAACTGTGGTAAATCTACCACTTTTTCGGGATTTTTCAAATCTATACCACTACTACCCCGGGAATAGAAAATTCTATCACTTTTTTCCCCAAATACAAAATAATTTGACTAGATTTTGCAATCAGTGCTATAAGTTGTGAATAAAGGGGATTATAGTTATTTCTTTAAAATATTTGATAAATAAGGCAAACATTTATTTTTCCAACGAAAATCTAAATAAAATTCAATTTTTAAAACAAACAAAATGCAGGCAGCAAGATATTTGACCGCTTAGTAGTATTTGAAGTTTCAAAAATGACAGTTTATCATAATCATGTTAATTCCTAAACAAATCTCATAAATAAAAAAAAATTAAAAATTGTTGGAGCGGTTATTTTTTTTTAATCAATTTTTTAATATTTTAATAAAAGAATTGGTATTTAGTATTTATTAATGCGGAGTTAAAATATTAATATTGAAAAAAAAATTATCTACCCATTTTCAAAATATCTTATTTTCAAAAAATAATTTTGAAAATTTAACTAGAAATCCAAAATTTGTATTTTGAAAATTTTGATATGCAATAATATTTAAAATTAAAAATGACAGTTTCATTAACGGTTCTTAAACACAATAGTTTGGTAGGTACCGTTATTTTTGGTCCTAAAAAAAAGAAGAAAAAAACATGTCGCAATTAAAAATGGAACAAACATGATTTAATAATAGTTCAATAAAAAGTGCTTGAAATTAAATGAAAAAGTAAACTCATATATTTTGTTCCTTTTTCACTAATTGTCCGTTAACTTTTAGTTTTAATTCACGGTGTTAAAAAAATATAGAAAATGTAAGAAATATATTTAAATAAAATAAAACCAAAATTAATAATTTATTAGAAAGAGTCAAGAAGAGTGAATTGCTGTTTTCACTTTCGTTTTAAATTAATATTTGAAATAAATAAATATGTGGGAGGTACATAGGTATACTAAGACAAAGATTGATATGTCGAAAAAATCAAGAAACAATTAAAAATCTTATAAAATTATTTTCTTGGAAGGATTCCAAACATTCTATAATTATATGCTCTTTAAAATAAATCTTGTGGATAAGAAATTGGATGATTTTGAGTGAAATAATAAACATTTAAAATTGTATCCTGAAAAATTGACATAATTAAGAATAGATAGATTTATTTTCTTATCTACCAATGAAAATCTGAATCTACAACTATTATTTGGCGAAATCTACCACGATTCTAAATTTGAAAATGACAACACTGTCAAGAACATTTAATGAACATAATCGAGATTGCATCGATAACAGGGATGCCACTTTACTGATTTTGCAATAAATCTATTGCACTTTTCGGAAAAAATAAATCTACTGCAATCAATTATATTGTTCATTTTTTTCATTATTGTTTCATTTAATTTTTAGTAAAAACAATATAGATACCTAATGGATTTCTCTTTTGGTTGTAATAAATCGTTCGTTATCAAATATTTCTCGATTTTGATTTTCTCAATTGAAAGTTGCACCCAAATTAAAGAATAGCTGAATGAAAAATGAAAAGCGAGTTGTGTAAAAAGGTTGAATTTGAATTTTGGCGGGCCTCTGTGTTGAAAGAACCAAACAAAAATAATATTGCATACGTTTTTAACAGAAAACTATAAAAAAATAAAATAAAATTTATTCGAAATAAAAATCTATTAATCAACTAAAAATCATAATTTGAAGAAAATGTTGAGCTAGTATATGTTTAATAGAGAGCAACAAAAAGAGCAATCGACAGTAAAAGTGATAACCGCCTGTGAAGCAGCTGCTATAAAAAAAAAATTGTAAAAATCTACTGCTGCGGCCTATTTCACCAAATTATAATTTACAAACAAAAAATTGTATTTGTAAGCTACTCTTAAAAATTTGTAAACAGATTTTCTGTTTCACAAATTACAAAGTTTGTAACAAAGACGAAAAAAGTTGTACAAAATACAGTTGTAGTTTACAATTAAAAAAACATACGTTTCACCAATTATATGGCAGATTTGTAAACTTACATTTATTCTCATAAATTTGTTAGAGTCTTATTTGTAAAATGCAAAACAAAGTGTTAGAAACTTCAAAAAGAGGCTCATAAGTATTAAGTAATCTATAATCTATATAATAATTAGTTCTTCCTTTTCACATAGGTACATATATTGGTATTAATTTTCAAAAATATGTCTACTTTTTACTAACTTAATTCTGCCTTTCAAAATGTGGCAAATTTATAAACAAATCACATTTTGCCCACACAATTTGCAAGTTTTTACGTTTTAAACCCAATTTTAATATAGAAATCAAAATCTGTAGAAGAAATTACAAGTCATGATTTATCTTCTGTAAGTTTTTTTTCCATAATTCAAGAAATTTTTGTAAAATTCTTTTATTTTTAGTTTTCACAAATAGCTATGTATCTACTTGTAAACTACAAACTAAAATTAGTATTGGTGAAACGAAAATAAATATATTCCCACAAATTTCGCTTTGAAAATTACAAATACATTTTTGTAATACAAACATTTTGTGAAACTTTTTTCAATAAATTTTGTCGAAATTCCCTTTCAAATACAAATTTGTAAGTTGGTGAAATAGGCCACTGGGCTATATGGGTGGCAACACTAAACTTAAGAAATTGCATACTTTTGGGTGTTAATGGAGTTGTGAATTGGGTTAAAATGATATTATGTAGGTAATTGAAAAGATTATAGATCTAAATCTAAAGAAATTGGGAAAATATTTAATTCAATAATGCAAATTGTAAAATTAAATAATATTTTAAAAGATATCTTCTTTGTTGAGAATATAAGTTAAATATTTTTTCAAGAGATCGATACCTAATCGTTCCAAAATCGAAATTTTGACTAAAATTATCGAATTCCCTTTACTTGTAGTTAATTTTGTGTCGTTGAAACAATATCGTCAAGACAACAGTGCCTTTTTTTTGAGGTTTTAATCAAAATTATAACATTACGATTATGGAGAAGTTGAACCAAATTTTCTTCGTGTAGTCCATCGATCTGTTTGTCCTTGAGTCTGTTTATAAAGTTCAAGTGTGTTTTTGAATATGAAACTTGCCAACATGTACAAGTCACTATCTATAAATTTTGTACTTAAAATGCGAGAGTTTATACCTCCATACCTACATAATTATTATTTATACGCCAATCACATTTTTATTTATATTCCCTTCTTGGTTTACTTTTTTTTCCTTAAAATAACAGTTTTATCGTATAAGAAAATAAAAACTTATAAAAATAAATTACCACTGATAAAAACAAAATATACATTTGTTATATTTTCAATTCAAATTAAAAAGTTTAAAAAGTGTGCCAAAAGATTATTACAGTAAAACCCGCTTAAAAGAAACTGCAAAATGTCACAGTCTTTCGTTCACTTAAGCGGAGTCCGTATAAGTGAAAAAAATTTCACTTAAGCGGATTTAAAAATTCCAAAAAGGGTTCTGACGTATCACAAATTCAAATGTCATTTTCATGATGAAAATTTGGTGGAGGTGAAAAATAAAACAGAAGTAAAAGCGTTCAGAAAATTTTTTGTTCTATTCTATTAAATTTTTTTCACTTAAGAGAGTTTTTTTCAACGAAAAATATTTAATTTTACTGAAAATATGTTTCAGGTATCCGGGTTTTTCACTTAAGCGAGTTTCGCTTAAGCGGAGTGTTATAAAGGTAATTATTCGACAAAAACTCTGGGATGAAAAAGTGTTTCAGATACGCGGGTTTTACTGTATATCAAAATCATAATTAACCACTCACCGTACAATCGTGTTTTTGGAATGTGGCTTCCGTGCACATACTATTCACCGTCGCAATTGAGACATTCTCGCATGCAGACATATCACCAATTTTCAATTGGACCCTCTGTAAATGATCCCGCTGCCTGGACCAACCCAATGTATTGCAATTCGTCCATGGTGTCTGTTCAGTCGATCGCGCTGTTGTCACAAAGTTTACAGGTAATTTCTGTTGGCCTAAGGAACGTGCCTTCTGTGAGTAATATTCCATTTGAGGCACACTCTCTGGCAGTGGATATGATTGGAATGGACTTGGTTGTTCAACTGCCCGTGGCAGTCTTGAACCATTGCTTTCTGAACTATCAATATCAGATGAGTCAGTACTAAGTACAGGTTTTTCTAATGATGGGGCAACAAAGAACTGTTGCGTTTCTCTTGCTGATACCTGTGCTTTGGCCGATATATCACGTAATTGATGACGTTCACCCTCCAGCTTCTCAGCTTTGGGAGTTAGTGTTCTTCTTTGGTAATCTGGACGGAGTTTCTTATCTAACTCATCAGGCAAGCAAACAGGCCGAACAAAGTCAGAAAATACCACTGGAGTCTCGAGGCGGATTAAAGCGGCTGTTGAACCTTCAACAGGACTTTTAATTAAACCTATTACTCGTCGACGTTGTGTCCATGGAGAATTGGCATTTAGTCGTACAGAACCGAATATTGCCATCCAGGTAGCTCGAGGTTGTCCTTGGAAACAGGACTCTGTTGTGAGTACCCAATCACGAGAAACCTGATGATGAAGAGAAATTAAATTCATCAAAAGTCAAAACAATGAACTACCAAATTCCTACCAAAGTACCATCACAAACATGCGTATCTTCTCTGTACAGGGCTACAAGCCATGGCCAATCCCCAGGCGATGACATCTTTGGTAAGGATGTATGTTTTGGCGATAACACCGATTGAACTCCACACTGCAATTCACCACAGCTCACATAGAGTACTCTCTTGTTTTGACATATTGTCCGGATAAAGGATATTTCTGGAGCATGAGGATCAAGAACTCGGACATAGTCCTTAAGATTTTCTGTATCATTGCGGATTTCAAACAGCTGGACCGATCTAAAGGCGTACAAGAAAAGGTATAAGTTAAAGGATTTGCAGTAGTCTAATTCCATAAAACGATCGTTTTCGTTTTACGGAATTAGGCTCCAGAAGAATTCGACAAAAAACAACACATTCCTAATTCGAAACCTTCATTACAATACTCACTCATAACCTAGAGACTTGCACAAGGACTCAGCAACAGTTTGTCTCACTGTGTCTTTTTCTGTACCATCCAGGCCTTCAGCACAAAGTTTTCCAACAGTTCCTTTCTCTGAGAAGACTGCAAATCCTTCTGAATGAAATCTTGGTTGAAAAGGCACCAATGGTTCTGGTTTAATTAAAGCTGATGCCAAAGGGGCTATTGATACTAAAACCACACAAAGAATCGTTTGAATATGAATAAGAAATACAAAATACAAATACTTCCCACTCCTTCTACTTACGACAATCTTTTTCATCTGAGCCATCGGGACAATCAGCCTTTCCATCACATCGAGCCTTCTTTGATATACAAGCCCTTCCACGGCCACAATACAATGAATTCGGTGGACAAAATGAACAAGATCGTTCATCTGAAAGATCCGGACAATCTCCGATTCCATCACATAATCTTGGCGACAAAGCATTGCTCTGCAAATCTTCGGAGCATCGGGGTTTGTGGTGACAAGATTGCATTCCGGTAGATTCAGGGAATGCTTCACAATCGAAGAACTTTTTAAACCTATGCAACAACCGATTGCCACAACCTTTCATGAAAATTTGACAATATTCCCGGCACATAACTCCAGGCGTTGGCTCTAAATAGCCATGCGATTCACAAGGTGGTTGCAAAAGTCGACAAACAAAGTCGAATGCTTCTCGAAAGCACTCAGCATCGACCATTTCACGAAAAGCTATTACATCAGCCTCGACTTCTTTAATAGAAGTATGACCTAAAAGATTTGGATAGGTAGTAGAATTGTAGCCTATCGAACGACAATAGTTAAGTTTGAGAGGTTCACAATATCTTGGTGGCCTAGGAGTGGTTGTTACTAAAATCGGAATCTCATCATCTTTTTCCAGTGGTGACGATGACATTATAGGCTCTTCAATTAATCCAGTAACTTCTTTGATTGTCAAACTCTCTGGATCAACTGTCATATTGGCAAAGTATCTTCGGTCTTGAGCTGTAATCTCTTCTGTAAAAATGGCTAGAAGATCAGCAGTCGACACAAGCCCGATATAAGGATCAAAGATTACATTAAAGTGAACAAGGATATCATTGGTATCATCAGTTCTATATAAAACAAGATCTCATAAAAAACATAAATGCAAAAGAGGGAATGATGGTAGAACTTACCCATCAAGTGCCAATATCTCAGTTCCCTCAAAAGGCTCCCTTAAATCGGACCTTCTCAAAAGCAGATTTATTCTTTCTCTGTAATCTCTTGATTTGTGTTGAAATCTTATTGACATTTGATCCGCTAAATCCATAGACCATTTATCATTCACAACTCGAAACCTCCCTCTAAACGTTCGATCAGGTAAAGGTTCTGGTCTGAAGTAGGTATCTACAAATATAATTAAAAAAAGGTTTATATGTAGTTTTCTGATTGAAATTTGAATGAAAAATAATTTTTAAACTTACATCCAATATAAACAAACGCTCCAGCTACAAGCAGAGCGACTAGAAAACCTGTTATCACAACACAACCACATTTTTGACTATCGCCGATTTTTCGTCTAGTAAATCGGATGTCTGAATCTGTGGAAAGGACTGATTCGGATTTACGGCCATGACTGTGATGTTGGTGGGGCTTGTGATGTCGTGTGCAACGTGTATTGTGAAATGTTTTCTGTGATGGAACATGGCCATTTGTGTGTGCCGTTGTGTTGGTTTGTATCACCTGTCAAAGAAATAAATTAAAATTTATTTAAAATTTGTAAAACAACACGAATTCAAAAATGGTTTTTGGTTTAAAAAAAAAAAATTCTGTTTTATGCGATGCGTCGCGCGAACCAAATCATTATTTTGGTAATAAATTTGCATTTATTTACACTTTCTCTTAACTGTATCATTTTTAAAAAGTATTTATAAACAAATAAATTTCTCATGTAAAATTTTTTTCCACTTTATAAACGTACGATCCAGTCGTCAAATAACTTGTCAAATAATAATTTTTTTCGATTATGTATTCCTAATTTTTTAATAACCTGTATAAAAAGATTTGTATTATGTAAGATTATATATATAGCGATTAGTTCACATTTTAATTAAAAATGAAATATTGTCTGAATATAACGCGGAACACCGTGAGTCTTTTATAATAATTTGCATCATTATTCTTTGTTGATTCTAAATTGAGACTTTAGAAACTCACCTCTATTGTTTGGGCTTCTAGTAAATTAATTATAAATTAGATTCTTTTTCAGGTGAAAAAAAAAGAATCATGGATAGAGAACAATTTTAAACCACACTAACAATCATTTTAACTTTTTAAACAGATAGGAGGTATATAGATAGCTACAGGCTGTATACTAACGTTTACCCATTTATCCGTGTTAAAAATAATATAAAAATTAGTGCAGACGCTCCAGCCAACAACGAATTTGTTGGTGCTGCAGCACCACACCATTACACAGTCACCGTCGCGCCGTAAAAAACAGCAAGAATGAGTTCATAATTTTATCTTTAATGCAGCGTTTCGTAATCGCACTTCTCTGAATAATTCATAATCAGCCCGTAAATAGTTCTCATAATTATTAATTTCAATCAAATTGTTAAAGCAACTACCAACTATATTAATAAACAAGTCAGGAAGTGTGAAATTATTTTGATCGGACATTTTATTCAAAAAAATATGAGAAATTTGTTGAGGGAGAATTTGAAGCTGGCGAAAATGTATTTGCTTTAAAAAGAGCATAAGAGCAAATAGAAAAGAATTCAAAGCGAGATATTTTTAGTTTGTATTTAAAAGACTATAGTTCTCCATAAATTGAAATAATTTGTCATTTGATAATTCACTTCACAACATGAACTTGATCTTTGAAGGACATAATTGTCAGTTCATTTCAAATGGTGACTTTAATTGACCCATCAGAACTTGTTCTGCATAGAAAAGTACAGAATTGTGCCTTTCATGAGGTCTTTCATGAGTAAAAACACATTCTGTCACTCACTTTTTGTTCCATGAAGTTGTCCAGAACAATTTAGAACTGTCACTCACTTTTTGTTCCATGAAGTTGTCCAGAACAATTTAGAACAACATTTTCTGCCCCTACTTTTGAAATGAATCAAGTGAATTAGAAACATAAAATGTGTTTTTTTTTTTTTTTTTTACACTTCAGATTCTTTGCTGTAGTGAGCTTAGATCAAGCTATACAAACTACAATCAGAGGCTCATCATAAGTTGCTTGTGTTAATAGTTAGTAAATTAGTAAAAATAACGCAAACTAATAGCACATGCAAATATAAAACAAAATATATAGTAACAAAATTAAACAAAACAAGTAAAAAATAATACAGTATTATACAGAACATATTATAAATCTGTTATCAAGAAATAAAAACAATCACGACCGTGGAGCACTGGTTCGAAAAGCTTTTTTTAATCACATTTTACTCGTGTTAAAATCAACAGAGGAAGCATTTAAATTGAAAAGCCCGCTCATACGGTTGAGAGGCTCATGTATGCCGTAGTTAGTTCTATGAAAATCGACATTTAAAAGTTCAAATCTTCGCAGGTGGTGGGATCCTCTACGGTAATTTATGCCAATACAGGCTGTAGTGTATATGATCCTATACATAATTCCTTATATTTTTAAATTAACACGGTTCGAGTGTGAGGAGTGTGACTGTGTAAACTAGACCTTATGCATCGTGTAAACATCGTGTAAATTGTTCATTACTTTTCATTGCTGAACGCACTCTCCAGCCGGGGATTTTGACGGATGTGTTGGGAGACGATAGGCGGACGGAGCTACGAGAGATACTACACAGGCTAACAAGTCAGGAGCGTCAATTTGACCATTCATAAATCATTATTAACACGCCTTTGATATAATGTTTGGAGCTGCAGGAGCTGGATCCGATGTTCATATGATGGTAGGTTGAACGGATCGGCCCAAGGAAGACCTTTCAGAGCAAAGCGAAAGAATATAATATGTTGTACTGATTTAATTCGGCTTTTATGAACTTCATAGAAGGGAGTCCATAATTGTGAAGCGTACTCAAGATGGGGTCGTACATAACAATTGTATAATAAAAGAGTAACATAGGGATCGTTAAATTCCATTGCCCAACGTTTTATAAGCCCGAGCATGGAGCTCGCTTTGTTAACAATATAGTTTATGTGCTCGGTGAATTCTAAATTAGAGCTGAAGTGAACACCCAAGTCCTTAAAGCTAAAGACACGGCAAAGTTTCTGCTGTGCAATAGAATAGTCAAAAGCACTTACAACACGTTTTCTTGAAAAAGCAATAGTTTGGCATTTGGAAGGGTTGAGAGACAGGCCGTTTTTCCCACACCAAACACCAAAGCTATCAATATCGTCTTGCAGAAGAACATGGTCGTGATTTGTAGCTTTTTTTTCTTGATCTGATCTACCCACAATGAGCTGTACAGCTTTTTCTATATTTTAAAGAAAAAAATAAATAACCAGGAATTTATTATTCACTTTTTTTATTTCCAATATTTTTGTTTTAGTTAATATTTTTTTCCGACTCTTTTTTTCTTCATATTAATTGAAACGTCAAAAATGCTGCACGTGAAAAGTCTGCAGTTGCGTTCCATTCTGCTCGTTGCATTGATTTTGTGTGTATTTAATATTTTGACAGATGTTCCAGCTCCGACTCCGACTGTGGCTCCGTCGTATTGTGTTCAGCCAGTAAGTTTCTATTAGCCTAGTACGCTGCTGATGCGAAACGAAAACTCCCATACAAAAATGACACAACGAAATCATAAACGGAAAATTTCGTTATGCTTTTCGTGTTGCAGTACGCTGTTCGAAGGGCGAAATTTATGATTGTAGCAGATTATTTGGAGAAGTCTCCGCTCCTTTTTCGTACTGAATTAATTATACAGACTATTAATTATTGTGTGCGGAAAAATGACATTTGAGTTTTATATGTGTTTTTTTTTGTTTATCATTTTCTTACTTCATGGGTTTCTCTGATTTTTTGCGTTTATGTTTGATTTTTTTTTTGGAATTAATGAAACTCTCCAAGGATATTTTCCGTTGTGTCTTCGCAAGCGTTTCGTTGTCTATTTGGAGATCACAGGAAATTTTCGTTTCGCATCAACAGCACGAACCATTAATTGTCTGCGGAACATTCGAGTTTTTATCTGTATTTTTTTTTTGTTTCTTTGATTACAGCAAAAGCGTCTGTGTTTCTATTTTATTTTTTGATGTGTAAACATTTATACTGGCGGTAGGGTGCAGAAAAAAAACGTACTGTATCTTGTGATCATGATTCTGTGATTGTGATTTACGTTACGTTACGTATGTTTACACATCTTAACAGTGAGTCCCGGCACTCACACTTTTTTATTTTTTTTTTTACAGTTGGTGACATTTATTTTTTCCGAAGTCGTTTCGTTAACGTTTTCGTTTACAGATTTTTGAAATATGTACGTTTTCATTAAATGTACTACTATTTTTCAAACACTCAGAAAAATTATTGTTTTTTTTCCGAATTTCTGTCGACAATTTATTCTTATGAAAACTTTAGCCATTATCCAAATTAAGTGTTCTTTTGAGGAAATGTTTAAGACAGAAAATTTAAGTTCTCCATTCCAATTCAGCTTGGTCAGAATTTCTTTGAAAAATATTGTCTTTTAAGGGTGACGATACGTCTTGTTTTCAATTTTTTGTTTCGCTCACAATATTATAATATTATGTACTTCCTTATTTCTATAAGCCTTTGAACTCTTAAAAATTATTTGCCTTTTGTTGAACTTATTTTTTCAACAAGCAAGTATCTACATAAAAACATTGAAAAACAAAAAAAGAAACGAAAAAAACTTAGTCCCATCATTTTGTTAATTCTTGTTCTTATTTTTTTTTTATTTTTCATAAAAAAAAATAACGCTGCTCCAGGTGAGGCTCGAACTCACAACCCCGGCATTTCTCACACACAAGTTACTGATTATAAGTACCGTGCGCTAACCAATTGCGCCACTGGAGCGCTAAGAGGGGGGCTGGCCAAAAACATTGAAGATACCAACGCCACCACCCAATTGTTCTATGTACATAATATGTGTCAGCTCATGTAATATGTTTGTTTCATATTGTATCAAATCCGATAAGGGTGACTCACTTTCCATCCATTGTTTTTTTTTTTTTTTATTCTTGGTTGTGGGAATTCCTTATATGTGGGGTAAAATTTTATATGGAAAAAATAAGCTTTGAAGTTCCAATTTAGCAAGTTAGCTTAATTTGTTATGCTAAAGTAATAGAGTGTAACTGGATGAGAATAAGAAAAGCTTTAGGGTGAAAAAAATATGCTGGAGATTCGTTAAGGAATTGATAATATTCATTCTAAACACAATTAATAATGACGTGTGCTTATAATATGATAAAGCACACATAAATACATAATCTAACTGCGATTTTTTTTATACAAAAAATTAATTTAAGTTAACCAAAGACAAGAAGTGTTTTATGTGTGTGGTTTTTCATATTTCGTTACTTCTCCCACCCTCCCCGCACATTTGCACATCTATATATGAGTAAACGCAATATGGCAGTTAATACATTTTGTTGATAAAAACAATTTGCTTATTTATTCTGTTTGTTCTTTTATTAATTCTGATTAATTTAAAATAAATTTTAGCTCAATAATGGTGCTTAATATGTAAATTATTTTTTCTTAGCAAAAACAGTAATGACACTAACGAGGTACCTCCTCAACTAAATTTCAAGGTTTTAAATTCAGTTGAGACCCGAAACATGCCAACAGTGCAGTATAGTGGGTTTTATATTTATTAATAAATATTTTTAGTAGATTTGGCTTTTTCTACACTTTGTCTTTAACTTTGTTTTTTTTTTAATAAACTGAAAATTAAACGTATGTAATTTTCAGATCTCTTAAAAATTAGAGCTAGTTTATTCACAGTGTGTTAAATCTGTACCATTACATTTACATGTTCTAATTAAATAGCGTTGATCAACTAAAATCGGTTGATTAGCGATTTCCATAATTGACACTCATAAAAATTGAATCCTATTTATGTGGGCTTCAGGATTAAATTTTTATAAATTTAAAAAGGTATAAAAAAGGAATAATTATTAACATAATTCATATTATCGATTTCTTGATAAAAATTTTGATAACCATGAACATTCGATGATTTATAAGTTGCAATATAATTTGTATTAAAAATAAATGGCTGTGAAAAAAATTGACCATAAGAGCACTAAGATTTCGTGGAACCCAGTCGTCCCATTTTTATTTATTTTAATTTCGATATAACGAAAATAAAGAGCTGTAACTGATACCTATACCTACTTATTAACGTCTTAATATACAATTAACGAGTAAATAAAAAGCGATTAAACACAAAACAAGATCATAAATTCATAACCATGTAGGTACCTAACTTTAATAGACTTCAGTTTAGAATCATAAAGGCGTTTCTATTTTTTTTTGTTTATAAGTCAGTGCTGCTAAAAGAAATATTAAATTATAGGTAATAATTGACCTAAGTTTGTTATGAATTTGTTTTGTTTTTTAATTCCGATTTCATAATTATGTAGTCTACTAAACAAAATACTATACATATAATGCATTATTTGCAAAGACTGATTTCGGTAAAAATCCTAACTAAATTTTACTACACGGTCATTAATTCATACCTGTATGCTGTATTTATACTATATATAAGTATAGTAGAACCTCGCATATACTTCACACCGTAAAGCTAAACTGAACAAATATTTTTTGTTAAGCACTTGCGTTTGTTTCCTTTTTAATTCTTGTTTGGATTTCATTTAAATATTTGTTTTTTTCTGTTAATCAAAAATCTAGATTAAAAGAAAGAAACACTGTTAAGTTTGAAAACCTAAACTTTATAACTATGGCCAGGCTACCATGATACGAGAGACATTTCAGTTTCATCTCAATCTTATCTTTTAATTTGACTGAATATTACCAAGATTCTCAGCGGTATAGGTGGTCAAAACAGATAAAAATAAAAAAATGCATTTTTAAATTAAAGTTAAATTTGTCAATATAAATACTTTTCTGCAGTTTTTTATTCAACTTTTGTTCGATATTGATTCCAAAAAATCACAAAAAAAATCGATGCGAATGAGATTGAAAGGATACCGATATCTACGATACAGAGTCAGTGATGTCAGACTTTGAATGAAGGTTTTCCCACAGACATACTAAAAAATTCCCTTTTTTCCCATCCCTTTATTATAAATATCCCAGAACTCTCCCACGAGAAAAAATTAATTTAAAAAATGATATTTTATTGTTATTCAATTTTGTATAAAAATTTGAACATTGATTCCGCAGGAATTTTACTATTTGAACAGAAAAAAAAATTTAAAACAAAGAAATCAATACGACAATAAATCAAATGGTATTTTTTCGCACATAGTTAATAATCCAGGAAATTAATTATAAGAGTTAAAAAAAGAGTGGAAACTTCTCTAAATATTATGCTACAATTATCTATTTTGCTTATCGAATAGCGTAGTACCTACTGTAGAACCAAAACCAAAATGACAGTCTTTGTTAATGGCGTATTAGGCTTATGTAGGCAAATGCAAAAATGAAAATGAACACATTTAGATATTTAAATGCAATTTTTTTCTTAATTCAATGAGCAATTTAGGGAAAAAATTGAGCATAACGTAAAACTCCTTTTGTTTGTACTATGAGCTTCGAAAAACCCTTTTCCCCTTTTAGCTTAATTTAGACGTGAAATTCCCACAAAAAGGGATAAATCCCACGATAGACCGAGATAATTTTGAAATTTTTCAATTTAGAAAAGGCCGAGACGAAACCTACAAAAGTCTAGTATTGGCTATATATATATAAAAGAAGACCTGTTTTGGCTCAAAGAAAACGTGATATCAACCGCAGATATCCGTATCTTCTAGGATAGCCAAGCAGCCATTATATCTCTGGATTCTGTCTCTACAAATTCAAAAACTGCCCTTAATTGCCGATCATCTCTCTTGGAGCAGTTCAATATTCACCTTTCCTGGGTGCCGGGTCATAAGGACATTCCAGGCAACTGCAAAGCAGACGAACTTGCCAAAAGTGGAACTTTACTACCTATACTGTCAAATCGGACAAATATTGGTATACCCATCGCTACTTGTAAACTTATGCTAAAGCAAGATGCAATAGAGAAAACAAATCTTAGGTGGAGTAACATTGCCACATGTCAGGCCACAAAACAGATCCGGCCTTTGCTGGATCTGAAACGCTCTATGAACTTAATATCTCTAAGCAGACTGCACATTAGCTCCATCATAGGTGTCATTACTGGACACTGTCTAATAGGCAAGCATGCAACAAGGCTTGGTGTATTTTCTAACGACTTCTGCAAGAGTTGCATCGACGAAGAAGAGGAAGAATCGATTCCTCACCTTCTCTGTACATGCCCTGCTCTATCTCAACGACGTAGGCTCCACTTAGGAGAATTCTACTATACAATGATCCTAGGGATCTGGCAAGTCATGACATTAACAGTCTCGCTCGCTTCGTAAGAAGCTCTAAATGGTTCAACGAGTAGGAAGAAAGTTTCCTAGATTCCTGTGGTATCACAATGGGCCAACCAATGGTCTAAGTGTGTCCAGTGTTCTGCTGACAACCACATAAACCTAACCTAACCTAACCTAACTTAGTATTGGCTAATTTCATAGTCAGTTCCATTTAAAACAAACTCTAAACATTTCGCATTACAAAATTTATATTTTAAATTTTATTTTCAGATTTAAACTTCACAAGTTGTTGTTTTATTTTTTTTTTTGTTTTTAGTCAAAAAGCTAAAATATTTTTAAAAGACGAAAAGTTCAAAATTTATTTTGGAATATATGTAATTTTTATTTTTCCTAACAAAATATATATTTTAATTTGTGATTTTATTAAAAAATAAATTTAGATATGAAAACTAAACAGTTTCTTTGGTTTATTCAGATAGGTAAATTCATCAAACCTTTATGATGGTAGCTGCAAACATTTGAACTTGCAGTGCAGTCATTTGAACTTATATTTGGAAAAAAATACATAGATTTCAAGGAAAATGTTTATATGGGTAACTGTGATTCTTTGTGCCCAGTGCTTTATTATTATATGTTAGGGTAATTGCGGGAGAGATGCCGCGCTTTTATAAAACTCAATTTTTTGTTGTGTGTAATAACAAAAAACAATTTATTTTTTTGACAAAACTTAAAAATGGATTTGTATTCTACCATAAAAAAAGACTTAACAGAAAAAAAACTTATTGTTTAAATAATAAATAATTAAAAATAAATTATATTGAATTCTGGTCTCTCCCAACAAGTGAGGGAGAGATGCCGCAGTGTAAGATTTTCAAATTGTATTCAATTTTCATGCAACCATTTCTAGAAATTGGTGCATTTTACCCAATCTTCTTTTTTTATTGATAAATAGTTTTTTCAAGAACTCTGCACTGTAATTTGGATCAACAACCGACTCAATCTTCCTCTTATCAACTTTTTTTTTAAGTTACAGTTTCTGCGTCTCTGCGAACTGTTTTTTTCTAGTGTTAAAGGGCACCGGAATTTTGGTTAACGGGAAATTTCAATATGCGGCATCTTACCTCGCAAAAAGTGCGGCATCTCTCCTCGAAGTGAGGGTGCCGCACAGTAGCAGACAAATTAAAAAAAAAGAAAAAGTAAAAAAAGTCACTTGAGCATCTTCATTCAAAACCACTCAATCACCTAAAATACTTACTTACAACAAAACGGGTTTTAACTTGCATATGCAACGACTGCTGGCGTCAAACTGAAAAATTTCCAGGCTACGAACGAGAATGGAAACCAAAACAGATTGCAATAACCCCCGTTAACTTTAATAAGCAACCTTTTTTATTTCTCTCGTTTATGTTTTGAAACCAAATGAACAAAAAATTTAAAAAATTTTTGGCAGGGTCGACTACAAATCTGACTTTTGGGCTATGCGGCATCTCTCCCGACGCGGCATCTCTCCCGCAATTACCCTACTTAATGTAAACTTTTCTTAAAAATTTCTGATTTTAATTGGAGAAATGAGTTAGTACATTAGAGACTATTAAAAGATTTGCTACCCTTTCCGCTTGATTTGCAAAACTATACTCAAGATGTCAGCACCGTGGCTTAATCCGTTCCTTCGTTTTTGTTTAATTAAATCTACTATTTTCTATTAAAATACATCATTGAATAAAAATGTTGTTCTCAGAGAAGTTTGAGTTTGAATTAAATAATAATTTTTAAATGGTGTCCCCGTGTTTAATTTTATTTTTGGAATAAACCGCAATCTTATTTTTGCTTGTGTGGTCGCTTTGAAAGAGATACTACTTATTGTTAAACAAACGTGGTGTTTTTCTTCTAAATGTGTAGCAAAATTAACTGTCAGTATTTTCTCCAATTTTAAGAAAGAAAATAAATCTACTCCGCCACTTCGCTTTTTTAATATCAACACCTTTTTTTTCACACTGAAAAATTCAAAATTTCCTTAGCCAAACCACATGGACGGAAATAACAGTACTGTGTTATTCAATTTTCTGACCAACTCTGACTCCGTTTGTTTGAATCTAAAATTCTATTCTGTTCTGAAATGAACGCAATTTATGTGATTTTTTTTTTTTTTTATAAATTTATTGTTAAAAATATTGTTTTTGAAATCTTTAGTTTTCTTTCGTTTTCAAATCTACTTCGGAAATTGCGGATTTACTCCATTTTTTTATAAATCTGCTCCGAAATACTGAAGTTCTAACCCTGACCATGGTTGTGTTATCCAAGCGTGTTATAATATTTATTGGTGTGATTTTTAGAAAATTGTATGTATTTCTTTTAAAGTCATAAAAGTTCAAATTATCTCAGAAATTATTTTTCAGTACAGAGGTGTATAAATTTATAAGGAAATTTAAAGATTTATACGGAATAGTAATAAAAATCTTGATAGTTTTTTTTTATTAGAATAGTACCTTCTATAAAACTTCGGACAAAATAAATAAAACTAAATTCGTGCAATAAATGCGGAGTATGATAATTCAGCATACAAATATAGACTGTAACCTCGAAAAAACAGATTTCAATAACTAAAGAAAATACAATTAAACAAAAAAAAATAAAAAGCACAAATTTAAAAATTTAAAACATAAGAGGTGATTCAAACATTTGATGCTGCGAAAACTCGTGTAAAACCAGGCCCTATTGACTTAAAACTTTCAACAATTCAAAAAAGCCGAAGAGGAACCAGATTCTTCAACAATATAACATTTCAACTTGGTCAAATCAAAAATTAGTTAATTCATTCTTGTTATTGACAAAAATGGAGGAGACCTACAACTTTCTGCCAAATACATAACGGCTTATGAGAGAGGCATTTTTTCATGACAAGAGATACTTTTGGAGGATTTTTCAATTATTAGCAAAAGTCATTACCAGTGAAAAGACATTTATGGGTTTTGGTAGCATATAGACTGGGCATCGAACCCAAGACCGTCGGCGTGATATTCTTATGCACTAATCTTTAAGCCACGGGCTATTTCTGAGCTCTTTTATCTCAATATTATATATTAATTTAGAACTATCCTTTTAGAGAAGTTGTACTTTAATAAACAATAACTGCTCCAGATTCCTCAAAATTTCACTTTCTTTAGAAACATTGGCGCAATTTAATTTAATTTATGCTTATTTCTTGGTATTCACAATGAATAAGCTTTACTTGATTATATTTGATGATTCAATAGGAAGGTATATATTATTGAGTTCAAAGGCATCATTATTTGAATTATATTAATTTGAATATCAGAAATGGAATCAAAACATAATTTGCATAATATTATGATAGCGCCAAGTTGTTTTATGACTACCGATGTCATGACAAGTGAAAGTAATAAATATTATAAAAAAAAATAAGTAGTCGTATATATACAAAGATACATGTGTACGAACGTACAGTAGACGTATGTACATATATAGAAAGGAGATAATTTGGTTTGAACAAAAGTGAAAAGACTCATAAATGCATACATATGTAATTTAATTGACTGGAAGTCTTTCTTTTGATAAATTATTTTAGATAGATGCAAGAAGCCAAGCTGTTTCCCAAAGATGCATGGATAAAATTGATGAGAGCGTGAATTGAATTTGATTTTTCAATATAAATATTATATGACTTGCATTTCCTCTCAATTTTAATGATTGTGATAAACACTGAATAATTATATAAATATAGGTAAATTATATTTTAAGTTATACCTACTTCTTTAAACGCAGAGACTGACTGAGACAGGATTCAATAAAGTTGATTTTCACTTTTCTTGACCTTCAGTTCATTTGATCAGGGTAAAGTTAGCACTACACGGGTTGTTTTCGCGAAAGAAAACATTTTTGAACTTTGGTAGAATCTATACAATATACACAGGATATGTAGAAAATAGTTTTGAAAATATTAATTTTTTTCGCACTCGAACTGTTAACTAGGCATAACAAATCGGAATCCAGGAACGGGGCTATGGATTTTTAAATGAAGTAGCGAAAAAAACAGTCAACATGGTTTCATTCATAAACGTGGATAGGTAACTAAAAAACTAGGTACTTAAAATATCAATGAGAAGAGGGGAAAAGAAAATATAAGATTAAAAGAAGAACACGGATTGTATATATTTAATTGCATTGTTTTCCAGACTGATAGTAAACTACACATATGCGTTTGTAATTTTTGAAATGCGAGTAGCCGCTTGTGAGGATGCAGCAGGGGATTTTTTTAAATATGTGTATATCTATTTTTTTTTTAAGCATTATCAGTCATTTTATCAAACAACATTGTCAATTACAACAATAGGTCAAGTTCCAACCTATGGCATATTGCTCCACCATATGTAAATTGTATATATTTCATAAAATACAAAAAAAGTAAGTATACGCCCGAGTGTATTAACAAAGCAATCCTTTTCGTCCGAAACAGACAAACAAATAAACTGTCTTTTTTTAACTTATGTTAATTTTCATTTTTCATGCCCTCGCTCTTCCAATTTTCATTACAATCATTTATGTATTTTGAGAGATTGAATGGAACAAACAAGCATACAGCCAAACTAACTATCACTTTTCCTTTATTTTTTGGAATTTTGTCCAAATTTTTCAAATAAAAATAGCCTATGTCCATCGTCAACTGCCAATCTCTCGCTCTACCAATTTTCGTTTAAATCAATTTTATTATTTTTAGAGATTAAGGGGAATAAAAAGACAGATATGACAAACAACTTTCACATAATAGGATTTCTTAAAAAGGGGTTGGGGTCATTATTCTGTAAGTGCCAAAATTCAGTTTCCAAAATTCTGTATTTCAAAATTGTGTAATTTAAAATTCTGTAAATCTAAAATTCTGTATTTCAAAATTCGGTTTTTCAAAAATTCTGTAAAACCGTTATTCTGTATTTCAAAATTCTGTATTCCAAAATTCGGTATTTTAAAAATTCTGTAAATTATCAAAGAAAAATTGTTTTGATAATGAAAAAAAGTGCGCACTTTTTTTCATTATTTTTTCTTTGATAATTTACAGAATTTTTGAAACACCGAATTTTGGAATACAGAATTTTGAAATACAGAATAACGGTTTTACAGAATTTTGAAAAACAGAATTTTAGATTTTCAGAATTTTGAAATACAGAATTTTAGATTTACAGAATTTTGATACACAGAATTCTGGATTTACAGAATTTTGGTCATACAGAATTTTGTAATACAGAATAACGACCCGATTCCCTTAAAAAGTTTAGTTTCTTTTAGATTTTTGAAAAAAGTTTAAATTTTTTTGAAAACCTAAAATAAATACCTAATTCGAAAACGAATCGTTCGATTTTTATTTAACTGGGCACTTATTTTCTTCTTTTTTTTTACATTATTTAGTAAATTTTTATTAATATTGTCCTTTTAACGCAAAATAACGGTACCTACCAAACAAGTGCTTAAAAACCGTTAAAGAATATTTTATATTGCTCAAAAACGCTATTTATAATTTTGATTAAAATTTTTCTGTGAGCTGATTCTACTGTGATCTACCATAACATTGGAAAAAAAATTTTACACTAATTCATTATTAATTGTAACACTCAACCAATTTTAATTTAATTTTTTAATGAAGAGCTTCTAATAAATTTTAATAATATTAAATAATATAAATGTGATTTTTTTTTTTGACAATAACAACAAAACAATTCAGAACATAATAGTAGCCTACTTCATTTACAAATATTTCAAATCAAAGACAATCATTTCTGGAGGGGAATATCTTAAGCGACAAAAATTGGTCAAATTCTAGTTCGACCAGTGGTCTAAGCAATAATTTCGGTTAAACTACGCGCCATGCAACAACATTTTTGTACGTAGATCTTGTTGCATACGACAATCAGCTTTACTCAACTGTCGCTTAGTATAATTATTTTGCAAATTTCATAAAGCAACATTATTCCAATGAGCACACTTGGCGGTTACTACAATTTTATTTTCTCTCTAGTTTCCTTTGTATACATGATAGAGTAGCCAAACTCATAGCACAAAGTATAATATTACGTCAAAAAGTCATTTTCGAAAAAATTGTCGCTTAATACATTCTTATGGGAAGGTATCGATATATGTACAATGTACATACATATATTAAAACAAAATATTTCTTGAAAATTCAAAACATATGTACATTGACATATTATATCAAAAATAGATACCTAAGTAATTATTTAATTCTATTTTTATAATTATGTATTAAAAATGGCGTACCAATTCGTTTTTTTCTTAAAAATGACAAATAAAAAAAAACGTTTCTAATAAGGTAGCAAATTTATTTCTTTTAAAATAAAATTAATAGGTTTGAAATATTCGGACTTTCAAATCAAAGTGTTATCGTAAGTACAAAAAATCAAGTTCATGCGACAGAAGCTAATTTAAAGTTTAAATAACCTTACATATTAAAATTTCCAAAATAAAATTTTTCTTATTAAACAAAATTTTTTCTTATTAAAAAAATATTTTTGGTATTTTAAAAATGCCATAATTATTTATTTTGGGAGAATTATCTATTACTGGAAATTGGCATACCATATTTTAAAATCACTTTCATAAGAAGAAAAAATGGCCTACATGCTTTTGGAGTCAAAACAATTTCCAAGAAAGTTAAATCAATTAAAAAAAAACGAATGAGTTTCCGTAATTTAATCATATTTTAATCAAATTTTCATAATTTCTGCAAATTGGATATTTCTCAAAAAAATTCAAAAAGCAACAAAAATAAAAAAAAAATGTATCTATCGATTAAAATTGGTATCTCTCATATAGAACAATTTTTTTTTGGTTTTCGACCATTTCATCATTCTGTTGAACCAATTTTAATGAAACACGGAGCTACTAATACGTTTAAATAACATTTTATATCAAAATTTAAAAAAAAAAACAAATTTTGGATTTAAAAAAAAAAATTAAAAAAATATTTTTTGAAAATTTGGAAAATCTGTTAGTGATTTTTTTTTTTAATTAATAAATTCTAAAGAATTGCGTACGATTTTTTTTCCTAAAAATGCTTACAAAATTGTATACATACGTAGGTATATAAAATTTTGTTTTTATAAAAAACCGGTCCATGGATTTTCAACAATTTTTTCTCATAAATTGAGATTTGTTTAAGAAATAAGATGGCGTACATCGCGTTGGTGTCAAAGAATTTCTTAGATTGTTTGATCAATTTAGTTTTAATTATGCTGATTTTTTAAGCAATTTTTCAGTCTATAAAATAAGTTCCATGCATACATATGTGCAACACGGTGCTATATTATTCATATAAATATGTACTTTTAAAATACTACCTTAAACTTAACTACATTTAAGCAGCTGGCGTAAAATCTCAGCTCCCACAACATTTTATTTGTTTTAAAATCAGATGAATCGGTCTAAACTATTCAGACTTGTGAATAGGGCCGGATTAAGACATGTAGAGGCCCCAAGGCAATGCTAGCCTCGCGGGGCCCCCCTCCTGCCTAAAAAAATTGTTTTTTTTCTAAATGAAAATTGATGAAAAAAATTGTCAATTCAAAATTAATATTTTAAGAAAAAAACCAACGGGAATATTTCCAAGTTTCAATATTTTATTTTTTTATTTTTTGTAATTTTCTTCCTATATCATTTTTTCGGGTTTAAACACTTATATTGTAAATGTTTCTTTAAATTTATTTAATTTCTTGGTCATTGACCTTATTTTCTTTTTATTCTACCTTTCATTCTTTTCTTATTATTGTTATTTCATTGTTTCTTTCTATCTAAAGCAAATGTAATTTTCAATTCGACAATTGCGATTTTAAATTAAAAAATTGCTTTAATCAAATTGATAATAGTGGTTTTCTATGATACTATTAAAGCTTACAATTGGGTTAGAGTGCTAATTTTGTATGTACCAAAATTTGTTTTCCAAAATTGTGTATTTCAAAATTCTGATACCTATGCAGAGCTAAACAGCTGATGACAAATGATGCAACAGCAGCTCAAAACTACCTATATATGACAATTTTTGGATAGCTAGATAGATTAGCGAATAGTTTTCGAACAAATAAACAGAACCGATTATTAGTTGGTAACTTCTATAATCGTTTACTCGATATTATTAACCCTTTTCTTATTATAGGAAACCAATTGCTGCAATTTTTGTTTTAACATTTTCTTTTGCTTTCTAAAATCACTTGTTCACTTCGCACGAGATTTTTTCTTTTAAAGTTGCTTAGGTGAACGACCACGAAGCACTTAGGCCCTGTTTTTCAATGAGAGATTATCCTTGCTCCGAAGTTTAAACCTGAGTTAGACCTGAAACATGTTTTCAGTTAATTTAAATCACGCGTTAACTCAACAAATTTGGTGAATTAACTCTTAATAGGTATTTCTTTCAAAAATCTATGGAAACCGAGTTAGCACATTACGAAAAAAGGCAATTTTTTTAGTGGCGCCATTTCGATTTCGATAGTGAAAACTCGATTTTGTCACACTTTGATTTCGATAAATATTTGACAGATGAAAGTTAAGCTCAATCCTACACTGAAAAACTGCTTTTCAGTTAACTCAGTATCAATTTACCAAATTTACCATTTACACGCTTCAACTCTGAATAGTAACGAAAAATTTATCAGTTATTTGTGTTCTGTTAGTTCGCAATAACGAAATTGAGTCCCAATGATTGTCAAATTCAATTTATTATTAAAAAAAATTTAAGAAGCAATTTAAATACACCTATCGAAAAAATTGTCTCAAGAGCCGCGGGGACCTTATGCGGGGCTGGGCCCCAAAGCAGCTGCCTTTTTTGCCTGAAGGTTAATCCGCCTATGCTTGTGATCCCACATAAGAGCAAGTTCGTGCGAGCCAGTCGTGTATTTTATTTATTTTAGTAATTAGAACATTACTAAAATAAATAAAATACACATTAAAATTTTCTGATTTAAAATGTAAATAAAAAATTCATGAAAATTAGTCTTCATATCAGTTACTAAGTTTATTAGGCTGGTCTCTAAGCAAACTATTTAAGCTTAACTTTGTAACTTTAACTCAAACTCATTTTATTTTATCAATTTTCAACAAAAAAAGAAAGAATTCAAAAACAAATATATTCACGTGTGTTTATATCTGTCACTTATAATAAACCAAACAAAATAATAAATAAATCACCGTTATATTTTTAGGGTAAACCGTAACACTTCAGCTTTATATGCGTATGCACATATATAATAGCCAAGCCTTCACCTTCAAACACACCCAACTTTTTTTATTTTTGTTTATGAAAACCAAAGCTTTTTGTAAATACAAAACAACAACAATTATTCCCCTTTATTGTGACTGCGACATTTTACTATATACACATATTTGACTTCTGACACAGTTCAAGGTTGTCTTCATATAGTAGCAAATCTTAGGTTTTTAATAGCCTCCAACTGCCATGGTCAAGAATATACCTACTATCGAACTTCTTACCTCAATCTTCTCCTTGCAAACCGAAGAGAATCATAAATTACCGCAATATTAGTAAATCAACTTAACACTTAAAGATTGCATTGATCGTGTAACACTTGTTGACCTTGCTGCAACATTTCACTGTTGGCACTTCTTACCCAAAGTATAAAAGTGGACACGAACAATATAATGTGCTTGTTCCTTCTATACTCGTCGTTTATATGAGAACAAATCTTAAAAAAAACTAAACAAGTTCTACATTCGCTGCACTCTTTTGTATAGGGAATTCGATACATAAATGCCTCATGCCTAGAGATCAACTTGAAAGCCTGTGAGCTTATATAAGTCCGGTCTATCACACCGACTGGCGACGACCACCATAATCGCTCGTTGAGTTAAGACTCTAAAGTGCACTGGTGACTGGAACAAGTTACCCATTGTTTCAAATGGCGCATTTTGCACAGTGTTTTGTAGGTACAGATGCAACTTATTTGAAGCCGGTAAGGTGCAGTCGCTACGGTAGGTAACTTTTGATCTTCTTCGACTTTATACAAGCGCGAATTGCTATGACGTCTGTAGCCTCAGGGGAGAATGGCGTTTTAGCAGTGGCAAGAAACATAAGTACATACATACATATCTACATAAAGAATGTTTTGAAAGGCATGTTAAGTAAATGAAGATTTGGACAATGCATTCCATGTTACGAATGAAGAATTTTATTCGAATGGGTGGAACTTTGAATTAAATTCTATGGAATCCAACATATACTGATTAGCATACAAAATTTATAGTAAAGGTATATGTGGATGATGCAAAAATGAATGTAATAGAATAGGAGTGCCAAAGTGCGGGCTCGAATTTAATGAATGCATCTAGAGTAAGTGTCAAGAGACTTGTCAATCGATGATTGATTAATTGTTGAAGCGTTCAGGAAAATGTGTTCTTGTGATTTAAAAGACTAAGAGGATTCGAATAAAAATTAGATATTCATAAAACATTACCAGTGTGATGTTTCCAGTTAACATCACTCAGTTTTTTTTACTTGCTCTAAATGGCAAGTAGTGGTTTCATTTTCGTATAAAATTGAGATTTTAATCAAAAATAAGATTACGATGATGGAGAAGTCAAAAAAGTGTTGTGAAGTTCCTCAAGTTTGCATTCTTTGTCCTCTATTATTTTAGGTTTAAGATATTTTGAGAATTGCTTTTCTTATAAATGTTAATCAGCCTTATCTTCAAATTAATGGGAACTTTTTTCCCCGGAAAAACAAAAAATACCGAGAAAAGAATATTTCCAATCGCGAATATCCCACGAAATAATGTTTCCCCAAGAACTTACTCAGGTAAATTTTTGTCTTTGCATAAGGATACAGTTTTTTTGTTGAAAAGAATATTTTCCCAAGTTGTTACAAATTTCACAAAATGGTAAAAAAAACTACGGAGAAATTTCTTTCACGATAGGACTGAATGTATGAAGATGGTGTTAAATTTTTCTTAAGTCGCCATCTTTGGCCTATTAAACATGGTGCCTTAAGTGTCAATGAAGACTGCAGGGCAATAGTTGTACCTATATAGTAGCTTATTCGAATGATCTTATTTTAGAACCAAAAGTTAAAATGTGTAATAGATTTCAATTTTGCCGCTATTTTTGTAGTAAAGTGTTGCCAATCATAAAAAAAATTAATTTGACAGCTGACAGTTTTGCGTAAGTATTAGTAGTTAAGTGCATTTTGTTATTTTCAATTTTCTCAAAAACTAGAAGACATTTTAGCATCTGGTTTTTAGCGTTTAGTAAAAGACTAAAAATTGATAAGAGCGTTAAGTATTAGAATCAAAAATATTACTCAATAACGTAAAATTGTGACAAAACATTAGTTTTCAATTTTTTTTTTTTATTTTTTTTTTTTCAAAATTTTGAGTTTGAAAATTTATTTTTCAAAAACTATTTATTTAAATCAATTATTTTAAAACAGAATTGAATAATGGATTTCTAGCTTTAAAAAAAGATATAACATGATATTGTAAGTGTTGCCGTTGTTTTTTTTTTTTTATATTTTAAATCAATTTTTCTAGAAAATTCAAGATGGCAGCTCCAGTCCGATTATCCCGAAAAACTATAAATATGCTCTTAATAACCCCTTCTAATGGATTTTGAAAGAAAAGTGTAAAATTAAATTTTTACCGTGTCAGCCTTGCTTTTATACATAGCGACTGGGCTATTTAGCGTAAGTGAGCATTACACGAGAGAACACAATATGTTTTCATCGTTGATAAATATTTCAACAATAATGAAGTTTGAAATTTTTTAAAGTTTGTTTATATTAATAGCAAGGGGCTATAAAAATTGTTTGAGTAAATTTCGCCCTCTTCCACGCCCACTTTTACGATATTTTAGTTTTCTACTTATTGATAATCCTTAGGTTAAAATTTATTAATTAAGCTTAATTCAACTTAAATCGTAACATCTTTTACTTTATCCACCCACTACCACGCCCACTTTTCTTAAATTACAATTGTATCCTTATATAACGTCAATAGAAGGCTGAAAATTTATAATAAATATCTCTTGGAACAAACCCATAAAATGTGTAGTATTTTTTTTTGGAGATCCACCTACTACCACGCCCCTAGAAAGTGAAATTTTGTAATAAAAATCTCTTGAATCTAAACCATAATATTTGTTATATATGCATTTCAAAGTCCGCCTTCTTCTATAACATACTTTTTTTTTATATTTTAGTTTTATTCTTGTAGAAATCAAGTTTCCTTGGGATGTTGACATTTTTTTAGTTCGGAAAATTGACAACAGGTGGCGCTGCGAATCATGGTGGGGTTCAACTGGTAAACTATAGATTGCGTTAAGCAATGCTCTCATAGAATATATTAAAATTGATAAAAAAAAACTCGCGTGACAAAAACACCTATCTAACCTACGATTGCCATAATAATTCAATTGTTATTAAAAAAATCATATCTAAATAAATAAATATTCTATTATTATTATTTTACATTATTCTACTTTTTTTCTGTTTTATTGAAAAATATAATCATACAAACAAAAAATTTATTATTTATTATTCATTATATTCATCGGTATTAGATTTTAAGTAGTGAAATTGAGTAGGTATTATTATAGGAAAGTGGAAACATTATAGGCCCGTAATTATTTATTCTTTTAAAAATCAAAACTTACGCTACACACATTAACATTTTAAAACTATTCCTGAAGACTTCGTGAGTTAAACTAATCAATAAAACTTCGTGTAAAGGGTGATTCCAATTTTTGCAATGCTTTGATCCAACCAATTCTTATATATGCCTGTACACTCTAATCTTTTGCCGTTTCTCATATGAATCACCCTGTAGACTTTTCTTTTGTATAAAATTTGGTTATTAAATTATTACGTTCCATAACGCTAGTCAAGTGCATTTTGCTTGTGGTTGTGTTGTGAGAAATATATTTTTTAAAGTTCAATGTCTCCTGGCAATTAAATACCAAAGCAGTCAGTCACCATCACCGGACAAGGAACAAAACCATAATTGTATACCTACCTAAGATCCGATTTGATTAAGTAACTTTTTGCATGCTACATCAATTTTTTTGATTTTAATTTTTTTTTGTTATGTTGCTACACCAACAACAACCGAAACCAAACCCATCTCACATGAAAATTATCTTCCTTGAAGATATTGATGCTTTAATTAAATTTATATTTTGTTGAACGGTTAAATCGTGATAACGTACGCGTGTGTGAATATAATAATTTTAATTTTTTTAGCATGGTTTTTAACTCAACAAGGTTTTAGTACCTACTTGTACATAATTATAACCGTTTTGCATGCTCTGTTATTTTTGTTTATTTATTATGGATAATTATTGTTTGTACCTTGTATAGTTAGGGGAATAAGGAGTGGGATGATGCATGGGGCAGAATAGGAACTATCCTAATTCACATAGCTATATCATTTAACTCTGGATAATATTTTGACACATGTCTTAGAAGTAATGGAATTTTGAAAGTAACTCTTGCTTGGCTTTCGTGTTGTTTAATTTAGCGCTTGCTCATATAAGAGGGTTTCATATATCTGGGGTTTGTAATTTATTGAAATCATTTCTTTCCCACCATCAACTGTTGGAATCAGTTTGTTGCTTTTATTTCTGAACATATTTTGTTAAGTCACCATCAATCGTAATTTTTATATTCATTTCAAAATTTATATTATACCATTACGCTCTATCATACCCTACCACTGCATTTTGTTCGTTTTTAAGTCAATAAAATACAAAAGACTCTTGCCATTGAAGTTGATTTAATTTTAGCTAATTAAAAAAGTAGGTTAAAATTTATGCAGTTAAGTCTAATAAACATAAGAGGGAAAGTCAAAATATAAATAGAAAATCGTAATAAATAAAATCTGCTAGATAATGTTAAAAAACTGCTGGATGCCAAGTTTAATAAAAATTGACCCAGCCGTTTTTGAATTATTAAGTTCTCAAAAAAATTGACATTTAAATTAAAATTAAATTTAAAATTTAAAAATCCTAAACAAAAAATTTTTGAAAATTTTGCTATACAAAACTTTTTAAAAATTTTCAAACATTCTCCACAAAAAAATTGATCAATACCCGGGTAGAAAATTATCTAGGAAAAACTATTTATAAGCGTGGCCCTAACTATATTGGCCATTATATAGTAAATCCTATGCTGGGCCTAGACAGGCGCAAGTCTGGCCGATCTTGACTAATTTATGCTTATTCTGGCTTTATCTTTATTGGCGTTATCAGGTGTAACTAAGACTGGGCCTAGATAGTTTAGACTTGTGTAAGGTCCATATAGCAAATACGTGAAGTATCAACTCATAAACATTTTTACATCCCTATTCTGTATCGCAAATCAGCCTGGTGGGTAGCGTGCTAGATCTTTAATTGGAAGAACGCGAGTTCAAATTTCGGAGAAACCAAGTAAGTAAAAGTGAAGTTTTTTAAAAATTAAATTAAATTTTATACATTTCAGATAAAGAGAAAAGCGGTCCCAAATCCCTCTAATATGAGGGGGGCGGGGGGGTTATATGGGTATCAGTAAAAATCCACCTAGGCCCTAGCTAGTGCCTAAAAATGTCTCAATTTTTAGCTATCCAAAGCCTAACTTGGAAGATCTATGTATCTAGGGCCCATATGGGAACCACTAGCAAGGCCCACAGAATACAGAGCATTAACAAATTAGCGAGGGTCAAGCTAGTTACTGCTCGATAGGCCCACGACATAAACTAGGCCAAACTAGCTGGGGGCTAGGCAATTCCGAGTCGCAAATTCTACCCGGGTACCAGTTGAACAGTTTTTGATAAAATCGAAAATCAAAAAAATTGTTCTATGGGAGGTACCATTTTTAACAATTTTTCCGAAAAAATTATTTTTATAAAATAGTTGCATTTTTGTAAAAAAAAATGACTGAATTTTTTTTTTTAAGTTGTGGGCACGTTTTTGATAAAAATAAGATTTTCATTTCTTGTTAAAAAATTATACGGCAGGTACCGTTATTTTTGGTCTTAAAAAAAATGAAAAAACGGGGAGGGGGGCGGAATACCCAAAAACCGCTTGGTACCAACTTTGAAGAAAATCGCCCAACCCATTAAGGCTGCAGCCGAAACGACAGACAGACAGACGGACAGAATTGCGAGACCAGCTTTTTTCGACTTCGAAATCATCGTAACCGCATTTATAACTGTCAAAGTCCCAAGTAACATTTTTAATGCTTGTTATTAGCGGCGGTATATAACTTTAAAGAACTACTTGGAAGAATTTTGTTTGTATTGGTTTGAGTAATATGTAGGTACATATGATACAAAATAAATATAGAATAAATATGAATCGTTTGAAAGTATGTATAATGAATAATTTTGTAAGATATGCAAATTATAATTTCCTACGAAAATAAATAATAAAAGAAGTTAATATTTTTCGGTTAAATGTTAGCGAATTTCATGTGCGAATTAAAAAAACAAACGTATTGCCGGTACTTTGCTTAATTGAAACGCGCCTTTGAAATTCTGAATAATAAGCTGCCAAATAAAAAAAATATAATAACTAGAAAAATTAAAAATTCTAAAAAATTATTTTTTGAAAGCCGAAATAAATTAATTTAAAAAAAAAAAATGTAATTTCGTGGGTTTTTAAGTGAGAGCGGATAAAGATATTTCTTTTTTTAATTGAATACAAACAAATATTGCATTAATTTTTTTTCTCGCCGCCATATGTCAAATCTCTACATTTTTTATTGTTCTAGAGCTGCGATATTAATTACTTTTGATATCGAGCTATTATACCAATTAAAGAGTTGCTCTCTGTAATTCTGGAGCTAGTTTTAACAAAATTACATTTTTCTGTTTTCATATTTTTTTAAATGAAATAAAAAGGTTGTTTCAGAAATTGAAAGTTACGGGAAGTGGATAATTAATAAAAACAAATTGTTTTTATGACCGAAGATTTTTATTTGAAGAATATTTTATTTCAAAAATTTATTTTAGGACCTCGGAATATTTTTGTATGTACCCACGTAATAAAAGTTTCAAAGCTTATTTTTACAAACGAAATTGTCATCAAATAAAGTGTTTATAACTCAGCCGCTATATTGGTGATGCCAAAATAATGATCGAAAACGTGTGTGGGGTGTATTTACGACTTGATCTTGATTTATATTAAAATAATCTTTGTTCACTTATTTACTAAAAACTAAAAAACCATAGCAAAACCGATTGAGCTGAAACTTTTACTGTTAAGACTTTACGAAGAATCAACTCAGTGCTTGAGCACTTAGATAGAAAAACTTATTTTTCGTTACGTTAGTTTTTCTTAATAGTCATGTTTTAGTTTTTTATTTATTTTAACTGATTAAACTATTTTCATATTGTTCGTTTCTTATAAAATATCTGCGTTTTACTTATAATATCCAATATTTATAATTTATTTGATTTGATTTTTTTAAGTTTTTCGATAGATGGCGCTTGCATACTTAAATATAAAAATTACATAAAACTCAAGGGATCAGAAATAAATCTCAACCTCTTGAGCAGTTCTTTAATAACTCATACTTTTTCAATAAAAGATACTCAATAAAAAAAATTCGGTCAAGGTCTGAGAGAAACCTTTATTCTGTTTTTTTGTTTTTAATGTTTCGGTCAACTAGTGAGATTTATCATTGAGAGAAAAAATTAAATCGCATTTACTTAATTTATCAATCAGAATCTTCGTTGGTATGACTGTTAGTATTTTGTAAGCGGAAATGCAGTTAATTAGACTTTTTAATCATCGGATGAAAACTTTTAGGTAAATTTTAAGTGATTTTGTGCGATAAAGTCAAAACAGTTTCAGTCGAATTTATTAGATTTTAGTCTACTTAGATACTGTCTCAATAATAAACAAGGTTTTTGAACACATTTCCCAAAGTTAGACAGTTGTCTAAAGTTAGACAACGTTTATAAATAAGACCATTTATGTCTAACTTTAGACAAACTGTCCAACTTTGGAAAATGTATTCAAGAACCTTGTTTATTGTTGTCTTATACCTGCCTAACTTAGAGAGAGAGTATAGTTTGTCTTAACCGTGAATATTGTGATATTTATTTTTATTAAATAAAGCATATTTCCACCAATTTGAAGATAGTTAGACAGTGTCTAAGTAGACTAAAATCTAATAAATACGACTGAAAATATATAAAAAATAAAATATATGAAATTCATATTTATTTATTTTAAATAAAGACATTCTCGACATATTAAAAATTTTCCTTTGCATTTACCATTTTTTATTTATTTTCAGCGAAAATAATCCATTAAGTTTTTCGTCAAAAATTCAACCATTGAGAGATATTTTTAAAAATAAAAAAATTTCTATTTTTTTTTTTTTTTAATAAATCTCAAACCGAAATCTTTTTAAAGAAATGTAGAAATCCTCAACGAGCAACCAATTGAACATAAAGGTTAAACGTTATTTCTGATCTCTGTCAAAAACTTTAACTATTTAATTCAGCCGAAACTTACACACTATATTTATTATGAAGTTATTTATCAAAATATGTTTTGTCCATGGACTGTTGTATGTAGCATGGATATTTAATAGCATTAGAAGTAGTTTTTATTGAATTTTACTCCAATAAAAATATTTTTAAAAAATTCGACAAAAAAAAGAATATATGTAGGTATGTACCCTTAAAAATCAATCAAGTTAGAATTCTTTAAGAAAATAATTTCTGCTCAAAAGAAAATTAAAATGCTGTGTGATTTCTGGAATAAATATAAATTTATGGAAGGAAAATTAAGGTCAATGTTTTCCTAAAAATTTGTTTAATTTATGTATATGTATACATATTTACATTTTTTTTCTTTAACGTTTTCTTAAAATAATTTGATTTTTATATTAATTGTAAGAATTCAAAACATAATTAAAAAAAAAAAATTTCTTATTCTTTACCAACGTAATGTCAAATCAAATAAGATTCTTGAATTCGATTTTTCTCCAAGAGTATCTCTTGTTATAATAAAGTGTTCATCATATTCATATCGGCAGAGAAACTATATATAACAACAGGTATGGTTGAGAATTGTAAAGTTGTCACTATAGGACCTTGTTCTTTACAAGCTGTTACACCATCAAATTTAATTTAATTTAATTATACAAGATATTTAAAAACCTCGTCTTTTAATTTAAAATTCCAAACCATTAACCGATGCATTCGTTCCATATTGTTCACCTCTATATCATATACCAAATGATATAAATTTCTTTTCCCCATAATGATTTTTGTTCCAATGACCATCGTATGCAATAATATTCATTGTCAATGCACAATGACACGTAATTTTTACGATATCCAATGATCATTAAATTGATCATGGGCAGGGTATATGCGGTCATAATACCTTTATAGCTTAGCTGGCATGGCTTGACTATTATAGCAATAGATGGTGGAAACTTTTTAACTGGGCACGTATTCAGTATGTATGTTCTACCTGTTTTAGGGTAAATCTTCTTCTGCCTACTTGGAGGCCGTTTTCTCTTCTTTTGTTGTTGTTATATTATATTCTTTTCTTGGTGTGTGCTATAAGAATTGAAAGTAGGCCTCGAGAATTATTTTTTTTTTTTATAAAAATAATTGTAATTTGTAAAGTATGTTAACTAGAACTTATGTGATATGATTGTAGAATTTTATATTTTCCATTGCACCACTCATTTTAATTTCGTTGTTTTTTTTGTTATGGTTTTGAAAGAGTTAAATTTCTTTAATGAAATGTGAATTGTGACATTATACAAAAAGATAAAGATGCTGATCCAAATTCATCACAAAAATAACTGGTTATACATTTTCATCAATTTCAACATACTATTTTTAATGGTTCTTTTGAAGAGAAGTATACAAAAGAATTATATAGCAAAACATTTTTTTAATTATTATTGACATTATACCAACATTCTCAAAAATGACTTATGCAATTCTTTATATGTATACATACCTAGGTAATGTAATAAAATATCTGAAGCTTGAATTCTTATTATTACCTAATAGGGAATTTTATAGGTACTTTGATTTCCATATTTGAATTTAAAACAAATTTTGTTTAATGGCAGAGTTCTGGTAAAATCCTAAAGATATTAGTATGGAACTCTGAGGATTTTAATTAGGGAGGGTGTCTATTTGAAAGTTCTTTCACTAGTAAACTCTCGAAAGCCCATTTGAGAGTTATTTTTCAAGATTTCGATATCACCGTTCCTTTTTTAGTGTTTTGAGAGGTAATTTCTCGAGATCACTTTTCGTTGGGCCTGTGCAAAACTATACTAAGTGCACATAGGTAGTATAGTTTTGAGTTACCGTTATACTATTGAAAGCCCTTTATTTTAATACTTTTTTTGCGAATCTAACAAGAATGCCTTGAAAACAGAGGTCAAATAGAGCTTAGTATAATGCCTTATTTCGAAGTTTATCCTTAACAAAAACAAACTTTAAACATCTCTCCAGACAAATAAAAAACTACACTTAGTATTGTTTTGCACGGGGCCATCGTTTTATAACTGTGCCTTAGAGCTACTCTCATTATTCTTACTCTTAAATGGGCATGCACCTTAAGAATATGTTAATTGTATCGAAGATCGTATCAAGAATTTGAAAGATCTTATTAGTAAATTTGTTTGACGTGGCAACACTGATCTATGTCATTCGAAACACATCCAACCAATCAAAGAAAAAGATGCAAATTACGTTCTTAAAAAGTTTTTTTTGTTTCTACTTGGTGATAATTTAATCAACGCGATTATGTATACATTCGATAAAGAAAACAAAATAATCTAATATTCACATTCACCATGAACTTACCTTCGTGTTCCAATTCGTCTTTCCATTTGAATGCTTCCCACAAATGTTATTGCTATCCCGGTTGATTATATTATTGTTATTATTGTTGTTGTTGTTATTTGAATTTGTACTCGTATTTTTAGTTCCTTTCTCAGCTGATGTCATTTTTTCCGATTTTTTCTACAAAAAAAAAAAAGAATTTAAATAAAATAAATAAATAACAATAAAAATAACAACAAAATCCATTACACAAGATACAAACAAAAAATAAATAAATGGAAGTGCGGGATTTCTTATTCCGGTTCCTTCAGAAAATATCAAAAGATCAATGAAGTGTAACTATGTAGGTATATATAGAAAGATGTTATTCTCTCACGACCAACCGCACAAAGCTTATATATATAGGTATGTACCTCCATTCTCATAGGTTTCTGCCAAAAGAGGTGCAATCTAAACAGATGTTGGATTGCGATGAGCTCCCTGTGATGCGAACTTATTCGCAGAAAAACTTTGTCTTCGTGATGCAGATTGAGAAAGTTGCACCCAGATGTGCTGTGTTGGTGATGAATGATAGATGCAAATTGCAACAATCATGTACCTAACATACAACACGGCAACCTTTGGTTTGGGTGGAAAATAAGGCAGACGAGATGTTTGTTTTGTTGTTTCGTATGAGAGTGTGATATATAGATGTTGCAACTATTTGTTATTGTCCAATTGTGGGACATTGACTAATTGTGACGGTTGCTGGAATATTCAACTTTTAGAAAGCGTTTGTTCCCTAATTGGTCTTAATAGAGTCCAATATATAATTTCATATCAAAGATTTCAAGTGAACATATTAAATTTTTGTCCTATTTGAGTTTTCTTTCTTCAGACATAATTCTATTGCCAATTTAATGCCAGTCAATATTGTTGGTACGATCAATTTTCATGCAGATTGTTTTTACTGCATTTTTACCAAAAATATCTACCTATAATATATTGTAGGTATGGTTCAAGCCCCAGTCGTGTTGGTTTGGAGGTGGCGAAAAGGGTGATTCAAAATATTACTTTTGTCGAAATTCCACAGGAACCGAACCGGGCAGAATTATTTTTGAAAAAACGGTGGTAGCGACCTCTAAATTGTGTTCGATTTTGAATTTTTTGCTCTTGATCATTTGGTTTCAATCTTAGCTTCATAATTTCATCGGGTCCAAGATGAATTTCGAGGAAGGTGATTTTTTGAATCACTCTAGTGGCGAAGTATTTTCATGAGTAGATGCAAATATATGATAGTCTATTCCTACCACCAATACTCGTGCTACATGGAATTTGTTATTCCTAAAAGTCGCAAGAATAAAGCTTTTCTTATATCCATCCCCTCTCTTTTTTACAAATGAAACTAAAAAAAGTCTGCTTGAAAATTTAGCTAGTATCTTGTTAAATTTACAATTTGCAATCTTTTTTTACAAATTTAAATAAAAATATTTCGACAACATTATAATCGCAGTTGATTTAATATGACACTATTTAAGTAAAATTGCAGTTGATTTAAGAGGGTGTTGTTTCCACGTGAATTTCTTGTGAATAAAATATTGAAAAATTGTTTTGATAATGAAAAAAAGTGCGCACCATGGCTCCATGCAACGTCTGGTGGATGGGCTTGATAGGCTGGTGGTTGGTGTATGCACCAGTTAAGTTTAGTCGAGTTGGTGTTATTAATGCCGGTGTACAACGCAGTGGCATCAACATCTGGTGTATATGGGCGAGGTGCCCATTCTCCGCTGGTTGTCGCCACCACAGTGCGCACCTGCATTTTCAGCCATTCTTATTCGTACTATCATTGTCGTTCTATATCATTTAGCGTTGTTTGACGTTTGGTTAAGGGAGCGATTTCCTGCCTGTTGGTCGGCTGGATTGATAGGAATTAAGCATTTTCAAGCCATTTTGTGGCAGAGAGTTCATCCAGTTCGTTATATCAAGCTGTTTCTCAGATGACACAGCGCAGGGCAGTGGCATAGGTAATGAGTAGTATCCTCATGTATGTCCTCGTCACCACAACCCCACAACCTCTGCATAATTCGTCCATATTGAGTTTCAACTTCTTTTTGTGGTAACCCAATAATTGGTTGTGTCCAGTGATAACGCTCACAAGAAGAGAGAGAGGTTTTTTGCTCAGTTGGATAATGTTTTCGGTTTTATGTTTATTGAATTTTGGCCATAATTTTCTGGTTGTAACACAGGTATAAAGTGACTTCTGGTTGGGTCTGCCTGATTTAGGTCAGGCGTTGATCCTATTCTTGCCAATTCATAAGCACTTTCGTTTCCTGGGACACCATTGTGACCAGGAATCCAACAGAGCCTTAAGTTGTGCTGTGTACCAAGAACCCTTAGCTCTTTGCGACAGCAAGTTACAAGCTTCGATTTGATTTCGTTGGCAGAAATTGCTTTTATTGCCGCTTGACAGTCAATGAAAAAGGTGGTATTGCCATCATTGAGATTTGTCTAGCAGCTGTCGTCACTGCCAAGACCTTAGTTTGGAAGACACTGCTGTAATTCGGAAGTCTGAATTAGCTGGCTAGTCCAAGGGTTTCTGAATAGAAACCTGCACCAACACCAGTATCCATCTTGGAGACGTCGGTGTATACCGCTACCGTCGGTTCACAAGTTAAATGTTTATTGATTAGCCAATCCTCTCTACTAGGAAAGGTGGTTGTGAATGGCTTGTAAAAGTCTAAACGGGGTGTTATGCAGTCAGTGCATACTTTGTTACCCGTGTATTTCTGTAGAATCAGTGGGTGACTGATGGCGCTGGATTTTCATCAATCAGTTAGGCTATAAGCCGTAGAGCGCTTTTGACAGTTGGCTGCCGATTCTTGTACAAACAGATCCAGGGGTTTTAAATTGAGAATAGCTTCCAGACCCGCAGTGGGTGTGGTCCTCATGTCCCCCGTGACTCCAATACATGCCATTATTTGTACCTTGGTCATGATTTTAAAGTTGGTAACTTTGTCTAATGCATTCCACTAGACTACGCTACCATGTGTTAGTACAGGTCTAACTATGGCTATCCACTTAATAATTTTTGGGCTTGGCCTCCAGGTTTTACCAAAAATCCTTAAATCATAGAAGTAGTATTTATATCAATCCGGTCTATTTAAGTTGAACTCTCTTCAACTAAAAAGATCATTTTTTGCCAATTGTTTGGATTGATGCTGCCTGCAGCATTCCATGGCATTTGACATCTTGCTAAATTAACCTGCTATAGTTTACGCGCATTGTTAAACGGAGGTTTTTTTCATTAGCATTAAGTGCTTAAGGTGTCCGGCACTTCTGATAACCTGACTTAAGGTCATTGGGCTCACTTCTAACCCATCTTCGTGTCTTGATTTGCTCAGAGAGTGGTTGCAATTGGAATATTGTTTTTGTTTTTAATAATATATTTTTTTTTAACAATAGTATTTACATAATTTTATTTTATTTAGGGCCTGTTTCACAATGTCTGAGTAAAGTTCTAATAAGTTACTCACCACATATGTAAATATTAGCACATGGTCATAAGTCCCAAATTAAACAAAAATTATTTGTGGATTTACTACTCATTATGGATGGGTCACAGGTCAACAGTGATTTTTGCTCCTGTGGATTTATGGCCCTGTGCCAAAATTTATGTGTTGAGTAACTAATCAGAACTTTACTCAGACATTGTGAAACAAGCTCTTAATCTATAAAACTAATGAGGAAATTGTGAAATTGGATTCCAATTCAGAGCAACAAAAACTTTCGTTAAAAGTACCTACAGTTTGGTTTATAGGTACCTATGTACCTAATAATTATGTTATAAAAAAAATAAATCTTGTCGCAAATTCTAATTTTTATCAATAAAATTTTTTATTTATTATTAAAAAGTCTTTAAAATTTAAACAATGGCATCATTAAATATATCTATCATTTTAATGACAACGAAAATCCAAATGATAATTACCATGGGAATTAATGGTGTCATCTTTAGTTAGATAAATATAAAATGCACGTTTGGGTCGTACATATGTACTTACATGAATTTTATAAAACCAGAACCACTTCAGAAAATTTTATTATATGCAATATTATTTGAACTTCTCTTAGAAACATGTTTGTTAAATAAAAAAGTTTACCAATAATTTTTAATTTATTCAAAAATCGTAAGAACGGATTTAAAACAAAATTTTAAAATGTCAAAAGCAATTCTAAGGGAAGTAGGGTATATAGTCTACCTTATGTGCCCGCTTCTTTACATGGTCTAAAAAATTTAATTTCTCCTATTTCAAATTATTAACATGCATATTTAATAATTTACCTCATCAAATATCTAGCTGAAGGTCGATTTTACAGACAGACGCATAGGCCAGCCAACGACATGAACTTTTCCATACAAACGTTTGCAATTTTAAATTTGAGTAAAAACATTTTTTTACACGCAACCAATACTTGCCCTATAATCCAGGTAAAATCTTTAAAATTTCTCATAATATTGTGTTAAAAGAATATTAAAAAAAGAAAAAACCGGTAACAGTTACACAGTCACAGCAATAAAGGCGGAAATTTAAATTTAAAAATCAAATAGAAGCATTTCTAAACAAACATTAATTTTTTTCATTAGTCAGCTAATATCTTCAACTTCAATAAAAAAAAAATTAAACAACAAAAAAAACACAAAGATAATTATCGTTACGCAAAAGGTCAGCAAACTCCATCGTCAATATAGGAAGACATAATGCGGATGGATGGATGGATAGATAACTTTGCATCTTCCTTGATGCGTTAGATATTTTGAAATTTCCTCTCGGTGTAATCAATCCGTAATATAAAACATTCGGCAGATAGTCAGTAGTTTGTTGGCACAAATGAGTATGATGGTAAAAACGAAGAAATGAAGTGAAAGTATAGTATATTATTTCTCTTTTTAAGTGTGTAAAACTTACAATAAAAATAATAACTTTAAAAGCCTGCCACTTCACTCAGTTAGTCGTCGCGTTGTTGGAGCAAATAGCGTTAGTTCATCAAATTGGCAAATTGGTTGATTTTCTAATATTTATACACTTGTATTTCTAATTGCCTGACTAATGGGATATAGCATGCTAGTTTCCTGGTTTATTTAATTATTATTTTTTATTGAAATTCATACGCGTTTACATAGAAAACTTTATTTTATAGGTCATAAGAGTTACACACATTTTGAACCTACATAAATTGAAAATATTTGTAGACTAAAACAAATTAATTCAAAGCGTTTCGTAAGGCTTCCGTAAAAAATTAATTTATTTTAAATTATTTATAAATAGTCCAACAATGTCCGAGTTAATTTTTTTTTTAAATATACAGTATATCTATTTCTGTATACAAAATGTCAGATATAAGTTGTGACGTGAAATTCAATTGACAGTTTTCAGTTTTAACTCTATACGTCAGCCAAATAATGGAATGGATTTTGGGCTTCTAAAAAAGCTACAATTTAATTGAATTTCTGAACTGACGAAATAAGAATAATACTACACACACTTTTTTTTCTTGCCTGGATTTGAAGCTATCATGTATCCTAGGTTTTTGTGAGATTGTACGGGAATCACAATGTATTCAATTTAAAAAGCTTAATTTTTTTAACCGCTTACAGCGACAGAACTAGAATAGGCGGAAGCCAACGTGCGTGGTCGTACGAAACCGAGCGAAAACAAGAAATTCATATGACGCGCACATTTATTGCGAAGTGGAACTTTTCATTAAGTTTTCGTTAACTTTTGCCGTGAGTCGGACGTGAGAGCGTTCACCAACCGGTCTTTTGTAAGTGGACTGACAGCTAGCTTCAAAAATCAAAAAAATCACTTCCAACCACTCAAGTGCATTATGGGTGACTTATGAATTTGACGTTTCGGAAAGAAACTTTTTGTTCGGTTTTGACACTAGCTTTCGACAGCTACCGCCTATTCTAGTTCTACCTTAAGACATGATATTAAAAATCTGAAATAATAAGGCAATTATTATTTTTTTTCATTGGGAGCTGATTTAGATTTTTTTTCATACTAAAAAGCTGTTTGAGTCCTACACATATTTTCATTAAAAAAAATATGAAAATTGGCAGAGATAACTTCGTGAAAAACTCTTTAAAGTGGTTCGGAATGCACAGTAGTTTTGTGTAAGTATAGTGTATTCGAACGACATGAAAACGAAAAATTTAAATCAAACATATCAAGCACTAAAATGGCGTCAAAACTATTTTAAAATTTAACTTTTGTTTTTTTTTTGCTTTATTGTTTGAAAAATTAAAACTTTGATGACCTTTCTCAAAATTCAAAAGTTCAAAAATGTTACCTAAACATTTCCAAAACTTCAAACTTCCAAGAATTTTTGAAACAAGAAACAAACATTTTCGAAAAAAAATCAAAAACCATGTTTATTATAAGGTGTGTTTTATTCATTGCTGCGTAGGCAGCGCAGCACAAGTCTGAATAAAACGAAAGCTCACTCTATACGTTCATTTCATTAATTGAAAGCTCTATCGCCAGCACAGCCATCTTTATTTTTACTGACTTCTTTTTCGCCAGCAATCAAATTTTTTTTGTTTGCCAAGGGAAATTTTGCTGCGCTGGCTATGCAGCAATGAATAAAACACACCTATAGATAATATTTAAAAAAAAAAAAACAAAAAGAAACAAAAACTTGAGACGTTGCTTTCACGTTACTTTAGCCGGAAATATATTAGGGACAGATCTTGAAGGTTTATAAAGACTTTTCATTTTACTATTTTTTTTATTTAAATTATAAAAACAATTATTTCAACGAATACATTATGTAACAAATCTATTGTTTTAAAGTAGGTACCATCAAAATGTGGTGGTTACAAAAATTAGGGTAGTTTGAATTTTTTGATGTATGTTATCTAGTTTGGAACCAGTGTAAAAAAAATTCACATTTCCCAAATCTCAATTAATTAATTTGTGTTGTTTTTTTGAATATCCGTCTGACGAAAAATTTTGTGAGACACGTTTTTTACTAATTTGAATTATCTTTTTATGATGGATGACCAATAAGAAATTTATGTAACTGTTATATTTTCCGAGAAGAATTCTTTAAATTTTAAGATTTCATCCAAAAAATATGAAAAAAAAAAAAATACAATTTGATTGCTAAGGGATTTTAACATTTTTATTTTGTAAATTCATGTTTATTATCAGACACGCAATTGTGCTCAAAACTATTTCATGAGTTGTTTAAGTTATTCAAAAAATGAGTTTCAAATTTATATGTACGCTGCCGTTCTAGCATATTTGAAGAAGATAAAATTATAGAAATGAAAGACACAAGATAATTTTACGATTTTACAGTTTCGATGCCTTCACACGAGCGACAAATTACATAATTTCTGCCAGAAAAGTTGCAAAATAATGGATAAAATCAATGCCTTAATGAAATGACAAATTTAAATAATGGAGATCTGATGATTTGGCACCATTTTGGCAAATGACAACAATGAGCAGTTTCATTCATGATTGTGTATTGTCATTATTTTGCAAAAATGGTGTCAGCACAATATTTATACTATGCGAGTATAATTGTAAAATTAAACTTCAATGGTACATTTTTTACGACAAAAAATAATGGCCGATTTTGTGCCATTTACACGAATCGGTCCTGGCAAGAAAATGGAAGAAATTATGGAAATTTGTCACTCGTGTAGATGAGGCATCATGCAGAGCTGACATATACGGGTATTGTAATGAACAAACTGCAGTCAAGCACAAAGAGTATCCGTCAATCGGATTGAATTTTCTCAATCCCCCACACAAAAAGTACATAAATGTAGGTATCTACTTAAAAAAAAAGTGAATGTCTATTTAAGGGCCAGTTTCACAGTGAAGTAAGTGTCACTTAAGTGCTAAATATGGAAAACTAATTCCTAATTTCACAGTGTAAACTTGCCACTTAAGTTCGACTTACTCAGGTAGTAAAGCTACGACTTAAGTGCCAAAATGGAAAAATTAAGTTCCACTTATTTTGTTAAGTATGCACTGTGAAACTGGTTCTAAAACTACTTTTGCAAAGTCATCTCTCACATAATAACAATTTTTTCTCTAAACAAAGTTATGTAGATTTTTCATAAATGTTAAACTTTTTCTACTTTTTCCCTTATAATGCATATATTTTACATAAAATTAGTTTCTTCAATAGCGTGATAAATGTTGTGGAACGTATTCATAAGTTAAAAACTTTAATAGAAGAAAAATTTCTTTTGTTGGCAAGATACCTTAATTTGTAGGTAAACAAAAAAACAAAATATTCTTGTTGTAAATTAATTTTTTTAACCATCTGCCTCTTAATGTAAAATAAAAAAAGGAAACATTTTCAATTTAATGAATGAGATACGTTATGCTTTAAACAGTTTTTTAATATACAGCGGTGTACCGAAATCACTGCCTCAGAAGAAAACCATAAGTTCTTTTCGTTGAAAGAAAAATTTAAAAAATTGGTTGTAGTTTGACAAAGTTAGAGCCAGTCAAAGGAAAAAAGAATAAAAATCATAAAAACCGTTATAAGTCGAAAACGAAGCGAAAAAGAGAAAATTACTTTTTAAGTTTTTCGATTTGAAATGATCTCAGGAACTCATGGTTTTCTTTTAAGGCGGTTATTTCGGGACACCCTGTATAAAACATCAGTATAGAAGAATAGTTAAAGACAAAATAGTGTGTTATCAACAACGCATTTTCTATTATTTTCTTAAACTATGGCAATACTGTCACCAAAAATGTTCTTTGCCTCTTTTGGCAGATCAATAAACTAAATTAAAATAAACAAACTTTAAAATCCAACTTCATGAAACAGGATTTAATTGATGGTTAGTCCGCATCTTGAGATCTTAAAGTAGGCCTCTGCATTTGACTACCCAATTCGCCTTTCTAAGATGTGAATCACTTCACTTTTATTGACAGAACATTGACATATTACATAGAAGAAGCCATATTGGTAAACTAGGTCATGCTTTGCGCATATCAAGCACAATGAAGACTCATGTTTATTTACCTACAAATTGTTTTTGTCTTCACGACAAAAACTATAGCTACATTACTATACCATGACTACATGGTTTCATGGTGCGAAGCAACGTACGGCGCCGCGGATGGCGGTGTACCTTTATTTTTGGATTCATTTAGAGCTTTGTATATACATAAATATGGAAAAAGCCGGTATATGTAAACAAGTTATTTCAAACCTTTATTTTTAAAGTTCAATCGAGTAAACCAATCTATGATTCATAATATAGTATACAGACCTTGGGTGATGTTTTGGACCTAACTGAAGTTGACAGCTTGCACTGAAAGGTAGGTAATACAATTAATTTTGATCATAACGGGAACTGGCCATTAAGTTTGGGTGTATAAATATATATATGAATGTTGTTTTTTTTTTTTTAATGGAACTGCCTGTCAATTCTGTCCGGTTTTAAAAATCAAGAAAAAAAAACTATGATGTGTATAAAATGAACAAAAGGAATTTATTCAAGTTGTTCTTGCTCCATTTTGCAATGTCAATGGCTTTGTAAATAAATTTTATAAGAGTCTAAATAATCATGCAATAACTTAATAGATGTACTGCCACGAAATATTGTTTTATGTTTGAAAAAAAAAAAAAAGATATTTTTGAAAAATTTTCGAACATAATATCGGGGACATTATATCTATGCATTTTAGTATAAACTTTTTAATGATCAGTTAATGTCAAAACGTCAGTCAAGGTTAATATTTTTTTTACCATGGTTATTTTCACTAACGAGACATGTTTGAAAGTTAGTAAAAATTACCAACGAAATTCTAAGTCGGTGGTAGCAACTTTAATAGCGGGTAGGTACCTACTCCAATATATTCGCATGTCTTCAGCGATGAAGTTCATTTTTGATTGAATGGCTTTGTCAATAATAAAAATACGCACGTGTGGGTTTTATTGCTGTCTAATAGCGCATGTTCTGCATGTTGATAAATTAGCTTCATCGCAAAAGATGATTTTTCTATGAAAAAAATTGGCGTTTCAAATGATCAAGAGGTCTCAGTTCTTGAGTTAATTTGATCTTGTATAAGGGTATAAACAAAGACCTTTACGAAGAATTGCTCATGATGTGGTTTGAGAGATTCCCAATTCCCAAACTGCGTGGATCGATTTGTTTGGCTCATTTTGAACTAATGCACGTTAGGCTGCAATATTTTTGGTACTTCGATTCTTGCGTTGTCTCACTGGCACAGGAACATTCGATAGTGATTATGTTGACTCGAATTAATAGACATTAGCACGCACTGTCTGTCTGGTTGGACGATTATTACAACCGAAATTTTTTAGTGTTCCTAAGTTGCGATCACCTGAATTTTGGTGGTAATTTTTTTACTGATTTCCAAAATTGGCTCGTTCGTGATAATGTAAAAATGCTAAAAATGTATAATCTATACTGACGTTTTGACGTTGAGAGATTATAAATACAAAAATATGTGTGCATTTCTATCCAAATACAATTTTAATTTTTGCAAAAACCTTCGAAATTTTAATTCTATTTGTTGAAACTTTCTAGCACGAAAATAAACGCTTTAGTAAGAAAGCGCCCACTGACACACCCATTGTTTAATTGATAGAATTTCCAAAAAAAATCGTTAAAAAAAACTTTGGTTGAGCTGTATTCTTTGTAAACTTTAAAGATAACGATCTTTGTAACAGTTTAAGTCTAGTACGCTGCTGATGCGAAACGAAAATTTCCCGTGATCTCCAAACAGACAACGAAACGCTTGCGAAAACACAACGGAAAATTTCCTTGGAGAGTTTCACTAATTCCAAAAACAAAATCAAACATAAACGCAAAAAATCAGAGAAACCCATGAAGTAAAAAAACACAAATAAAACTCAAATGTCATTTTTCCGCACACATGACACAATAAATAGTCTGTACTGTATAATTAATTCAGTGCGAAAAAGGAGCGGAGACTTCTCCAAATAATCTGCTACAATCATAAATTTCGCTCTTCGAACAGCGTACTGCAAAACGAAAAGCAGAACGAAATTTTCAGTTTATGATTTCGTTGTGTTATTTTTGTATGGAATTTTTCGTTTCGCATCAGCAGCGTACTAGCATATAAGTATTGGTTTCGTGTTAAAAAATGTTCGATGCTGTAATCAACACTAACACTATTATGATGGGAAAACTCCGAAAAAGTAGGTTTCGTTTTACCGTCCGTCGGTCTGTGTGTCTCCACAACTGTGCGTTCACTTTTATTTGAGCTATAGAGCCTAATCGGGTGGAAACGGGAGTTTTTCTAAAATTTTATTACAAACCTTTTTTTTTTGATTTCCTATATTGAAAATTTTTGTTAAGCTCATGAACGGGTAGGTGCCATATAAAATTTTTTTGAAATTTGCTCAAGAATAGCTATAATGATTTTGATCAAGTCTATAATGATCAAAGCGATTGTAAGAAAACTGCTCTTTTGCACTACAGAAATAAGTCAAATTCATCATCAAAAAACATCGAAAATAGTTTTTTGATGAAATCGACTTATTTTTGAGTTATTTACGTACAACTTCTTACTAGCTTGGCCGATTTTGTTACAATTGTTACAATTTTTCAATCTGGTTCTTCTATATACATAGGTTATAAAGGGTGTTTTTTTAAGACTTGTGGTTTTCAAGAACAAATAAAATGCATATAATTTAATGTTATGGCCAAGAATTTAGCCGTGGCTGGCTCGAATAAAGTCCAGCCGACAGGCCCAATTTTGGACCACTTTATGCAGCAATTGGGGCCGTATGGCAGCAATAACGCGCCGAATATTCTCTTCCAAAGCGTCAATCGTGTCGGGCTTATCTGCGTAGACAAGCGACTTCACATAACCCCACAAAAAATAGTCCAGCGGTGTTAAATCGCACGATCTTGGATGCCACGCCACAGGCCCACGACCGACGCGAGATAATGTGCTCACCAAAAGTTTCCGTCAATAAATTGATTGTTTCGTTGGCTGTATGGAATGTAGCGCCGTCTTGTTGGAACCAAAGGTCGTCCACATCAATATCCTCCAATTCAGTCACGAAAAAGTCATTAATCATGGCTCTATAGCGTTCCCCATTGACTGTAACATTATGGCCGGCTTCATTTTTGATGAAATATGGACCAATGATTCCCTCTGCCCATAGTGCACGCCAAACAGTGACTTTTTGAGGATGTAACGGCGCGGCGCGGCGTGGCGTCTCAACAATGGCTTGTGGATTATGATCACTCAAACGACAATTTTGCTTATTAACGTTGCCCCAATTGTTGCGCGCGATGGCGGATGGACTCATTCGGGTCTTCTTCGATACTCTGCTCCACAGCAGCAATAGCGTCTTCGGTGCGCACTGTGCGGCATCTCTGAGAATGCGCATTATCCATCTAGAGTAAAAATGGTGCGAAACCGAACCATGGTTGCTCGAATTACCGATTCTGCTGGGCGATTATGTCGACCGAATATTGGACGCAGCGCGCGATGCGTCGCACGAACCGAACCATTATTTTGGTAATAAATTTGCACGATTTGTGTTGTTCTGAAATAAGTCTGTTCATTATGAAATGGCAAACCAAACTGAGCATAAATCAAGTGACACCTGTCAATAAGACCAACTCCGAAAAAAGTATTGAATGATTGAAAACCACACGTCTAAAAAAAACACCCTATACAATATTGCATTTAAAATTTTTGAAAATATTTTTTTTTTAACTACAGTAGAATCTCGGAAAGATGAACGGTTCTATAAGATGAACAGCTCGGAAAGATGAACGAAATATTTCCACTTTTAAGTGTTGAAAAAGAAGAAAGGTTGAAATTTAGTACTCGAAAAGATGAACACTTCATTCCCAACATAATTTCATAACTTTTTTACTGTTTCTTTGCCTTTTAGTTCCTCTTGAACAGTAGGTACTTGTTTTGACTTGTTATGTAAATAATATTTAATGTTTTTATTTATAAAACTGTATCTTCTTCCTTAACCAAATCTTGATGCTCGAAAAGATGAACAATTTGAAAAGATGAACGGGTCCTGTTTTATATCTGTTCATCTTTTCGAGATTCTACTGCATTATTGTTATTATTTAAAAAATGGAACATATTTTTGTTAAATATTAATAATTATGTACATTCGTTTTAGTTTAAACTCTTTAAAATCTGATTTACTCAACTTATTTTGATATCGAAAAAATATAATAATAAATATAATTCGGCAACTAAACAGCCAATAAAAATAAAAATGTGGGGGTACCGGCACTCGCAGTGAAAATGTGTTAATATTGGCTTTTGTCTCAGGGAACGGGAAGACCGCATTGGCAAAAATTAGGAATCCCTATCCCATAATCCCTAATACATTAAACTCTGAATATACTAAAATCCTAAATGCTCAAATTGTTCTCACTCAATTCAAAAGGATCAATGTGTAGACCAAGCTCGATTCTGATGAAAATCAATTCCGTTTTCACCTTTAAGTGAAAATGTTCATTTCGTTTCGAACCCTCTCTGTCCCGGTCAAACTGCATGGGAACAAAAGAAAGGCAAAACGATAATGAATGACTCTTTAATTTCGTTTCCGTTATATCCGAGTCCGCTGGCGGCCATACAAACAAAATTAAATTCAAATTTGAACTGATATAATTTCAAATATATCGAACGAATAATGTACAATATCCGGATCGTGCATTCAATAACCCACTATTTTTCAGAGACAACAACCCTTTGTGTAAGATTCGTACCTATGTTTACAACCACTTCCGATACATTTACCTATATTTTTGTTTTCTCTATACCGAGAGCTTATAGATGTTTAGCATCAAACATACCTAAACGAACACTTCTACGACCATTTCTTTATTCTTAAAACCAATTTATCGCAATATTATATTTAAAACTTGATTCTCAACCCTGAAATTTATGCTTTCGAGTGGTTTTATGTTGAAGCTGCTATAAAATATTCGAGCAGTGATTTGAGGGAGTTGAGAAAACTTTTCACATATCCTTGTTGTTCAAAGAGCTGACCTGGAAAAAAAAAACTCATACGAAAAATACTGTAAGGATGTCACAGCTTTTCTCACATCGCTGCTTGAATCGTATATCAGAACTCCAACATAAACACGCCTTTAGGCAATATTTGTTTAAATTGTCTGAATTTTTTTTTAAACAAATATAAGAAATATTTTAGACATGTTTTACCAGATTTTTTTTCAATCTAAAGAATGAAACATCTCCTTCTTTTCCACTTACATACAAACAAATTTCAAGAAAACTTTCATTCAAAAAAATCCAATCCTTAACTTTCGCTCTGCAGCCAACACCTTCGCATCCTATTTTTTTTTTTTTTTGAAGACTTTCACAATGCTTAAACTATCGTCACCTGGGATGGTTTCGATTAATTGTAAATAGGAAAAAATTGTAAGAAAAATTTTCTATCAATAAATTTTATTTGCGATAAGAAAACTTTCCACCATCAATAAAATACACAGATGTGCCTTTCAGAAGTCAAATCAACCCACGATATCAAATCAACAAAAAAAACTACTAAACATGTATGGAGCCTTCTTTATACAAAGCACAAAAGATGTCACAATCACGAGTTAGCTAACATATGGCTTTGACTTTTTGAGATGCGCTTCATCCTGGTCTGCTTAATAAATTGATTTTCCATGCTGTGCATCGTGGTACAATAAAATCACCCAAAAGGCCTTAGCATTTCTGTATACTATGGCGAAAAAAGTGAAATCTTGCTAAAAAGTAACAAGAAGGCCTAAGCAAATATATAACCGAAACAAACAAAACATCGTTACCCACTTTTGATGGTCGCGTCGTCGGCCATTGATTTGATTAAGCACCATGAACTCCAAAAACAAAAAACTTATTACTGTAAGTCGGTTTCATTTCTTCTATTCATTTAGCGCGGTGTGGTGAGTTCAGCAAAGAAGAAGCAATGTCAAGCGCATCATCAGCAAATAAATCCACCTTAAGGTTACAACCGCATTTGTGCGAATTGAGCAGCAATTCACTTTCCACCGGTATAAACACACACATATACATAGCTATATACCTTCTTGAAATAACCGACAAACATATTTAAAAAAAAAAACCGTCATCGTTGTCAGTGAAAGCGAATTTAACGACCAACACGACACGACACTCGTTTTGATTCGTTTTTTTTTTTTTATTTATTTTGTTTTTATTTTATTTTTCTGTGAACTACAAGTTTTTGATGCAATTCAACATTGTAATGCAACTTACTTTCCATGGATTTATAAACCAGCCAACCCATCCTCTTGACTTGCAGTCACCACGCCGCGGCGCTGTTGGCTAATGTCAAGGTCTTCATTGCAATCGGAGGGAAATGTGCATCCATTGAGCTGAGAAAAACAAAATGGAAAGTGGGTAAAATGCTCCCACAGCCAGACCAATTTATTTATGTATCTAACCAGATACATTTGCATAGATTCGATTCCCGCCGAAACTTTTACAAATATAGAAGTCGGATTTTGTGTACGAGATGAATGAGTTGAACCAGTTTTAACTATATTAGACTTTTAGATGATGAACCTCGAGCCTATAGTATAGATAAGGTATCTCTATCTGCACATGTTGTTTTACTCCATAAACGAACCAGATGCATCATCTGACAACACGCACATTCGCTTCAGAGATTCTGGGTTAAGTAATGAAGTGAAATGAAATGCTTTGAATTAATTCAAGTTGGTAGGTAGATTCAATTTTTTTGAATTGAATAAAGCTGAAATACCTGTTGAATTGAAGGTGAAAACATATATGTATGTAGGTACATAATATAGTTTCGATGTGATTCCAGTTTTTTTTTTATTAAAAAGTTGACTCGGCGCATTATTCATCCAAATATTATAATCCTCGTGGTGTTTTTAGTTTATTTTGTAAATTTTTGAATAAAAAAATTTGTTACTCTTTGAACAAAATTATATTTTATTATCAATTATGTCTTAAGTAATCCATATAGGAGTTATAAGACCCATGTTTTAAGTTTTTCAGTGCAAGAAAATCCCACTTGCGGAGTTAAACCAAATTAAAATCTGAAAAATATTTTTCAGACAATTTAGATTTCGAGTTAACTTATCGAATTTGGTGAGTTTAGCTGGATTAGCTAAGTACTAACGATTGTCAGGATCTTACAATAGGTTTGTGCGATGACATTCCCCAGGTCGCCCTGGGGCAGAGAACATCGAACAAACCTAATATTGTCAGAACTGTCAATGGTCTGACAATAGCTGTCAATTAGCTGACAATTGACAAATTTCTTACAATGAAAAATAGTCCGTTCACACGGTTGGTAGATTTCGTCCCAAAGTCTGACAATTTGATTTTCTGCTCTTGTCTGACAATTTTCAGATAATAATATGTCTGACAATATTAACAGCTTGAAAAATTTCTATTCAAACGGTTGCCAAATCTATACAAAAAAATGATTGTTTGTTTACATCTTTTAAAAAAGTTTTCATTTTCGTTGTATTAAAATTTTTTGTGTGCTGAAAATTAATTCAAAAACAAAAAAGGAAAATGGAAAATGGAAGACACCGATTGCAACAATTTTAGCATTTTACATTTTAGAAGACAATGAGGAGGATAAATCGCCAGGAAATACCCGAAGTTGTTGGACGAAGGATTGGGTTACCCGTCGACAGCAGGAAGGGTTTTATGCAAAATTTATCGTCGAATTGCGAGCTGAGGAACCCAAGCTGTGCAAATGCAATCTGTGGCATTGGTTTTCCGATAGGACTCTTCGCCTCCTGACGACGTCGTTTCCTCTGATTTCCAGCGCTCATAAGTAATTTATTCTCATGCACTTCGAATATTTGGTTTCTCGATTCATAATAAATAAAACAATAAATAGAAGAAAAGCTACACAACACAAAGAATTGATATAAAATATAATTGAAGTGAATCCCCTTGCTTTACAGATATTTTCTTTTTGAGTATACCTACATATATTTATTCTGTTGTGCAAAAACTACAAATTTCCAACACAAATGTTTTTTTTTTTATCTTTCTCTTTAACCAACTCGACTTCAACCAATGGGTTTCATTGACATTTCGGACAATGAAGAAATTGTCAGCAATTGTAAGATGCTTTCAATGAATACATCTAACAATGACCAATGAGTCTGACAATGTCCTAATCGTTTGACAATGATAAAAATTGTGTGTTCAGACGATTGTAAGACATTTGGGACAGTTTTTTCACTGACAGATATGACATTGTAAGATCTGAAAATCGTCTGTACTTAGCTTAACTTAATAGATATTTTCTGACAGATGCGCTCTATAGAAAATAGAAAGGTTGAGAGCATTGAATTCGCCCTTTCCATAGTGCCGCATACAGTGTCACCCTCACTGTTTCGATAGTGAAAGCGCATTTCAATAGTGTCGCACTTTGATATCAATAGATATTTGACAGCTAAAATTTAAAGTTAATATTCTACACTGAAAAACTACTTCTGAGTTAACTCGGGTTCAATTTATTTACAGGATTAACTGGACTCTAGTCATAGGCGTCTTTAGGCATGGGCCGGGTGGGCCAGGGCCCCACAATTTTGGGGGCCCCTTAATACAGTACCTATAGTAATAAAAATATAAAGTAAATTTTTTTGAATTGCAAATTTATGAAGAGGCTCACAAAGAAGGGATATTTTTAAATTTGAATTTTAGGTAGGGTAAAATGGATTAAACTGAATCCATAATAATTTAAAATTCGAGAACTAAACTGATTTAAAAAAAAATTCTTTAAATCTAAAAAGCGAGATAGAAAAATTGAATGTTCAAAATTAAAAATTGGAAAATTCTTAAAAATCCGGGTCAAGTCCGATTGAAATAAATTTTACATCTCCGGAAAGATAATCAAATGGCGTTTTTCTTTTTTGGTTCTGAGCAGAAGCTGAGCGATCAGAGCAAAGCTCTGAGGAGATTATGATCAGAGCCCTCAGATTTAATTATGAAACACACTTCAGCACTGAACTACATGACAATCTGTCAAATTACATAAAAATTGTATGAAGTTTGCTTCGCTCAGCATTTTGCTCCATTTGCTCGGTCATTTTATTCTGAGTATACAGAGCGTGCTCCGAGCTAGCTTCGATGAAAAAAAGAAACACGACTTAATATGTGCTCTGATTTGTCTGAGATAAAAAAGAAACAGTTCAGTGATCTGCTCTGAGGTGAGAAAAACACAAACAAAAAATTATCCATGTTTCAGGAAATTTTGATTTTATTTTTTTTTTTTGACACCATATTTCAAAAGCACCAATTTTCCAAGAAATCTAATTTTGTTTGTTATTTATTTTTACTTGTTTATGTTTTATTTATTCTCTAGAGTTAAACTTAAAATATGTTATTGAAATAGTTTGTTATGTTGATGTGCCACTTAATAACAAAAAAAAAAACTTTTTGAAACACAAAAAAAAATTGTTTAAATGGTTTTTTTTTTTTGTTCCTCCACTGTTGCACTTGAATTAGTTTAGAAATACTTTGCAATTAATACAAACAATAACACTTGAATTTCATTTTAAATTAAAATACTTTTTTACCCTTTTAGATAAAAATGTTTTTTTTTTATATTGAAATTCTGGAACACCCTGTAAAGCATCTTTCATAAATTTAATCAATTTCATAGCATTAAACCACTTTGAAAACTTTCTCTATAGTTTGACTCAAAATGTAAATAAATATAAAATAGTAAATTTGCACTCATAATGTGCAGCAAAAATTAAAAAAAAGGCTTTTAATACACCTGCAAAACAATTTACAAAATTTTTTGTTTGTTTACTTTTATGTTCCACTGTGACTTTATTTAACAATTAGACACCCTGTTTTCACTTCAGTTATTTATTTGGGCAATTTTTTAGGTAAAGTCGCCAATTTCCTATATGGGAAGAAAGTCGTATTTCAGCAGAGGATTCTGAAACACCCTGTAAATATTTTTTTTTTTAACATTCATAAACTTTATAGCCTTGGAAATTTCCTTCAAACAGTAGAAAAACTTATTACGATATCTTTATTCGTTTAAGAACTGTGATTTTTGCAACCAAAAAACTCAATTTGCCCCACTGTGTACATGATGACCGTGGATGTTTGTATTATGTAACAACTTGGAGTTTTTTTTTAAGTATAAGTATCAACAGATTCGAATTCGAATAATTCGTGCAAGAATTGAAGCCAGCCGACATTCCGCATTGTTTCATCACCGTTTCAGTTTTAATGCTATTGAAAACCTTGCAGAAGAAGAAGATCCACTGATTTGGTTTTGAGTTTTTATGGACTAGTGGATTTTTATCGATCCATAAGTTTTTAAAAATTAGGTCGGCCAGAATGTAACTGTTATTGCACCATGATATCGGATTAAATTGAAGCCCGTGATCTTGTGAGCATTTATAATTCCAACAAGATGGCGCTACTTTCCATATAGCCCACAAAACCATGGCTCTATTGCGAGAAAAATTCGGTAAACAGTTAATTACACACTTTGAACCCGTGAATTGGCCGCCTATAGATCATTGTAATATCTCATCCTGCTCACTTTTGAGGCTATACGTAAATTTTAAAGTTTACATGTTGAGTCGGCTATTCTATTGAAGAATTGGAGCCATACATTACTCGCGTCATCGGCATCGGTAAGATACCATATTATTGGAAGAGCTCAAACTCGTCATCAAAAATTAAAAACTCATAATGGAGTATGAGTAAAATAATGTTCCATTCTGAAGTCCCAATTTTCGATAAACCGATTTTATTCAAATTTAAACTTTGGAAACTTTCTCCTCAGTTTTTTTTTTATAATTGAAATTTGTATTGTTGTTTTGAATCAGTTTTTAGGTTATCGAAGTGTTTTCCAAATAAAAAAAAAAGAATTTATTACTATCTACGTATATACAAAAAATTAGTTCTATTTCTAAAATAATGTAAAACAATTTCCTGAATTACCTTACAAAAAGTTTACTCTATACGATAACTGCGGCAAATTAAGCTTCCTGCAACTACCTAACAATTTCAAATTTTACGCCTTTATGGTTCTCTCAACCTATTATGGTAATATGAATTCAAATTATAATACCAAATGAGACGTTGACAAGCTTTCAACAAAAATAAATCAACGTTTTAACTCTCACCTTTCTGCTAAAATCTTAATAATTTCACTTTCTTTCCAACTAAAACGCAATGTGTAAAAAAAATAATGTTTTTTTTTTTAATTCAAAGTTTATTTCCTAAAGTTCAAATGATCAATAACGTTTGTGAATCCCCAAAACATTCAAATGCCATAGCCCATATATCATTTCAGGTAAACGATTGGCTTTATGTATATTAGCAAGCAGCGACACCCAACATTTGAGTTGACCTTTTAGTTGGCATCCAGCAACCCCTTTACCCGAAAATGCTGGCGTCTGGTATAGTATAGCGGTTAAAATATCAAACTTTATATATAGCTATACCAATATGTATATATCAGACATTCATTACTGCAAAAATAAATTACCATATATTCTTATGATGGAGGCTTATAGGCTAACAGTGAGTATATTTATAAGTTTTACACTATGAAAATATTATGACCAAAACAAAGCTGCTTGAAAGAGCGTGAGTTAATAGATATAACTTAGAACTGGTTCTGTGAGACTGCGGCGTGGCGGTGACTCGAGGCTGCCAAATGCCTATATCTGTTTATATTTATTTAAAAATACAATTTCACTATTCAATCTTTGACAAGAACGTCTGGGCTGAACTGGGTATTTTATCGAAATTTATAGTCTGGGAGTTGATGATGCATTTAAGATTTTGATTTAACACCAACATTGTCATTTATATTAAATAAATAAATGAATATTAAATAAATAAATAAATATATTCCTAAAGAAAGCTTATTAACTTTAAAATACCTTTAAATAGCGCAAAAGTGCAAAATTGTTATTTATAGTAAATTTTTTTTCAATTTAAGCAACGTAACTTAAACCATCTTACGATTTAAAATATTTTAACATATAATTGAAGACGTATTTTTGTATTTATTATAGAAATATGAATGTAAGTTAATTTAACTGTTTCTGTTAAGAGTTCATAAATTTTACGAAAAATCGTATTAAGTGACAAATGAAGAGGTTGACTTTTGACTTTGTGAACAAGCAAAACTGCCGTTTATGAAGTAAAGCATAAATTTCATTAAATCCATAAAATTTTGTCCTTATTTTTGAAAAACATGAATCAGAAGAAAGCGGTTTTTTTTTACCGGCCCATCAGTAACGATTATTCTTTATTTTAAAGCTTTTTATAATAATGGTTAGTCATCTGCTGTTTTTTTAAATTTTAATTGAAAAGATTAAACCTTCCGAATAGTTATGGAATATTGTATTTCAATTCGAAATTGCCTCACATAGCTTGGCAGCACAGTACACAAATCTAAGGTAATATATTGCGCAGGTTGTCAAAGTTGAAAGTGTCAAATAATTAAAAATGGCTGTTCGAGTGCCCAGAGGAACTCATGCAAGCATCATTAAAAACAACAACACAATATTGAAATCAGACAATTAAAGGGGCACTGAATCCACGATTTTACCACCATATAACTTTATGTTGACAGCTGCGCTGAATTGAACAGAAGGGAAAACGCTAATGACCATGTTCAGGTTTGTATCCAAAGCGCTCTGGATAGCTTTTTGTTGTTGCAAAATCACAGCTGATGTCAAAGCAGCTGTTACCAAAAAATAAATCTCAAGCTATCATAAAAATTCTGGGATACTCATCTATCCTATGAGAAATGTCAACAACAGCTGATTTGCGTATCATACGTACTCATGTATCTTAAAACTGAACGCGGCCAATGATATTGGCGCAACATTTTAAACAACCTATTGTTAAGGGCTTAACATATTATTAGTTAGCAAACTGCTAAATTATTTAGTAATTTACTAGCTCTTCCAAAATTTTAATCCTTTTTTTCGTTTTACTAACTTGTAAATTACTAATTCCCTTTTATTAAAATAGGTACATCTAAACACGTCCAAACAATGACAGTTCATAAAGAAAAACAAAGCAAACCAACCTAAACTTAGGGAACGGACCTAATATTTGGAATGTCAGCAGTCAAAGTGACAACATACAATTTATTTTGTTATTTTTTTATTTGTGAAAACTATTTTCTTATTTTATTTTGTTTATGTGCTTTTCCGATCGTTGGGAAGATTTAATAGTTTTTTTTAGTTTGAGTTTTGGCCACAGCAATCGATTCTACAAGTGATAATGATAAAGTAAGATATTGTAAAGTTGTCATAGTCAAACCAAAGAAATCATTTAATATATATAACTTAAAAATTTAATAGGTTCACTATAACCATTCAGCTAACCATTTGAAGCTGCCAACATGGAGATCTTTAGTTCAAAACAGTGTGGAAAATTTGGTTAAATAAGTGAATACAGATGGAAATTTACTTTGAAAAGAATTAGCACACGAAAAAAAACACAATAAAATTGCCAAGAAATTATTTTCGAGAACAATGACAGATTTCATATGGATTTAGCAAATTACTTAAATTTTAAGTAGCCATTTTCTGATTTTAACTTTAGTAAAATGTATAGATCTTATCTATCTTCTTTTTAACTTAGTAAATTACTAAAATGGCTTTAACATTTCAATAAATCGTTTAAAATTTTGCGCCATTGCCTTTAATATGTGTACTGTGGCTTGACAGTAGGTCATCCTGTCAACCTAATTTTTGAATACATTTCGTATGGTTAAAGGTAAAACTAGAACATGAATTTCTTGTTTTCACTCGGTTTCGTACGACCACGTGCGTTGGCTTCCGCCTATTCTAGTTCTACCTTAAGTGCCGGAATGGGGTGTGTGTTGTCAAATCACAGCTCTGTTGCGACCAAGGAACATCTCCAAATGACTAATTACACAATTATTGTAGTTTGGAGTGTAATTGATTGTTTGACCGCTTGTGAGGCACCTTGCCCCATCTTCATGGAACATATAGCTCGTACAAGTCAAAATAATTAAGTTCTCGGTAGCGCTCTTTTTGACATGTATATAACGTTTCTCTCAATGTCGCGTCGGTCATCTTGAAAGTTAGGCTAATAATACCATCACTCTACTTGGGTGCATAATTTTCTCAACAGCTGCCATACTCTCAATTGGGCACATAAAACGAATAGGGGAACATGTTCGTTAATCAATCCGCAAACCAGTCTTAAGAACTTTCTTCACAAACTTGCGTACAGCAGCTGCAGTTGGTGCATTATATTCGACTAAATTTTATATTCAAAATTTACACAACATCCATTTTGGAAGTAACTTTTCTATATTTCCTAAATTTGTTCAAGCGTAAATCCATTTCCTACAGTGGAATATAATAGGCATGTTCAGGAAAATGAGATCTCGAAGATTTCAGCAATCTCAGTTACCTGAAAGGGATTCCTCAGCAAAATTTCTCAGCTTTGCTGTCAAAACTCTGAGGAAAAAAATCTTGGATTCGCTTGCTCACATTTTGAGTGAGAAAATTCTCTCAGATCTCATTTTTCAGAACACACCAAATATTTGAGTTTCTTTCAATGTTTTGAGCACTTAAAAGATGTCAGTGTCAAAATATCATATGATTCAAAAATAAACACCTGAAATAATATTTATGTATTAAAAAAAATCATTCAAAATATTTCTTAAACAACATAAATCTAATTATTTAAAAAACTTGAAGAAAGTCATGTCAAGCCAATAACGAAATAAAGAAGGTAGAAGAAAAGTCACCGCCAATTTCAATTTAATTATAACGATTGCCATTTTTTTTTGTCAATAAAAAGGTTAGTTCATAAATACTTAACAAATTCATTTTTTTTTAATTTTTCGTTTAAAAAAAAAAATATTTTTTATTACTTTTAAACGCATCATTATGTAAAGTGATTATAGAAGTATCTGTTTGCAGAAATTGTCAAAAAATTGGTTAAACCGAGCAAATATCACATCAAAAAAACGTCAAACTCTGTAATGTGATTCGTTAAATAAGAAGAGGCTGGGTTCATACCACTGGTTCACATTGAAAACTATAAGAAACATTTATCGATATTTCAAGATCTTTGTATTTTACAAGTAGAGTCAAGAGTTTACATTGTGAAACTGTGGCCATAATCAATCAAAAGTGAGAACCACATTTTTGACCAGTTTGACAGTGCCTTGATAGTCCGAAATAGTTGGAAATATGATTTATTTAAATAAATTAAATGTTAAATAAATACAAGTTACATTAGCCAAGGTTTAGACAACCAAGCACGTTGAATAAGTTAGATAGCTCTTAAACATCAATTAAAAATGTTTACCTATAACTTGGAAGGTTGTCCAAAGTTAGACAAGGTTTATAAATACGACCGCTAATACTTAATCATATTTTTAAAAAATCTATTAGAGAAAAATTTTAAACTGCCTGATGTTAAGGTATAAGCATGATACAACTACACAATGTATTAATTTTGTCAGCTCTATACTAAAAATTCATGTTCATATTTCATTCTTAAAGGTAAGCAAACATACCATTTTCACATTTTTAATTGTCAAAGTGACACTTTGAGTTAGTTCTGATACTACAATGTTAAAATAAGCATTTGGTGATTTTAATTTTTAATAAAATGTTTAAAATTTAGTAGTAGTCACCCGTGGCGTAGAGGTTAGTGTGCAGGACTTTTCTGATGTCCAGCCTAAACAAACTAAAAAAAGTAATGTTTTTCACGAAATTGACAAATCCTTCAAGGATATCTCTTGCCATAAAAGAGTGCTTTTCATCTTAGCCGTTCGGATTCGGCTGAAAATTGTAGGTCCCTTCCATTTTTGCCAGTAACACGCACACAAGAATGGTTGAGAGTTGTGAGTCACTAGGGCCTGTTCTATACGAGCTGTCATGCCACCCAGTTTTATTACTCGTTTAAAATTTGGAAAATCCTGTTTTTTACCTAGGATCAGACTAAAAATGGCTTTAACATCGTAATATAATTGTCAATAATTTGGCACCATTATTTTTAGAAAACGGTTGATGGCCTAAAATATGGAACTATGAAAACAACTGATCTAAAAAATGCATCCTACCTTTTTCAGAGAAATTGGTTCGTATCTATAATATATACCCATACATATAATTTTTATTTTTTAATTTGTTTTAAGTTTTAGCATTGAAAAATACTATATTTCCTGTAGATACAAATGTTTTATAACGAGTCCAATAAGAATGTAATTTGGCATACAAATAAACAAAACGAATTATTTTTGAAACTCTACCTTTTAGGCTATACAAAATTAAACCTTATATATTTTCTAATCGCGCTGCTAGAAGACTTTTACTTTGTTTGAGTTCCACCAACACAATATAAATAAATACGTAGATCGTTTATCTTGTTACTTTTACTTTTTCTTATGCTTCTATTGTTTGTGTGTTTTTTTTTTTTGGGTTTTTAGTGTCATGACATTTGTGTTTTAGAATTTAACTTAAAACATTGTATTGATTTTATTCTGATTAAGGTCAATTTTAACGGATTAAGTTTCAATTTTAACCATAAATGCGACTTAAAAATTCACAGATCCATGTGTCTGTTTTTTTTTTATAGCCAATTTCACTTTTCAAAGTTCATGGTCGTTTGTTGATATGTAGATAAAACAATATCATTTACAGTATTGTCATTCACAAATTGAGAAACAATTCATGGGAACTCACAATTGTGTAATTGGATTTAGTTAGTTTTCACGATATAGCTAGAGCTACTTGACGTATAATTGAAACTATCGCAAGAGAGGCAACATAATATATTGTTCGCTTACTTGTTTTTATTTTTAAAATCAGATAACAATTTATAAATGCATGATTTGCAAGAAAATTGTACCAGAAAATTAATTAAGTTATGCAGTTTGAACATAGTTTGGATGCCCCTGCCCCCGGTTCCCACAGAGACATATTTAAGTTACAAAAAAAAAACCTGAAAAGAATTTAAAAGTTTTTATCAAAATTCAAAAATGCTTCATATAAAAAACGCTCCTTAGCCAAATTTTTTATACCACCTCTGCTTAAGGATGAAGATGAAGAAAAATATTAAAGAATTTTGATTGTAAAAATACATTGATAATTCTCAATTTGTTCAATAAATTAAAAAATTTAAAAGTAAGATTTTTCAAACACTCCCAGCTTTGTCACTTTGCGGCATTGAAATTGGATTTTTTTGAAAATAAATCTACTTTATTTTGGTTTGACACTAAAAAAAAAAACTATCCTTCAACAAATAACCCACAAATTCAATTTTGTCATTTAATGTCATACGGGTTCTAGCTATTGGCTTTGTTTTTATGACAATTGACAGCAGACGGAAACCTTGTTTTTATTTCATTTCCGTTTCTTTTTTTATTGTCAACAAACGTGGTAAGATGGACAGTTTTTTAATTAAATCTGCACGAAAAAGGTATAATTGCAATTTAAAATTTGGTATTTTAAGTACATACATATTTGCATTTATTTAATAGTGAGTCATGAAAAAATACAACTTGTAGTTGTGTGACAACTGAGATGGACGTTGTCAAGACTGATGGAGTGATCAAATTCAATTGGGCTCATCAATTATTTAAATAAAGCTTCCACTTAAGTCCCTATGACATTATACATTTTTTTCATTTTTAATATTCATTCAAAATTATACTAGAATAGTACACAAAATTCATTGCTGATAATTCCGATATGAGTGAGTGTGCAGCACACATTAAACCCCATTAATTTTAAAATGTCACACAAAAATTTAGTAAAAATGAGATTGGATCATCGCACACTAGAGCATTTCAATATATGGGGAAATTGAAGTTGGTGCTGAAGAGTGAAACGGGCAATCGTTCCTCCTTTTTTTCAAGTGGAATAACGAATTTTAATTACTAATACAGACTGGTTTGCTTTTAGACGAAAAAACAACCTGTTGCCATGAGCATTTCAATTCGTTATTTTTCTTAAAGCAAACGATTTTTTGTTGTTCGTAGTGTCAAATTCTAAAAAAATTACTACTGCACTTAAAGCCGTTACATTTACATAACATTTTGCGCCAGCAGCGGCCAGCTTCCTTTTCTCTATGTGCGATTGAAACAAAAGTTTTAAGTTATCTAGGGTTTTATAGTCTTGTTCAAAATTGATCCAGTGTATGATGGCCCATTCGATTTACATTTTTCAGCTTCCAGCATTTTTTTTTTTTTTGACATTTCAGAATTGAAAATGAAAACATATATTTTTTTAAAAAACATTTGAAACTCAATTTTAAAAAACATTTCAGACAAATTGGAATCGGATATTATTTTGTGTTGCCGTTAATATATTAAATTTAGCTGCATAGCATTAGATAACAAAAAGGGATTTTTAAATAATTTTGACAGTTAATTGTTAAAACAATGTAGCAAAATTTTAAACAGTTCTCGTTTAAGCAATAAACCCGACTCTAGTTAAAACAGTCCTTTATTTAAAAATTGTTGTTTAAATTTTTAATTTTAAACACTTTAAACAACTCTTCTAACTAAAGAACCTGTTTAACAAAATGTCAGCAAACTTTGGTGAAACACGACTAATTTTGACAGTTTTGACAGAACGAAAAAAAAAAAAAAAAAAAAAAAAAGAACAGAAGAAATCTGTAATTTTGCAGAGCTATAGAAAAATGTTTCGAGATTTTAAAACGTTAAAATACTAAATAAAAAAGTGAAATAAAAGTTGACATAGTGAATGCTTGCAATATTTTATAAAAAAAAATAAAACAACGTGAGGTTCTGCGTTAAATCGTGTAAAAACACCTATGGAGTTTTCAAATTTTTCTTTCCACGGGCTGATTGTGTCTCATATTTCACATATTAAAGTAATGTGAATTGATGTTTTTTAGGTTAATACATTATCTGAGAATACTTTTCAATTGATATTTCGTAGCATTTTGCTATAAAAAAGCAAATTGTTTGAAAAGAAAAATACACTTCAATCACGGGAATTAGCTGAACCCGTTTTGTGAAAATTGAAATTCTCGTCCAGGGTAGCATTAGTTTTTGTTGGTGATGGCAAGGCCCTCAAATCCATTGAACGCCCGAAGTGCAGAGTAATTTTACTTACTTTATGTGGAATATGAGACACAGCTTACCTGTGAAATGAACAGAAATTACACTGTTTGCTATAGGTGTTTTTACAGCATTTAACGCAGCACCGCGTGTAGTTTCCAATGTTTGTACATTTTTGTATTGCATGTTATCACTTTAATTACTTTTATATCACTTGTTTCTTTAATTTACTAAGCTTTTTTACTATTTTAACGATTTAAAATTTCAAAAGAATCTTAAAACAAAACAGATCAAAATTCCTTTGGGTGCCCCAGCATTTAGCTGTCTAACTGCACGCCTACCCTGTGTGGATGCATTTGTGTTTGTGTAACTCACACTCACAGTGATAATTTCCCACAGATAAAGCATACTTTAAAAAGATATGAGAAGCGTTTTGCTGGTTTTAAAGTTAGAAGACCTCTTAAACGCTAAAGTATACTTTATGTCGTTTAAAATTTACAAATAGCCGACTCTCATTCTAAAGTTCTTATTTAGAGCCGACTCCCATTTTAAAGTAGATTAAAAGCCGCGTTAAAATGTTTAAAATTTTGCGCCAATGTCTTTCTTTTATTTTTTTTTATTCAGTAATCTGGCTTTGCTCTATTGTAGGTTTATTTATTGCTCTGCTAATGATATGTCCAGTCAAAAGGCAGGTATGTAGTATATGACAACAGTGTTCTTAGACAACAGTTTCATGGGTAGCCTATCCTCAAGGACTTAAACTCCCTTTTTGGGTCCTCTGTCACAAGTTTTAATTAAATTATATTTTTATTTATAAATTGTTTCAACAAATTTCCTTTTTTTTAAACCAAAGAGTTGCCATTCTTTACAGAGAACAATTACTTTCTAATATTTTGTTCCATTTTATCTATATGATTTTTTTTTTGCTTTATATCTATATTTTTAAATATGTACATGTTATTGGCTGTTTAATTCCAAAAGAATAATTAAATTTTTAATTACAGACAAAACCACGAACAACAAAGAAGCTCTTTGATTCTATAAAAGAGGCACCTCCTTCTGACATAGAACACCTGATTGATCCCATTTCTCATACCTATACCTCACTCTGATTGATATATTCAACCTCAATTTATTGTTTAATAGCCTTTTCATTTTCAAAGTTGATCTTAATCATTAAGAATATTAATTTTTTTTTTCAATTTTCGCTAAGCAAAAAAATTTTATTTTCAGAATATCTTATGCCTTTAGGTACGTTATAAATAAATCTTTATAAATAAGAATCAATAAAAAAATATGCATTGATACATTATAAACTAGTGAAGGTATATACTTATAAATTGTATTTCAAATCTTGCTAAAGGGGATTCAAACTATATACCTACTAATCCACAAAGTTATCAGCGATTAAAACCTGCAAGCAAACACGCAAAACTATTTATGATCAAAACAGTTCCAAGAAGACATGGAAACGTGCAGCATTATATGCTTTATGCTTAACCCATATTTTCAGTGCAATAGAATTAAAAAAAAGAAAAATACTTTTAAGCTTTATAACACTTCTTTTGTAAGTATAGACACTAGAAAGAGACCTTTTTCAATGGTTAACACTTTGCAGTTTAAGCAATTTAAATTCAGAGCATTTTCACCATCTCGTTACTTGTAACGGAAAATTTTGATTCAGAAAAACCGCACTTTAGTCTCCGCATGATGGAATTTTTCATTTGGCTATTATAATTCAACTCACAGTTTTTTATTAAACTACATTATGTATATAGGGAGATGGTGGCATTTTAGTTATACAAATTATAAATATTGTTGGTAGGTACTGGTTGGTACAGATGTATGTTGTTGTTGGTGTTCATTTTGATTGACAGTTACCTGGAATTAAAAAGAACAAAAAAAAAAAATTTGTAAATAAAAAGTAAAGTAATAAATAAATATCCTTAAAATGATAAAATTCTCTTTAAATACATATTTTACTTCAAAGTAGCAAAAAATATAATAATCTTTTTTTATATATTATTATTTTTTTCTAAAAAAGAAGACATAAAATTGACATAAAATTTGTGTGTGATTACTTATAAAGGATAAATTCCAGATTTTGTTTGAACTAATCTACAAATTTTTTTGGTTTATTTAAATTTCCTCAGAAATGTCTCTACAGACGGCCAATCGATTTTTTAGATAGCGAAAAATAAAACTAATTATTTTTCAGTTTTGTGTTTGAAATGTAAACCCAAAATACCTTCGCCTTTTTCAAACCAATTACATATTGTAATCTCAAATTTGTCCGCTTTTTTTAGATTCTTTAATCCATCGAAACACATTTTGTTTTTTGTTAATTTTCAGAGGTTTTTATCGACATCGACATTTTTATCTACCTGCAATCCTTGGGTGAAGCTTATTGCTTGAGATTCTGTTAATTCATAAATTGTAATTTGAAAGTTTATATCTTCATAACGAACAATATTTTGACGGATAAGAGTATTTTATTCTAAATATGTCATCTAAATTCATTAAAATAGTTTATTCCTCGAGTGACAAATAAAATGTTGAAATTTACGAATTTTTAGTTGAATCTGTCAGTGGGTTTCATTATTTTAGAGAAGGGCTTATAATTTTATTTAAATGACAAATATCGGTTTAGAAAAAAAACACTCAAAAATTCATTTTTGATTTAACACCATTTTGTGCAAGAAACACAAAATGAAAGACTGGGTCTTATGAACTTGCTCTTATGTGGTTTTAAAGTCTAAATAGTTTAGATCTATATTCATCTGATTTTAATTTAAAGGTAGATACTATTATGTGAGCACATATTTATATGAACAAATTGAACCGTGTTGTACATACATGGAACTTATACAGTTTGGACAGAAAAATAGTTAAAAAAACAATATTATTAGAAATAAATTGACAGCCTCTGAAATTGATTTTACACAATCGTGATGTACTCCATCTGATCAACAAATCTCAATTTTTTAGAAAAATAAATTTGAAAATCGTGGGAGCGATATTTTTTAAAAAATAAATTTTGTACAGCTAAAATTTTGTAAACATTTTTAAGAAAAAAAAATGGTAAATACTGTTTTACCATTTATTAATGCGGAGTTAAAAAATTAATTAAAAAAAAAAAAAATTTATCCATTTCTGAAATATCGAATTTTCAAACGTAATTTTTTTAAATCCAAAATATATATTTTTGAAAATTTTGGTACGCAATATGATATAAATTTATTAGAAGCTCTTGTGTAAAAAATTTCATTAAAAAAGGTTCAACAAATAATATGAATAATATAATATGTCAACAACCAAAAAAATGGTTCTATGAGAGATACCATTTTTAATCGATAGATACATTTTTTTTTCAAAAATATGGTAGATTATATTACTGATATTAGCTCCAATAATTTTTTTTTGTATCAAAGTCACAGGAGTAGTTTCTGAGAAAAATAAGATTTCTATTTTTTGCCAAAAAAAAATTTGTACGCCATCTACTATTGTTTTTGGTCCTAAAAAAAATTAATAAAACCTGTCGGGGGATTACCCAAAAAACGCTATGAACCATGTTTAAGGAAAATCGACCCAACCGTTTAGGCCGCAGCCGAAAGGACAAACAGCCAGAATTGCGAGACCCACTTTTTTCGACTTCACTATCATTGTTAGTTTTAAGTCTGATCAAAATCTCGAGTTCTGTTTTTTTTAAGAATCCATAACTTGCCATATCATCGGCTAAATACGTAAAACTGCTAAATCCACTTTTGCAAATTTTACAGGAGAGCGAAAAAACAAAAAAAAATTACATAAGGCTCCATATAAAAACTGATTTTCTCTTTAGGATTCTGCAACAACTAAGATACATTGGACAGAAGTGATTGAGCCATTTTGTGCAGAATGTGTTTCTTAAGAAAATGGCATCAAAATATCAATTTCGGCCAAAAGTGGACTTAGCAGCTTTACGCATTAGCCGACGATATAGCACCTACATATCGTCCCTCATCTCTCGAACTGACTTATTCATACAATTAATAAGTTCAAGTGATCTCAACTCCAAAGATTGCGTTTAGCCCAGGTACGACAGTTCGGCTCATCGTTAGATGCTGTCAGCTGTCGTACCCTTCTAAGACGCAAATTATGATCGATGCTTACTGACTCTTACAAAACTCACAGCATGAATATACTGTGAACTTTATATTTCTAAGGGAATTTAATTAAATTCAGACACTTAGAAAAATAGTAGCCCGTGGTCTGGCTTTTAAATAATAACGAAGGTGAATAAAACTAGAAAATTACTTCTGTATAGGTGGAGCGATTGAATATAATCACAACAAAAAACATAAATGTTAAAAAAACAGCCAAGTTCTTCTATATAAAAATCTGTATATTTAACAACTTAGGCGTGAAAAGTAGTGAGATCTAAAAGTATGCCAATCTATCTTTATGAAGGTTTAATATCAAATATTTTAAGAAGAGTAATATTGAAACAACGCCAAGTTATGAGAGAAATTTATTATTTAATGATTACCGACTAAAATTTGGGGGTTCACATTGTCAAGTTTTCAAAACGTTTTGAATTGTGAGTAATTATTTTTAATATATAGTATAATTTTAAAAATTCTGTGAAAGTGAGCGGATACTACGCCCCCCCCTGAATTGAAAACCTCAAGTATTCTATTTTTTTCTTCGTATGCACTTTAAGCCCTCAGTGAGTGAGTGAGTGAGTCAGTCAGTTACGGTTTTCGCGATTTTTGACGTCTTATATCTCGGGAACTACCTAAGCTAAGGAGATGAAATTTGGTGTGGTGCTTATGCTTGGCTATGCAACCAAATATTCCGAATTTCCTGCCTTTATTGGTACTGAAGTAAGAGGGGGGTCGAAAATCGCCTGAGTTTGTTCCTGTAAAAAGGGTGTAGTGCCAGAACTTGGCTTGATTCAATCTTGATTCAATCTTTGGAGTTGAGGTCACTTATAATCAATCGCTCCACCTAAATAGAAGTACTTTTCTAATTTTCATCACCTTCGTTATGACTTATTCATATATCGCAAGTAAAAAGACTTCTTCTTTTTTTTGCTACGTTTTGGGTATGTGTTTGGCTAATGAAGTTTAAAACGTCATATAAAATAAATGCATTTTTTACTTCCTCTAAAACGTACTAAATAAGAAATTGAAATTTCATATAAATACAAGGTGGCCAGTTGAAAATGGCGGCAAATGTCTATTCCACTTCACAAATGGAACATGAATCATTATACTCAAGAGTGCGGAATAATTTTTTTTCGAATTGCCGTTATTTGCTACCAGTAAGAACTTTTTCCATCGGTGACAACTCTTGTTGTACCTACATACAATATACCTACTCAATAAAGAAGAAATTCATAATTAAATCAAAGAAGAATGCACATATAAAAATAACTGCCACTTGCTCCCTATTCTTCTTTTTTGTGGTTCATTGCTTCTAGTATGATAGCTGATCCCTCTCGTAACAGTGATTAGGTATAAAGTTTTTTTTTTTGTTTCTATGTTTAAAGTGCAACCAGCAGAAGAAATAAGACCAATAAGCAAAAACAAAAACAACAACAACTAAGATCTAAGATCTAAAGCGCAACCATAGTGAACGTATGAACTTAAGTGCATTTTACAAATCTTACATAACCAACACAAATCAACTATAGAAGTGAAAAAAAAAATTAGGATTTGAATTTAGATTTTTGGAGTCCGAATAAACCACGTCGAAACAATTCACAAAAAAATATAAATGCAACAGCCTTATACCAATCATTGAAACAAGTATAAAACAATTGTGTGTGTGTGTATACAAATGTCGTGATCAGAATGGCTAATTAATTTTATTTAGTAAGAGATATACAGATTTAACAACAACAACAAAAAATACAAGGAAATAGAGCAATATAAGGTGTTGCGTTTACATAGAAAAGGTATTTGACCGTAACTATGATTTTTTTAGTGCGATTTTTCAACTATATTTGGAATCTTTTAAGTCATGGAACTTTTCACAAAGTCAAGAACTGCTAATTTAATTGACAAATTTAGAGAGAAAAACATACACATTTATCTATTTCTAACAATTATCACTTACTTGCGAATTATCTTTTTTTTTTCTTTTCACTGTTGAACCACTTTTGTGCGTTTACTTCGATTAAGTGTTGATTGTTTTTACCGTTAAATGACTTTGTAAAATATTGTCCGTTGAATAATGCTGAAACCTTTTTATGTTGTTTTTTTTTTTTTAATTGCAGTAATTAAACAACAATTATTAATATTTCTTTTGCTCATGAGGTGTTAACAAGTGAAAAATGATACCTACTAAACGAAAGAACTGACATAAAAACTTGTTTATTTCCTTTTTTGAGTATGAAGCGAAAACTGTTAAGAGTTCTGTTAATAACTTGCAATTTAAATAAATTGTTATAAATTTTACTAAAGCAATTAACATCATGGGATAACATTTTTTAATAGTAATATGTACATTTTAAGGCTTTGAACATCCTTCGACAAATTTGGATTTTGACTTCGTCCAAGAAAGAATTGGGGTGCTTTTCTTGCTTTTATAGATTTTCTAGAGGAAGATTTTTCTGGTTTTGATTATAATAATGAAGGTGAAGAAATATAGAAAACTACCTCTGTTTAGGTGGAGCGATTGAATATAATTCAATTAATAAATTCAAGTGACCTCAACTTCAAAGATTTTAGACTACAAAAATTGGCATTTCGTCCCGGCGATCGCGATCTCAGTTGGACTCATCAGTTGACCAGTGAGGGCCTTGTCAATACGAATTTTTTGTTTAGTGCACCTTACATAAATTTCATGACTAATAACTAGTTTTTGATTAATTATTAGTTTTGATTGTAGACATCGCATTTCTGTTCAGCATGGTATATCTGTTTAGCTTTTATCATACAGTAAAACTATCGCTCAAAGATGTGCATGATTTTTTCATGGAGACCCTTTTAAAATGTATATGTAGAGTTTTTTGTCATAGGCAGATGAATTAATTTGTCATAACAAAGTACACATTTTAGTAATGATCATTCACCTTTTTATGCATTTCTGCTATATTTATTAAAATGTTCAAAAATGCGGGTCATATTAATACATATTTTGCATCGATACTATTTTTTTTTTTAAAACCATTTAGATTTATATTTGCTTAAAAACTTAACATGCCCTACCCAGATTTATATACTTTTTACTATCGGATAAGTAGTGTTTGTTTGTTTTTTTTTTTTTGTAACCGAACTCAAGTTTCACACATATATGAAAATGTGCTAACCAATATACATCGAATATCTCGACTAAAAGAGAAATCCACTTCTCTGCCCGCATCATATTGCTAATTTTTAGATTATATTTATTCTGAAAGATAATAACTGTTTAACAACATAAATATACCCCACAAGCACATTATCATCAACGCAAAATATAAAAAAAAAATATAAAAAGACTTCAATAACTTTCACTCTACACGTCTTCAACCATATAAAATTCACGCAAAATGGCTTGTTTATATATATTAAGCAAATTACGAATTCACCCGTTGCAACACACCCAGTCATCGTGTTTCTGACCCCGAAACTTAAATAAAAATTGTCATTCAAAAGTTGTAATACCCCAATAAATACCTTTTGTTATATGGATGGATAAATTGAACCATCCATCACGTAAAAGTTAAATTAAATTAAAAAAAAACTCCCAGGTTTATGTACCTATATAATTGTGTGTGAGTCGTGGGTAAAAATATTCTCAGCTAAAAAAAAAAATAATAAAAACAGATTTACATTTGATTGCCCCTAATCAATGATTGGGTTACCCACCCAAATTATAATTCCATAGCCAAATTCTCACATAATCTTTTGCGATCCCATTATAAAAAGGTAGTTTTCACGACAAAAACATCTTGAAAGTATGATGAGAAAGAGAACAACCCATTTAAAATATGGGTATTATTATTTTAATACCTGGATTGACTGTTATCAAATCGAAAAGCATTTGGCTAAACTCGAATTTATTAAACAGTCTGTGAAGTAGCGTTGGATAACAAACGTTTTTGAAAGCTACATCAATAAACCTTGAAATACTGAGCGACTGAGTTTAGATTGTTATCAAAAACGAATTAGACCTTGAAGTTGAACAAACGGATTTTTGAAATAAAAAATTTTTATAAATAAAATTAAATAAAAAACATTTCTACAATTTTTTTTTGTGATCAGTATTCATAAAACTGAGCTTTTCGTAGTAGTACTGTTCTGGGCACATTTAGCAATACTTGAGGAAATAAATTGCTTGGCTCATTGCTATTTCCTTGAATATTGCTAATGGAGACGCTTTGTCAATGGCAATGACAATATTGCTCGGTTGATGGAAGGCAAATATTGATTTCCATCGCTGAGGCAATAAATTTTGACGTTTCACCTTTTTCAAAATGGTTTCTCGTGATGTTTTTGAATGAATTGTGCTTCGTTTTGAAATTAAAGTTGAACATATGAGAAATTAAGTGAAATAAAGTTTTTTTTATTATCAAAAATTGTGAATTTAAAAAGGAAAAACCACTTTACTGTAAAGTCGTAATTTCAACACTGACATTTGACAACTAAAATTAGCTGGCAATAGAAGGCCAACCCAGGCAATAAATTGTCATTGCCATTGAAATTGATATTGCCTCAAATATTGCTAATGGAGCTACAGCGTTAGAAACAACAAAATTGAGCTTCAAAGGAAATTCTACGTCTAATGATATGGCATCTTAGGCACTTAGAAGTGGATTTTCTTTAAACTTTTAAGGAATATATTATGACAGTCAAATGACAAAGGCGATAATATTTAATACTAGGTCTGTTTGTTTACTTCTTTAAACTGCCAATTTCTATAAATTTAACTAAAAATTTCTTTTTATAAAAAACTTTCACAGAAATTTCTACCAAAATGGGTTATGTGGCTCCCTGTTTTTTTTTCGAGCATATTTTGAAAATATGACCCAACTTTGAACACTACAATTTATATGAACAATTGCGTTGAAGAATTTTTATTATTTTATATGTTGCTTTTGGACCTAAACAAGCTTAAAATATGATTTGATATTGGAGATTTTTATTTATTTTTTTTTATTTACTTAAAATATGTAAAATTTTTTTTTATAATTTTTACTTGCGATATATTTATAGGTACTTCATGGTAAGTTATGAATTCGTAAACAAACTCGAACTCGGGATTTCGATCAAAGTTGACATTACAATGATAGCGAAGTCGAAAAAAGTGGGTCTCGCGATTCAGTCCGTCTGTCTGTCCTTTCGGCTGCAGCCTAAACGAGTCGGTCGATTTTCTTCAAAGTTGGTACCTAGCGTTTTTTGGGCATTCATCCCACCCGTTTTTTTTTCATTTTTTCAAAAATAACGGTACCTGCCGTACAAATTTTTTTAGCAAAAAATGAAAATCTTATTTTTCTCAAAAACGTCCCCACAACTTATTTAGTAATTTTTTTTTACAAAACGGCAACCATTTTATTTTAAAAAAAACCGAAAAATGGTTAAAAATGGTACCTGCCATAAAATCATTTTTTATTTTCGATTTTCTGAAAAACAGTTCAACTGATATTACAAATGTTTAAAAATTGAAAATCTCATTTTTCTCAAAAACGGCTCCTACGATTTTGATAAAAAATTTAATGCGAACTGATATCTGTACGATCTACCATATTATTGGAAAAAAAGAATTATCTATCGTTTAAAAATGGTATCTCTCATAGAACCATTATTTTTATTTTCGACTATCTCATTATCAGTTGAACTGATTTTGATAAATTTTTTTGCACAAACGCTTCAAATAAGTTCTAATAATATTGCATACCAACATTTTCAAAAAATTAATTATCGATTTTTAAAAAAATTTTCAAAATTATTTTTTGAAATTCCGTATTTCGAAAATGAGTAGATGATATTTTTTTTAATTAATTTTTTTTACTCCGCAATAATAAAGGCTAAAAAATTGCTTACCATTTTATTTTTTTAATTTTTTCAAAATTTTATATACACACAAATATTTTATTTTAAAAACCGCTCGAACGATTTGCAATTTTTTTTTTCATGAATTGAGATTTCCTTAAGAAATCGGATGATGTACACCGCATTGGTGTCAAAACAATTTCAGAGGTTGTGTAATCAATTTATGTTTAATTACCTACATATTTTTTTACAATTTTTCAGTCTTAATTGTAAGTTAAATGCATATTTGCAACACGGTACCTACTCGCATAATACTACCTTAAACTTATACAGCCTTATTTTATTAGATTTCACTAATACTCGTTTCAACCTCGGAATAGTTAAACCGAGTCGAAGCACTTGCTCCGTCTTTACGCCACGTCATATAAATTCTTATTTATTAAGTCGTTTTATAGCGACGGAGAAAATTTACTCCGACTTTACTCCGCCTCTAATCCTGAAAAACTTATTTATAAAAAAATAAACGATGATTAGAGGCGAAGTAAGCTAAAACTGGTACATAGTAGGATTAAAGCCGTAGTAAAGCCGTTTTAGTATCTAAAAAATGACATAACATTTAGTAACTAATAAGGAGTATAGAAGAAGTTTTTTTTATCCGTTTGTTACTAATTGTAAGTTGCAGTACCTACAAAACTCGTTTAATCCCATATTATAATAACCAAAGAGATTGTTTTTTTTTGATAATATATTTGACATAAGGAGGGTGTAGCTAAAACCGTTTGACGTGGCGTTAAGACGGAGTAAGTGCTTCGACTCGGTTTAACTATTCCGAGGTTAAAACGAGTATTAATGAAATCTAATAAATAAGGCTTATACAATATAGGCTCCCATAACAAATTTATTTCTTTTATAAGATAAATATAGTTTTTGAAATATTAAAACTTTAAAAACACAGTGCGATCGCACATAAGAGCAAGTTCGTGCGACCCAGTCGTGCACATTAATTCATTTTTGTATATATATTTATTTATTTCTTAAAGATTTAGGATAAACAGAATTCGACAAGCAGTTTAGTTAATGTTAAAAAAAAAATCGTAGCGGCTATCTGTTATAGTATCCTCTTATTGAACAACCACAATGAGATAGGTAATCTTACGGTGTTAAGCTTTTGGTATATTGTAGGACGTAAATAAAACAATTAATATCGAATAGTCCAGTCAATGAAGCCAAAAAACACCCAAATTCGGAAATAATGAAAGCTGTATTCTGGTATATAGCTTCCTCGTGGTGTTCTTAAGAAACCGTCAAAAGTCCCCTTCGATATGAGCGCCGCTAACAATTTTACGGGGGGTTGAAGGCCCCCCACAGAGATTTTTTTCAGAAATATCTCCCAAATGGTAATTTGTACAAAAAAAGTGTCAGAATCTAATTTGTTGCTTGAAATATTTCCTAAAAAAAAATTAACATACTTTTTCATACAAATAACGGTTTTTGAAATAAACCAATCAGAAGAGTTAAGGGTTTTACTTTTCTATGTAGTTGGGCGATTTAATTCCAAAATTGTGCATTTTGTAATAAAAGCATCAATTTTTTTGTATTGTTGGTACAATAAGATATCGGTCCACTCTTTAGGTGGGAGGGGCAAATTAAAAAAAAAAATTGAAAAATAGAAAATGAACATAAAAACACAACGGCAACACTTACAATACTATGTTGCAGCTTATCTTAAAGCCAGAAAATCATTCTTTATGTATGTTTTTGAATGCAGTTATTTTAGTGCTTAGTTTTTGAATAAATGATTTTTAAACTCAAAATATTAAAAATAAAATTTGAAAAAAAAAATAATAATAAAATAGAAAAGCAAAACCCTTAACTCTTCTGGTTAGTTTATTTCAAAAACCGTTATGTGTATGAAAAAAAGTATGTTTATATTTTTTGTAGGAAATATTTCGAGATACAAATTAGTCTTTAACACTTTTCTTGTACAACTTACCATTTAGGAGTTATTCCTGACAAAAACATTTTTGGGAGCCTTCAACCCCCCGTAAAATTTTTAGCGCCGCTCATATCGATGGGGACTTTTGACAGTTTGTTAAGAACACCACGAGGAAGCTATAATCCAGCTTTCCGGCGAAAAAAAAATATTATAAATGCAAAAAAATCAGAGCCACCTTTTGGTAATTTCATGTTTTTCTGAAAATTTTACAGAAAATGGCAGAATTCAAAACCTTTTACTATATATCGCCATACAAAATTTGGCAGGTTTTTTGTGATTTCTGAAAAACATACAAAAACGACTAACGAGGTTCTGCACTTTAACCGTCTATATGCGAAAGTTTCAACTTAAAAAAAAATACTACATAAGCGTTAAATAATTAAATTTCATATCAGCAAAGGGCCCTTATTAATTTTTAACGTTTCCTATAGGACTAATATATCGCACCCTTAGAATGAAAGTGACCTAACTCAAAAATTCGGCACCTTTTTTACAACCTGGTTTAAGAGTTCATTTCGCTTTTAAAAGTCGGTTTATTGAAAAATCAAAAGTTACAGAAATTTTGAGTTAGGTCACTTTCATTCTAAGGGTGCGATATGTAGAAACGTAGAATCCAAGATGGAACCCGGTGAATCCTAATATGTGATCCTAACATTCATCTGTAGTGCATATCTATACAATCATTTTATATTATCCAACAACAACCCCTCATCACGAACTATAAACTTATATAAAGTCAATTTACACCATACATATTTAATAATTTAATTTTTTCTTTAACAAACGGAAACTAATGAGTTTTATAGTTAAAATGTCCAAATTAAGTCATCACAGTCATCAACATTAATCGTGAAAATGCGACGACGCATCCATCGTCGAGGTGTAACTATATACAGATTTTGCGTAGTATAAAAGAGTTATTATTGTATATATATTGGCCATGAAGTGTGCTTCTTGTTTAAAGTGGGTTTTTGCTTTTTATTGTGACTTCGAATTTTAATTAGATACTTCTTCATTTTTGTATTTTTAAATTGATTGCCTACGCGTTAATTTGTTATTGTTGGGATGCATTTCCGTTGTATGATGATGATATTGGTTGGGTTTTGTGATTCATTCTTGAAATTATTATTATGAAATATTACCAAGTGTGTGTGTGTTTTTTTTTTTTTTTATTTGAGCTCGTTGGAAACTATCGACAACTATTAAATAATTGGAAAAATCCCTTTGCTTGATTTTACCAATCTTATAAGTTTAAACAATAAGCAATATGACTTATGTATATTTATAAATTTATACATATCGCTATTAAAAAAAACACCGTCATAAATCAAATATGACATTTTTGAGTTTATTATATAGTGTCGTGTGTAAAAATGTTCGCTTTATTTCTGCAAACAAAAAAAATAGATATCTCTTCTCAATTTTAATCACGAGCTTCTTACTGATGTTTTTTTTCACAGCTTATACACTAAAAACAAATTTTCAACTGCATTTATTTCGAAACAATTAAAATTATATAATTGATTTTTTAAAAATGGCTATTACGATGTGAATTACAGTTTATATTTATATTATATTTTAATTTTTCAAATGTATTTAGTGTATTTGGTGTCTTCTAGGAACATAGCCAGGAGGGGATATGAAATTGATTAAACAAAATCATAAACTTATGTTAAAACGGTAATGAGTGTCATACATTTTGAAGTAAAATCATTAATACAGCAGCATAACGGAACTGTTTATAGGAAAGTAAAACATTAAATTTTACAATAAGACATCTCTAAAAAATTTTAAAATCAAGAATTTTATACTTTGGCCCAACAATTTTCGTAGTTTAAAATGAACCCAAGTACTTACAATTCTTAACATAACAATGTAAGTGTTAGCCATGAAGCAGAACTTTTATTCTTGAATTTAAGATAAAAAATGTTAAAACTTTAAGAATGTAAATTGTTGTTTCAAGAACGAGTTGTTAAAAAACCTCAAAAATAAAAATCGTCTGGTCAAGTACGCAAATAGTAAACATTTCAAGAGCAAAAATTGTTGCCACAACAATCCGTTGTTAATAAAAATCGAAAACTTAATTGTTGGCTCAAGAAAAAGAATGTCAAACTTTTAAAAATATAAATTATTGACAAAAGTAGAAATTGTCAACAAAAAATTAAAATAAAGCTTTTGGTTCAAGTATTAAAAATGTCAGATTTTCAAAAATTGGAATTGTTCTGCTAAGAACTAGTTTTCAACTTACTTTGAAAATAAAGTAATTGTAATAAGATAAGAATAAGTTGAAAAAATTTTATGACAAATGATGTAGAGAAATATAATGTAGTGGGAAACAAAATATCATCTTTAGTTAAAAGAACAAAGTTAGGAGTGTACATCAAAATATTCATACTCATATTTTGCTTTGGGTTTATACACGAAAAATGTATGCATCGTGATATCCAATACAACGTCTGGTAGGATTTAATGATTTTAGTCTCGACGATCTGATTAATAAAACTGAAGATATAAACTTTTTTAGAAAACCTTATCGTCTTTTTTTGGAAACGAAACAAATCACTAAAAAATGTTTGTTTTTTTTATTTAATAACGAAAAGGTTCTCTGTTATTATTATGGTTTATTTAGACTTTTTCATACACTTAAAATTTGCAAAACTCCCTTGAGAATCAAACAGATTCATCAGAAATTGCACTAATTTGCAATAAAAAAGCAAGAAAAAAGACACTGAAAAATAGAGATAATTTACATTTTTCATTGTTCTACCAACTATTTTTATTCTTGATAATAATTGTTAACTTAAGAACGAATTATTGGATCAACAATTTGATTGTTAAAAGGATATATTGTCTATAGAAATACTTATGACAACAATTTAACTATTGGGGTAACAACTTTCCGTTTTTGAAAGTGATTAAGAATGTTAAAATTGTTTTTCCAAGAAGTTAATTTTTAAACTGAAAATTTGATTCTTAGAAAAATAACACTAAGTTGTTGCTGCAAGAACTTTTTGTTGAGCCAACAATTTTTTGTCTACAATTTCACAAGAATTTAAAATTTTTCGGATAACAATGTTTTTTTTTCTGAGTTTACGAAAATAAATTTAAAAAAAATAAATATAAATACAAAAAGTACACATACGCCACAGTGTACCCATCATTGTTTTACAGAGTCACCTTCTTGTTAGTTAGTAATTATTTTGATAATAATCAATTAATTATTTGACAGCATTCATTTGAAAATGTTAACTTTTTCTGTATGAGACTACATTTGGTTAAAGAAACGTGACATTTGATAAGCAAGTCGTTTATTATTATTCTTATGCTCAAATTTTCAAATTTTTTCGTAACACAAATTTAAGTTTGACTTCAAAAATAATCTTTTATCTGAAATCACATAGAAATTCAGGATTTCGCAACTCCAGTTGAACACGCCTAAAACAGTGACAGTTCATGCAAAAAGAGTAAGCAAAAATAATATTATCACATTTTTAATTGTCAAAGTGACATTTGGAATAACATAGTATATTGTACTAAAAAATTAAAATAAGTGAATTTAACTTTAAGAATATAGTATGATCCCAACTCGTTTAAAATTAAAAAAATCCTGTATTTAACCTAAAAATGCATTAACATCGGTCCTCTAAATTGTTTTTGGAGTTATCTGATTTTGTCACCGTTCTTTTTTCTTTTTTTGAGAAAATCATCACTTCATCGGCCGAGATATAGTGACATAGATATTCGTCATTCACTTAGGAAAGTCCCAAAAACTAAGATGTTCGTCTTAGACATCAATCTTGCAAATAATTGACCGCGAATCATTATTTTACAAAAAATCATCTATTTGCAAGTTTTGTTTTAATTGGTCACTCGGTCAAATGCAACTAAGTCTTAAGTTGGAAACAATAGTGGCAGATAATTTTTAAATTTTTCGATAGGTTGCGGAAAAACGTCACTAAAACTTGTTGATCAGTTACAATTAAGTCAACGAATTGTTACGTACAACTTAATAACAATTTTAATTTAGTTTAACAAATAGACCTGCTACCTATACGCTTTTTCGGTTACAGTAATAGGTATGTTCCTTTGGGCCTTGCAAAGTACTTTTTTAGTACTTCGGAGTAGATGATGAATGGAAGGCTTTAATTTTTGCCAAAAGAAAAATTTAACCTCAATGTAGACGAAAGCTTTGTTGTTTGTATTTGAATTTGAATATTTTAAATTATAGAAAACATCAACAACAATAATTTACCATGTAATTTCTTTTACTGAAGGTGTCGCTTTCTTGCGTGGAGTCATTTCGTTACTACATTATTTAAGTGCTTTGAACTACTTTGACCATAGAGTAGAAGTAGTTGAAAGCAGCCAGAAGTACTTGGCAGTAGATGCTGCAGCCCAAAGGAACACGCCTAATGTTGATCAACTACTCAACTAAATTTAATCATGCATATTTCAGATATAGACAGACAATTTTTCAGTAATAAAAATATGTAAGCAAACAAAAAATATTGAAGTGATTTAAGATTGATTATGGAGAAGAAGATTGGTATATACGCTCAGATTCCATATAGTGAGGTTTTTGGAGATTCAACAAATAAATTAATTATTAATTTCAATCATACCAAAAATCGGTATTTCTATCACATTAAAGTTAAAACATTTCGAAATTCAAAGCTTATGGAGAAATTTTGGGGTACATGATTCGTTCAAAAAAAATGTTTTTTCCACATACCAAATATTTGTTCCGCCTGAACAACTCAGAAATGAATTTTAATAATTAAAAAGAATTTTCTAAGAAAATTTATATTTCACTTTTAAACTTCCGAACCTTTATAGCTCATTCCCCTTTCAAATGTATGCTTTCTCACATTTCTAAATAATACGAGTACCCCTAAGCAATAACAAAATTCCCCCTTTTGTTGTTTGAAAAAAAAAATTCAATGTGATACTCCCAACAACTTATCAAGTTTCATAAATCTAATCAACATTAGCACCTGCACCTCTCAGCAATCTTCCATTAGCTGCGAAACACTCAAGAGTGACAACAACTATTTCCTTGTCATTATATTAAAGTCTTTTTGATTTCTTTTTTTTCTGATTTCGTTCAGTGAAAAAAATAAAGCTATAACAAACGTTCAAAAGAATTACGATTAAAAACACACTCCTCTTACAGATCAACACCATCTTCATTATCATCATCATCACCATCATGGTCTTCATCAAGAGGTGTTCATTCCACAAGATTGCGTGTTATGCCCATCTTTTTCAGTTCTTTTCTCAATAGAACGTGAAAGTGGGACAAACCAGACCCATGACTATACCATACTCACTGCTAGCACAACTGCGGTTGCGATGATTAGTTATTGAGGTGTGCTATAGCTACCATCATTCAAGTCCAATTTATTTATGATCCAAGGAGATTAGATTTAGAACAATAAACCGAGCAACATCATTGATTTAATTCAGCACAAATTCAGTATACAAAAGACTGTTAAGGTCATTGTTGTGTTTTTAATTGAATTCTTTTATCAAACTTTGACAACCAATAACATCCAGCTGCCATCCAGCCACCACCACTGTGAGGTGTAATCTATACGATGTCGAACAAGGCTTAACTTTCATTGAATTTCGCTTAATATTATTGCTAACTTTCTCAAATGATTTCCATAAGGGCCAATTATTCAGTTAGTTTCTTTCACACAAATTTGATTACTTATTGACATAAGCTTCAAGCTAAATTGAATATTAGTACATAAAACTACCACAATTTTAACTGGAAATATAGCGCTTATACTATTCACGCCTATACATTATTTTGTCTTTATACTTCGAGGAATTTTTTGCCTCGAGATGAGATTGAAACCCTCAAAGATCTGATTATAGTTCGTAGATAAATAGAGGGTGTTGCTTTGTATTCTGAAATTATCACCTTTGGTGATTGTGTCCCAAGACATCAGAGCTTTCTTTTTCTAGCTTCATTGTTGCATCTATATACAAAAAAAAATAGACGGTATTGCACTTTACGCAGTACAAAAGTCTTCACCTTAACCAGATATTGTTTAAGGTTGCCTTGCCACTTGCCAGCGAAGTGCAGTGCACTTCTTTTTTGTTTTTTCTTCTTTTTATAGGGAGAAAAGTGAAATGTCTTGAAGGTAAAGTTTTTTTGTGTTTCTTTTATTTTCTTCTGCATTTCATATGATGATTGTTTTGCATTTCAACCTGCTGAATTCAACGACTTGTGGTATAAGGAATTTGTATTTGTATCTTGGAGTGAAATCATAAAACGCGGTAATGTAGGTTGAAATTAATGAATCGAATCAGTTTAGGTGAACTAATTATAGGTTTTTTGTTGTTGGACAGATCAACATGGTTGGATTGACAGGAAAGTATATTTAAGCAAATGGAAAGTTTACTCGCTGCACTGACTCAATCATCCCTATCAACGATTTTATTTTTTTGTTTTTTGCCGTTTTCACAATTCTTGGCTTGCACATTATTGTAGATAGTCTAATTTAGTTCAATATCTGGCGTTTTTCTTTTTTGGCTCTGAGTAAAGCCATGAGCAGAGGTTGAGCGATCAGAGCAAAGCTCTGAGGAGATTATGATCAGAGCCCTCAAATTTAATTATTAAACACACCTGAGCACTGAACAATGAACATGTCTTATGCATAGTAATCTGTCAAATTACATAAAAATTGTATGAAGTTGGCTTCGCTCAGCGTTGTGCTCGATTTGCTCGGTCATTTTATTCTGAGCACACAGATCATGCTCCGAGCTAGCTCAGATGGAAAAAAGAAACACGACTTATGTGCTCTGATTTGTCTGAGGTAAAAAAGAAACATATAATTAATTTTTGACAGCTCGGTGATCTGCTCTGAGGTAAAACAGAAAAACGCCAATCGAATTCAATAAATATTTGATATAATTTTACTTTTATTATAAAAGTAAATGTCATAATTATTCTGTATAAAAGGTAATTAAGTGTGTAACATTGTTTTTACATTTTTTACGCCATACATTGGCACATTGGTGCCACAAGAATTTTTGTATTGTGGGTAAATAATTGTTGGCCCAACAAAAAGTTCTTGCATTAACAACTGAGTTTTGAATCAAATTGTTAGTTTAAAAATAAAGTTCTTGAAAAAACAATTTTAACATTCTTAATTATTTTCAAAAAAACGGAAAATTGTAAGCTCTACAATGAAATTGTTGTGATAAGTATGTCTACAGAAAATATATCCTTTCACAATCAAATTGTTGGTCCAACAATTCGTTCTTGTGGTAACAATTATTGTCAAGAATAAAAATAGTTGAAAGAACAATGAAAATTGTGAAATATCCTGCAAAGATATGCCGGACTTGATATAACCACTGACTACATACCACCCATAATAGATTTTAGAAAAAAATTCTCAGTTCTAATACCCGAAAGTAATGGATGGGACTTAACTAACTACTCTGCGAACAGAGTATCCCCCTCTACACTGGTGAGCAGGGCCGGACCAACCATATGTGCAAGATGTGCAAATGTACAGGGCGCTAAATTCTGGGGGCGCATTACGAGGAGCTTGAAAATGTAATCTGATCTTGCGCAAACAAATATGTACTGCCATTTGCTTTTTAACCATAAAACTTGTTCAAATAATCCCAAAATTACATCCATCAAAACTGTGTTAAGTTGTTTCCTGCACACTATGTAACTAACATCACTTTCATTGTTGCATTCAAGGAGAATTTATGTCAAAATCCCAGTGCGGAATACATAAATAAAAGTCGTAAACTGATGAAAGGATACATTGCTTTTCTTTACAGAAATCCACATATCTATCAAGTCAGATGAAGAAAAGGGCAGTTTTTATCTCTTCTTTTGCTTGGGGTAAAGTGGAAAAGTCTTATGCATGTGTATCAATGTGTGTATGTATATATGTATGTGTGCAAATATAAAAAAGGGGCGCTTTCTACAAATCTTGCACAGGTTGCAAGTTTGGCTGAGGCCGGCCCTGCTGATAGGTCAAAAACGGAGGAAGGAACAGGAGCTGGAGTGTTTTGTGAAGCTCTTAGGGCTCTTGTTCACAGTGGGTTAAATCTGAACGATGAATTTCACAGCTTCTATAACTAAATGGATTAGCAATATCTATGATTATAACAACTTACATTATGGATTCCTTGAAAACAAAATTTGATTATCATGCACATTCAATGATTTACCAGGTGCAATAATACTAGATTAAAGATGATCAGCTGTGAACAAACTGGCCCTTAATATTAGGGAATCATATGCAAACTCCCAGATGAGTTTAGTGTCTTTAAGGCTGAGTGCTATTGAAAAGGCAGCCGAAATTGTTCACAGGAAAAAACTGAGCTTGTGAGAGATCACATTATTCGTGGACAGCCAACCAAGCAGAGTGCGGAGAGCAGAGTGCGGAGTTCAGATTGCAGACTGCGGTGTGCGGTGTGCGGTGTGCGGTGTGCGGTGTGCGGTGTGCGGTGTGCGGTGTGCGGTGTGCGGAGTGCGGAGTGCAGAGTGCGGAGTGCAGAGTGCGGAGTGCAGAGTGCGGAAAGCAGAGTGCGGAAAGCAGAGTGCGAAAAGCAGAGTGCGGAAAGCAGAGTGCGGAAAGCAGAGTGCGGAAAGCAGAGTGCAGAGTGCAGAGTGCAGAGTGCAGAGTGCAGAGTGCAGAGTGCAGAGTGCAGAGTGCAGAGTGCAGAGTGCAGAGTGCAGAGTGCAGAGTGCAGAGTGCAGAGTGCAGAGTGCAGAGTGCAGAGTGCAGAGTGCAGAGTGCAGAGTGCAGAGTGCAGAGTGCAGAGTGCAGAGTGCAGAGTGCAGAGTGCAGAGTGAAGAGTGCAGAGTGCAGATTACAGAGTGCGGAGTGAAGAGTGGGGAGTGCGTTCTCAAATGAAATTTAATAATGATTGTTTTCTACATTTTCTTTGTTTGAAATAACTTTATGTAGATTTTACATGTTTAAAAATTTTCCATTTTCGACACATAGGGGCTCATTACGGAAAAGCAGAAAAAATTGTATGGCGGTCACAAAAAAGCGCAAAATGTTTTTGGTTTACCTCAAAGGGAACACTCTACAGAATAATATGAATGTATAAGTTTCAAACCGGAATTTTGCGGAATAATTAACTTTAACTCTACTTGAAAAAAAAACAATGTTTTATTTTTGTCACTTTTTTTTTTTTAATTGTTGCAGTGCAAATAATTAATAAAAAATTATATTTATGTACCTTTAAATACAGCTTAATAGATAATAATAAAAAAAAATATTCCAATAAAATCACTGTAGCACTTTATATTACCAATCAAACTCACACAAAAATTCGCTATTCGGTGTCATACTCTATAATGACTGTTAAAAACAACCAACTATCAAGCATAGTTTTTTTCTAGACAGAGATAAAAAAAACCAGAACATGAATTACAGTTACCTATTGTATTGAGAAGCTAAAAACATGATTTAAAGTCTAGTGGCTGAACTTTAATTTTTTAATTTTGTCCAGCTAGATTGGTGATCCACCGCACTGTGTGCCGCCGTGTGCCGAGGGGTGCGAAAAACACGCCACTCGCGACCCGCCGCGGAGAATTTTATCAAAACCACGATATCGAAAAAAATTTACATACATATACAAAGAACAAAATATATCAAACCTATAATCATATATGTTTAGTTTGAAGGTAAACTGGGTATCACCCTGTTTATTTTATATAAATCAAAATCGCTATCAAAAAGAAATAATTCCAACTATTAAATGAATAAATTATGACAACACAAAAATGTAGTTAACTACTCTAGTTTGATATGCAAATTATATAAAAACTACCTATGCATGTGAATTCGATTTCATATTGAAAAACGGTATGAATATAAAGAAAAATGTATTCTATATATTATTCAAAGATTGAGGAATGGATGTACTTCATATAAATGTACATTTATGTATCATGAATCTATTTCAATTTAATTTACGTTTAAATATAACTTTAGTTAAAGTAAATTTGTCTGTGTCCTTGGATCAGGTATAGATAACTATATACACACGACAGAAACTTTAAACGAAAATAATAACATTTTCAATTTAAAAGAATGTACCACGCGACGTAAACGCAACCAAAGGCCCCGTTAACCACATCATATATACTCAATGCACATGCATTTTTAATTCGGACCATCCACCTGCTTGTGGCTCTGGACTGAATCTGGAGAATGGTTCCCCCTTTCCTTTTCAACACATCACGATCATCGCGTCGCGTCGTCATTGTCGGTCGCGTCGACTATACGAGGCGACACATGCAGACAAGGCAATGCTGCGCATAGTATAAAAATATATCCAAGTTAGGAGCCTTCCCAACTTTGTCCACATCCTCTTCGGTTGTCGCGACGTCGTCGTCGTAGTCGTATTGTGACGCAGTTGACCAAAACTGTTTTACTTCGCTGATCCCTGACGGTTGGGCTTATACTGGTTTAAAGTCGGGTAACATCAGCACGATATATAATATATACCATCACCATCATATGCAATGCACTATAGGAACAGAAGAAGCCAAAAAGACTTTAGTTATACACTTCTCGACTTATAACTGGGTCTGTTTTGTCTTTTACCCATAAAAAGTCACACTTCACATATGAAATGAAACAATAAAAAAGCCTTAAGCTATCTATTTGGGCTATCAACTCATAATAAGAGTGACAAAGTTTGATTCGTAAATGGTAAGCGGTTAGATTAAACCACAAAAGTCTTACAAAATCATACTTTTTTGACGCAAAACCAAAATAACAAGTGATGGGGTTACCACCCCTAATTGTCATTATTTTTTTTTTTTTGATAACCTCAAATTAAATTTGGCATTTCATTTGAAAATAAAAATTCCCGTCTTTACACTTTTTAAATAGAAGTCATTTTTTTTATAATATCCAATAGTTTAGTAGAGGATACATTATATACAAAATTAAAACTACAAAATCGATCAAAATTACCCCCCTTTTCCCCTATTGAAACAGTTTTCATGCCAGTTGGTTAAAACTAAGCTGGACCATGGTTTCAAAGGCAGTTACCGATCAACGGGTTTTGATTAAGTAGATCAAGACACTTGGCCAATATTTCTAGCCACACATTTTTATCGTGAATTGTCAAAAAACTCGACATTTTAGTACGCGAAAAAAAATTTCATAGCCAAATCCGCGTGCAGAATTATAAGAACCCGTTCACTTGTTATTCCACAACCACAACCGCTGAGCAATCTCACTGACTGATTTCGTAAACTTTATTGAAAATTCGTCGTACAATTTTAAACAGTTTTTGGACGCCAAAATTTTGAACCATAAAATATTGACGTGAAAAAACCCTATTTTGATTTCTACGTGAAAGTTTACAAAGTAATACCTGCGGTATGCGGTAACCCTAGAAAAATTAAATTTTATTTAAAAAGCTAAATCCTATGCCTATATGAACAAAAATATTATAAAACTGAGCCTGCTGTACAAGGTGCTGCTGCATTTACGTCGTCACCACTAGTCGGTCCCAGAGTAGTGTCAGAGTAACGACTTAACATTAAGAAGGTCTCTGGCATTTAATGTTGGCAAAAAGTTATAGTTAGTTGTTGTTGTTGTAGTGGTATTCGATTACATAACCTTCTTGTATCCCGGCTCCACAAGTGGGTTGCAGTTGTATGAGAGAACTGCAACTTAAAGAAACCAATACCACAATTCACTGTTATCGGATAATATTGATCGGCAGGCATTTAAACAAAAACAAAACAAAATAAAATAAAACAAAACATCCAACAAGGAACGAGATAATAAACGGGTTGTTCAAGAACTGGGTGTTCCAAAGAGCCTTTCCCTTACTCGAGGCTATAATTCTTTTTTTTTTTTTCTCTAAAGTTTCCTTGCTTATATTTATTAGTTTAGTTATTGGAATTACTTTAAGAGAAGCAATAAAAATGTATTTTGTCTCTTCCTCAAGTAATTCTAAGTTTTGAAATAAGTTTTGTTCTGGGAAACAGGAACTTGCACTGGATTTCATTGATCCCTTATTATTGCTCGAGTTTAAAAGATATTTTTTTGTTGATAAGGAAGAAAGATATAAATTTGAACTCGTCACTATATAAAGGTATAACGACATCTGGTGGTTTCAGGAATTACTTGCATTTTTGTGTTAAAACAAATTTATTCGATGCGGTCTGCTGGAGAGCCTAAGTGAATTCATTTTATTCAATGGCAACTACATATGTATTTGCGGACTTAAATTTGACTTTGAATTCTATGGAGTTGGTATAAAGATAATCATCCAATGATCTTTTGCAAATTATGAGTGGGAAATTCTGAGAACTGGAGAGATAGTATGTATAATAGTAATTTGCCAGCAAAGGAGGGTTAGTTTTAAAAACTAATTTTTAAATTGCAGTAACAAAAGAAAATATCGTAAATGAACAAAAAGTATTTCCGTGCAATGAGTTGAAAGTCTCAGAGGCCATATCCACAGCTAATTTTAAGGTACAAAACTAAATACAAAAAAAGCTGATGGGAATATTGCCTTACTGAAGAGTAACGTTGGAGTCTTAGGGCCAGTTTTTTCGCAGCCGATCAGCTTTAATCAAGTCATCGAATGTACGCATGGTAACTAAAATTTTTATCAAGAAATCCATAATTAAAATTGTGAATCATGAAATTTTCTAATGAGCCGATGTTGGTTGCTTAACGCCATTTAATTAAAGCTCTTGGAAGTCATGGTAAAAACTTCACCCACTGTGAACAAACTGGCCCTTATGGGCGGTAATTATAACCCAACTTTTGAATTCGGTTTTGATTCTAATCCAGAGATGAAAAAATCTCAACCTTTTGAAAGGTTCTTTTTTATTATCTACTCTTATTTGTTTTCATTTTTAATAAAAGTCACTCAATAACCTTTATTATAAACAAATTTGTTCCTCAAGGTTTTCAAGAGGAACCTTTATTTGTTTTTTTTTTTATGTTTCGCTCAACCAATGAACGGAAATGCAGTAATTTGGACTTTTTAGTCATTGGTGAATACTTGCAGGTAAATTTTGAGTGAGTTTTTGTGATAAAGTCAAAATAGTTCATATGTATATATTTTTGAAAAATTAAGACATTCTCGACATATTAGAAATTTTTCTTTGCATTAACCATTTTTTAATTTACTTTCAGAGAAAAAGGTTAAGCTTTTCCATTTATTTTTTCGTAAAAAATCAACCATTGAGAGATATTTTAAAAATTAAGAAAAAATCTAAACCGATAAGGGACCAGTTATAGCTTTCATTGAAACTCATCATTGAAAATTTTAATTTTCAGTTTAGAGGCCCTAAAAAAGCGATATCAGTGATTATTTTGATGCCAGAAAAAAGCTGATAACTCAATTATTATTTCTAGTAAAAAAAATATTTCATTTTGGCCCAACCTTTCACATAAAATGAATTCTAAGATTTCAATGGTCAATAGATCAATTTAGAAACTCATTTGATTTGTAAGGTTTGGCCAAAATGAAAATTTTTTTGACTAAAATTAATAATTGAGTCATCACTTTTTTATTGGCATCAAAATATTCTCTGATTTTGCTTTCAAAGTGTCTCAAATTAGGAAATGAAATTTTCCAATGATGAGTTTCAATGAAAGCTATAACTGGCCCCTAACTTAAACTTTTATTATATTTTTTTTAAATAAATCTGAAATCGAAAGCGAAATCTTTTAGTAACCCTCAGAGAGAAACAAACAAATTGAAAATAAATGTTAATAGTTATTTCCAATCTCTGCTCCAATCCGTTGTTTTAGCTCTCCCAAAGTTCCTATTTCTACTTAGAAAGAAGTAAAGTATAGATTTTGTTATGTTTAAATTTAAAAATTTTGACAGTGTCATTTTTGGCGCTCGAGATCGAAAACTTGGACTATATTCATTACCGGATCTGGCTCAAAAGTTGCTGTTTTTTTCACTTTATTCTTTAAGAAAAGTGCAAAATTTATTTATTTAATTTCACTAATGATTGCAAGACCTACACATGGGCGGATTGGGAGTCAAAGGACCTCCTGGGACTCTTAGAAAAAAGGGCCACAAAAAAGTAAAATGAGTAAAAGGTGTAAAAAGGATAAGCTCTGAAAGCGACGATAAAGAACAAATTTGGCGATATGTAATTGAAATTATAAACAGTCTCTTTCGAAATTTGCATTATATTTTCGAGTTAACTTGAAAAGTAACTTGATTTTTGAAAACATTGCTACAATAATGCAAATTATAATTGATATTTCCCACTTCTACTGAAATTTCGAAAAAAAACTAACAGCTATTGAAATGTCGTTATTTCCTGCTCTGTTTCTGCGACCCTGAAATTTTCTGTGAAAGCTTTCAAAAACCTTTAGAATATGAAATTTAGTAAGATTAATTTAGGGATCATAACTATAATGGGCCACAATAGCTCAATATTCAGTGTGGGGCAACTCTACAGTTTCGCTTAAAGTGTCTGATAGTACCGGGGGGCCACAAAGAGAATATTTATTCCAAAAATTCATCAATAAGCCTTTTGTTATCACTTTGAGGCTACAAGAGCTCAATTTTAACAGTTGGCCTTTAGGGAGCAACGATGTCAGATCGTGAGATTTATCCCTTTTTATGGGAATTTCCCGTCTAAAATAAGCTAAAAGGGAAAAAGCGAATTTGCGAAACGCATTGTACTAAAAAAGGGATTTTAGGTTATGCTCAGATTTGTTCCCAATTTGCTCATTTTATGATTAAATAAAACATTAATTGCATGCCTTGAAAGAAGTCATTCTAAATATCTGAATGCATTAATTTTCAAATTTGAATTTGCCTAATTAAATAAATTCACTGAGAAACGAAAAATCCCATACTAAAATAACAACTAAATCATAAACTCAAAAATGTCGTTTTGGTTTTCGTTCTGCTTTACTAAGTTATTCGATTAGCGATATTGATAGTTGCAGGAGAATATTTGGGTAAGTAAATAGTTAAATGACATTTTTTTTCAATTCTTTGTGTTTTATTGGAATTGATTTTATTGTTCGTATTGAGTATAAGTAAGGGAAAACATGCTAAAAATCTATGGAAACCGAGTTACCCAACTATGAAAAAAAGGCAATTTTTTTAGTGGTGCAATTTCGACAGCTGAAAGTTAAGCTCAATCCTACACTGAAAAAACGCATTGGTAACTTTGTAACTATTAAGTACTTCTTTTGGCTTTTGGAAACGTAGTATAAAATATAAATTCGATTCGAATTGTTTTACTTTCATTTTATTTCATTTGATAAATAAGACGCACCTGATAATTTAACAGCAGGCTGTTTAAAATTTAGCGCCAATATTTAGAAAGAACAGTCCCAACAATGTTTAACATTTTTTCTCATAAATTAAGATTTGTTAAAGAAAACAGATGGAGTACAAGTAAAACGCTGTGGCAACAAAAGAATTTCAGAAGTTGTTCAATTTATTTCTTACAATTTTTTAAACAATTTTAAACCAAATTTTTTCAAGTTTATATTTTTAAATAAATCGCACTTAAAAGATATTTTTTCACAATAATTTTTAAATGTACCAGGGCGTTAAAAAATATTTTAAGCACTTGAAACATGAAATAGACACTGATTTATTGAACTACAAAAAGTAATAATAGGTCTCCTTCGAACAAAAAAAACCCTTTTTCTTATAAGAAAACCACAGAAAAACACTCCGATTGCAAATTTACCAATTCAATTATTGTTGCATTAAACTTGTTCCGTGTTATTTTTTTTTTTGTTATTCTTGACCACAATTCTCCAGCTGCACATTAACTGAATAAAGAGAGGATATTTGATCGATTCATAAAGATCTTTTATACCTATAAACCATCTGCTCCTACATTGCTTTCCTACAATAGATAACCTCAACCTTAACTTGTTTATTGTGGTCATGATGAAACGGTTTATAAGTTGGTAAAGCCAGGAAATGATTCAAGTGTCAAATATTAGATTTCAAATAGAGATATACACATAAACGCACTCCACACTTCACTTGATACATTTTTGACAGGAAAGTGAGTAAAAAGTGAAGTAAGATATGATTTTGGGTTAAGCCTCGCCCTTTAGACCATCATTAGGTCTAGAACACGTTGAACATAACCTGGAATAGGTTTTTTTATGTTTGGTTTCTTTATTATAAAAAAATATGTATGTGTATAATGACAACGATATGCCTACGTGAGAGGGACATGTACATGTCATATTTTTGTTTGCTCAAAGTGAAACTGTCAATGTGTCAAAAGAAATTATGAATAAATTAATATGGCATGGCGCATGGTCTTGACATGTATATATGATCAACAAAAAAACTCCATATGACATTAAGTCTGGAAAAAATAATTAATCAAATGGATTATTCTTTTAAAAAAATTCTTACTTTCGATTTTGGGTTTATTTTTTTTTTATTATTATTATACTCGTATTGTCCCAAATTCTTTTGTTTTGTATTCTTGTTTTGTCTTTGTTATATGAGTATTTTTACACGAAGACTTTTTTGACAATTATTGTTTTGCCTTTAGCTATAAAAATGTCTTAATGGGAAATTCTCCCATGGTTATGTTGTTTTTTTTTTTTTTCTTGTTTTTGTGTCAACCAATTTTTTGGTAACAAAAACTTTAGTTAACGTCAAAATTATGTTTTACGTATACACTCCGTGGCATGCAAACATGGCATCAATTTAATTTAATTTAATTTTCCACGCGTTTAAACAATAGATAATTATAAAAATACTGGTTATATCAACTTAATATGTGGTTACGAATATAATTTTCAGTTGTTAAGACTTCAAGTTAGGAGAAAATTGCAGACTGCATGCTGGTGGTGTTGATAAAGTTATTTGGTTTGCGAACGCGTGTGGTGTATTTGTGATGGAATAACATTATAAGAATGGAAAATTGATCATGGTCAGGTGAAACTAGGAAATTTTGGTTTTTAATTTCCGCTTCATGACGTGGTTTTTCAAGAATTTAATATTAAACTAGCTGGTTTACCTGGCTTCGCACGGAATTTTTCATCAATTTTAGCATTTAAAAAAGTTAAAATGAAAATCTTCAAACAACCCGTTCTAATGAATTTTTTGAAACACTTCAATAATTCGTATTCACACAAATGTAGGATTCTGAGAGCGTAACGCCATCTGTTAGCGATCTCATTTTAAAGAGTATAACTCAAATATAAGGCAATGTTTTCAAAATCTTCTTCAAAAGCCTATTTTCGTAATCCGAATTTATTTTGGTAAAAAATGAAATTCAGTTTTCTTGTAATCAATTTGTTAATTGCATGGTATCAAGTTTAATCAAAATCGTTGAAGCTGTTTTCGAGAAAATTTGGAAAATACCGAAATTTGTTTAGATGAGCAAAAATTCGAATTGCCCCTCTGTACTTAATTTGAAGCAAATCGCTTAGGCTCTAGCTCAAATAACATACGCACATCTTAATAGTTTCTGGTTAAATTCATTTTGGATTGCTAATTTAGTTTAACCAAAAAATGATAGAATAAATTTAGGTTAAATAAGTTATTATATGAAATTTAATCGAAATCCTTAAAGTAATTTTTTTGCCTTTTTACTATTATACCTACAAAATAAAAATATTACAAATATTTCAAGTTCTTGCAATTTTGTTGTTTTTTGTTTTTTTTTTTTTTTGTTTCTTATTTGAATTTGAATTTAAATCGATTGCAAGATCAAAATTGACAATAATTCAACATAAACTGTTTGGAAACAAAAATTTACGACATCGCTAAGTAAATACATAACATGGTACATTTAGTGCACTTGTGAGCTAAGAGTGATCTGAATTCAGTAGAAGACCTTGAAAAAGCCAACCAGATTGAAATATGTTTGTAGAATTATTGATACAAATACCTATAAGTTAACATGCATATTGTGTGTATGTATGTGTAGCACATATAAATTATATCATGAACGATATAAGCGTAGAGTTTATTATGAAAGTTGTCTTGCAATCTGTTAATCATTGTCAACATGATTTTTTTTTTAATCTTAATGTTAAATGTTAAAACAGCTCTTTTACGAGTAAGCGGGTGAATATTTTTTTCATTTTGTATTTCAACTATCTATCTCAACGTCTGGGTTCATTGATTTTATAAAGAAAAATAAACAAAGCCACAATTTCTTTTCTTTTATTTTTTTTTTTGAATTGGCAACAATCTTTTCATAAAGTTTTGTTTTATTTTTTTTTTTTTTTTTCAATTTCTTTGCTTAAGTTAACAATATACATAAATACAGATGCTTTAGACAAATAGGCACTTAATGAATGTTTAAAAAAATAAATAATACGAGTAAAAACGCGATGTGTTATGCGAGATTAATAAAAAACAAACAAACGTTATTTCATAATAAAGGCTCAGATCTTAGAGACAATATTAAATTTTTTAAATTTCCATTTTTGGGTTGGGGTCATAATTATGTAGGTATGTATGTGCCAAAATTCAGTTTTTGTGTTTTAAAATTCTGTAAATCTAAAATTCGGTATTCCAAAATTCTGGAAATACAAAATTTTGTTTTTTTTTAATTCTGTTAATCCATAATTCTGTATTTCAAAGTTCTGTAAATTATATAGGTAAAAAGAGAAATTGTTTTGATAATGAAAAGAAGTAGGTACGCACTTTTTACAAATTTTATAGATAATGGAATCCAAAATTTTTAATTCATTTACAGAATTTTGGTCATACAAAATTTTGAAATACAGATAAATGACCCGTTCCCAAATTTTCCATAAAGTCAAATAAAAAAATAAAATGCACACCCAGAAAGGATCGCACGAACTCAATCTTGTGGTTCAAATAGCAATAGTATTTAAGTCGTGCATATTATTTATTTTTTTAATACAATCATATTGTTAATGGAAAAGGCTTTAAAAAATTTAAAACTACTTAAAAAAAATATATTTTCTTATTTTATTTCTTTTTTTTATAAAAAGAAATTTTGAAATTCAATATTATTTATAAAATTTTATCAGAAAATCCTGCTAAATGTGAACAAAGTATGTTGATTTTTCTTAAGAGATATATATGGCAATAACTCCAAAATAATATCATTTTCTCAAAAAACGTTAAAACCTGCACAATTTTATATGCTCCAGCTGATCAAAACCTTTTCTTTAAGACTTATTCATCATCGTAATGGTCGCAGCAACTCCAAATTATGAAAGAAATTTATTATTTATTGACTTAAATTTGGCGGTTCACAGGTCAAGTTTTCAAATAGTTTTGAATTTTGAGTAATAAAAAGAAAACTTGCCAACTAAACCGCCAAAATTAAGTCATTAAATAATAAATTTCTCTCATAATTTGGAGTTGCTTCAATAGTAATCTACTTTAAATATTTGACATTACAACTTTATAAAGTAAGAATTTGGCATACTTTTAGATCTCACTACTTTTTAAGGTTGACTTGTTACATAAAGGTTTTTTTATAGAAGAACTTGGCTCTTTTTTTAACATTTATGTTTTTGTTCCGATCTCACTCCTTTTTGCAAAGATTTTAATTTTTCCCCACTTCAAGCCCTACCGCTCTACCGAATTTCATCATTCCACAGCAATCTGAAGTGTTCCATTCCATATAATTGATAACAATTCTGGGAAAGTGGGCGGATACCACTCCTCTTGAATGAAAAACTTAAAATATGAATTTGTTTCTTTTTATTCACTTCAAACCCTACCTTTCTACCAAACTTCATCATTCTACAGCAATCGGAGATGCTCCATTTAATTGATTGCAATTCTGAGAAAGTAGGCGGATAACACGCCCCCTGAATGGAAAATCTCAAATTTTCAATTTTTCGCTTTGTATGGACCACCAGGCCTATCGCTGTGCGAAATAACAAGTTTCTGCGGTGTCGGGAAGTGCTGTATAATTTTGATGATCTGTCAATGAGTGAGTCAGTGAGTCAGTTACGGTTTTCGCGATTTTTGAAGTCTTATATCTCGGGAACCACTAACTCTAAGGAGTTGAAATTTGGTGTGGTGCTTATGCTTGGCTAGCCTACCAAATGTTCTGAATTTTAAGTTCCCGACTTTATTGGTACTGAAGTTAGAGGGGGATCGAAAATCGCCTGAGTTTGTTCCTGTAAAAAGGGTGTAGTGCCAGAACTTGGCTGGGCAGTACCGTGCCCTTTAGTAATTAGTTAAGGACAAGAATTAATATCTGTGGAGGCATAATCGTAGATTAATAAATATATAAATTAACAATCTTTACAATAAAACACAGTACACATTACAAAAAAAAAAAAAAAAAACATTAAAATCTTCAAGGCGTCAATTAAGACATCAATTTCTATCGAAATCACCGTCACTTAAAAACCAAGTTTTAATAAAATCCCACTCTAAAAGGAAAAAAAGCCCGCAAGTATTATTTCTGTTTATTTTGGGAAATATCAACCAAGTGTTTTATTTCTAAACCTATAATTTATTGATAAACTTCAATATGGAAATGGAGTAAATATTGGCGTTTCTATCAGTATATTTTTGACAAATAGCTGTTTTGGATGAGAACAAACATTGAGAAATTAATCCAAAAAAAATGTAGTCTCAGAAATTTCCAAACAAAAATCTCACCAATCTCAGATAAGATTTTTTGTCTCACTTAAAAAATCTCTGAGTTTTCAAAGATTTTTCTCCTTGGGACTGGCCTATTAGATCTGTTCGTTGACTTTAAAAATAACTGATTATTTTCTACCAATTAAAGTTCGACTTCATTTTGTTATATGAAATTTGACAGGAACTGAAATTGATATAAATTTACAGTTTTGGGAAGTAACGAACATAAATATTGCGTTGAGCAATTGCACAAAACAAAACAAATTGAAATTTTCACACACTTAAAAGCAGCTGCGTCAATTCGAATCTTTATAATTCTTCCATCCGATTAACATGGAATAATTTGAATCAATTCAGCTCGCAAAGTTGAATCGGATTAAAAAATCCTATTTTAATTCAATCCAGGTCGAAGCACAAAATTTAATCATTATTCAATTCTCCCTGCGAACGGAGTAAAAAAGCAACTATAGGTTTCCTGTTTTAAATTTATGTTTAAGTCATACATGAAAAAACTGAATCGATGATAGATTATCATGTTCAGTTAGAGAAGTTAAGTTATGGACTTGGATATAATTTTTTCCCTTGAAAATTTAAAAAATTATAAAAAAAGTGTTTAAAGAATTCAAAGTAAGGACAAGTATACAAGGGTCGTATAATTAAAAAATAACTGCGGAATCAGCTCTTATCATGAAAAATTCCAAAAAAAAAATATGTAGGCATATTTCAATATACAAAAGTACCATCAGTTTAAATAAGAAATAAATGATACATGTGAATTCAATAAATGCAATATTATCCAATCTTATTTTTAATCCTAAAAAACGACATCTTAGTTCATCGCTTCGATATAAATATTATGTATTTACATTTACCTACATATGTATATGTATTTTATTTGATTAAGGGCTTGTTTCACAATGCCTGAGTAAAGTTCTGATTAGTTCCTTGACACATACATAAATATTGGAACAGGGTCATAAGCCCACAAACCAAAAAATAATATTTTTGCATTTATAACCTATTCAAGTCGTCAAAAAACAATTGTAAGTTTTTCTCCCGTAGATCTTATGACTCTGTGCCAATATTTATGTGTCGAGTAACTAATCAGAACTTTACTCAGACATTGTGAAACAGACCCTTAGTCAATTAATTTATATAATAGTTTCAGTCAAATCAGGAAGTTAAGTTAATCAAAATGTTCACGATCCAAAGTAGGTACCGGAAACTATTTTTGAAAAAAGCCTTTTGTGGTTTTTAAGTAATGCTTTACCTATTTCCTCAAACTTAATTAATTTTTATAAAAATAATACAAAATACATATGCAACAATAAGTATACATATAATAACGACTTTAATCCTTTTCTTTTTTAATTAATTCAATCAACATAAATAAAAAGTAGAATCATGACAAACAAACTTCGTTAGATAAATTTAACATTTCTCCCATTCCCACTTTAACGCTTTTATGCTTATTACGAGTTTTACATTCAACCCATCCATACAAAAAACTTCATAGTATCATCAAAAGATTCAAGATAATTGCCTCATTAACTTTTGTATCACTTTCTCATCATTTTATCTACATACATATACAAAAACAAAAAAACAAACACAGAACGAAATCACCTTCTCTTTCAACAGAAGGTTTCCCCAAAAAAATAAACAAAATACCAAAACGAATTGAATCAGTGAATTTCATTTTGGAGTCAAAATAAATAAAAAAAAAAAAAAAACACAAAAAATATGCCCATTCATAAAAACTTACTAACCTTATTATTACTGCAATAGTAAATATCCGACATTTCGCTGTGTGTTAAACAATTTTGTATCCAAAAAGAAAATGTATGTCTTCGTTGACAAAAAAAATTATTTTAAAAAATCTTTGTGATTGCGCGTTCCACTTAAAATAAGTACAAAACTTCTTGACTTAAACAAGCTTCTTTTTTTTTTGAGGACTAAGCTTAAATTTCACTTAACAAGTATCAACACTTGTATAACGATTTTTAACACTTCTTTTGATAATTAATTTAATTTAACTCACGGAGAAAGGCCCTACTTCTGGATTCAAGTGCCCAGACAATTAAAAAATTCACATTAAGAAGTAGCAATGCGCAAAAAAACATACATTTGACTCGTTATATTCCGCGTTGGGCTTCAGTTACGGAATTTTAATATGCGATTAAATTACCAAAAACTGTTGCTATTATATATTGTTGACATAAAATCATCACTGTCACACTAGCTATAGCTTACGAACGTATCTTTTAAAATGATTTTCTCTACGCAATTAATCCGTTTACATCTGCAATGTCACAAGGAACCGGACTTTGTTTGACACTTAATAAACCTAAGACTCGCATGTAACAAAACGCAATGCAACTTTCGATTTGAGTCAAGTTCTGCTTTCTTCGCATTTCACTAGACAAACAAACGTTAAAAATATAAAGATAACTGAATCTGCGTCTACCACCGAACGAAGTTCCAATTGAACTGTCTTACCAAAGATACTTGAATACTTTTCCAAGTCTAGCTTGGCTAAAAACTATAAAATACAAACGGAATAAAAGAGACACGATTTTTCACCGCATCTGTGAGTAGGTACCGCTGCTGTCCCAACAGATCAGACCTTTTCTTTGGCTTCAGAGCATGTGTTTATTTTGGCTGGGGAAATGTCTCAACATCGAACATGTTGGCTTAGATACTTATGAGAATATAAACACAACTTCAGCTTAACCAAGTGGAGAATGGAGATAAGAAGAAATTTCAACTTCTTTTTTTTGTTTTGCCTCTTCGACTCTCCAAGTCTTCTATGTAGGTTTTTTGCGTGGTGTAAGTTTTCCTTCTAATCGGATTGTTGGACATATCAAAAGTTATTGGTAGCATCTTTAATCATGTTACTTACACGTCAGGTACTAAGCTGGGGATGGAGAATGGGTGTGTATTTCAATGGGCTTTAACAGTGAGCAGATGACTCTTCTGTTTATGCACTTATTCACTTTTTGTGATTCTTGAAATGGAATAAAGTGATGGGATTCAATGGAAGAGATAATTCACTTACTGGTCAATGGTTTTTTGTCTTATGTTCTTTTTTTCCGTATATTCTGTTTTTTTTTTTTTCAAGTAAACAAATCAGGAACGGTTGTGGTATTTTGTCCGGGAAGGGGAAGGCGGGCGGGCAATTTATATTTTTAATCTGTTTCAATTTTTTAATATCTTAAACGCAACCTTAATTGCATTCTACTGCACAACGCCAATTTTACGGATAGAGGAAAGAAATATTTTTGGCACATTTGATTGAGAATAATTGACTGAACCCAATATGATATATGTAGCTAGTTATTGTTGGAGAAGAATTCTGAAATTTGCTTAACATTGTACTAAACCATACATTTATTGCTACAGGTTAATATTTAGTGGCACGAGCTATACATCTACAACATTGCGTTTAGTCAGTAAATGTTAAAGAGTTGGGTTCAACTTCCCACTTTTATAGCCCCGGTTTTTTAAATCCCGTTATTTTGTAATCCTGCCTTTTAAATACCGCTTCTTATCATTCCGCTTTTGCAATCAAAACTATTTGTGTTATTTTAAAAAATCCGGTGATTTTTTAATATATTTTGGATCATCTATGGGTGATTTCTTTCCAAAACAAATAAAAAACACATACTTATAACAAATGTATGTGTTGGAAATTATCTTTGTTATGTGAAGTTAAATTTCAGGGAATGGTTATATATGGAGGTTGAGTTGGATTGACTTGAGTAACTGTTGAAAGACTGGAATGACAAAAAAGAATGTATCTCTTTTTTTTCCATATAATAAGACTTACTTATAGGCTTCTAGAAGTGAAAAATAATATTTTTAAGGACTTCAAAAAAAAAATACAACTAAAAATCGTTTTTTAAATACATAATTTGAGTTTGAAAAAAAAAATAAAATTCAATCAAAACGTCAATAGGTTTGTTTTATTCATTGCTGCATAGCCAGCGCAGCAAAATTTCCCTTGGCAAACAAAAACAATTTGATTGCTGGCGAAAAGAAAGTCAGTAAAAAATAAAGATGGCTGTGCTGGCGATAGAGCTTTCAATTATTTAAATGAACGTATAGAGTGAGCTTTCGTTTTATTCAGACTTGTGCTGCGCTGGCTATGCACTATGCAGCAATGAATAAAACACACCTATATGGTTTTTCGTTTATGCTGGGTTTACATGACTGCCCAAACTCCTGCCCCAAAATAATGAACAGCATTTGTTTACACGAAGACAAAAAAGAATGAAGAAAATTATTCTCTCACAGCCCAATTAATAAAAATACACCATCCGCTCGTAAATACACGTTTTACCTAACACGTGGATAGTAGACTTATCCGTTTGATAAAATAAAATATTAATAAACTTATTCTGTCTTCATTTTATCGGTTCACTGAATAACCCCGAAAAGTAGGCTGCACTTCCCTCAATTGTACTAAATATTCAAGTATTCCTTTCATTTTTGAAAGCTAACTGTCATATCAGTCAGCTTTGAATTAAATTGTGAACGGTAAAGTTATCCGCTCGTTGAACACCAAAATTGGTGAGATAAGTTATCCGCTCATTCTCAAATGTCATTGAAGGCTAAAACACGTTTATTATTAAGAATTATAAGTTAAAACATGTGTTAGTGTTGTTTCGTATCTATTTTGTGATTATAATATGGGCTGTCAATATTTATACGACGCGGGGCCAGTGTTATATCTAGATTAAACGTCACCCAAGTGGCACGCTTTGTTACTATGAAGTTATAGCGAATTCTATGTAACATAGTGGTTGTCACATTAAAGTTACAAATATGTCACCACAACCTCTCTGCAACCAAAAAAACGAAAAAATGGCCTTGTTTTGCAACTAAAGGCGTGTTTTTTTGCAAGCCCGGGGGGAATTGGTTGAAAAAAACGACAGCGGGGATTAGCGACGCCATGACAGTAAAAAACATGGAGTTTTCATACAAACTATCGACAACATGTATGCAATTCATGCCGGTAACACAGTTTTTCGGTGCGCTTAAGTTAAGCCCCGAGAATTCTCCGGGATTAGTTGTTGTTGCATTTAACATGATAATTGTTTAGCACCTTGCAAAAAAACACGGCTTAAATCTAGTTTCTAAGAAGTTACATATGCAACTTATGTGTAACCATTTTGAATTGTTACAAAGTGGTTTTTTGTAACTGGTTTGCAACTTATCAAATAGTAACAGTGCAGTTTTACAAGACTGAATTGTAATTTGTAACCCAGTGATGAGATGCTATGAAGTTTTTCGTGACTTAATTGTAACTGAAGATAAGTTTAAACAAAGTTTTTGTAGGATACAAATTATTTTTAGGTTTTGTAGGATACAAATTATTTTTAGTTTCAAAATACTATTTTGTAATAAAAATGAAACCAAGGTAAAAGTATGATTGTAAGAAAGTATATGACTTCACTATATTATGATAATTTTGATGTATGAATAATTTATAAACAAGACAGCATACTTGAAGGCGCTTAGAAAAATGCTGATGCTCCAAATGCATTTGATAAACAAACAAACAACACACCTCGACCTGTGACGTCAGTGGTCTTAAGCTGTGGAATGCGTAGTGCATACGACTTCCAAGACTGAGTAATCTGATATGCGTAGGTTCGATCCCTAGTTGTGCATGAAGAAAGTTTTTCAAATAAAATTGGATTAAAGCTCAGCACCACTAATAAGGAGACTGATGATAGGGCTTGGCACCCCTTGAAATAGCTATATCTTCAGCCAAATAATTAATTAAAAAACGAATTATAAATTAATTCGTATTCCATTGGTGGTATGGTAGCACCTTTAAGTTGTTGTTGTTGTTTAGAAATTCAATGAAATTGACGGAATAAAGAATGGTCAAGTCTAATAAACTGACATTTTAGTATGAATAATACAATAATTTATAAATCTGTTTATCTTTTTTCGGTATTTTCTACGCTAAATTTGTCAAACTCGCGCGCTTTAAAAATAAATAAAATTTAATAGTTTTGAAAAGAAAATATTTATTTCTTTTTTGTTTTAAGCCTTAAAACCCGAAAAATCTATTAGTTTTGACAGCCGTGTAACATATCACATGTAAATTCTTCCTTTTAAAGGCGAAATCGTTGTTCTATAATTTATAATTTTAATAAAAGAAATTCTTATTTCTGTCCAAAAACATGGCGACGATACTTGTTCTTTTTATAACTGCACACAGTAACCTCATATAGAAACTGCATAAATGTGATCAGCGCTGTCATGTTGAAAACTAGGGGAAGATTTCGTACGAATATAGGAACTTAGTGCCAAGCGTCTTGAGTATTGCTGAAAACTTAAAGCAAAACTAATATTGTACGAAATAAAAATGTACAACCTTGCAACTCTCTAATTTTCTAGTACCTACTCCTTTCCACCGAGTATAGACAAATTAAGTAAAGTAACTGAACGCATACCTATTTAAGTTTTTTTTATAAATTTTAAAAAAGGTTAAAATCATTTACTTCAGAAGTAATACCGCACATTTCGGATTTTTACTCAGATGAAGACCTTTTTGCACACTAATTCAAAACACTTGTTATTGTTTTTCTGAAAAGGTTTTCTATATAGAATAATAACAATTACAAGTAAAAAGGATAAACCCGTGCTATTTATATACTCTCAGTGGCAAAAAGAAAGTAACCACAAAAGACTTATAGAAAATGGTATTGAAATACATAGTAGATAGTAGAATTTATGATAAACCCATTTTTTTTTAGTAAACAGACATGCCAAAGAATAGTGCAGAGCTCCCACGTCAACACTAGAGGCACTATCTTTCAAAAGTCTGTCCAATTGCTCGCATATGCTAATGACATTGACATAATCGGAAGAACTCAGCGCGATGTCAATGGGGCTTTTGTGAGTATTGAGACAGAGGCGGCAAAAATGGGTTTACCGGTTAATGATGGCAAAACAAAGTACATGCTGTCATCAAGAAAGGACCAACACCGACGTATCGGTCATAACGTCACCATCGACAGATGTAACTTTGAGGTAGTTAAGGACTTTGTCTACCTGGGCTCCGCTATGAATGCAGAAAACAACACCAGCGCTGAGATCAAACGAAGAATTACTCTTGCTAACCGCTGTTTCTTCGGGCAAAGAAAGCAATTGAGTAGCAAAGCCCTCTCTCGAGCAACAAAAGTGTCGCTATATAAGACCCTTATCATCCCAGTCCTGCTATACGGTGCAGAAGCATAAACTATGGCAAAAGCGGATGAAAGCACCTTGGGTCGTTTCGAGAGAAAAGTTCTTCGCGTGATATACGGTCCCGTATGCATAGAAGGTGAGTGGAGGAGAAGATGGAACGACGAGCTGTACGGGCTGTACAGCGACGTAAGCTTTTCCAGGAGGATAAAAGTCCAACGCCCCAATTTTTGTTTACAAATTTTTTATAGCCAGTACGATAATACCAAAATCCTTTTGTTGTATGTACAAACAACAACTAATCTATTCAAAAAGTAAAAGTCGATGGCTACACAATCACTGACCAAAATGTAACGCTTCCTTTAGTAGCAAAAACATATTTATTTTCTTTTCGCCAGCTCTGGATTGTGTTCGTCATAATATAATTTATGTATTCAATACTCTAAAAAACATATTGTAACACGTTTACAAAAGCGGATCCACGGATCGGATTCAATCTGAATCGAAATTTCGATCCAGGTATATGACGATGCCAGATCGAAAGATAGAATTGAAATGGAATCGAAGTGACAGTCTTGTTTTTATTGTGTGTGTGCAATCACCACAATCAGTTTGGCCAATCATTGAAGTTGTGCCAAACAAATGGGTTTTGGGTGGATATGTCTTTTGGCCACCAAACCGGTGGGTGACTCTCTCAAAAGACCCGGAATCTGTCCCAGATGTCATCAATTGGAAAGCATTCCCATGCAAAATAATAGCTGCTAATAAATCTCTCGATGATGCAGAAAATATAGCTGATAGTCAGCAATATATGACAGATTCCGATGACTACTTGTCACGTCCAACCAGAAAAACACCTGCCACAAAATTCCCGAAATCCAAGTCAACATTTGCTCTTTCGGAACCTGTAGGAAAAAATCCTCCAGTAAGTATTTCATGACTATAATCATATATAAAAATCATATATTATTTTCAATGTCTTCATAACAGGCCCAATTAATGATTTCCCCACCCGTTCATGAACCAACATCTCTACCTTTCGCTTAAAAATATCAGCCGGAAAAAAATAGTTCACTAAAGGAAAATCAAAATATTATTATTTATGTGGACGAAACTGGGCAAATAATAGAACCAAGTGACCAGCAAGAATCTATTTTTGCTCCAGACTCAACGGGCGTAGATTTGCAAGTTTTTGAGTCATTTACTACTGAAACCCTGCAAAGACTCGAACAAAAAATTGACGATCAAGGAAAAACTCTGCAACGACAAGAGCAATTAATTGAGAAGCAGGGTGAGCTTTAAGAAAGTGCATGGATTTTATGATGAATATGGAAAAGTTCCTAAAGGAACAAAAACCAAAAACTCCAGAAAAGCTTCAAGGTATAGTATTACAAACAATAAATGCGTTTTATGTTATTTCATTATTTTTCTAATATACATATATTATTATTATTATAATCAACGCATCTTCAAGGCATTTTTTTAACCCGTAGTGCCAATATTTATTATTGTTGCCTTCGTGATTTATTATTCTGGTCCGACGTGGAGTTTGAATAAATGTCCGGGTATCTTTCGGTAAATTTGAAGAAGCTGGCACATAACTTTTCAATAATTCCAGAAGAGAATTCATGGCAGCACGAGTAATTTGGTGTTCAATTGACCAATTCGCTAAGACCGATTGAAATTCTACAGTCGGCACAGGTACACTTTCGTATTTTTTCTCGTCATTATCAATAATTTGAGTTGGCATAGCCGGAGAGATAAAATTTTCCTCTAAATCTTCGACACTAGCCATACAAATTTTACGATCACTTGAATCACTTTTTTGAACTATATTTTCTTCAATGTTTGTACTTGGTTGTTGAAAAATTTTATAATATGCAAGAATAGATCTCTTTTTCTTCCCGAAACTCCCATTTCTTTTTACTCTTCTCCATAAATTTTTATTATTATCATTAAATTTAATTGGTGCCATTTTTTACGGAAAATAAAAAAAACAATATTAGGTACATATACTTTGACAGATGAAAAAAATAGTTATTATGGTGTCACAGTACACATATTAAAGGTAATATCATTAGCGTTTTCATTTTTGTTGAGTTCTGCGCATCTGTCAAAATCGAGGTATTATCGTGGTATAAAATGGTGGATTCAGTGCCCCTTTCCTTGTCTAATTTCAATATTTTGTTGTTGTTTCTAATGATGCGCGTTGAGTTCCTGTGGGCACTAGAACAGCCATTTTTAATTTTTTGACATTTCCAACTTTGACAACCTTCGCAATAAATATCCCCTTTAATATGTGTATCAATCAGTTTCAAGTTTGATTTTATTAAAACTTTTTTGTAACATGTTCTGTAACTTATATTCAGAGCCTTCACTTTTCAGTCACAAGCTATGGGCGCAAAAACCTTTATGTAACATGAATGCAACTCATATTATTTCAGTTTTTTGGGAAAAGAAAAAAACACATCAGAAACATCTATGCAACTCACATCTTTCAGAAAAACTTCTAAGTAACGGGAATGTAACAAGTTTTGTCGCTTTTTAGTTACAAAATTCAAATGTGTGCCACTTGGGCAGTTGCACTTGTCAGTTTTTATAACGAATAAAATGACAGATTCTATGCCATTAATACGATGAATTTATATTTCTTATAAGAAAATTAAAGAAATTATGAAAACTTGTCAGTGGTCTAAATCTACAATTAGTGTTTTTTTTTTTTTTTTTAATGACATTTTGGTAATTTCTAGGGAAAACACTTTTGCTTGAAGACTATTTCTTACATTTCACTTTCATATTTCGACATTTAATAGAAGAAGAACATCGTTAGCATTATTCAATAGAAATTGACACTTTTTAACGCGTATAAAGTATTTTTCTCCAAATGCCTATGCAATGGGCTCAATTTCACATGCAAAATATAAAATATCAATTTTGTTGGGTCTTCCATTTACATCATAGCCATCCTGCGATAGTTATTACCAACGAACTGCATAATTATCTTCCTTTTATTCAGTATATATTTACCAATCACAAGAAATTGCAAATAGCTTTTTCGATATGCACTTATATTTAATTAAGGAATCGAAACTAGTAGCGATTCCACGTTTACACAGATTACATTTCAACGCAATTAGGAACAACATTGTGTACTGACGATTTTTTGTGACGCCAAGGAGTCTAATCGTAGCTTTATTTTTTAACCAACACATGATAATAAAGCATAAACATATAAACGAACCCATCCTCATTCTTTAAATGCCAACCTTCAATAAAAAATATTTTTCTGCAATCCCATTGATTGTCAAACTATTCCAGACACTCCAAAATTGTATCGCAATTATTATAATATTATTCACTACTTTTACTGACTACGTTATCGACACAGTTCCTTTGTTGTTGTTTACTGTGTAAAATTTTACTGTGCTGTCTATACAATTCCCACAATCAAAATAAAGTTTTTAATTCTGTGGACTTATGACCCTGTGCCAGTATTTATGTGTCGAGTAACTAATCAGAACTTTACTCAGGCATTGTGAAACAAGCCCTTAGTATAATATTTACCTAAGTATTATATAAAACAGGTTTTTCGATGTTTTACAGGACTTTAAAAATTAGGATGGTAATACATCGGGATTTGGAATAAGCGGGATTTTAGACAAAAAGATACATTATTTTAGTAGATGGGATTTTTAAAACTTTTTTTCGGGATTTTGGAAAAACGGGATTTTTGAAACCGGTATTCCGATACGCTCCCAGTATTTAATACATTTACTTTACTTTACTTTATCAACCAAATGCGCAATTGGACCTTTTGAAATTATTTTTTTTTGTATAAAATCTGTAGAGTTTTTTTTGAGAAAAATTAATATTTCCTTTCAAGCTCCAACCAGGTAGAAGAGAGTAATCTATCATCTCTAAGATACCATACACCAAGTTCTTCAGAAAATTAGGTTTGGAGGAAAAATTGTGAGATAAGAAACCTTATCCAGTTCTTTGGCATAATAGGTCTTCAGGTCGCAGTGCTATAAAACTCCACATTATATTCATTTATTCATAGACTGCAGCTGAACAAATGCGGAGAACTGCGAGAATCACATACATATTTTGTTTTTTTCCCATCATTGTTATCAAAATATTGATCAAAATTTCGTGTTCGATTTTTTTAAGAATCCATAACTGGTCATACGATAAGTACTTATATTAATTAATAATATTTAATTAGGTGGAGCGACAGATAGTGTAAAACTAGGGTCTAGTGACTTACAATTCTCAACCATTCCTGTGTGCGTGCGTGTTATTGACAGGAATGCTTTAAAGATCCATCTGATTACTTAGGATTTCAAATTATCACAGACATAGTTCCCGCCAACATCATATAACTAACAAGATGGTAAAGGCCATGTGATCTTGTTAGCTGCGCCCTTTGAAGTGCCTATTGATGATCTTCCACAGTAATTTTATCTGTTACATTGCCAAAAAAATGTTAAAAAGATATCTATTTGAGACCATTTCTTCAAGAGCGGTCCTTAGACACTCAATAGTATTGTGCAATGTCAAATATTGCACAATAATATTGAGTGTCTAAGGACACTTAGTCAGTAAAAGTAGTGAATAATATTATAATAGTTGAGATACAATTTTGGAGTGTCTGGAATAGTTTGACAATCAATGGGATTGCAGAAAAATATTTTTTTATTGAAGGTTGGCATTTAAAGAATGAGGATGCGTTCGTTTATATGTTCGTCTGTAGATAATATTGCAAGGTTGTGCAATATATTGAAGAAAATCAAAACCCTTTTGATATTTATTGCACAATATAAAATTATTGTATCGTCTGTGGGTAGAATTGTACAATATTTGCTTAATTTAACAACAACAAATTTCAGTATAACTCAACACGTTGTCTACACAAGTATCAGCTGTCAACTAAATTATTGGATAAAATATTGAACCGTGTGAGGCACCTAGCCAATAATATTGTGCAATATTTTGCACAATAATATTGAACGTCTAGGGGCCGCTAGTCAAGCCAAACTGATTTAAACTATAATTTTCCTCATTATTCAAACCAAAATATTTCCTTTTCGCATACAATGCTGGCAAAAAATTTAGGTAGTCGATTGTTATCATAGGAATTAAGTTCTTTTCCTATGTAGTTCATATGAAGTTGCATTGTAAATTTAAAAATTGGCCTCATTTGGCATTCCAGTGTCAGTAATTTTAATTTGGATTTACTTTTGGCAATCCGAGATTTTTTTTTTTCAAAAAGTTCCTCTTAATAGCTTTTCCACTTCTTCATATTTTGTATGACCCCAAACTTGTGCTCCAAATTTATTTATTTATTTATTTATTTATTAACTCAGCTAATTGCTAGCTTTAAAGGTTATAATTATATGTACATGTTACAAAATTGAAAAAAAGTTGATTTAAATTTAATTGAAGTATTAACAGTTTGGTTGAACAAATTAGTATATTTACTGTTGAAAAAATTAAATAGTTTAAACATTTTATTGAGAGTAGAAAATCGTTCGTAATTAGTCCGATAATTTGAAATAAATATGCATCCGGACAAATTCCTCAAGCTCCTTTGGGGAATATTAAAGTTTATGCGAGACAGAAGGTGCAAAGAGTCTAAATTTCCGTTTATAAGTTTCACAATGAAGACAAAAGATAAATACAAGCGTCTGCTCTCAAGACTAGGCATGTCTATCAGTTTCAGTCAGTTGTTATAAGGCGGGAGTTCGTAAGGATTTTCCCAACCCAATCCTCTGAGTGCAAACCTCAGAAATCTTTTTTGCACTTGTTCTAATCTGGCTATGTGACAGTCATAGTGGGGTGACCATACCCGGCAAGCATATTCAATAATGGGTCGCACAAATGTCACAAAAAGCTGTTTGATAACAAAAGGATCAGAAAACTGCCTTGACTCTTTCTTTATCCACCCAAGAATTGAATTAGCTTTATTAGTTATGGAGTTGATGTGTTGTATAAAGTCAAGTTTTTGATCAAATAGGACACCAAGGTGAGTTAAATCGCTAACTCGTGACAATAATACACCATTAAGAAAATAATTTGCAGGAGATACAGATAGCTTTCTCGTAAAAGTAATAGTTTTACATTTATTAATATTGAGAGTCAAACAATTACGAACACACCAATCGAAAAACGAATTAAGATGACACTGAAACTCTTCACAATCTCGAGTACTTTCAATAGTTTCTATGATAGCCTTGGTAATAACGGTATGTTCGATCTTTAAACAGAGCTTCACTTCCTTTTTTCAAGTAATCATAGCCCAGGTCCCAGGAGTCAATATAACCAAACTCCAAGGTATTTAAATTTCGTCACAATTTCAATGTTTTCTTTGTTCAGCTTGCACTCTTCTCGTGCTCACAACCGGCCATCCCTTTTCTAAAAACAACAATCTTATAGGCTTATCAAGATTCATTATATGATTCCATAGCGTCTACCGTACCCTGCACATTTTATAAATCATTCCCTGAAGATAACAATAAATTAGTTTTTGTTTTTAGATTGGTTTATTTATATTATTAACAAATTTTACAGTACGATTGAAATGATTAGTAAGAAAGATTATTAGTCGATGAGTCTTTCTTAAGGTTTGTTTTTGTCTAAGGTTCAATCTCTAACTACTTTTTTTATTGCGTTATTTTATGGTAGAAAACAAATAATTTTCAAAATATACAATTTGTTGGACTAAAGATTGGCAATAGTGTTATCAAAAGTGAATTCGCCTACCTCCACTTTACCACTGAGTCATCATTTTTTATCAGGTAGAGCGAATGTAAAAATAGCCTGAACTGGCTCTTGCTAATAAATAAGTTATTACAAGCAATATTATATCAGAAGAAAATAATAAGAACATAATGTGACATTGTAAAATCAAGTCCTTTCCATTCTGAATATCCTTTATCCTTTTTTTTCAAACTGTTCATTAAACACAAATCACAATTGCATCTTTTAGCTAACATAAACAAGAACACGAAAAAACTCTTCCGATGAACTTTTAGTGGGGGAAAAGTAAAATGCTTTTGAGTTACAAATGCAATTCATTCCATTGCCCGTGATTTTTTGGGTGATACCAGCAGGGCTGAGATTTGATATATTAATAGCTTAAATTAACAGTTACAGTATTGATTCATTCTTATGTTCATAAGAATTTTGTACAGAAAGATAAAAAAAAATATTTTAATAGTTTGAAAAAGTGCGCAAATCACAGATGATGATGATTTTATTATTTGCTTACTAAATGTGTAATTATTAGTAAGCAATTCTTTATCTTTAAACGAAGTACATATACGTATGACTTCATTTGAAAATTAGTACATATATGATTAATAAATAAAAATAATCTAACATTTAAGTGCTGAATATAAAAAAAATGTATTAATTGTAGAGAAAAATACAATTACCCAGAAAGTAGTATTGCAGATAATGAAAGCAAGGGAACTATACGTACTGTAAGGGATGATTATCATCTGTTATTTATGCAACATATAAGATCCTATTAATATACAAACCACTTGGAAAACTAGTAATTGAACCAAGTAAGAAATAATGTTATTGTTCACTCGGGCGTATGCGTACTTTTTTATTTATTGAATTTTAAGGATTTTTTTTTTAATTTTTAGTTAGTGCCAGAAAAATTTTTATTATTTATGATATCCTCAGAGTGGAAAAAGATTTTTTTCTCACATATCATCAGCTTCTAAATCAGTAAAAAGATAAAAACTAATGCGGATTCCATTGGTGTTCGCTGTCTATTAAATTCTTTGCATTGTCAAAATGAGTAGGTACTGCAAGCATTTGTGCACTTCTTGTCTTTTTTCTCTTCGGTTCTCGTCACCTTTAGATACTTAGCTGTCACAATCATCATTTAGCGTTTATATTAAGCGAAATTATTTAAATAAATTCACTTTGATATATTTTAATTTCATTGTGTTGTGTGTTTCTTTATTTTGAAACTCTGTGCATTTGTAATAATTTTTTTGCTTTACTAATATGTATTTAAATTATATTTTGTAAAATGTGTGGCATTTTGACAAATATTAATAATTTACCCTACTTTTTGCCTACCAAAATGACATTTTACAATTCGATGTTAGAATAACTTGCCCAATTGCTGTATGTTAATCTCTTTTTGATATATTAGGGATATTCCCGATCTGGTGCAACGAGTCTAGTAAAAACGCGAAATTTTATTTTTGTAAGTAGATCGTGAACGCACTTTTTCTAATCTGTTTGCAACACTGAAGAAAATGTCAAAATGAGATTCTAGGGGTTTCTGCTTAAGACATTTTCTATAATATATCTGTGCTGTAGGCTCCTGAAATATTAATAAATGGTAAAAAATATAAAATTAAATAAATCTCACAATTACCTCAAAGTTTCCTGTTTCATGAATGAAATCGAGAATCATTTAATTTTCTTTTCACTCCACTTTTTAACAGGGTTTTCCCTCTGGTGGCGCTTCGAATTTTTGATTTATAATATACGAATTTTTGATTATTTCGGCTTCCAGAGACTTTTAATGGACCAATAAATTTCAAGAGTGACATTTGGTGAGCTGTCAAAAACTCAATTATAAATTTTACTCTGTTGTATTTTTCTGTTGCAATAGGTTTCAGGTATAGCTAAAGTGCAAAACTGTTGTAAAATTGCAGTGCAATTTTGTTTTTGTAGTGTAGTGTTGTAAAATTTTACATTTCTGCATTTTTACAATGATACTAAACCTGTTGCATCGAATTGGGAATACCCCTATTATTTCTGTTTGCTTGTTGTCAACAATTTGTCTCTTTTTTGTAAAATCAACCACCAAATAGTATAATAGCCCAGCCATATTAAATATTTGAAAAGAAAAAAAAAGTATTGTGTACCTACTTTTCTTTAACTATTTATGTGTACTTTTCTTTCACTATTATTTGGAGGGTCATTATTAGGAGCATTTATTTGATTTTTTTCGCGCTTCGTTCAATTTCTTTCTGTTTCGTTCACTTCAGCAAACATAAGCAAGAGCAATACCATTCGCTCTGTGCATAAGCGAATTTGACTAATGCAATTAAACACAGACAAAAAAACATATAGGACACAACAGATTTTGGGGTTTTCTTTTATTTTTGTTGTTTCCTCGTAGCAGTTTCTCATGTTTTAATTGGAATGCGGAACAATGGCGAGAACTAAATGTGGGATGAAAGAGGAAATGTATGTTTTAATTTTTGCGTATGCACGCATAGTTCAATTATGGCAAAAATAAGCAAATTTTTGTTGGCTTTTGGACATAAATCTTATGTTTGCTTATGCGTATTATAATTGAGCCTAATTGCCGTTTCACACCAAGCTCAAAACGATGTATTCGCAGAATTATCGGTTTTGGCGGAAAACCTGCATTGAAAACTCAGGTTTTACAACACATTTTTGGTAAACCACAATTTTTCGTAAACCACAAGTTTTATATAAAACCTCTCGAAAACTAGTTGCAATTCAAAGTTGAACTAAACAAACAAACCTTTCGAAACATTCATGGCCAGTTGTGCAATAGTGATTCAGCCTCGGTTCAAGATTTTAACTCACCGATGTCGGCGGATTAACTAACGTTCAACGCTGTTTAAAGTATGTAACTGGTTATTATCACATACTTGAACCGTAAACCACTGTTGATTTTCAATTAATCCACAGAAATCGGTGGATAAAAACCGACCCTCAGCGCTCAATCAAATGTAAAAAAGAAAATGAGATGTTTGACCCTGCTTAGATTGGGAAGATTGAGTCCGGACTGGTAAGTGTCACCGTGTTTACATTTGAAATTTTCAGGCGCCTCAAAATACATTGAAACAACAACAATTTCAACATTCCCCACATTGAAGCAACAACAAAGTAGACTCATGAGTCCGGTTTTTATGTTTTCTTCGTGCCTCACGAGAGTTCTCTTCTCACCCCTCCCTTCTCTTGCCAACGAACTGCCGTGATACCGGCCTCCTTAACCTTCCCAATCTAAACAGCATCTTTTGTTAGTGTTTTTTTTTTTTTTTGCTGGAGAGGAGTGGTTATTTGTGAAATCTCAAACGAAAATGATCGGTGTGAACGCTTTTCGAGTTTTTGAATACTTTTTACCGAAAACCCGGTTTTGTGTGAAAAGGCTACTAAAGCTATAATGCATAGTTCGAAGGCGATGTAAGTGGTCGCACGAAACAAAACGAATGCGAGTTCATATTATGACGTGCCCATAATTGAAGTTTACTTGGTTGCGTTCAGTTTTCGTTGACTTTTGCTTTCTGAAGTTAAGAGCGCTCACCGATCGCTCCCTATATGCTTAAGTGAACTAAGAACTGAGAGATGTATCAAAGATCTTCATACGTACGTTCACCCTCCATAACCTATTCGCTTATACTGTTATTTTTTTGTAATTTCATTCCTTGTACGTGAAACAGAACAACAAACTAAGGAGTGCGCTGATGAAAAATGTTTATGTATGTGTGTTGTTTTACACATCCCTATAAATAGCTAATTATCAACTTACAGAGATGGTCACGTATTTTTATATTGAGTATCTTTGATTATGGGTGACTTGTGCATTTGACGTTTGGGGAGGTAACTTTTTGTTCGGTTTCAGAATTTGCTTTCAACAGCTTCCGACTATTATAGTTCTACCTTTAAGCCACCGTCTTGGATTTGACGAAGAATCAGTTTTCACTGAAAGATCTTTTCCATTTTTAACTTTTGATACAAAACTGGAAGTTAATTTGATTCTGTTGAACTTTAGCATAACCGTTCGCAAATTGGAGGCATATGCATTGCAATCTCCTTACTGATTCTAGGTATTCCATTTTTGTATAATAAAGAAATATACAGGGTATGCTTGTGACAAAGGCTGACAGCGTGTATAGCTTGGGTTGAAACAAGAAAAATGTCATATGGGAGGGTGGTCCATGTATTTACCCCTGTTTAGGCTGAAGAGAATTTTTCCGTACAATATTGTGTTTTCCTTTTCAGGTTTATTTTTTCAGTGTAACCGCGACTAGGTTATAAAGAAAATCAAATAATAGGTATATCTCGGTTAAGGGATCGGTGGAAATGTAGCATAAGACACAGAAAAACAGTTTTTATAACATTACATTACAAAGCTATACTACCACTTTTTAGGTTTGAGCCAAAACAAATCATGTATAAAATATTTGTACTTATCTTATAAACATAGACATAAGGATCTCAGCCGTATTTATTATAAATAACTTTGATAAGTGATAATAGGTATCACTTTATCTTTATAAAGAGCAACATTATACTTCATACTTATGCGAAATACATTTTTGATCTAAAAACCAAAGTAACTCTGAAGACTAAAACCTGATTTTTTTCGAAGTTTTTCATTGACTCCAAGAAGTGAATCATTTTCGAAATATTCAACATGATCAAGAAGAATTTTTTCCCATTCCTGTAGAAATTCATCTTCGGATCCATTTTCCCCTCCATATTCAACAGGCAATGATTCTTGTGGTATATGTTCATATAAATCACACTTTCATTTTCATGTATGAAAAGCTAAAAAAAATAAGAAAAAACAGTAAAAAATATAATTCCATGAGTATTATGTAGAAAAATTCAAAATCGTTAATCATATAAAGTATTACAAACTGACTGGAATTGATGTTTCTGATGTTGAGGCAATACTTTTTGCTAATTGTACAATACTTTGGAGGTTCTTTTTCATATTTATTACGTGAATATGATTAATTCGAAGTGGTATACATTGCTCTTGGTAATAGTAGGCCTTTCTCAAAATAGCTGGATTCAAATATAAAGCTGGTTGAAAGGAACAATCTTTTAAATCAAAGATCAATTCTACACCACTTATACAAGCAGGATCATTCTCGAAAGCCAATAATTCAAATAACATAAATCGGACCTTCATAATATCTCTCAAACTGTGTTTCTTTGGATCAAATTTGGCAACGTGTGTTATAATTAATTTTGGACCAGAATTTGGTAATGGATTTGGTGGAATGTTGATCATTCTGACAAAAAAAAAAACAAACAATCATCGAAAAATAAAACAATGCAAATACATTTGTATTTAATACATATATTAAACTCACCTGGATTTCAAAATATCCAAAGCAGCTTCATCAACTGGTCGATTTTTGAAAAGATCAGGGCAGTGTGATTTACATGTGAGGAAAGAATCGATTCTCTTTTGACTCTCTTCTAAATTAAAATTACAACGTCGTAGAAAAGTAACCAGAAATTGATCATCATTTCGAGAAATCAAGTGATTTTGTGTTTCTATCCAACTACGAAGAGCAGTAACGTCACTTTCTAAACGATCATAGTTCTCATCAAGTTCTTCTTGAGCTTTTTTAGCAAGTTCATGGCTTAGTTTTCTGATATTCATGATGGATTTGATAACATATTCAATCTAGGTATAATGACTTGCAATACAAATTTGAATAGATTAACACCATTTGACGCCTTATATGTAATAGTAGGTAAACAAAAACTTTGTATGTATGTATATCGAAATGTTATTTATCATAAAACTTAAATATTATTAATATACATACATACATATAGAAAATACGATGAAAACAAACAGCGTTGTAAACTAATGACTAAACTAATAGCTTTGTGTTTTCTTTTTTTTTTAATTAAAATGTAGAATATCAAATCGAATTGATAGAGGTGAGTATTCAACTTAATATTTATACATCCGAAAACACTGAAATATCAATTGCTTCTCTTCGAACTATTTTAATGTTCAATAGACTCTCAGTAGAATATTTAATAAAGCTTTCTTAGTTGGGGAAAAAACACTCAACACCACATTCATTCAAACTGTTTTGTATTGTGTGAATCAGTGTACTAATACGTTTTCATTTTAATCGAAATAATATAATTCCTCAAATTATAAAACAAAAAAGCTTTCATTTGAATTTTGCTTTGCTGATTATGTTTGACATCTCATTTCATTTTGAATTTGAATTGGCCGTTAATCGGAAATTTTAATGCTTGTCGCTGTTCACATATTGGACTCACTATACGTGCGATTAACGGTCTCTTTATTTTATCTCACTCCCATCGTCCTGTTTTTGATGATTTCATATAAATGTTTTTCAAAGCTTATGGATTTAAATTATTTTTAGATTGACTACGTTGCTTTTGTTTTTTTTTAAACAAAAATAAATTGTGATTGAATTTATGAGTATTGGTATTGGGGTAGGGTCACTGATCTCTATCGCCAGCAGTATGGACGCTACTGGACCTGGATTTTATTTTATTTTTTTTTTCAATATTTACAGCCCCAATGCTTGTTGACATCAACTCATATCAAATAAATGCTCAATTACGGCAAATATCTTCAATCTCTTTTTTCGTTTGTATGGACGAGATATGAGGTCGTGTAACCTTTCAAAAATTGCCTCATAAAAACTTATACACTGAATTTGATACAAGTGCAAATGTATCAACAAGAAGTCCTAAAATTGACCTGCCGAAATTCGATTTCCCTTGTAAGAGCTGTGACGCTGTTGACCTATAGGCTATAATTCACTATCCAGTGTATTATAGAGATCAGTGGGTGGGGTACTATTTTGGCTACGTTTTGGCTCCGATTTTCGGCTAGAAACATTTTTAAATTGGGCTATCGAACTAGTTCAAAGACATGGCAAACCTGATAGTATCAGCAGGGACGTCCCGTACTTATGCAAAATGGGTAGACAGTTATTCATTTTCAGTGATTATATTTTGCATTATTCTTAAGGTACATCATTTGGTTTAAAGCCCTACCACGTCAAGGTAGATGTATTCAAGAAAGTGTTAGGTAGTTGTTTTTTTCATTTTTTTCATTTTCTTTATTTTTTTTTTATTTTTTTAGTTTTTTAATTTAATAAAAAAATAAGAAATTACAATATTTCTTCCTTTTTTTAATTGTTTCTATCCTCACCTCAGGCACAATCGTAGCCTCAGCCATCCCAAAAGAATTTAACTCAAAGTAAACGAACCATTAGACATTTTCAATTTTGTCTATTTCCTCCATATAAAATACGAAATGAGAATGGTATACCTTCAATATACATCCATTTTTTTTACCATAGTTTGGTTGAAAGCGAAGACACTGTCTTCGGCTTTACGAATGATCGATCGGCCCTGTGCCGATCGTTGTTGTTCATACTTCGTGTTGAATGCAAGTATAGAAAGAATGACAAAGGTTTGAGTGTGTCTGTGTGTATAGAGTTTACATGTTGATTTATATAGCATGCGTGAACCAAGCAAAGTTTCTTAAATAAATGTATATTGGGGTAAGAAGGGACATTATAAACGTAATAAAAATATAAGATACTTCCTTGATTTGAAGATTATCTTTCTATGGCACTTGTATTTATGTTTTATACGAATGGTTTGGGTAGACATTGTCTAAAATGTCTAATTGACGCCTCGTCACTGAGTATCAGTTGTGTAAAGAAAAAAAAAAACGGATACATACAAATAAAAAAAAATGGAAAAGGTTGTTTTATTTTCATCGTGATCTAATCTGGATTAGATCTCGAAGAAAATAAAACGCAGCTAATATTATAGTACTAGTTTCTTTTTTAGTTAAAGCTCCTATACATTTTCCTTTTCTTGAATTAAAGTAATTGTTAGATTTAATCTAAATCTGACGTCAAATTGAATTCCGAGAGTTAACAAATTCAAATTCTGAAGTTACACCACACGTCTATGTGAAACACACAATTGGTCAGTTTTTATTTCTGAAATATCGGATCTCACAAATATAAACAGGATTCCGTAGAAAAATTACTCAGTTTTTTTCAAATACTAAGGAAAACAAATTTTGGATTCGTCTGCTCAATTTTTGTCGGAGGAAATTTAGTGAGGAATCTGAAATATATACTAACAAAATAAAAAACAAAAAGTTGTATAGAAAACAAACACTTTAATGTGTTGTTGTATTTGTAAGTATATTTTTTTGTATTGAAAAACCCAATTCTATGTAAAGGACCCACACTGGATGGTGTATTCATACAAAATTTTTGAGGACAAAATATAGTCGTGGCCGGTACCCTCATATAACAGTATAACAGCGGCGCCAGTGGTATGGACGCTACTGGACCTGGATTTTCTTTTATTTTTTTCATTATTTACAGCCGCAATGCTTGTTGACATCAACTGACATCAAATAAATGCTCAATTACGGCAAATATCTTCAATTTCTTTTTTCGTTTGTATGGAGCGAGATATGAGGTCGTGGCCGGTACCCTTTCAAAAATTACCTCATAAAAACTGTTATACACTATAGGCTGGTCACTATCCAGTGTATTATAGAGATCAGTGCCCTACACACCTATTAAATAATTATGGGTTGTTTTTCAATTAATAATAATAGTTTCTAAATTGAATATTTTTGTTGAAATTTTACTTCAAAATTGCTGCTGCCAAGTGACACACTCATAATCACAAAAAAAAATCGATTCTTTTCGTATTTCTTTCAACGACAGAAAAAATTCGATTCTTTTTAGAAAACAAATCTATTCTTTAATTAAAAGGTATTCGACATAACATTGATATAAATTTGACAGTTAATATTAGTGGGACCTCCGAAATCCGTTGGATATTGAAAGCGAGAGCAGGACTTATTATGCTTAACGCGACACGAAGGACACAAACAGAAAATTTAAACTGCACTCTTTGCAAATTAAATGAGGAAGAGACCTTTGTACATTTTATGGGAACCTATCGAATTTTAAGGAGTATTTGCTGAGAGACATTAGGAAGTGGTACGATCAGGTGCGGCAGAACGGCTTCAGCCCGAGTGGGTAGTTGGTGTAAGATGTAAAAGCTTAAATTCACTAATAAAAAAAAGTCATAGGGCCTTACCAATAAACAAATTTAAAGACGACTTAAATATTCATGTAAAATGAACCATAATGGTATGGACTATAAAAAATTAACCATACATCACATGTTTCATATCTAAAAGTCCCTACTCCCTACCATGCAATATTCATTACTTACGGCCTACTTAAATATTTAAGTCATACCATATTTGGTTTGTTATTTAGAGTATATACCATTATGGTCTATTTTACTTGAATATTTAAGTCGTCTCTAACAGCATTTTTTCATTTTAAGTTTTTATTTATTCTTTTGATGAAATACTAATTTTTTTAATACGAAAACCGCACTGCGTTCGGAGTATTTAGAAATAAATTTCATCTAAATTTAGATTTTCCGAGTGGTCGATAAACATGCAATACAGCAATATTGTTGAGCCGATTCTGCAACTTTGTTGATCTAAGGTAAGATTTTAAAGGACGAAGAACGGAGAAACTTCCTTCATTTGAGTAAGATGATCCTGAGATTGAGATTGGCAACCGGACGAACCTTACAAACTCGGGAATAATCCCTCGACTCCAGGCGTATTTTTGTAAAAATAAAATAGTTCTCTCAAATTTTTGTCTTTTAAAAAGCTATGGGACTACGTATCTGTCGCTAATAAGTGTTTTTTTTATCAAAGTCATCTTTGTAGAACTTAACTACATCATCGACATCTACTTTTTGGAATACAGCGAATCGTTCCAGTAGTTTGAAGAAACGAAAAGAATTATTTATGAATCTTGCATTTAGTGATGATAATAATTGGTTAAATATTTCAAAATATGATTTTCTGTAAAAATCTTTCGGTTTTTTGAATTTGTAATTTTCTGAGGGACCATCATCGATACGTTTTGGTGCTTTTCGTTGACGGGGAATTTGGGGTTCTTCAATTTCAAAATCAACAACCGCTGTTATGGAATTTTTCCAAATTGCCTCAATTGCACATCAATAACAGCTCTACTTTTTGAAGCGATTCCACAACAATGAGCAAATAAACTTTAAATTTAATACTAGAATACAAATAGTCAAAGGTCAATTGTTCTATCATAGTATCCGATCGGAACGAAATTTTCTCCGAATTTTAAGAAATAATAGAAATGTAAGAAATATCACTTTAATTTTGTCCCTTTTCAACAGCACGTTGAAATAATTTTCCGGAGGTGTAACCGATTTATGAGAAATTTGTATCATTAAAATGAAAAATAAAAAAACATTTTGTATGAGTCGGAGAAATTTCCGTTCCGATCGGAAATTTATTATTTTTTTTTTATTAATGAGATTGAAAATTTCTAAGCTTTTCTGAAAAGTACTGAGATTTCGAGTGGGTAATTATTACTACCCACACTACCCATATTACCTGCCGGGCCTGGGTACGATTGATCTGAGCACTATAACAGATTTCTTGAATGGAGCAAAGGATTGGAATTGCATCATAAAATACTTAAAAATAGCATTTAATTACCGCCATCAAATAATTATAACAACTAAAAAAAATTTTACAATATATTTATAATTTTGCCCATTAAATATGTAATAATTCTAGCACAGGGTATAGTATTTTTAAAAAGTTTATTGATTGCGACAGACGACAAAAGTCATTGTTGAACCTTTTGTTTAAAGAAAGATTAATAACATATTTGTTACATTATTTATAACTTTACTAAAATTAAATTTCTGAAACTTGTAAAACACAAATTTACTAATTGTATGAAATGAAATAAACAACATTACTTACTTGATATTGGGAATTTAATGGTTGTTTAAAGCCCTTCCACACTATCCTACTGAGTATTATTAATACATTTCAAATTGAAAGTGGGAAAGCATTCCATGCTACTGCCAAATTTGTGGGAGAGAAATGACTTTTAATTTTTTGACCACACACAACAGTTTAATTTAACCTCAATAAAAATGTGATGAAATGTGTGATAGAATAAGAACCATTTCTAAAAATTCTCATGTATTAATACAAGTCAAATCGTGTAGGCTGGAATATCATGCTGAGTATGATGGGCTGTCATATTTTGTTTCCACACTATTATATGAGTTGTTTCCTTGCACTTTTTTGACACGTGTTAATAGTCGGTGGGATAGTGTGGAAGGGCTTTTAACAGATGCAAACTGTCAGAATTTTTGATCTAATGACAGATTTTAATTCAACAAATAGAAAAAAAAATTTTGTTGAATTATTTCAAATTTCTTGAGTCGTTGACCCAATGTTTGGTTAATTCTCAAATTTCTATTTGACTTATTTAGTTTTGGTATTTAAATCATTTTCAATAAAAGAATATCAAAAATTATCATGTTGATTATGGAATCCGAAATGCTGAATCCGCAATAAATCGCAGTGCAATGCTTTCCTACAGATAACACTGTACTGAGAATCACTGCCGGTGCGGATCCATTATTGTGGATTCCATAATCGACATGAATAATTCTTATGAACAAAATATATTTCGCAACGTCTTCACCTTGCTTTTCTAAATTTGAATTGGCATCACTTTTATAATATAAAAAAATAATTCAAACATAAACTTGACCAGACGATGTCAATTGAAATTTCCCACTATTACTTATTGGCAAAAAATAGGTAGTAGATATCACTAAATTTGACATCCCAAATTATTTAGTATAATACAATAAGCTGTATTTTATTTTCTTCCAGATCCAATCCAGATCAGATCAAGAAAATAAAACAACCCAGGATCTCAGGGCCACTTGTTATATACCCAACTCTTTTTTCCTACTGTTTTTTTTTTAATTTGTATACACCCGTTGTCTTTTTTCTTTGCATTGCCGACGACATTTACAAATTAAGGGTGTGTGTTCAAAACGGATTTGGAAATCCAAATTCAAAAAAAAATTGGATCTTGTGTTGTTTTTTTGTAATATATTTTCGCAAGCAAATCTAATCTGGTGCGGATTTTGGGGAAAATAAAACAGCTGATATTTAATTAGTATTCGTAAATAATTTTTCTCTAAAGTTCAACAAACGCACCAATTTGGGGCGCACAGTGGTGAACTTTGCATGGAAGAGCTGAATGAATTCCTTAAAAACTGGAACCACTTAACCGAATTTAAAAAATGAAATTTCGTAGTCAAAATTTATACAAATCTGCTATATTGCCTAAGGGCGATTCCATTATTGCGGGTGCAACGTTTAGACGCATTTGAAGTATATTTATGACAAAATAAAAAAAGATTTTAATGAAATTATTACATGAAGAGCTACATTTTCACCTATTCTCTTTGAATGCGTTTATAAAACTCAAATGAAATAAATACATGGTCAGAAAAAACGTTTTAAAGTGCGATCGCGGGTGCAACATAATTGGCCTAACCTTTCAAGATCATAGTACAAAAAATACAAAATCTGTCAATTGTGAAACATTTACTGTGCTATTTTTACATATATTGAAAAACGGTGATTCAATCAACTAAAGAATTAAAAATAAAGATGGAAAACAAATCTAAACAATGAAATAATCACATTTAAAGCAATCGCGGGTGCAACATCAAATTATCGCGGGTGCAACGCGTCTAACTTTAATGAATATTAATACCAGAAAAACGATAAAAAAAACTGGATGAGAGATCAAATGACGTTTGCTAGTCAGCACCCTTCTCTATTAATTATTAATTATTATTTTTCAAATATGCGTACGTCAATATTTTTCGAAAATATCGTGTATATATTATTGTCATCAATCTTTTTCTCTGGCGCATCCAACTTTACGAATATGTCTTCAAATTGCACATCTGGTATGCCCGTTTGTCATTTTTTTTTAGTAAAACGGCCGACGATAAATTGTCTTCAAAAATTGTAATCTAACATTGTTCACTGGCCAAGTTTTCAAAATTTTTTGAATTGTAAGTAACAAAAAAAACTTGCCAAGTAATCCCACCAAATTTTAGTAAGTAATTATTAAATAATAATAAATTTCTTTCAGATTTCGGAGTAATTTTAATATTACTCTGCTTTAAATATTCGATATTAAATCTTCATAAAGGAAGAACTTGACGTACCTACTTTAAGATCGGACTAATTTTCACGGCTGGTTTGTTGAATACAGGTTTTTGAAGATTTTAATTTTTTTGCCAGATAAAAATTTGGAGAGATACATCCGCGAGAAGTGTAGGTCGTAGGAGTCATTCTTCAAGAATCGGAAGTGCTCCATTTAATTGATAGTAATTCTGAGAAAATAGGCGGATACAACTCCACTGAAAGGAAAACCTCTAATATTTGTTTTTTCTTTTGTATCCACTTCAAACCCTATACCGCTCTGCCAAATTCCATCATTCTACAGCAATCGCAAGTGCTCCATAAATGTATAAATGATACTAATTTTTAGAAAATGTATCCGCCCATTTTCTAAAAATTAGTATCATTTATACATTTATGGAGCACTTGCTTCTTCTTCCTTCTACATGAAAAACTTCAAATATTTTATTTTATTCCTTTTGTGATTCGAAAACCTACCACTATGCGAAATGACAAGATTCTGTGTCGTCGGAAAGTGCTCCATTTAATTTTTATGTTTTGTGAGTGAAGTCGATTTTTGAAGTCCTACTCAGGAACTACTTGTGTTAAGGGGTTTAAATTTGATGAAGCCCCTGTGTTTTGTCAGCTTAGCAAATACAGGGTGGCGCACCAATTGTGCTACAATAAGAAATTCAAATAACTTTTTTTTTAATCGATGTATTTCATTTATTTTTTTTATTGGTTAGAAAATTAAATTTTATTTTAAATAGTTAGTTGTTTTTAAAGATTATAGACCGCAAATGACCTCCACGCTGTCCCACGCATATGCGGCACCTGGTCAAAAAATTATTCATTGCGGCCTGAAGAGTTGAAGTTGGGATCGCCTTAATTATTGTCGTTATGGACTGCTTTAATTCAGTTAAATTCCTGGGCTTCGTTTTATACACCTCTTGCTTGACATAACCCCATAAAAAGAAGTCTGGTGCAGTCAGGTCAGGTGACCTTGGAGGCCAGCGAAGAGTGGAGTTCCTAGAAATTAATTTGTTTGCGAATTTTTTGTTTAGCTCCGCCATAACTGGTCTGGCTATATGTGCAGTTGCTCCATCTTGCTGAAACCAACGGTCCCCATTGACAGTAACGGTTACACCGTTTTCTTCAAAGAAGTACGGCCCGACAATACACCTTGATGAAACTGCGCACCACACAGTGACTCGTTCTGGATGCAGTTCCGTCTCATGGAGCATTTCTGGATTAGACTCATTCCATATACGGCAATTTTGCTTGTTTACATTGCCGTTAAGATCAAAATGGGCCTCATCAGACATGAACAAACAATTGATCAATGTGTTGTCTTCTTCGGCCATTGATATCATTTTTTGGCAAAATTCCAGGCGAACAGGCAAATCCTGAGGGTTTAACTTGCTAGTAATTTGGACTTTGTACGGAAACAAGTTTAAATCGTCATGAAGTATCCGTTGTAATGACCGTCTACTAATTCCAATTTGCCCCGATAAGTTTCGGGTCGAAACGTTCGGATTGGCCTGTATTGCAGATGCTACTGCTGCGATTGTATCCTGAACCCGAACATTGGCATCTCGATGGTACGGCCTTCGTGCGATGCTTCCAGATTCGACAAACATGTTTACAAACCTCATAATGGTCCATCTACTCGGGGGATTACCGCCAAACTCCCGCCTAAATTCCCTTTGGACGGAAATGACGGACTGCAAAGCATGGTACCGTTGCACTATCCAAACTCTTTTCTCCGTATCCCAAGCATCCATTTTTATAAATCTAAATAGTAACCTACAAAATAAAAAAAAAAATAAGCCGATTACTCACACAGAAAAAAAGTTATTAAGTTTTATTTTTGTAGCACGATTCGTGCGCCACCCTGGAGAGAGTAGAAAATCGTTTGAATTTGTTCCTGTAAAAAGGGTATAGTGTCAGTGTATGTCTGTGAAGCAGCCTCTTTTCCCGGTTTCCCTCCCATTTAACCTGATATTTTTATAAATAAAGAACAAAATATTATATTAAATAACGGGTGATTTTTTAAGAGGTTTAGAACTTTAAAAAAAAAAAAAACACAAAAAATTCGAAAAAATGAATGAAATATTTATTTGAATCGATAGTTTGAACCTTGCAATTTAATGTTTAAAGATAATTTCATGCAAATGTTGACCGCGGCTGCGTCTCAGGTAGCCCATCCGCTGAGTCCAATTTTGGCATACTCTTTCACACATATCGGCCGGTATCTCACGAATGAATGCATGGATGTTGGCTTCCAGTGCGTCCCTATAGACATTAGCCTTGACATACCCCCACAAAAAATAGTCTAATGGTGTCAAATCGCACGATCTAGGCGGCCAATTGACCGGCCCGAAACGTGAAATTAACTGTTCACCAAACTCGCCTCGCAATTGCGCCATTGTTTCGCGTGCTGTGTGGCATGTGGCACCGTCTTGTTGAAACCACATATCATGCAAGTCAAGAACTTCCATTTCGGGCAAAAAAAAGTTTGTTATCATCGCTCGGTAGCGTTCACCATTGACAGTAACGCTGCGATTCGCATCATCTTTGAAGAAATATGGCCCAATAATGCCGCCGGCCCATAAACCGCACCAAACAGTGGCTTTTTCGGGATGCATTGGTAGCTGTTGCAATGCTTCTGGCTGATCTTCACTCCAAATGCGGCAATTGTGCTTATTTACGTACCCATTCAACCAAAAATGAGCCTCATCGCTGAACACAATTTTTCGATAAAAAAGCGCATTCGAACCGAGCACGAATTTTGATAGTAAAATTCAATAATTTGCAAGCGTTGTTCATTTGTAAGACGATCCATGGTTAAATTGCAAACCAAACTGAAGCTGTTTGACAGTGACACAAGGTACTAAACATACGTCAGCTGTCAAAACCAGTGTTGCCAAAACCAAACCAGCTAAAAAATCACCCGTTATCATTGTATCGCGGGTGCAACAATCTTACAATGGCGATTTGCAATCAATAATGCTAAAAAAGTAATACAAAATTCTTAAATTTTTTTTGTGGAAACGATTAAATGACATTTTTCACATACGTCTAAAATGTAAATCATTACCTTAAAGTATCGATAATGGCTATTTCACGAGTGTGTTACCAGTAATGATAATTGCAGTTCGTAACGATTCTTCGTATGACGATGTTGCGAAGTGCAAAAAAAATGTTAAGTTAGGTCACATTTTTTGTTTTTTTTTTTTTCATCAAATATAGTTCTTCTACTTTGCATTGTTATCAAAAAAAGTTCAAAATATTGTAATTTAAAAACTGATGTCGCAAATCGTCTATAGCGGAATCGCCCCTAAGTAAACCTTATAGAAAATGATTTTTTAAGGAAATCGGTTACACGAATTTTTTTTGACTTTGTTTTGTAAGAGACTAAATACTGAGCCATGTTCAGGAAAATTAGATCTCTGAGATCTCTATTTAGTGTTTTTACTTAAGTTTTTGTCCAACATTTTGGTGAACCTATACCAAGATTTATTGGCTAATATAATTTTGAAATTTAAGAAAATTTATATGTACTACCTTCTTCACACTCAAATGGTAAGGCTATGAAACATAATCTATCCCTTAGGATTCAAAATCGAATTTCTTAAATAAATAGACATAAAATTGGGTTGTTTTTTTTATTATTTTTGTTGAATGAATTTTAAACTTAAAATTATTAAGACCATATATTATTTTCAAAATATTTCACCCATTGGTTTCACAGTAATTTCGTGAACCTGAAAATTAAAAAGAGTTTTTTTTTATTTTTTTTCACAATCAAACGAATTAAAAATGTTTCTTATTACAAACCTGCACATTAGGTGGAGTCCTTAATGCATACAAAACAGCATCTGCAATATCTTCTGGGTTAAGTCTAGCCATATCTTTTACAAAAAAATGTATCTCCTCTGGAAATATATTTGTATTAACTGCACCTGGACAAATGCCCTTCAAAAAATTCGATATCATTTAGAAAAGAAACAACAACATAAAAATTTTATATTCCTAGATTTTTTCAATCCAGTTAACTTACTGTTATTTTCACATTAGATTTGTGCAATTGAAATTCCTGTCGATATGTCTCTGTCATGGCAGTTATGGCGAATTTCGTCGATGGATAGATATTAAATGACGGCAGGACATCAATAAAATTCAATACCTGTTGTCCGGCTATGCTATTGATTATCAAGATATGTCCCTCATCACCACGTGCCTTAATCCGATTGAATACTTCCCGAGTACACCAAAGCACACCCATCACATTAGTGTCGATGACTTCACGAATTTTCTGGGTATTCCCAGGTGCTACGAGTTCGGTTTCTCGTGTAATACCAGCATTGTTGAGTAATACACTTGCTCCACCCAATTGTTTCTCAGTCCAGTCGATGGCATCAATAACCTGATCCTCCTTGGAGACATCACATTTCCTTGGAATCAAATTTGACTGAAGATTTAAGGGTAGACTTTCCTTGAGTTCTTTAAGTTTTTGTTCTCTTCTAGCTAAGGCAACAACTCTCAGTCCAGCTCCAACTAATGCCTTAGCACATGCTGCTCCAATACCTCCACTGGCCCCAGTTACTATAGCCAACTTATTATGCCACCTTTCCATTCTAATGTTCGAATGAAAAATGAAACTGATGATGGATAAAAACAGAATTCCAATGGTGTTTATTTTACTGCCAATTAGGGGCTGTTCCAATAATATGGAGGAATTTTTAATTGGATTATTCAATTATACCAATTAGACTTCACTGGACTGCGCTTTGGTTTCCAATATCATCATTTATTATGGAACGTTGGCAAAAGAAAGTCGCCGTTGTGACCGGTGCTAGTGCTGGAATTGGAGCTGCTTGTGCCAAAGCCCTTACAGCAGCAGGTCTGATTGTTGTTGGTTTAGCTAGAAGGGATGAACGGGTGCGAAAACTAGTCGCAGATCTACCTGGAGCTGTGCAGGGAAATCTACACGCTATCAAGTGTGATTTAACCAAAGAAGATGAAGTCATGAAGGCTTTTGAATGGACTGAGAAGAATTTCGGAGGTGTAGATATCTTGGTTAATAATGCTGGAGTCATTGAAACAACTCAACTTAGCAAACGTAATAATACTAAAGAAATTCGGCAAACAATTGAGACGAATCTCATGGGTGTGGTATATTGTACGAGAGAAGCTTTTAATTCTATGTTGGATAGAAATGTTGAGGGTCATATTGTGATTGTGAATAGTGTGGCTGGACATCAGGTTCCTAATCTGGGACCTGATTTGCCATCTTTGAATGTCTATCCAGCTACGAAATTTGCATTAAGAGCTATGACCGAAATTTATCGACAGGAATTTTTGAAAAATAAATCTAAGGTTCGAATAACGGTAGGTTTTAATAGTTAATAAAAAAAAAAATTTGAATTTCAAATTTTAATTGTGAATTTATTTTTAGAGCATAAGTCCTGGTATTGTGAATACAGACATTCTGCCAACAGAGATTCAAACCGTTGTTAAGCAATTTATGCCAATGCTGAGTTCTGAAGACGTTGCCGATGCAGTTTTGTATGCAATTTCTACTCCGGATAATGTTCAGGTAGCTATGTTTATTTAATAATTTGCTTGAATTAAGTTCCAAATATCTTACCATGTGTCAAGTAAAAGTTTCTTTTTTTCGAATTTCAAGTAAGTCCCCTTTCAAACGAGGATACAAGTTACTGGAAATTTTTTGACTTTTTCTTTTAATTTCCAATCTCCACCAATCGTAGACCGTTCACTCGCTCCTCTCACCCAGAATCTGAAAATTGCTGGAAACTCAGTTTCCTCTTGTGAAAGGGGACTAGCGAACTATACCAATGAAACTATCTTTGCTCGAAAGATTTATTTTTCTGTAAAAAAAAAAATATTTTAAAAGCTTCTTACAATTCTAAATGATTTTAAACAATTTTAAATATGACTTTTAATATAGAATAAAAATTATATAATAGTATCCAGTTGAATAGCTTTCATCAAACCGATTTAAAAGCCAGTTTATAGCTTTCATTGAAACTCATCATTGAAAAATTTAATTTCTTATTTTGAGAAACTTTGAAAGCAAAATCAGTAAATATTTTGATGCCAGTAAAAAGCTGATAACTCTAATTATTATTTCTAGTCAAAAATATATTTCATTTTGGCCCAACCTTTCACATAAAATGAATTCTATGATTTCAATGATCAATGGTAAGGTAGTTCAATCATTGAAATAAAGAAATTCATTTCACGTGTTAACTTGGGCCAAAACGAAAAATTTTTGTTGACAAAAAATAAAAATAAAGTCTGTAGCTTTATATTGGCTTCAAAATAATCACTGTTTTTGCTTTGTAAGTGTCTCAAAACTTAAAATTTAAATTTTCAATGATGAGTTTCAATGAAAGCTATAACTGGCCCCTACCGAAAACTGCATTGCCATATGTCGTACCCTCATGTCAATAAAAATCACCAATGAAATTAAAAATCAAACGAATAATTGAATTATTTAATTTATTCTTGCAACAAGTTTGCCAAGTTTTTTAACACTGAGTTCACTCTGAATTGTAACAAAGTTCACTTAACTCTACATATAAATTTAATCATATCGATTAGGAATCCGCAGTGCAGTGGTCTCTTTCCTCCTTACCCATTTATCGTGGAAATAAGAGTTTACCTTACCATTGATCATTGAAAACTTTAAAGTTATTGCATGTGAAAGGTTGGGCCGAAATGGAGATTTTTTTTGGATAGAAATAATAATTGAACCATAAGCTTTAAATTGGCATCAAAATATTAACTTATTTTTCTTTCTAGACTCCTCAAAATTAACAATTAAAATGTTCAATGATCGTTTTCAAAGTGTCTCAAATTAGAAAATTAAATTTTTAAATGATGAGTTTCAATGAAAGCTATAACTGGCACCTTAGATATACCAGCAGGGAATTAGTTGTTGTAAAGTGGGAACATGCAATGAAGAAGGAAATTATCTAGTTTCTAATTGACCATAGTTATCTTGAAATTAATGAAATGTTCATTCGTAAAAAATAGAACGCGAAAAAAAAATACTTCAATATTTTTTTTTTGCAGGGTCGACAGGGAGCAAGATGTTTTCAGTTGAATAACTACATTAATCAGTCAACTTATTTATTCAACTTTAATTTGGTATTTTGTTGGTCATTCAACCTCAAGACATAAATGAAATTGATTAGAATGTTTCTGACAAAACTTATTTTTAAAATAATTATAGCGAGAACACTTTTTGATAATAATAATCAAATGCAGAAAATTATAAAACTACGTCTGTTTTAGGTGGAGCGATTGAAAATAATTCAATTTATAATTTCAAATGACCTCAACTCCAAAAATGCGTTTCGCCAAGGTATGGCAGTTGGGCTCATCAGTTAGATGCTGTCGTATCCTTCTTATACGCAAATTATGGTCGCCGTAAGCATCGACCATAATTTGCCTGGGCGAAACAAATTTTTGGAGTTGAGGTCATTTAAATTTATAAATTGAATTAGAAAACTTTTTGTTTTATGCTTTTATGTCTCTCAAAAATATTCATCAGAAACGGTTTGAATGTGAAACCAATGTTATTAAATTAGTTATTCCAAACTTAACTGCTATAGTTTGTTTATCTTTAGTGGTAATTTTTTTAGCAGTATATTTTTAAAATTCCCAGTTTATTGAATTCTATCTTTAACTAAAAGAACTAACTTTGATTCTTAAAATATTGAATTAAAAAAATGTTTAACAGTTTTTAAATTTTTATATTTTTCATTTAGACTTATAATTGATTTTATTAATAAAAAAAACATAACTCTTAGGTTCACAACATAATAATCAAGCCTATGGGAGAGAAGTTCTAGGAAAAAAACACCGCTTGAAGAAAATCTGCTAAAAACAACATTTACCGATGGGTCTCAGGATAATATCGTGGACCTGGTGGATTGTTAAATTATTAAATTAAAATAAATAAATAACATATAATTTCAAAAACCTAAGAATACTATTTGTTTTACCTGAGCATGTGGTGGTACTGCAAGAGCATATAACACCGCACTTGATACATCCTTAGCAGACAACTTTGGCATACTTGCTCGTATAATTTCAATTAGATGATCTGGAAAAATCTCTGTGTCCACTGCACCTGGACTTACACTCTGATGATTAACACGACAATTTATAGGTAGACGATCATTTTTCTATACACAAAATCTTCTTACCGTTATGCGAATTTTCGTGCCATGTCTCATGAATTCCTGTCTGTAAACTTCAGTCATTGAAGTAAGAGCATGTTTTGTAGCAGGATAAATATTCATAGAGGGTAATTCGGGTATATTCGGGGTAATATGGCCAGCAGTGCTATTTATGAGCACAACATGCCCATCGACTCCCCTATCTTTCATTGACCTAAAAGCTTCTCTTGTACAAAAAACTACTCCCAGGACATTGGTATCTAGAGTCGACTTTATATCCGCTGTGTTGTTAGGTTTCAACAACTCCGTGGCTCTCACAATTCCAGCATTATTGACAAGGATATCAACACCTCCCAATTCACTTTCCACAAAATTAAAAGCAGTCTTTACTTGTTCCTCGTCTCTAACATCACAGCATTTGATGTAGAATCGCGACCTTTCGTCAGGAGGTAAACTGTTACGAATATCCTCCAAACGATTTTGGTAAAGATCCAATGCAACAACAATCATTTCTTCACGATGCAGGTCTTTGGCGATTGCTGCGCCGATTCCACATCCTGCACCAGTAACTACAGCGACTTTGCCTTGCCAACGATCCATTTAAAACTGTGCAGGCAGATTGCACACAATTATTGTCCAACGAAATTAAGTAAGATTGAAGGCAAAGGCAATTGGATCGGCAGAGAATATTTTTATTTTCAACTGGTTCTGGTTATTGTAATATACATAAGTTGTTATAAAATATATACGATGACGGATTTAAAGCAGGTAGGAATTTCCTGTAATAATTATTATTAACATGCAGATTTAGTGCAGTTGGTTCATGCTAAAACTTGACCTTTAACCAAAGTTCACATCTCAAATATATTTATTTACCGAGAACTCTGAATCTCACTATACTTCATCAGAATGATTAACTTGATGAATAAATTAAGAAAGGCCATTCACATTTCACATTGAGAACGTCACTTCGTAAAGATGGTCGCAAGGTTCGTATCATAGAGTACCTTGAGCAGCTTGTAGGGTGAAAGAGAAAAAGCCCTGAAGTCGGTTCTCTAGATAATATAGGTACTCTATGGTTTGAGTATGAGTATATAGAGAATTTCAATTCAAAAGTGACAGGTTCTATAGAGCGGAAGTATGTTGAAAATCTCCGCGAACCTTGTGACCGTCCAGTTATGTCTAATTCTTTAATTCTTTCTGATTTCGCTTTAACAAACTTAGATATGAAAAAAAAATTTAAAATCGTTGGAGCGGTTCTTAAAAAAATATTTTTTTATATATAAAATTTCGCAAGTATTTTTAAGTTAGTACACCATTTTTATGTATTTATTAAATCGGAGTAAAAAATAAATTTCGAAAAATTCTTTTATACTTACAATGTTTGAAATGTCGAATTCACAAAAAATAATTACATACAAAATTTTATTGAAAATGGTTTCAGACAAGTCTATTTTATGTATATGTATGTACATATGTATATGTAGGTATTATGTATGTGTATAAAAATCAATGTTTGTATGATGCTTTAAATACTCGAAAACTACTAAACAATTATTTCCCTGAAATTTTAAATGTTTGTTATTATTATAGCAGCGAGATGGTTTAGGAAGTAATTTGAGTAAAATAACGTACTGAGAAAATTAAAATTTTGTAATCAAGCCTTCTTCAACCTAAAGCAAGACATGTGTTATTTTACCACGCCACGCTCACTTTTTTATATTAGAATTTTGCCCTTACAAGGCTAAAAATGTATAATAAATCTCTCCTTGAGCTAAAATCTCTGTATCTTTTTTGGAAAGCCGCCTACTACCAAGCTTACTTTTATTTTATCTGAGATTCATCCTTACTTTACAGCCCTAAAAAGTTTAAATTTTGTAATTAAAATCTCTTTTACCAAAAGTATATTATGACATGGTGTAATTTTTGTAATAAGTCCGACTGCTTTTTTGTAGTAGTACATGATGATTGTACAGGCGTACTACCTGTTCATATAAATTAAAACAGAATTCCAGTACCTATACAAACTGTAAGTTTTACACATATTGGAATAGTTAATCGTCCTTATCACAGGCCCCGCCGTAATGCAAGGTGGCGCAAAATCGGAAGATGTTATATTCTTTTTCGATAAAACGGGCACAAACCTGTATCAATACTGGTGGCAGCCACTTGACGGATATCATCTTTTGCACTTAACAGAACAAATTGTAAAGGTCCAAATAAAGATTTCCATCACTCAAAATCATTTACTACTACATACTAATATTATAGTACATAGAAAATTTTAATCTAAATTCAACTGTTTTTCAACATTTAGTATGGAATAATAATAATTATTTATTTATTGAACACATAAGGGGCCTAATTTTATTGTTGTTTATTATATTATTGTTTTTTTTTATAAATGTTTTAGTATGGAACGGTACGTTAATTTTGAGTTTTGAGTCGACCAAGTCGTTTTCCAAACTACATATTAGTTTTCAAAAAAAAATATTTTGAACTTTAATACAAATCCAAAAAGTATTTTTTTTTGGAAATTTTGGTAGGTAAGGTACACAACAGGTACCTACTTTATTTAAACTTTTCAAAATGTTGTACATATCATTATTTTTTGTCATACAAAAATTAAAGCAAAAGTGATGGGACATTGTTCAAAAACGCTGAAATATTTTTTTTTGAAATATTTTGAAATATTTTGTTGTAGGTACATATTCGGCCTTATCATAGGCCCCGTCGCGTCGGTCGTAATAGATTCGTACTACGATCCTGAAAAAAAAATTTAAGCTGCCGTCGTAACAGAAATATTTCCAAACCAATTCAGAGGTCCTGAAAAGTTATATCGATAGCCCACTAAATCGTGACAATATTATTCTTACGACGACACACGGTGCTGTGATACTTTTTTCAAGATTATGTATTTTCAAAATCATACAAAAATCAACTTTTTTCTGCACTTTTGCTTTTTTACTCTTTCATTGTATTGTTATCGAAGATGTACTTCATATCTTCAATGATTAGCTTTACTTATTCAAACCCTTAAATCATAAGAGAATAAACGAAAGATCCAGTCATGCATCATTTTATTTTATTTAAAGAAAACTGCAATTCACTCTCGTATCCTCTATTATTTATTTCAATATTTAAAATATTTGTTAATTAAATTTACAAAATTTTGTAGCACCTTTTCAATACATTTGAGTCATTTAAGTTGATGTTTAATATAAAATTCAGATTTTAAATTTATTTGTCGGTTCACAAAATAATTATAATCAAGCAAATAAGAAAACATCGCATGAAGAAGACCGCAGCTTAAAAGCTCAACATTCAAAATTTGTTACCAATTGGTTTCAGGATTATCTCGTGGATCTGGATTATTTCAAATGTATAAATTTAAAATTTATATCTAATAAATATAGACAAATAATTCCAAATATTTAAGAATGTTATTTGTTTTACCTGAACATGTGGTGGTGCTGCTAGAGCATATAGCACGGCGCTTGATACATCCTTCGCAGACAACATTGACATGCTGGCTCGTATCATGTCAACAAGATGATCTGGAAAAATCTCCGTGTCCACTACACCTGGGCTTACACTCTGATGATTAACACAACGATTAATGCATATTCGACAATTTTTCTATACACAAAATCTTCTTACCGTTATGCGAATTTTCGTGCCATGTCTCATGAATTCCTGTCTGTAAACTTCAGTCATTGAAGTAACTGCATGTTTTGTAGCAGGATAAATATTCATAGAGGGTAGATCGGGTATATTCGGTGTAATATGGCCAGCAGTGCTATTTATGATCACAACATGCCCATCGCCTCCCCTATTTTTCATCGATCTAAAAGCTTCTCTTGTACAGAAAACTACTCCCAGGACATTGGTATCTAGAGTCGTCTTTATATCCGCTGTGTTGTTCGGTTTTAACAACTCCGTAGGTTTCAAAATTCCAGCATTATTGATGAGGACATCAACACCACCCAATTCACTTTCCACAAAATCAAAAGCAGTCTTAACTTGTTCCTCGTCTGTGACATCACAACATTTGATGTAGAATCGGGACCTTTCTTCAGGAGGTATGCTATTACGTATATCCTCCAAACGGTTTTCGCGACGAGCGAAAGCAACAACAATCATTCCTTCACGATGGAGGTCTCTGGCGATTGCCTCACCAATTCCACAACTTGCACCAGTAACTACAGCGATTTTGCTTTGCCAACGGTCCATTTCAAACTGTGCTGTGCAGATAAATTTTGTCCAACGAACGGCGCGTCAGCTTAAAGTGAGAGTCCATTTGCTTCTACAGAGAAAGTTTATCCATTCAACTGGTTATTAGTGGTTTATACGAAGATGACCCTGTATTTGCTTGCTAATGAACTTGAAGCGGATTCACGTTAGACGTTGCAATAATTGAATACCTATATATAAATACAGATACACTACAGGAGGTAATGGACGGAGGTTTTTTGGTTTGGAGGCTTGAAAGTTTTTTGACTCATGGTTTAAAGGTATTTTTAAACTCTGAATTTAAAATCTAGACGAAAGAAGCACCTTAAAAAAAAGTTATCGTAGGTACCTACCTACTTTTCAAGCGAATGTGAGCATTACATATAAGATTACCTCATTTTGATCTACCTGTGAAAATCATACCTTATATAGTACATATATACACATAAAAAAACATTAAACACGTTTTCGAGATAAATAACCTCTTATGACATGTTAACGTTATTTTTGGAGTTGAAATAAATTCAATTTTGCTTAAGTTTAAAAATTTAAGAAAATCACTTCAGTAGTTAAGGCTGTAGATCGAAGTGCAGAATTACAGGACCCATTTTTTTCATATTCTCTATCATCCTAATATCTCGAATTAGGTTTTTTTTACGAGTCCCAAACTTGCCTTATACCTATATCAATTAGCAGTTAATGTATTTTATGTATGTACATATGTATATCCCAAGTAAAAATCAATTTTCAGTGATGTACCTATGCCCTTAAATATTTTAATTATACAATTCAACAAAACAAATTTCAATTTCAAAGCCATTCCATAAATGAAATGTAGGAGTCATCTTTTTAGAATTTTTCCCCAACAGGCTTCAAAATTACTTCGTGAATCTGAAAAATGTTATTTTTTTTTTTAAACGACAAAATGTATTAGCAGATAAAAACCAATATTAAATGCTTTCCTTACCTGAACATGCGGCGGTGCAGCTAATGCAAACAATACGGCATTTGATACATCTTCTGATGCTAGTAATGGCATTGTTGTTCGAATAATGTCAATCAAATTATCTGGAAATATTTCCGTATCAACTGCTCCCGGACTAATGCTCTAAAAGAAGTTTTAGCTTTTAATATTGGTATTAATAACATGCTGTTGTTTTTTATCTTGAATTATCTTTCAATCGGTACCTTTTCTACCTCAAATAAAATCAATTTTTTTATTTTCTTCTTGAAACCATGAAATATTGGTAGCATTGATTTTTAAGAACATAATTTTAATTTGACCAAAATCGTTTACGTCGTTATTAAAAAACATCTAAAACAGAAATTCGTTGCTGCACGCAATACAACGGTTTCCTATTGGTAGTGCAGAAGCCTTCTGGTTAGGATTCTGAAATGAAATTCAGAAGCATTCCCTTTATATCAGACGAACAGCTAATTATTATGGGGTTCAGAAGAACAAACAATGGAAAACGCCATTAATAATTTAATAATTTAAGCTCATACTATTGGAGGCTTTTGTTAAGGCTTTACGTAACCAACCTCTCATGATTTCAACAAGAATAAAAAACTTGATTTGGTATGACACACCCTATTGTACATGATATGGAGGGCTCACAGCTGTACTGAAGAAAGTCATAAAAAGTAAATTCGAAGATATTAGAGGTAAAGTAAATAAACAGCCATTAAAATGCGAATAATTTGACTGGATTTGATTACCGTTAACTTAGGAACGAGACGTTTTCCGACTTAGTTCATTGTAGACCTGAATGGATCACTAGTTTTGGATTGGCTCAGTACAACTGTGAACGCTCCGTATATGTATATATGTAAGCGTTTATGGCATAAGTATAAAGCAAAAGCATTGATTGAATTTAATTATATTAAATTATGTAGGTATATCCCGATAAATGATATCCACTTTTAAATCAAATATATATTTAAACCTTGATTTTAAAGTTTATCCACATACCGTAATTCGAATTTTTGTGCCATGTCTATTAAATTCCTGCCTGTAAGTCTCGACCATAGATGTTATAGCATGCTTCGAAGCTGGATAAATATTTAAAGATGGCATCTCATCTCCCAAATTCGGTGTTCTATGGCCAGCAATGCTATTTATTATCACTACATGTCCATCAACTAATCTAGCTTTCATGGATTTGAAGGCCTCCCTTGTACAAAGAACAACTCCCAATATATTTGTATCCAATGTTGCTTTAATTTCTGCTGTATTATTAGCCTGAACTAATTCAGTGGTTTTTACAACACCAGCATTATTCACAAGCACATCTACACCTCCGAATTCTCTTTCCACATATTCAAAAACAGTTTTGACTTGTTCCTCGTCAGTGACATCACAACGCATTATATGAAATCGCGACCGTTTTTCTATAGGTAAGCTTGAACGAATATCCTCCAATCGATCTTCGCGACGTGCTAAAGCTACAACAATCATTCCTTCACGATGAAGGTCTCTAGCAATTGCCTCTCCAATTCCTGAACTTGCACCAGTAACTACAGCGACTTTGTCTTGCCAACGATCCATTTTGAACTGTGTGATCTGTGGACAAAAATGAATGAAACTAATAATACAAATCAAGTGGAAGTGTGATGCAATAATATGTGAAAACTGATACCTTTATATGTAGTTTAAACAAATGATCTAAGCCTCTTCGGGTTGGGGTTTTACGGTTGCATGGCATTTATAATAACTGTTGATATCATAACAATCATAATACAGTCAAACTTCGATAACTCGAACTACTATTATCCACAATAAAAGTTCGACTTATCAAGACTTCGAGTTATCCAAATTGATTATCAAAATTAAAACAATTAAACAATTCAATATTTGTACATATGCATAATGCACAACACTTTTTGTGCTTTATTAAGTCTTATACGTTTTATATTAATGTACATAAGTTGTTACACCATACACAAAATTATTGCTTGTATTTAGTTATTTGGGTCTGAGAGTAGTTTTTTTTTATTGTTTTTTTTTTTTTAAGAAAAAGAATTCTAATTTTTTTAAAGGTGCATAAATTTCATCTGTTGTATCGTCACACGTTTGTAAATATAAATTCAAATTGTCAAATGTGCTACAACATGCATCGAAGGCTGTTGAATGAATTCCTCTACCGAAGTCTCGTCTTCACTTTCTATATCAATTGAAGTTGGAAATTGTACATAGAATCTTTTACAAAAAACAACCAAGCAATAATTATGTAGATAAATTAAAAAATAATGCAAAAATATTGAAATGTTCACCGCATTAAATAAAAATTTTCTGTAGGTACTTATACAACTTCTAAATTTCTTAAACCTACTAATATTATGTGTGTATGAAGGTATCTCGTTTTCAAATGAAAATTCCCTTAAAAAATTCGAATTTTAAAAATGCATTTTTTCTCACTAAATGGGAATTCCCCTAAAATGTTCCACTTAGTTGATGCATATGCCATATTTTTTGTTCGAGTTATAAAGAAAATCGAGTTATAAAAGTTCGAGTTATGAGGGAAAAAATGTATGAGAGTTGAACTCTAAACGCTGCTGCCACATAATTTTGTTCGAGTTATAAAAAAATCGAGTTATCGAAGTTCGAGTTATCGAAGTTTGACTGTATATGTAATTTAATTCCGATATTTCCAATATACACACTAGACTGATTCAAAAAAATTTAAATGTTTTTGATTTTCAATCCCACTAGCTTTTTAGTTGGGTTTATTGAAATGATAAATATGATGGTAAAAATTTAACCCTTTAAGATAAAATTTAGAGGTCGCTAATCGCTATTTTTAATTTTTTTTCCATACACATCGTATGGGACATTTTTTGCATCTTTATTTAATAACTTTAGTATCGGTTACGGGATAATGATCGAAACGTGGTTTTAAAGGAAATTAAATGTTCTTAATAAAATGTCTTTATTTCTTCCAATGTTATTAAAACTCAAAGTGGAATTAACTATATATTCCACAAAATTTTTGGATTCGCTGTTAAAAATATCAGCTATAATATACAATTTTATGAGTTGAAAATATTCATAACAAGACAACACTTTAGTAAACTGCTCGTGAAATCAATTTTTATGAAAAAAAACGTTGCTGTTTTCATCGAATTGATTGATATGAACCGAAAATAACAATAAGAATGCACCATTTTTTATTTTGTTTAAATGTTTATTTGTTGTGTTGTTTCTGTTCGTTAAATTCTTATTTTTTTTTTCTTAAACAATGAATTAATTAAAATATATTTACAAAAATTTAATACTAAAACAATTTTTGTTTTTCAAAATAAGTAAATATGTAAACGAGGTTTTTATATTATTATATAAGTAGATAAGAAAAAAATCGAAGACATTTTAATTTTTTTTTGAATCAGTCTAATACACTTAATTATCAGATATATAATTACTTCAACACATAAACATAAAATGTAAATACATATATGTATGAAGTTATAACTCAAATAATTATGAATTGAAGGGACGTGGACCGTGATTATGAACCTATTAATTATTAGCGTTGTTCAAATTAGTTAAAAAGAATGGAGGTACTGATTAGTTTGTAAACATAGATTAACTAGGTACCTACCTTGTGGCTCATATGACCCGGATGCGGTTACACTCTTAGGTCAAATCTTATTTTTTTTATAGGCGCAGTTGGAAAATATGATGCTGTTTTGTGTGCTTAATCTTGAAGCACCGTAATTAAGCACAAATTTAATGCGATTTTTTGAGCTGAGAGTGGAACTTGCTTCAATCAATTAATTCGATTGTTTAGAATTCACCTATTTCGATTGTGCCTTCAAAGAAGTTTACTTTTTTCGACATTGACAAGTTTTTTGGGCCTCGGAAGTTTTTTATTTTAACAATCCCTATCTACCATGCTTATGTCGAATTCCTTTAAAAAAAAATAGATTTTTTTTCCAAAAGAAACGATTTTTTTCTGTCAAAACGAATTTTGCTACACTAGCAAGATTCAGACAGAAAAAATTTCTTTATTAATCTATTAACTTTTTAACTATCATCTTCGATTCTGTGGGTGACTTATAAAATAAGTTTTTGAATTTTTGATTCAGATAAATGTTTTCCATATTTCAATTTATGTAATAAAAAAAAACTAAATTGATTCAGTTTGTAAATTCAAAGATTATTATACGTATGTATGTATGTATATTTCATTAATTATTGAATTCTTAGGTATAAAAAATTAAATTACATAACTATTATTTTTTTCGCTTGGCAAAATTAATTTGAACAAAACTTATTTTTGAATAAATAAGGAAACAAAGGTTCTGTACATAAATAAATAAATTTTTCTCTAACCCATCATTCCTTTGCTGCGTTTAAAGGCCGCACCAGCCTTGCGGTTATGATTGGCCCGACTGGATTTGTTTACGTCTTTTTTGTGGCGATTTACAAGAACTTCTTTGGTCTGACCTTTACCTTTTGATTCACCCACAACATCTCGCGGCACTTGTGGAGTTGGAGCTTTAGTTGAACTATGACCGAACTTTGCAGCCCTCTTCGCTTCATATCTTGCACGGATATCCTCAGGATTTTCACAGAAATTCATTCGTTTATCGTATTGGTTCTTTGTAGTATCGTTGGGCTGTTGCTGAAGTTGTTGTTCTTCTTCAGATTCTTCCGCTTCGTCTTCATCACTTTTGTCTTCAATTTCAGCAAGGGTGCTTCTCATTTGCTGCGACCTCACAACACGAGATTCACTTTCCAAAATTGCTTCATAGCTGTCATCATACTCATCATCGTATTCATTTCCTTCTTCCACCAATGTGTATTCTTGGTACCGATGTCTAACTGCATTCAGTTCCTTCTTATCGTCAAGCATTTCCCCTAAGCTTTGTGGTGCATTTGGAAAACCTTTGTCTATTTTTATAACACAATCGGGATTATCCTGAGTCATTATGTCGTACTTATCACCATCGAAAACATTGTATCGTTTTATGCCAGTTTGATGATAGAGAATATCTTGCGGATCTTGTGGAATGTACACCTCATTTTGATCCGCATGTATTAGATCTGGTGGAAGATTTTGTTCAAGTATAGCTGCTATCGCTTCTTCAGAGTTATCGTATCGGCTTAAAACACGTCGAACAAAACCATCACCAAGATGTGGTAGGACATCTAAAACGCTAGTCACTTCCAAATCTATATCTCTGGTCTTGGGTTCATTATTTGTTTTGTTGGCAGTTGTTGTAAATGATTTCACTGCTTTACTTGTGGACGGCTTATCAGCATCGTAGTCTATTTGAGTTGCAGCGGCTCCTTCAGGTTGTGGTCGTGCGGGCATAATAGATTTGGATGAGCCTGCCAGAATTAGAAGAGTTAAAATTTTACTAATTACTATTTAATATAAGTAGCTCACTTGGTTCGGTTTCGGGTTCATCCAGTCGTAACTTTTCGATATTTTCAATGGTTCCGAATGTTTCCGAATCAGCCTCGTCCTTATAACCTTTCGCTACAAAATCTGTTTTGAAATCATCTCTTTAAAATTAAAATTAGTTAAGGATATAACTTCGAGTGAATTTTAAGATTTATCTAAAATTTACAATCTGTTCGAGTTGCCAATTTTTTTTTTCATCTGACTTGAAACCAAAATTTGAAGATTCGAACTCAAATTTAGCTTTATATCAACTGTTAAATTGAATGAATGCATGTTTGAAAATAAAAATTGTTCTCCATTTTAGTACCTATGGACCTGACTTTTCACCAAATACATATGAAATAGACACCTTACTAGCTATGCAAGAATATAAAGTTAATCAAAATATAGAAAATAAATTCTTCAAAGGATACAAATCTTTGCAGGCTTGCTTCAAGATATCCACATCCAGTTCAATTGGATATTCTCGTTGATAGTCAATAACAAAAGCCCGATCTGACAAACATTCAGTCATAATTGCAACGAATTCCTCTGATGGCATCAAACTATTTTCTCTGAAAAAAAAAATATGGTTAGTTATCGTTTTATCAACAAAAACCTTATAGAAAAAACTTACGGGACTCGCAAAACATTTTCAATATGCAGGTAAACAATATTCCGAAAAGCCTTTATTAGCTGAACTCGTATTTCGTTGACCCATTTTAAGCTCGAGGCATTAGGATTTATAACGTAAATATTTTTGTAGAGATATGGAATAGTATTGTCGTAGAAGCATGTTAGTCTGAAAGAATGATACATATGATTTTAAATAAAAAGATTACATTCGATTGCCTACCTCTGTCCCAAATTTATGTCACAGCAAATCTTTCGAGCATCTGGAAAGATCTCAAGAAGAATGCTCAATGTAAATACAGAATCGAGTGTGAACAGCACCAAGTCATCGTATGGTGTCTCTAGATTTTCATTGCTTCCACTTTCTTCACCCATTGCACCTTCGTTCTCTGCCTGTTGCTGGATAGTCTCAAAAGTAGCTATAAGAAATTGCAGAGCAATCGTAAGGTCGTGTTTGTACTTTGGTTCGATTCGAAAGACAGTGTCAAATATTTTTCTCAGAATATTGGAATTATTATAACCGAGGGCGGTGATAAGATCGAAGAGCATCGGTATGGAGATTAGAAAGTTGGAATAGATAAGAGATTTAAGTTTATCCTTGGAAATCCATTCTTGATCGCTTTCTTTGTTGGTGATGATGCGGCAGATGACACGAACTACCGCGGATAGAATATCCGAGTACAGGATGAGAACACGTTTGTCAGAGGGTAGAGACGATAAGTCTATATAGAAAGGGGTTGCATTTTTTAGAAATGAAAGAACCGCCTTCATTGCTGCCTCCTGGTGGATCATATATGACCAAAATCTGGAATTAAGATCAAATAATGTGTATTGGAATACAAATGAAAAATGTAATTTTACTCATAATGCTTCAATTCGAGAAGGAACATCATGTCTTTAAGAAACCAATCGGCTTCAAATATCCATTCATCCAAATCAGCATCAGCTTTAACTTTTCCTCCTGACAAAACGAGTGGAAGGTAATTTGTAAATACTTCTCGGGTAGCCCATCGTTTGTGCTAAGGACGTAAATTTTTTAATTTAGAAAATACTTTACTTATATAAAATGATTAAAGATTCTTCATACCAAAGCAGGAACTTTAATTTTGACTCCATCCTCATCTACCAGTAGGATGAGTTCTTCAAGTGGCTTTTTCTCTGTATTCTAATGGATAAACTGTTTTATTATATTTAGAGAAAATGTGCTGTTTTTTTATTTACCGAAAATATCACATTGGCTTTCGTTGTTGGCATTTTCTCGAGGTTTAATGTTTATTCGTGTGTTAAAAAATTTCACCACCCGTTACAGGAATCACACACAAAAAATTATTTGACAAGTAAATTTTTGCAGTTATGGCAGACAGACAGCTGACTGTCAAGTCAATAGGTGTGTTTCATTACTTTAAAACTCTGTGCATTTGTAGGTGTGTTCCTTTACTTTAAAACTCTGTGCATTTGTGTGAATTTCTACGTCATTTTTTTTTATATGAACTTTGGCAAACTTTGGTGTAGAAATTCACAGAAATGCACAGAAAATCACAGAGTTTTAAAGTAAAGGAACACAGCTTGTGTGGATTTCTAAGTCATTTTATTTACTTTTAGGGCTGTTCATATTAACCCTGTTCACAATGGTCGCTTACGGGGATCAATCTAAAGCTATCCGGATAGGTTTGTGTTGTTGTAATCCCTTGTGACAAAACAGCTGATGCAACAACAACCCAACGTATCTGAACATTTTTGGGATAGGTGGATAGCCTATCTGATAGTTTACCGAACGCAAGGAATGAGATCTTACAAAAATTGAGAAGCTCCCCTTATTCAATGGTTTCCAATGGGAAGGAACGGACCTTTTAAAGCCGTTCATATTAACCCTTTTCACAATGACCCTGTTTAGATTGGGAAGATTGAGGCCGGTATTCACCGAGCACTCATAACTTATGAGCCTCATAAACCTATTCACCAAGCAATAATAAGTGGATATTTATGAGCGCTCATAAAAGTTATGAGTGGTCCCGACCACTCATAACTTATGAGCGCTCTCATCGAAAAATATTCCGACATTTTCGATACTACTTCCACAACCACAACCACCACCCCCACCCCCACAAACACAAACATCTCCATCGCTACCACTCCATCTACGTAAAAAAGTTTGATTTTAAAGTTTGGGAGTGGCTGGTTGACAGAGAGTGGCTCTCTTTTTCGAAATTCGAAATATATTTATGAGTGGTTGGTGAATACCACAAAGTTATGAGCCTCATAAACTTATGAGGCTCATATGAGCGCTCCGTGAATACAGGCCTGAGTGTGTGAGTGTCATCGTGTTTACATTTGAAACTTTCAGACGCCTCAAAATACATTAGGGGTATTCCCGATCCGATGCAACTGGTCTTGTATCATTGCAAAAATGCAAAAGTGTAAATTTGCTATACCCTAACCCCATTGTAAAAAAAAACTTTACACTTTTGCAATGATGCAAGACCAGTTTGCATCGGATCGGGAATACCCCTATTGAAACAACAACAATTTTAACATTTCACACAATGGGCCTTACCAATAATCAAATTTAGCGACGACTTAAATATTTCAGTAACATTAACCTTAATTTTGGTGATCCCAAATAATGTACCATTCATGGAATGTTTAATTTTTTGAAGTCCATTCCATATATGATTCGTTATTAAGAGTCCATTTGAATACTAAGGTCATGCTATATATGGTTTATTAGCAAGAGTCCATTCTATTATGGTCCATTTTACTGAAATATTTACGTCGTCACTAAATGTAATTATTGGTAGGGCCCAATGAAACAACAACAAAGTATACTCATGAGTCCGGTTTTTATCTTTTCTTCCTGCCTCACGAGATTCCTCACCCCACACTTCTCTTGCCTACGAACTGCCGTGATACCGGTCTCAATCTTCCCAATCTAAACAGCGTCAATGAGATTTTACAAAAATTTAGGAAGTGAAAGCTCCCCATTTTCAATGGGTTTCCACTATAGATGCAATCCAATTGGGTGTGATCATACAGTTTTTACTTAATTTCTAACCAAATTTCGTGAAATTTTTTTTGAAATTATTTCATTTTGAAATGTGACGTGATTGGGAATCGAATTTGAAAATTTTCAACGAAATCTCATTTTGTCCTAAAGAAGACGTAGATATTTCGCTAATAATAAAAATGTCAAAATTGAGTCTGACTGCAGCTCATTCATCGGATTCTTTTAAGTAGGTGAAGGTTTTTTTGCAAGATTCTGCAACTCTTAGGCCGGTATTCACCGAGCACTCATAACTTATGAGCCTCATAAACCTATTCACCAACCAATAATAAGTGGATATTTATGAGCGCTCATAAAAGTTATGAGTGGTCCCGACCACTCATAACTTATGAGCGCTCTCTTCGAAAAATATTTCGACATTTTCGAAACTATTTCCACAACCACCACCCCCACAAACACAAACATCTCCATCGCTACCACTCCATCTACCTAAAAAAGTTTGATTTTAAAGTTTGGGAGTGCCTGGTTGACACAAAGTGGCTCTCTTTTTCGAAATTCGAAACATATTTATGAGTGGTTGGTGAATACCCCAAAGTTATGAGCCTCATAAACTTATGAGGCTCATATGAGCGCTCGGTGAATACAGGCCTTAAATTTTATTTTTTGTCATGTATTGAAAGTCCCCTTTCACACGAGGAAACTGAGTTTCCAGCAAGTTTATAGGTGAGAAAAGCAAGAAGTAAGAGGGGAAAATGAAATCTCCCCAGTTTGAGGATTTGAGATTTTTCTGACATTCCTCTTCACACACACAGTAGTATGTGTTCAACCAAGCTACTCTATAAATAAACTACAGAAAATTTCCACGATTTTATTTCTTCGTGTGAAAGGTACAAGAGAATTTTAAGGAAATTAAAAGAAAACGTCAAAAAAATCTCCAGCAAATTGTTTCCTCGTGTGAAAGGGAACTAACGGAATCTTGAAATCAAACAAACCTATATTTTCGCTTAAATCTGCAGTAGGTTTTCTGTCAAGAGGGTGTTTTTGTTGACATCATTTTTTAGCTGATTTTTTGTTGGTGTTCTACTAAAACAAATTAGTTCAATATTTTCTTTAATTAGTTTCCTCCTCCTTTCTTCATTTCACTAAAACTTATCCACGTGAGATTTAAATGTAAAAAAACATTATGTCTAATCCATTTGATGATGATAATGGTGAAATTCTCGAGGGCTTCCTATGTCCCATTTGTCGTGAAGATCTTCGATCCATCGAGTTCCTTACCGACCATGTTGAAAACTACCATGCCGAAGAACAAGACGTAATTAAATCTATCTTCAAAGACATTTTTAGCAAAGCTAAACGTAAATTAAAGTCAAACTTTGATGATTCGATTGATCTGGCGAGAAGTTTAGACCTTGATTCTCGTTCCATCAGCAGCAATACAACAACCCGTGGCAATGTTTTTAATTATATGGTCCAAAGCGTAGGAGCTGAACGGTCACATTTTTCATATTTTACCTCAGTTAGGTTCGTAATCTTTATAAACTAATCGAAGACAAAGAAATGACTCGTAATTTGTTTTTTTTTTATTAGAAATCCCAGATTAGAGCGTTATGCCAGTGAAACAAATAAATTGATAATCCGACTGCATAAATTACTCAAAGACATGCCCGCCGAGCCAGTGCAAAGGAAACAACACGAACAAAATGTACAAAGAACTTTAATATTTTCCTGAAGGTATTTCATGAAAAAGATTCTCTTACAGATAGTTCCATGGCTGGATGGAAGTTCAGTTAAACTCTGTCCCAATTGTGCCAAAAGCTTTTACATCGCTCGACGACAACATCACTGCCGCCTTTGTGGCAGCATTATGTGCAATGATTGTTCCAAGTTCCTTCCTCTCGATGATGCATGTGAGATCTGTTTTCTCACTATATATAAATAATGTCTGCTGATTCTATTTACTTCCAGTGGAACTGGCCAGTTTAACCATGTCAAGGACTGACCCGATTCCAAAATTCAAAGATGAACGTCTGAATAGTATTCGCACCTGTGATCACTGTCTCTGGTTGTTGGAGACGCGCAAAGAAATGCACGACAGCCGGACGTGTCGTCCCCCGACCTCTGTCATCTATGAAGAAATCCAACAACTGAAAAAGAACATCCTGCCTGACATCGAAATGTATCATAAGATCATCGATAGTTTGTATTCGGGTGATTCGATTTTTACAATTGCCGATGCTAGTGCATTGCGTGGTAAAATTGGACAAGTTGCCGAAGAAGTGGATCTAAAGAGCAAGAAGATACTCATACAGCCATGTCAGGAGGGAAGTCGCGAAGAGGCTATGAAGAAGTCTATTCGGTTGTCGTGTGTGCAATTTATTAAGGAGAGAATGTTATCCATTCCACCGTTGCCGGTAGAAGCTGAAATAAAAAAAATTCAAGACAAAAAGCGAATGGAAACCGAGCAGAGAATAGAAACTGAACGTAGATTGGCATCGGAGGCGTATGAGAAATATGGTTTGGCCGAAGGCAGTGATGGTGCTGGTAGCGGTGAATCATATGCCTCAGGGGTAAGCGTCCAAATGATGAATATATATGGTTGTTTTATGAAATTATAGACTAGACTGGAGTTGTTGTTATTAGAAATTTGCTAATAATTTGCTTGAGTAAATTGACAGCACATTTCCTTTCAGAGAAAGAATTAGTCTGGCTTTAATCAATTTCAACTACATCTCAAGTTAAAGTTGATTTATCTCAACATTTATAGCTGACCTAAAGATTTCAATTCTGCGAAATCTATACCAGGTCACCAAAGCTATCATTGAACAAAATTAAGTTGCTAAATATTTATTGTGATGCCAAATTAAAGCTTACGACGCGACGTGAAAAACAAAAAAAATAATACCAACCCAAACGTACTTAATTTTTCAATGTTCACACATAAGGTAACGAAGATGAAGAAAAATTGAAAATTACTTTTGTTTAGGTGGAGCGATTGAGGTCACTTGAATTTTAACTTTAATATTAAAAGTTATTTTATGAGGAATATAGTATGGATATAACGTTTGATCGCCTTTTAGATACAGAATTTCACCCCAGGTTTTCTTGACAACCCCCAGAATTGTCCAACAAAAACTTGGTTTTTCGGTTTTCAAAAAACACCCTAGGCATTCAAAGCAAGAGGTTCTGTACCCAATAATTCTGTGTTAGTAAGACAGAGTAGCTCATGTTAAAAAAAAGAGTTTTCGAGAAAATCGCATTTTTGTCTTAAATCTGTAAAATTAATGTAATGGTAATTTTTTTAAAAATTATAATATTGCTTTTCAACGGGCTATGATTTCAAAATGGGGATGAGACAGAAAAATAGCTCTCACACTGTGAACTACTAACAATCGAAAAACCGAAAAATCGCTTATGTCGACATAAGCTTATTGTCACAGATATTAAATCATAAAATTAATTTTTAAATTAGTTTTTACATGAATTAAAAAAAAACTTCAAGCTTTTCCATTTTCTATTTCGATTTATTATATTTCAAATGAATATTCGTTTTCTTTTAATTTCTATTTTAAAAATAGACAATTACTTGCAGCAATCGAATCCACAACTAAATAATTGCCTCACAACTTATATCACTTTTGCAGTTTATTCGTTACCTTAACTCGCCACAGCAAAAAACCTAGATCTACTTAAGGGCGAATTCAGGTCGACCTCAAGACTAAAAAAACACAGAATCTCATTGTCAAGGTGAGCTTCAGGTTCCTAAAAACGCTTTAAGGCGACCCAGGGTGACTTCAGGGCTTTACGAACAAACCTAAACCCATGAGACATGACCGTCTTTAGATTGAGAGGATTCAGTGCGGACTGGTGAATATCACCATGTTTACATAAGAAACTCTTAATTGATTCAGACATTAATTTCAAATTCCATACATTGAAATAAAAATAGAGATTCTCTCGAGAATCCACAACACTTCTCTTGGCAACGAACTGCCGTGATATCGGACTCAATCTTAACTTTGTAAACAGCGTCTTAGATCATATTTTGAAATATGGCCGAATGACGCTTTCACAAAGTGACAAAAGACCCTGTTTAGATTGGGAAGGTTCAGTCCGAACTCTCATCAAAACATTAGAAACTTTGAGGTGTACAATGAAACAACAACAAATGAGACTCATGAGCCCGGTCTTTGTTTTCTTCGCATCTCACGAGTCCTAAGCCCATGAACTGGCGTAATATCGGATCAATCTTCTCAATATAAAGAGTGCCTAAGGCCATATTTTCTAACATTGACCTTTTTTCGCTTTTCTAAGGTGACAAAAGGCAGTTATTTCACAATCAAACGTGTTTCTTTACTTCATAAATAAACCTGGAAAGGCTTCAATATGGTATAACAAGAAGTTCATTTAGAACATACGCACATAATATTTAATATTTTTGTTTTACTCTGAAAAAAACATTTAAAGTATGTAGTGTCACAATCTGCAATTGTATCATATCAGATACATTCATTGAATCAAGAAATCATAATTCATAAATTCTACCACAAACATAGTTGATATTAAAATCAATACCCAACCTCTCTTCCTTGACGAGTTTATTCAACATTTTTCAAAATACCTGCTTTAACGTAGATAGCTTTTAAAAAATCTAATCTTAATTTTTTTGTTTTTGTATTTTTTGAATACGTGTTTTTGTTATCACTCAAATGTTTTATCTGTATACAGTATACACCTATGATGATCCGACGATCTGAGATAATTTCCCTAAAATTAAACGTAGCAACAAAAACATAATAAATTATTGACAAATAAAAACCAATACAACTTCTAAGTTTATTATTATGGGTGTAAGTTGATAAGAAATACCAACAATAATTTGTATCTGTAGACTGCCCGACAAAGTAATCATTCAATAGATTCATAAACATGTTACACACCCAAATGGACTTCGTGTAATAAATTTTTAAGGTGATTACCCTATCCACACAAGGTAAATATATATTTGTTTACTTATTGAGTCAGACCTTAACTCTTCAGGTCATTTCAGTTACAAAAAATTCTAAAAACTAAATTAAATTACAGTGGTGATCCAGTATTAAGGATGATATATACATATACATATATCTAGCTAATGCCAACTAAGAAAAATATCTGAATATCTAAAAATTTACTAAATTACATAGATTCTTGCTTGAGCATTCCACCTCTGCTTGGATCAAGTTTTGCTTGCATTCCAATATTCAGATATTCAAAACCAATGCGCATTTCCTTTTTGCACTTAAACTTATTTTACGAACCCTTGCACTTTGTGGATAACACATTTTGATGTGCCGATGTGCCGATGAGCCGCAACTGGTTAGAATCCGTTAAAAAAATGTGTGAACAAGAGAATAAAATAAAAATGTCTGGGTCTTGGGAAATTCTACTTTATTTTTGGTTTATACTCATATTATATCATTCAGTCCTCCATTGATTTAAGTCTAAATATTTTTGTCTTTATATTAAATAAGTCGGCTCTGCGTACCTTGGACAATTGGAGTGCTTATCAAATGTCAACATCTGGCGCGGCCAGCAACGATCCACTGGTTGAACAAATAAACATCATCAAGGGATACATCAAACAAGCACGTACTGCTATGCGTTTCGATGAAGTTGCCACTCTAGAACTGAACTTGCGTGAATTACAAAGAGAATTCTATATGCAACATCAAGGATCAAATAATACCACCACCAATACCATAACAACAGAATAAGGATTACAATTACAATATTAAAAGAAAATTGTATTACAAAAATGTTATTTAAGAGTAAATTTTTTATTGCATTCACCCTTTAAATTAATATAATATTACTCGTGTAAATGTAGAAAAAGAAGCTTTGTGCAAATTACAACAAAATACATTACAATATAGCTAAAGCAGCTAGTTTTTTTTTTTTTTAGCTTCTAGTGAACTAACAAAATGCTATAATTTGTGCTTAGAGAGTAGTATAGAATTTAGTTTCTATAAAATTGTGCGTTTTATGAACTTTTGATTAGGAGACACAAGGATCCAATCTATCTATGCTTTAATTCCAATGGATTCGACAAGGGAATTGACTTTGTCGACGTATTCCTTATGCGCATCATCCGATGATTTGCCCTTCAATTTGTTCCATGCCTCCCACTTGGCCTTGCCTTTAAAGTCCAAGAAACCCGGTTTATCTGTTGTTTTGAAATAATAAATAAAATAGAAACAATGAAATTAATCATCAAGTACACTGATCAATATATTATACAGAATGCAAGTTAGTATATTGCGCATGTCTTTATCCTAAATCTTTCTTTTTTTGATGTCACCAGAAGTCTGTTTTTTTAAGTAAATCCACTGTGTATTTTTTTTGTATAAGTAAATTCTTTATGGGTGATTGAGGAAAAATCAATACGATGTTAAGTATTTTCAATACAAAAGTTGAGCTGTCTTCAACAAGTAGACTGCGTATTCAGTATATTTTTTGATAACCTATGAAAAGTTGCTGTTTTTTTTTCTTTCTTACCGGTATTGCAATCGCCAACAGTTGCTTGTTTGTATAGACCGTACAATTCCAGAAGGTCATTATCGGCTGGTGTAGTTTTCAAGTTCTTGACATCTTCAGCGGCTTTGTCGAATTGCTAAATGGAAAATAAAACTAAAATTAATGTTTTTTCGGTAAATTTTGAAGAATGTACTTACTTCCTTGGCGGACATGATTGTAGGTTGATTTTAATATTTGATTAAGATTGGAGAAAACCCTGTAATGGCATGCGTTAGTAATTTTATATAAAAAATTCTAATTGCATTGAATAAATTGATACGTATTTTAATTGGGAACAAATAAATTATAGGAAAATTATTTTTATAAATTATTATTATAAAGTTAATGAGAAAAAGACAAGAACGAAAAACTTGTTAAATTATCATCCGATTTTAGGTGGGGTTGGGAGCCGAAATTTAAAACGCACCTTGTTACTTACTTGAGAGGAAAATGAATGTGAATTGTGAATTCTGAATTGTGAACATGAACCACGAAGTGAATTTTTATAGTGAATGTGGGAAAAATGGATGGAGTCAGTGACGCCAGATTGTGGGATTTATCCCTTTTTTTGGGAATTTCACATCTAAAATAAGCTAAAAGGGAAAAAGGGATTTTAAGAATCTCATAGTAAATACAAAAAAAGGGATTTTAGGGTTTGCTCAATTTTTTTCTTAAATTGTCCATGTTATTAAGAAACAAAAGTTGTATTGTCATTCAAAATATCTTAATCTGTTCATTTCCATTTTTGCATTTGATCTACTAAAATCTAGTACGCTACAGATGCGAAACGAAATTGTTTTATACCATAAACGAAAACTGTCGTTCAAGTTTTTGTTCTGCAAAACTATGCTCGATGAGCGAAATTGATAATACAAGCACAATATTTTGAAAAGTTTGTTCTCTTTTTTTGAGCATGAATAATTAGATGACACTTGAGTTTTATTGCTTTTTTTGTTGCTAATAATAATTTCTGTGATTTTATTTTTGTTTTTTTTTTTTTTTTGCAAAAGGTTAAACTTATGCATTCAATGTAAATTTTTTACGTTTCTGCCAGTGCGGCATGAAAATTTGTTTATAAATTACAAAGAAATATAGATTTTTTTAAATTTTTCGACAAGGGATAATTGTGGGATATTTATCAGAAAGACGTGGGATAAAAGGGAATTCTTGAGTATCAATGTGGGAAAACCTGCTCCCAAAGTCTGGCATCACTAGATGGAGTATCTACGACTCGTACTTTTCTTTATCTATCTCTACCCTTTCCTCTTACATGGCAAGTTGTACGAAACCGAACTACATTTCGACTTTCTGGATCGAGTCGAGATGAAGTTGAATCGACTCGCCAATTTTCGCTATGTAGAATTGAATCCAAATCTTGCTATCTGGGAGGGAACTGGTTGAAAAAAACGATATCGGAAAGTCCCCTTTTTCCTCGATGGAACTTTCTGCATGAAACTTTTTCGCTTGTGGACAAGAAGGGTAAGAAAGTGAGGGGCATATCCAAACACCGCCGAAGGAATTTTAAGTGAAATGGTCAAAAGTTTCATGCATTAGGGGTATTCCCGATCCGATGCAAACTGGTCTTGCATCATTGCAAAAGTGCAAAGTTTTTTTTTTACAATGGGGTTAGGGTATAGCAATTTTACACTTTTGCATTTTTGCAATGATACAAGACCAGTTGCATCGGATCGGGAATACCCCTATTGTTCCATCGTGAAAAAGAGGACTTAGCGATGCCATTACATACCCCTATTATACGCCAGCATCGAAAAACTTTACCGAAAAAGCAATCCGATTCTGTATGGGCATTGACACACCCCTTTGTCGGTGTGGGGCTGTCAAAAGTCAATTGTCAAAAATTTCCATTTGGTCAACAATTTTCTTATCTTTTATTAGGTGTTTTTCTTTTTTAGCCCCGAGCGTGGCACTGAGCTGTCAAAAAGAAAACTATAGGGGTATTCCCGATCCGATGCAACTGGTCTTGTATCATTGCAAAAATGCAAAAGTGTAAAATTGCTATACCCAAACCCCATTAGGGGTATTCCCGATCCGATGCAGCTGGTCTTGTATCATTGCAAAAATGCAAAAGTTTAAAATTGCTATACCCTAACCCCATTGTAAAAAAAACTGCACTTTTGCAATGATGCAAGACCAGTTTGCATCGGATCGGGAATACCCCTTATGTTACTTTTTAACTCGGAGCGCTCCGAGCTCTCAACTTGCATTTCTTTTTTAGCTCAGAGCTCGACCGGGGCTCGCTCGATGAGCTCGGAAAAAAATGACCGAGCACATCGAGCACAAAGCTGAGCGCTTCATACAATTTTCATGTTATTTGACAGATATTCGAGTTCAGTGCTCAATTGAGTTTCTTAAATAGATCGGTGCGCTCAGGTCACGCTCTTTTCGGAGTGAGCTCTATTCGCTCAGAGCCCGCTCTGTGCCCCGCTTGGGGCTAAAAAAAAATGAACTAATGAAATATGGATCATTCATCGAAAATAAAACAGCTGCACAGTGGCGAGAAGCAGAAGCCTGTTTTCGGTTCCTAAAACGTAAACCCGTCAAAGAGCAGGTTCATGTGTTTTTGTTGTCATGTATGTTATTTGATGATCCATATGGATCAATTCTGATAGTAAAAAACGCCTAATAAAACATTCACCTCTGAACGCAGACAAATATATTTATCGGTTTCTGCCATAATGAATGCCTTTAAAGGTAGAACTGCACCAGGCGGAACTGCACTTCAGCGACACCGTGCGCACTTTCCCACAAACTGAACGAAACTTCACGTCGCGATACAGTTGGTCAGATTACCAACTTTGTCGCATAGGACCCTGTTTAGATTGTGACTGCTCACTACGTAGTGACGGCATTTTGTAGGTGAAATAGGTGAGGTAGAAAGGGAGGCGACAGTCAGGAAGAAAACATAAATATTGTAGTGAGCAGTCATGTTTCATATCCGACATGTTCCATTTAATGTCATTTTCTTCATTTTTGGCATATTCGTTGAAGGGTAAGGTAGATGAGAATAAAAATTAAAAATGTGTAATTAGTCAAGCTTAGACGCAAAAAATGCTTATTGAATTGGTGGATTGATAACAGCAGATGCTGGAGCATATTTCATTATTAAAATTGCAATTTCTGCTATATTTTGCGACTACTTATCTATTTAATATTAAACTCATGGTTCATGGTACTCAAAAGGAAATGTTTCAATTCAGAGATATTCCATCAGAGTTCGGCGATACTCATGACTGAGAAATTTCGAGTGTAGACACGACATGACTATTCACTACGTCGTGAGCATGTCACAATCTAAACATGGTCTAGTGTCACGCCGTGAAGTGCAGTTGTCGCTTAGTGCGATATAGCTCATACAATTTCCTACAAATATGTCGTGAAGTTCAGTTCCGCCGAGTGCGGTCCTAGCTTAAGGCTTAACTACATTCAAAACTTTTTGAAAAAGACAAAACATTTTGTTCACTTTTGTACAAAAGTAAGTGGAATGAAGTTAAGCCTTAAATATATGCATTGCCAGTCAATCTCAATATATAACAGTATCGAAACAAATACATAATCGTACCCTCGAACAACGTTTTTCGTCATTCGACTGTGCTCAGCGAGTAGGATCGAGTTGCACGAAATTCATGATCAACTCAACACAGGTTTACAAGGACTAGAAACGATTTTCAACACCACAATGTACATATAAACTTTGTAAAAATTTTTAAGCTTACAAACAGACCTATTTATAAACAGATCTAAGAAACTGTAATGTTCTTGGCATCACTGAAATTTGTTTATGTCAAGTTAACAACAATTTTATTTTTCTTCCCAAACTGAAATAAAATTAATTTTATTTTTCGTTTCAAAAAACGGGTATATTAAATTTTATTTAAATTATTATTTTTTATTAAAACAAACTATTTCCAGGTAATAAGTTATTACTTATTCGAACAAAAATCATATACATATAATAGCACTTGGAGTATGTGTATTAGTAACAAAGTCCATTCACTTCTTACCTATTCCTATTTTGTTTTCAGATTTCAGCTAACAGAGTACCTATTTTACTTAATATGAATACCGAACAAGAATACACAAGAGAGGAATTAGCTGAGATGCTAAGCGACAGCGCTAGCAGATTATGTTTGTTGCTAGTGAACCTAATTGACAATTTAACATTTTCATAATATTCCTACAGGGGGACAGTTCAAGTCGGCCGGGAACAAACTCCTCATCGACTGGGGAGGTTATGATTTGATAGAAAAAAGCGCTCAACTTGCGGCCAAGTACCCATTTATTGCATTGAGTGTTATGCTAGGATTTCTTGTAATTTTTCTTCCATTTACCATTCTCCTGGCCTTCGGCTTGTCAACCATGGCCATAACATTTACAGGATTCATGCTTCTTGAAGGTAAATGGTTATTATGTTTTTCAATTTCCATAATTGGCAAATTATTTTTCTCCTCAAGGAACTCTTCTTACGATAGCATCAATCCTACTGTTTGGTTGCCTTGGAGCTATTCTTTTGGTTTTCTTGTTCTTTGGTATCCTAACATTAGCCGGGTATTTCGGTTTTGTTCATATCTACGATTTGTACAATAAATCTAACGATCGAAGTGCTCTTAGGCAGTTTTTACGCCGTGAACGTACACAAACTGAATCATCTCAGTAAATTATTTAACTTAAGCTGCGCCAAATCTTGCAACATACATCTCTAATAACTTACATCACTCACAGGGCCATACCAATAACAAAATTTAAAGACAACTTAAAAATTTACGTAAAATGGACCATAATGGTATTTACTCTTTATAACAAACCAAAAATGATGTGACTTAAATATTTAAGTAGATCGTAAATAATGAATATTACGTACCGGTTTCTTAAAAATGAAAAATGTGATGTTTTTTGTTTTACTTGAATATTTAAGTCGTCTTTAAATGTGGTTATGTGGTAAGTCTTGTTCACTTTTTAGCTACGGATAAGGACTCATAAATTAAAAGTATTTTATTTCATTTTAAGTCAAATTCAGTTTTAAGGTTAAATTATATTTAAATTTTGATTCCTTTTAATTTTCAAGCTCAGCTCAATACAGTTTGAATTTAGATAAGTTCCAATTGTATGCTAAGCACTGTTGAAGGAAATTAAGTTTTACAACTAAAATTGTTTTATAATTATATTTCCGCAAGGAACAAAAAAAAATAATTTCAAACTAAACACAATTTTATTGCACATTTATTTATTTTCGCACCTCTAATCTCTAGTTGAGGTCTTTTTTTTACTCGAGGGTTTGCCTTGAAATAAAAATAACCGAAACCAAACTGATTAGTTGCATGTGCGCACCTGGCCTAGACAGGGAAATCATATGATGCGCCAATAATTTCCGATCGTAACAAATTTTCACACATATTCACAATTCTAAACTACTGTTTATTAACTTCAAAAATATTGCAACGAAAGACTATACTGAAGGAGTAAAATATTTCAATTCAATTGTTCACCTATCTCCGTGCCCTTCCCGTGTCCATAAAGAAATTTTAAAGCCATCTTAACTTTAAAATATCTCTGAATAGCTCTTAAGTGCGAAATCGGCATCTATAATCAATTTTCACATTTAAGCAACCTACTTAAAGACCTCTTAACTTAAACGCCAACCACCAAGTTTAGAGGTTACTTAAACCCATTTTAAATATGTTTTGACATCTGAGAAGAATTGTTTTTGTGTATTTATTATATAGGTATACACAATATATTATATATTATGTATGTAGGCAAAGTTTTCAGTTTTTGTTCTAATTAAAGCAGGTATGAATAATAATTATAGAAAAGATATATTCATATCATACCAAAGAAATTTGTGAAAATAAAAACACATCATAAAACAAAATGGGGTCTCCATTTCTTTTGCTTTGGACAGCATACCTCCAGTTGCCTCTCTTTCTCATTTATTTACTAATGAGCTTGTTTTTTGTTTGCATTTTTTTCGAAGCTTTCAAAAACAGCCTAAAGGTTTGCAATTCGTAGAATACGTGACACAATCGTTGTTTAGTTAAGTATCAATGGGAAAACGATTATAGATAAGAATTTAAGTAACATCATTTAAAGGCAATTTAAATATCAAAGATAAATGGCCTCTAAGAGACATTTTAAGAAAATCTAATAGGCACGGCTGTACATCTCCCGGACGCGTTTTCGCGTTGTTAAAAATCGTTATTGTGAAATTGCATCGTTTAAAAGTAGTCGGAAACAGTTTTTAAATTGATTATTGGCAGCACTTTTCTAATTTCCCGTCCAACAACTCTGTACAAAAACAAACATTCATTTTGCGCTGAATCAAAGAAAAAATTAGATACAAAAAAATGGCCGCCGCTGAATATGTTCATCCATTGTGTACATGTTCATCCACCAAACGAAAGTTGGTGTAAATTTTTGTGTAAAGTTCAAAAGCAAACGCAAAGTGAATTTTCATCTGCAAGTGAATAGTTGTGTGGGGAATTTTTCATTCCACCATATTGTGTGTCTCGAATAATTTTTTTCAACTGTGAAAAATCAATTTTTTTAACAAAATAAGTGCGTTTATTTAATTGTACTGTGCATAAAAACACTAATTAACTACTTACGAACGGTAAGTGAATGAAATAATTGTGAAAATCTCATTGAAAAACACTGAAAAATCAAATTGAACAAAATATTCTGGGGGTGTGGTATCTCATCAGTTCATCACAAGTGCAATGGCTGGCTCTGGATCGGCCTAGCGCGTACCTTGCATATAATATTTTTTTTTATTGCGGGTGTAGGTACATGGAATTGAAATTTTTCTTTTCGAGATTTCTTGGATTTTTACTTTTGATTGGAAAAATTATGGGAAATAGCTTTCCTAGTCCCTAACTAGTTTTCATTTTATTTTTCTTATGAAAACTGTCTTGATAAAATAGAAATTTTTGTTTTGAATTTAGTTTCAGCTTTGATGAAAGTCCGGAAATGCCAGGCTTTTGTGATTGTTACGATTGATGATTTTTTTTATTTTACTGTGGCGCTTCTCGTGTTGACCTCTTTATCTTGCTTGCAAGTTTTTATAGTTAGTATCTTGGAGCAGCATAATTATGCTTGTTTTTTCATTTTTAATTCTGTCTGCTTCAATCCATATTATGGTTTTGTTTTTCTCTTTTATTATTTTGTAGCGTGGTAGCTGCATAATTTTTTTTTTTCTTGCAATAGTTTCAGTGTTGTTGGTTGGCATTTTAGCAGAGTTCTTGGAAAGACCGTGACTAATTTACAAAGTATGCTCACCTTACTGAGGGAGGTTGTAATAGTATAGTGCCTGCTTGGCTGCCTGTGCCTGAACCTGGTTAAAAAGAAGACAACAAAATGTCTTTCCCTTTACTACACTTTGTGTAACTTGAGTCGCTCTTTGTAAAATTGAGTGAGTCTGGGATATAAGTAGGGAATTAAATTGATGCAAAAATGGTATACCTGCGCCTTTGTGTTGATTGAATATTTAAAAGAATTTTTTTGCAATAGGTACCTATCTACTAAGTTGGGAAAAAATAAAACTGTTAATAAAGAGTATTAGGATTAGTCCTGGTAGGTATATACATTATGTATCTGTCGGTACCTATATAATGTCTTAACAAATTTATTGTTATCTCCCTGGTACGGAGGTATACCTATTCGGCCCTATTAAAATATAAAATTGGGACAGTTGAAACACCGAAAGTTTCGATCATATTGTTTATTTTGTTCATAGTATCAGGATTAACATGTGACTGAACTGCACAACTACCTATATGATAAGATAAAGCACTTACAGACATAGACAATTTGAACTATTCGTCAATCCATCTTGTTTAAATTTTGTATACGATTAACACAAGAAATTATTTAAAAAAGAAAACTTTAACCGCTAAGGCCGTGTGTGAAATGCATTAAAATAGCGTTAAATTTTATCAAAATTTAAATTTTTGATACCTAAATTTGGAAAAGCCAAATTTTTATCTCGGATAAAATGTAATCCAAATGTTAATCCAATTCATACACGTCTTGAGACGTAATGGTTTGAGTGTTGGAATATCACAAGTACCTACATATAGAAATTGTTGCCCCATTTTAACCACAAAAACTAAAAAAGGTATATAAATTTGTATATATAGGTATAAGTATATAAATTTGAGTGTCATTTTCGTTTTTTATGTACCTACCAAAAATTAACATTTGTAGACAAGTGATATTCCAATCCATAGTTCTACTTAACTACTTTTTGACCCTTTCTGCAGTGCTTAATTGGCCCATTTTTTTCTCTAAATCATCAAAGAACACCTATTCTTATACGTGGAAACGTCAAAACTTAATCTCTTATAAAATTTAATTTCAATCCAATTCAAACACGAACTTACAGACATATTATTCTCTCCGAATTTAAATGAATTCTAACCGCCATATTATTTACTCGAGTAAATTCATTGAATTTATATTACCTATCTGGATTAAAAGCTTTAAATTCAATTAATTTACATCCGGATTTAAGTTTTAATATTGATTAAAAGAGTAAATGCAGTCAGTCAGTTAATGCAGTCATTACATCCAGAATTATTAAATTAAAAAATTTAACTTTATTCAATTCGAAACTTGCATTAAATTCAGTTAATTTAATTGTCTTAAACTTAGTTGTAAAAAGCTTTAATCCACATTTCAACTTGTGAAAAATGTGTCTTGTAAGAACTAAGAGACTAGGTACTTATTCTATTCAAGTGGCTCAACGATGTGATCCCGAAAATAATGCATTTTCTATTGATGTGGGACGCAGTGTATCTTACAAACTTGCCGTGATAGAACTAATCATACAATAAGGTCAAAATCGAATTCAAAGCATCAAAAACTTTGGTTAAAGTACCTTTAATCTGGTCGATTACATCGGAATATTGATTTTATCAATCAATCAGATTTTGTGGAACATGCTAAAAAAATTTTGCAAAAGCATTATATAAAATAGACCTCTGGAGAGTTAAAAATGGTTGCCTATTTGTAAATTTATTTCCGAAGAATATTTTTGGGTAAAAATTTTTGTATTTTATGAAAAAACATTTGATCAGAAAAGTTCAGAACAACACCATTATATCTTCACTTCGGTGTGTACCTGGACCTCAGCCAAAAAAATTCTTCTCGGTCTTATCTTCATTGATCATTAAACCCATCATCACGAACAGTAATGTTGTCACTGTCATAATATTGTCATCATTAAAAGGTGGAGATTCAACGTTAGTTTAGTTTTATCTACGAGAACTGGGCTTTAAGCTAACCAAAATAAAATACACCTAATATTAGTTGAGCTGAAAAGAGAACAGATATTTATTTTATGTCATAAAGGTTGTTGCACATAACATGTGTTCTTTGGGGTTTGTCAATATCGCCGGCGCTTGCGAGTAAATACGAAAAAGATAGGGATTGAATCCCTAATTTCAATAATTTCTAATAAGTAAAGGGTTTCCCAATAGGGATGGGTCGAAGTTGACCGTCTGTGGCGGTTATGTAGTTATGACGGTTTCTCACGGCGAATTACACGATTGTAATAAACCGCAATCAAATAATGCACTCAAAGTCAACATAACGCAAGCCATCGCTCAAATTTAGCCGTATCTATGCGGCAGAGTTTTGATCCTCTCGCATCCGTGCCACCATGCGAAAAAAAAATCACGTTAATACGTCACACACAGCTTGTTTTATTTCATTTTAACATCGACCCGCCCTTATTAGAAAACCCTTTATTTCAGTACTTTCGTTTGAATAATTTTCTTTTAAATGGTTTGACTTTTAAATGTGTCTCTTTTGCAATCATTTTCGTTCTTAAAAGAACGAACAAGAGAAAAAAACTTAAATCACTTTAACTTATTAAAATAATTTAGTGAAAATTTGGTTAAATTCATTTTTATTGGTATCATAATATTATTTTATTATTATTTCTATAAATTAAAAAAAAAAATCAAATCATTCAATTCTTTTCAATTTGATAATAAGGAGTATTTCTCTATTTTTGGATTGCACATTTTTTTAAAAGAAATTCACAAAAAACCACAAATGGAGTTTGCTGCTTTTGATTTTAAGTCGACACATTTAAGTGCAGTGCAAATACACAATTAAGTTTAAAAGCACAAAAATCAACAAGAGTACCGAATAGTTTAAGAATTCGCCAAATAAGGCAAAAACAAAAAAGATTAATGTTTGCAAAACTATTTCAAAAATTGAGAATCTATAAGTAAAAGGTTTCGAAGCGACAATCGGGATTTTGTCATTTGCGATTCTGCCATTTCGATTTTGGTATCCGTGATTTCGGGCATTCTGGAGTTTGTCCATTCGGGATTTCGTACCCAACCCTTCAAAACGATGTTAAAAATGTCGCATTACTTAGAAAATTTAATTCTAAATTTTCAATTTCCGAAGCGGTCCACTAGAACAGTAATTTTCTATCAATTGTTCCTAAATATGTGTTCTGTGATCTCCGTATATACTTAGTTTAGTTTGTTTTAACAATTATTAACAGTACACAATCAATAATCGGTTTTCGTCCCATCAACAAAATCAAACAGCGTCGGTCTTACTTTCCTGTTTTTTGTTATTTTTCTGTATTGAATATAGTACCTACTTTTACAATATCCCATATTTTGATGTATAAACTTCACAAATACATGTTCAAAAGAAGAATATCAGTTTTGAGCAAAATTACGAGTAAATTTTCGTTCGTTCCCAAATGCATATTGTTTTAAACTACAAGTCAATGACAAAATCAATTTTTCATTTCATTAAATAACTTTATTTTCATGAATAAATCTTATATATAACATTATTTTCTTTTATATTTCTTTTCAGGTGTGGTGTGAAACGCCTAAATCACCATGAGTTATTTGCCTCCCCAAAATCGAACCAGTAAGTACATATATACATACCCAACAACTGCTGTATACTTTTTAATTTAACCTAAAACAAACACTCCATCCTATCCGACGACGACGTAGTGTACATTCTCTTTGTGTTAAGAATTTTTCTCATCGTTGCATAATTGATTCCTCTTTCTTTATTTTATCATGAAAATCCATTTGATTTTTTAAAAATTAAAAAAAAATCTCACCCAATTGGTGTTTTAAGAGTTCTAACTTGAGGCTAAAGCCTTGTAAAAAAAAATTCACAGAAAAAAATGATGCAAATTTGGGTCTCTTGAGCAATTGCACACGCCTCAGTGTGTCCCGACCATGCCGTCGTTCCCTGGTCTTTATTTTATTTTACATTTATGTGCCTGTGCATGGAATCTATTTGCTTTCTAACACAAAAAGGCAAAAATTATGCCCAACTTGTGAAAATGTTCCCGCCATAAAAGATTAAGCCCCATTCTGTTCGTTCTTTTTTTTTCAATCATGTACTCATTCTGCGAAAAATGGGCGAACAAACGGACGGATGGGAAAAAATCCTTTTGGCTGAATAAACTTGCTGCAGAAAGATGAATAAAAAAAAAGAGAAAAATTGTGAAAAAAATAAAACAAAGTAAAGCCCCTAAAACAAAAAAAAAGAATTAAACTGCTTGTGCTGTAATAGAAACTAAGTGCTATGTATGTAGCTTACACTGCAGTCGTGCACTTGGTTGAATTAATTCATCTAACACTGTCGCGTCTCGTCACAGTCCTTGTCGTCATCGTCATCATAATTTTCATTTTTTTTTTCATTTTTTTTCTGCATCCTTTATCCTTCTCTCTCGGTGTTTGTGTATTATTCCTTACGATACGATATTTGAGTTAGTGCATTGAGCAATGCGGGAGAGAGTTCTTATGAGAACAGTACCAGCAACAACCCAAGGGGGAGGTTATGAAAATCTCCACCTACTTTTCCCGCTTCCCATTAATTCTGTCGTCGCATGTGTCAAAGGGATTTTGATTGTCAACAAGGATTTTTTCTGCTTTCTATAAATTCGAAAAAAAGTTAAAAAAGAAAAAAAAAAAATGGGAAAAATTGGGTGGCGAGTAGGTGGAAAAAGTTTACGTAAGTTGAGTCCTTCGGCTGAGCCTTTCTGTTGCGTTCCGCAATGTTTACAGAAATATATAAATCCGAAGTGGAATGAATACTTCCCATCACCTTTAGGTACGTTTATATTCCATTTATTTGTATTATAAAAAGGAAATCTCTATGTACATTCGCAATGCTTGCATAATGCATTGCTTGCGGTATTTTTGCGCCATTTCAAATTTACATTTGATTGGTCTTTTTGTTGTTATTGTTGTTTGCTAACGTTATTGTTGTTGTAATTTCACATCCAGATGAATTTAAATGATGCATATAATTCTTATTTGATCTAGATATACTTAAAACATGTCGAGTAATTGTTTCAAACCAAATAATAAAAAAAAATCCAGAAGACACCTGTAGAGAATTTGATGGTATATTTGTGTGTTCTCTTAAAACAAAAACTTTGAAAAATATTTGGCTTGCTCACAAATTCAGAGTCAGTCTTGATTTTATGCCCTAGCAACATGCATTAGATTAACTTTAATGGTTCCAGATAACACAGAACAAAAAACCCAGAGGCAAACATTAATTAAGGTTGAAATCGATGTTCAGGGCGTTCACAGTAACTATAAGTCCATATAATTTTAACAGCATAACCTAAATTTTGATATTTTTTAAATACTAGTATATTGTTGCAATTTGGAATTTATTTTGTTGCCAATATGTTAAATTCATAAGAAAAGGAAAAATATCTAATGTTGTAGATAATAATTTTAGATTCGAAATAGCTTTTAACGGCCTTTAAGTCCTACAAAAATTGGCGCCAAAATAAAATAGTGCTAAGTCTTCTACTTGGCTGATGTATTTCATCAGTAGTATGTAGAATTTGAATTATTAAAAAAAACCTTCTTAGATAGTAATTTTATTTTAAAAATTATGTCATTAAAATTTAAAAAGAATTCAAGTTACCATAACTTCTAGTTGTGGGTGGATATGGCATTCTAGGAAGATAAACCTATTCATTTTAACACAAAAGAATCAAAATCTGAAGAAGCGTGTACTCAGATAGACTAAAGTCCATTTAATTTAACCGTGTTTCAGTTGGAAGATTTGGCAATAAAAAGTCCTTTCTCGGTCCAAAGAAAACGTTATATATTCTCAGATGTCTATTTAAGGACTATTCACATGCGAACGACCAACGAACGACGGATAAAAGAACAAATGGGACTTAAAACACTTAATAAGCTTTAATTCTTCACAAAAACTAGACAAACAGGTAGAAAACTTATTTAAATTAAACTAAAATAAGAGAAATTTGAGAAAATAAGTTGATCGTCACCAGCGTTGCCATAAATGCAGATTTGTTTGCATTTTGCAGACTTTTTGCATTTCGCATATTTCCAAAATCATGAAATCTGCACTGCAGATTTTGTCTGCACTCGTAAAAAAAATTGGATTACTTAAAAACACAAATTGACAACAAAACGAAAATTCGAAATAAACTGCAACCTTCAACACTTAGGGCGAGTTTGTTAAATCTATATCACCACTTTAACAGATTGTAATTAATCTGTTCTTATCAATGAAAATCGGCTGATTAGCGATTTCCATGATTAACAACTCAAATTTTCATTTCCCTAATACAAACATTGGTTAACATGCACATTTGATGATTTACAAGTTGCATTAATCCTTGATTAAAAATAATAAACTGTGAACAAACTGGCCCTTAATGGCATAATGCTTTGCAAAGATTATATTAAAGTAAACAGCAAAAACTGTACAGATTTTAAATTAAACAAAAAACATGCTTGAGGCATTTAATTATACTATGTACAAAAATAATTTAGAAACAATGTGATTTAAAGATGTAAATACAGTAAGGTATAGTTTACGATAATTGATTTATTTACTTATGTTTTTTTGTTTCTTGTTTTTTAATGTATAAACAAAAAATATTTATGAAGCACCTCAATTTTGTGTCTTAAAAATCTGCAATGCAGACTTTTTTCATCGGATTTGCAGATTTCTTTAAACTTTTCATGGCCACACTGGTCGTCACGAACAGATTGCAATTCGCGACGACCAATTGCTTAAATTTCTCCTATTTTAGTATTTAAAACGCAAATTTTAGTATCTTTTTCTGTGCGCTTAAGTTAAGCCCCGAGAATTCTCTGGGATTAGTTGTTGTTGCATTTAACATGTTAATTGTTTAGCACCGACGTCGTTTTTTTCATCTAATTCCCCCCGGGCTTGCAAAAAAACACGGTTAATGTTGAAAATGATTAACTTTATGCTTTACAAAAGTAAATAAAAACTTCCGAGCTTTCAAAGTAAACACTTTAAATACGAACCTAAAATTTGTAAAAAAAAAAAAAAAAAAAAAAACTCGAGCGGATATTACTTTTCAACCGTGCAACCATTTTAAGCCCAATAGAGTAACGGCGATTACTTTATATACACATATATATTTTTTTCTAGATAAAGTCATTGAAATTCACAAATTTTTTTTAATTTTAAATAAATTTGTGAAGCTGAGTGAATGTTATTAAAGCGCTGAAGCTTGTAAAATCATCCAACAAGTCCCAAAAGTGTACAAATATTTACTATCCAAGGTACAACATCCAGTACAGTACTCTTACGCACTACATTGAAGTATCATGTTCACATGAAAGCAAAATGCACTCACTCATGAAATACTCACCGACATCAACATACGATTCCAATAAAAAAAAAAAAACAAACAATCTCCAATGCGGTTACAAAATTATTTCAAACTGCATTACTTCCATAATATATGAGTATATACATATGTATTTATGTGCAGAGAATCTCAAAAGTATATAAAACTGTAATTATTGTAATGCGTCTGATAAAAAAAGAAAACACATAACCCCTCCATCGACATAGTACACTAGCGGTAGCTTTGCACTTTTAATGGAACCCATCTTTAGAAGAGTAATATTCTCAAGTGGTACGATTTACAGTCGAATACATTTTCTACTCTACAAGCTCTCATCGATTTATTGTTGTCGTGTTCCTTTTTATTTTATTTTTTGTATTCCTATAGAATCGTCTTATATTGTAGACTTTCCTTTAATAATGTTTTTTGGTTTTTTCGCCTTTCAGTGCCGCATAATCAATACAATCCACCGGACTTACCAATGGTATCGTCTAAGGAGCAAACGCTTATGTGGCAACAAAACTCATATTTGAGTGATTCCGGTATCCATTCGGGTGCAGTCACGCAAGTGCCCTCTTTGAGTGGCAAGGAAGATGAAGAAATGGAAGGTGACCCACTGATGTTTGATCTGGACCAGGGTTTTCCTCAGAACTTCACCCAAGATCAAGTTGACGATATGAATCAGCAATTGAGCCAGACACGTTCACAGCGTGTGCGAGCAGCAATGTTCCCTGAGACACTTGAAGAAGGTATTGAGATCCCATCGACCCAGTTCGATCCGCAACAACCCACAGCTGTTCAGCGTTTATCTGAACCGTCGCAAATGCTTAAACATGCCGTGGTCAATCTTATTAATTACCAGGATGACGCTGAACTTGCTACCCGAGCAATTCCCGAACTCATCAAACTTTTGAATGATGAAGATCAAGTCGTTGTCTCGCAGGCAGCTATGATGGTCCATCAATTGTCGAAGAAGGAAGCTTCTCGTCACGCCATCATGAACAGTCCCCAAATGGTGGCTGCTCTAGTTCGCGCCATTTCCAACAGCAACGATCTGGAGACAACCAAGGGAGCCGTAGGAACCCTACACAATTTGTCACACCATCGACAAGGTTTATTGGCCATCTTCAAGAGCGGTGGCATTCCAGCACTGGTCAAGTTACTCTCTTCGCCTGTTGAATCTGTTCTCTTTTATGCCATTACCACTTTGCACAATTTGCTTCTGCACCAGGACGGCTCAAAAATGGCCGTGCGTCTGGCTGGAGGTCTCCAGAAGATGGTCACCCTGTTGCAGCGTAACAATGTGAAATTCTTAGCCATTGTCACTGATTGCTTGCAAATTCTGGCTTATGGCAATCAAGAGAGCAAGTTGATAATTTTGGCTTCCGGTGGACCCAATGAGTTAGTTCGCATAATGCGTTCATATGACTACGAGAAACTCTTGTGGACAACATCGCGAGTGTTGAAGGTATTGTCTGTCTGTTCAAGCAATAAACCGGCTATCGTTGATGCTGGCGGCATGCAAGCTCTAGCCATGCATTTGGGCAATCCATCACAGCGATTGGTGCAGAATTGTCTCTGGACTCTGCGAAATTTGTCCGACGCAGCAACCAAAGTTGAAGGGCTAGAGGCGCTTCTGCAGAGCTTGGTTCAAGTTTTGGCTTCCACAGATGTTAATGTTGTTACTTGCGCAGCTGGCATTCTCTCCAACTTGACTTGCAACAACCAACGTAACAAGGCAACTGTCTGCCAAGTGGGTGGAGTCGATGCACTTGTTCGTACGATCATCAATGCAGGTGACCGTGAAGAAATCACTGAGCCTGCAGTATGTGCTCTACGTCATTTGACTTCGCGCCACGTTGACTCCGAGCTAGCACAGAATGCAGTTCGTTTGAATTATGGATTATCAGTTATTGTTAAGCTGTTGCATCCACCATCCCGTTGGCCGCTGATTAAGGCAGTTATTGGTTTGATTCGTAATCTGGCACTTTGTCCAGCAAATCATGCACCGTTGCGTGAGCACGGTGCCATACACCATTTGGTTAGACTCCTAATGAGGGCTTTCCAAGACACCGAAAGGGTAAATAGATAAATGTTATTTTTTCAGTGAAAATTCTTTATTTGTTTACTTTCCTATTTGCAGCAACGTTCTTCGGTTGCAAGCACAGGTTCTCAGCAACCGAGTGCATACGCTGATGGTGTACGCATGGAGGAGATTGTTGAAGGCACTGTTGGTGCATTACATATTCTCGCTAGAGAATCACATAATAGAGCACTTATTCGCCAGCAGGCGGTTATTCCGATCTTTGTTCGCTTGTTATTCAACGAAATTGAAAATATTCAGGTGAGTTATGATAAAAGAAAAGATAACCTTTCTTAAAATTTGATTTTTTATTTAAAATTAAAAGCGCGTTGCTGCTGGAGTACTTTGTGAGTTGGCTGCTGATAAAGAGGGAGCAGAGATAATCGAGCAAGAAGGTGCCACTGGACCTTTAACCGATTTATTGCATTCAAGAAATGAAGGCGTAGCTACATACGCTGCAGCCGTTCTATTCCGGATGAGCGAAGACAAACCACAAGATTACAAGAAACGTTTGTCTATTGAGCTAACAAATTCTCTTCTAAGGGAAGATAACAACATATGGGGCAATGCTGATCTCGGAATGGGACCAGACTTACAGGTATATTAATTGTTGTCTCAATCAAAATTTAAAAAAAATACTACACTTATTAAGAAATAGTATAGAAAAATAAATAGAAATGTCAGTGCATTAGAAAAGTAGGAAACTATATATCCCCTCCTCGTCGCTAGAATGTATCTCTATATTGGCTTGTTTACTCCCTGTAAACACAGAAGCAAACGTTCATGATATAAGATGTGGGTCGGTAGTTTAAATATTTATTTAAAAGTTGCTTTTTTATCAGCAGGGTTCCTTGTTTTAACTCCATTTTATTCCGCAAACTATAAGTGCACATCAACCAAAATTTTAAACTCGTTTTTTATGTCACAATTGGATGCACACAAATGAAAAATTTAATGTGGTGGCACTTATCGAGCATATTTATATATCACTTCGAGGCTTCACAGGGTATAATTTTTGGAAATGACTTAAAACTAGTCACTAGTTATGTTTAGACTGTAATTTTTATGCAGGCCCTCCTCCTGTGGGCGTACTTCGGGCACGAATTGCGTTGAGCATTTGAAACTTTAAATGGCGATAAACTGTTATAAGTTTTATAAATTGGCATTCCTTTCGCCTCTATAATTTTAAAGGACGCGACCAAAGACATGCCAGTTTGTAACAGTTTTGACAGTTTACAGCTATTAAAGTACCAAAAGTATGCCCTCCGACGGAGTGCCTTGGCTCTGCGGCTGCTCATAAGCAGTACCCTACACTTTTGTTTCAAATTGGCATGTCTTAAGTCACTTCCAATTTTTAAATGCATAAATTTGACAAATGTAATTTCCAATTAATCCTTAAAATGCAAATTGCGCAAGTTTTCTAGTACATTACGCGCTTAAAATTCAGTTATTCTTATATACATACCATGATATAAAAGAATATTCAAATTAGCTTCGCATTTACTTGCGATTTTGAAAATGGTTTGAATAAAACAACAACAACTTCAGTCTGCTACCAATAAGTTTAGAGCTGAAGTTATAGCTGTTTCATTTCTTCATTCCGATCATCATGTTTATTTTTATTAAAACACTTTTTCCGTCACTGATTGAATTTAAAAATAACGGACTGAGGAGTTTTCCGGACGAAATTTCTTTTTTTTTTCAAACAAAACGAAATAAAAGCGTGCATTTGATCGCCCAAAATGATATTTCGAACACAGGAATGGTTAAGAGTGTAAGTGACTAGGCCCTGGTTTCGCACCAATGTTTTAAATAATTTAAAAATACAATGTCATTACATTTGTCAAAGCCAAATTATGTGTAAAACCTAGGTAAAGCTTTTCACAGTAGTCTGTTAATAGTAAACTAAGTAACTAGCAAATAAGTTATGATTTTAATATTTTAGTTTAAATATTTTTATTTGTTGTATCATTTTTTATTTATGAATATTTTTTTGTTTTTTCTTTTTATTTTATTTTTATGTTGGAAACAAAATTTTCTCCACGATTTTTAACAACTACCACAAATTATTATATATACAAAAAAATAATCTCCCTTCTCTCTGCACCTGTATTATTCGGGCTTTGACATTAAATTCACAACAACAACAAACCATAAAATGCAAAACACAAAATAAATATAATAACTAATTCGTTATTGTTGTTGACGGGAAAAACTATCACTTCTACTGACTAATTCAATAAAAATACATAAAATAGGATATGCTTGGACCAGAACAAGCATATGAGGGCTTGTATGGGCAAGGCCCTCCGAGCGTACACAGCTCACATGGAGGTCGAGCATTTCAACAAGGTACGTACCAAAGAAACGAGTTGCATGTCATCTCACTAGTTTGAATATTAATCATTAATTTTACATACATAAAAAAAAAACTAAACAAAAAAGTTTCGAAATAAGATCATTTATAAAAAAAGATAAAACATTTTCACGAAACTACCACTATTCTCAAACCATTAACATATTTTTACTAATATAATAAAAAACAATCAAACGATGCACTTAAAAAAATATATATAGTTAAATTACCACACACACATTGCACTACTGTTTTTGAGAGAACAATAACTTAAATTTTTTTAGACAAAAACAAAGTACTAAACGTAAGTTGGTCTAAAAAATCAAATCAAAACTTTACTGCACATACTAAATCAAATGCAGTCAAAACAAAAGTTTAACGTTTATTTTTGTTGTTCACTCCCACTTTATAATCAATCACCCACCCCATAATTAATAATAATTATATGCTCACACGTTAATGTAGGATATTTTGTGAAGAAATGACATTGAGTTAAATAATGAATGTTGTCAGCATAATACAAATAAATATTTCCCTCTTCTTTATTTTATATCAAAACACTTCATCGAAATTTATGACAAAAGAACTACCTGTTATTATTATTGGCGACGACACGATGAACAACTACGATGAATATTACTATCGTATGGTTGAATAGCAAACTAAACAAAAAATATATAAAGATAATTAAGTAACACAAATACGACTACATATTTGGAAACATACACAACTCACTTCAGAAAGAGAGAAGATTTAAATATAAAGAAAATCTCTCGATTGGCTGAAAATAAAATTGTCTTTTCCTGACAGGTATTCCAGAAAGTCTAAACAAATTACAAAAAGTCGAAAACACTTAACACGAAAATGCACACACATGTAATTTAAAGATTCGGTACTGATAGCATATTTGTGTAGACTTTGGGGTAGGTTTGGAAAAAAAAGAAAGACTATGAATCTGTGAATTGGAACACCTAAGTTTTTTTTTAATATTGTTATAATCAAACAAGAAATGTTTTTCCTTGCTTATTTGCACACATAATCGATTTTATTTATTTTTCTTAAAATAAAATTATCAAAGTAAGAAAATAGCAATGAATTACAATGTGTAGCTTAGTGCGTTAACCTTTCGAACTGTTTCCAAACATCAAGTACTTTTATTTGTTATTATTTCACATAGCCAACACTCAATTGCGATGAGTGTGTGCGTGTAACATAGAACAAGTTGCATTTATGAGATATAAAATATCACGCTGAAAATTAACCTTGTGGTACATCTGAGGATGTTCACGGCTGGTCTATAAATTGATTGTTGTGAATATCCTCGAGGACACTTTTGCTTTATTTAATTTTGATTACTCATAGATATTTTTACCTATTGGTTTTAATAATATGCATTATATTCCAAAAATGCATTATTTTGCAAAAAAATATGTTTCATTTTTATCCGATTTGTGCCAGAATTAAAATTCTGGTTCTGAAAAAAAGAGAAAATGCTTCTGGATTTGATTTCTACTTTGACTTTGCTGGTTTGAATTTTGGATTATAATCTGATAGCATCTGCTGAAGATTTTCTGTTTATGCAAATTCACCCGGATACAATTTTTCTCAAAAACAAATTTATGATGGCAATAAAAAAAATTGACTTAAATGTTCCAATTTCAAATGATTTTTGTTAAAAATAAATAACACAAACACAATGCACAGTACAAAGCTAGTTCTTTACCCCTTAAATATATAAATTATTAAGTAGTTCACCCTTCCAATATTATAAAATTTGCAGATTGCCCTCTGTATTATTAAAAATCGTTGAAATTTTCATTATCATTACGTTTACATTATTAATTCATCTTGATTAATTACTTTTACTTTTTCGTTCATTGCAATGTTGATTTTATTCTTGTTTTGTTTGTATTATTTTTGTATAAAAATCATATCAATTTATATTAAGCGTAGGTGATTTTTTTGTTTATTTGTTATGCTTTACTCTCGCAGAATCATCATCTCAACGACCACCCCTTTTCATCATTCAATACAAAAAACTATTAAACCATTTATTGAAGTAGATTCAAATATGTCACCAAAGTCATTTAGCTGAGTTTATTTTCTTTGTTTTGTAATTTAAAAAAAAAATAATAATTAAAATTCTTCCAGTCTAATCTGCAACCAAAACGAACGAATTTAACTAATAAATACGTTTTTATCTTCTTTTTTCTGTCTCTCCATTGGATTTTTCGTTTTAATTTGTTTTCTAATTATAATTATAGCTAAGCCAGCCTAACATATATCATCACTAAAACATAATTCAAAAGTTTGTTCAACTGATTAAATAAATTTTTGGACAAAAAAAAAATAAACAAAAACCGAATTTTTAGTAATATTAAAACAAAAATTAAAATTTAAAAATTAAAAAAAAAAAGAAAAGAAAAAGTATAAAAAAAATTATATAATTTTAATTTTGTGTAGGAGATAAAAAAAATATTATTATCGTCTTAAAGATAATATAATTGATGAAAACAGTATTTATCTTAGCTTAAGAAAAAAAAAAATGTAACAAAACAAAAAAAACAGCACTTACGAAACATGAACTTCACCGATCTCCTCCTTCTCGACTTCTATCATTTTGAAAAGAATGACAAGCAAAGCAAAACGGCGTACAATAGGTGATTACCAACAAAAATCTATTTATCTTGTACAAAATTTGTTATATTCTTAGATATAATTTTATTTTGTTTTGCTTAGATCATCAAAATTTTACGTTTTATATTTTTAAAGCTAGATTTCTTTTGAAATTGTATATTTTTTTTTTTAATTATCCTTTACGGATTATAATTTAATTTATTAAGTCAGTAAAAATTTATTTATTTTGTTCTGTTTTTACCTCCCAATTGCTAATTTATTAATTGTGTAGAAGTGTTGCTTTATATTGTTTTTATTTGTAAATTAAATAATGATCAAACTTGCTATGTATTGTTATAGTGAGCTTTTAAACGCATTTTGCATGGTTTTAGAGTGTGTTTATTTCTGAAACTATTTAATTTGTAAACACATTTGTTTTGTTTTATAAATATGCTAAGTGGTTTCAAGCGTTGACTCTTGCACTTAACTGAAGTAATTTTCAGACAAAATTTAAATTTAAGTTAATTTAGGAAGACATATGACTCATTACACAGGGATTTATTTTTCCAAAGAAGTTTCCTTCGGATACCAATTTAAAAGTTAAAAAACAAAAACCTTTTTCAGCTATATTTTGGGTTATGTAGGTACTCACAAAATATACTGTCTCCAAAATACTCGTTACAAAAAAGTACTAATCTTCCTCTTCTATATACATTTTTGACGTCTCCAATCCTTTCATTCCTCTTCGTGAAAAAGTAACTCATGGGTTCTTCAAAAACGTATTCAGCCCTATCATGAATTTCATCGTAATCGGAAACTTTTCCGAATCCCGAAATAAACTATATCCGAATCCGTTCGTAATGACTATTTTTATGAGATTTTCCACTACGTAACAAGTAACAAGATTCGTAACAAGTTTCCGATTACGATGGAATTCTTGATAGGGCTGATTACTTTTCACAAGTAATCCGACCAAACAAAAAAATTCCAAAACCGCTGCATTATTTTTGTTTCAGGGCAAATTTACGGCAGTTAATTAATGTCGATTTGTCTTTGAATAAAATATAACATTCAAACATTAATTAAAAACATTTTTAGGTGCGAAATATTTTCAAAGATCTTCGAAGATCTTCACGTGTTTGTTGAATAATCTTAGAATAAAAAAAAACAAGTGGCAAGCAAGGAGTAATGAAAAAATGTGATCCTTCCTCCATGTTCTTATATACTGATACTATTGACCAAAGGTCAATTTCTTGTTGTTTAGAAATAAGGATTTTTACTTGACTTGTTCCGATGGCTTGATAAATCTACATAGTGGTTATTCATTTATTTGGGATGCCGATGACTTATATACATAGTTCCACTTTGGCTATGTTGTGGTATACGAATTTAAACTCTATAAATTAGTATCATGATGGGAATTATAATTCAGGAAACGTTTTCATAGCCTGCCTAGGCACAATTTCCAATAAATATCCCAAAAAATTGTAGGTTCTATGAAAACTTGTTTTTTGTCTTTATAGAACTTTAGTCTCTAATTAGCACTTTGTCAAATTGTCAAAAATGTCAGATTTGTACAGATTTTTACAAAGAAAAAACTACCAAAACTATATCGTTCATGTTATTTCATGAGTTAAGTGTTTATCTTGGGGATGCAATTTAAATTCTTTACCATCAACAACCCTTCATATCAATAATATTTTTATCTTTTCTCTACTAATTAATAGTAAAAGACTACTCGCTCATTAAAACAATTAATTTACTTTAAATTCAACATGCATGTACCTTTTTGAATTCAAATATTTATTTCAACTTATATGAATGTAAAATATCTTAAATTTATACAAATTTCCGTTGCTCATGTGTGTGCATATTATTTTTTTTTGTATTAAACTCATGAATGATATTATTTTACATACATATTTTAAGCAAACGTCTTAATTTTTTTTATAAATATTTGTGTGATGTATTTTTGTTTTGATTGTGAAAAATTGAATTTTTCATTATACATACTCGTAACTCACAGAAATTCGTTCCCAAGTCGGAGATGTCGTTTGAGTAATATGTAACTTTAGGTTCATTACACTGTAGAAGTAATGACAAAAATGCTTTGTTTTTTTACAAATAAAAAAAATTGAAACACATTTCCTGCCCAAGGCTATCAGGAATTTTTCATTTATGAGTATCATTCCCCTACGCCTACTTCCTCATGTGAACGAAAACTGTCGAGTACTTGTTGTAAGAGACAAACAATTACATAATTGCAAACAAAAAAGTCAACTGAAAATAAAATATTTCTGTTTTCTTTTTCTGACTCCTTTTCTTTTCTTTTTCTCTCTGTGTATGAAAATTTAATTACAAACAGGATATGATACTCTACCAATAGATTCGATGCAAGGTCTGGAGATAAGCAGCCCAGTCGGAGCTACACCTGGTGGTGCACCCACCTCGCCCTATTCAATGGACATGGACGTTGGTGAGATTGGAGCTGGAGAGTTGAACTTTGATTTGGACGCTATGCCAACTCCACCAAATGACAACAACAATTTGGCTGCTTGGTACGACACTGATTGTTGAATTTAAAAATTTAAAAACAGAAAACAGACAGAGAAACATTAATTAAAATTATAAAATTAAAAAAAACATTTATATATTTCATATTTTAATCATTATTATACATTATGTTTTAGATGTATTCAAATTTTTATCTAAAGATTTTTTTCTTTTGTTCTATTTTATAAGAAAATTGATACGAAAAACGAAACTTATATTAACACATGCAATCTTGAATAAAAAAGTATTTTTTTTTGTCAATTAGTATTAAAAATTTGTTTTTATTTTTCTTTTTTTTTTCTTTTACCAGGAGTTTAGTTAAAATTTGAGTTCATTTTCATATACTAGTCTCGATGTGGAATCCAATGATTTATATTTCCTAGGTGTCATTTTAAGAGGTAATATTAAAACCAAGTTGAAAAAGATTTTAAATATTTCGTAGGTATTTCTGTCAATCGTGCCTTTTTGTCCGAGTCAATGTTGTTGAGAGTTCATTTACTTGGTTTGTCCTCTTTTCGTTTTATAAAAAATTCTCGTCGACATCAAAAGAGTTTGGTGACGTAATTTGACGGAACAGCGAGATTTCATCATGGTCATGGCAACGAGATTCGCAGGAATGCAAAGATAAGACATAGCTCTAAAAAGTTCGTAGCTTTTAACGCTATCATGGGCGAGTTTAAAGTCTTTAAATAGCAAGTGTTGATCTGTAATACCTTCGCATTTACTAAATCTGATCAACGCACGCACGGTTGAATTTCTTCGCCTAAAACCACACTGATAGGGGTGATCAGGTTTTTGGCAAAACGCCTTAAGCAGACAAATTTGCTATGCAACCTTTGAAATACATACTTATCCTTCGTAACTTCTGGGGTACATTATACGGAGGTATTTTCATCACATCAAATTTTACAGATAAGTTGTTGTGTGCTCCTAAGCAAGTCATCTCCCTTAGATTTCCCCTATTCTTAATCTGGAGGACGATAATGTTTTATACAATTGCCCAAGTTGAATATTTGTCTGTCTTGCAAAGGTAAAAATTGTGTACTTTACAGATCATCGGAGCCGACTGCGTATCTACTACTCCATTCTCACTTAATCTTGGAAGGACATCAGTTTAAATTAACCGAGATTTTAAACTGGGGGTAAGAAACACAATAAATTTAGAAAATAAGTAAATGGCGCGCAATCTTTTCTTATCTTATCTTAAACTCATCGCCGTTTAAAGTAAATATGAACATAAATATATTCTTACCTTAATATGTATACATAGTTTGATTTTAAATATGGTCATAATATTGTGACATTTAACAAAAAAATGATTCATTTGTCTTATCATTCTTTGACCATTCTTTACTTACGTTTCGTAATTCGAAGTATATTAAAAATAATGATTAAGTCATACTCGCAATAGATTAAATAACGCCCGATTTTTGTCCTGGGGTTTACTCTACAATTTTTGGATATAATCTTCTGTTGCTTTATAATCTATACATATTATAAAATGAAGTCCCTAGCGTCTTAAATTTTTTCCGGGCAAAGCCGGGCCGAGTAATAAGTAATTAAAATATAATTATTGGCTTTCATTTAAGAGATGTATTTTCGTTATTCACTTTATTTTTTTCTGTTTTATATACATATATTTAAATTCCCAAAGAAAAATAAACTTAAATTAATTAAGGCTACAGGGTATGTATTATTAAAATTAAATATAAGACTTTCTTAATAGAAAACCAAACATACGTATAAGAATGAAACAAAAATTAATTATACTTCTGTTTATTATTTATAATTTTATTTTGTATGAGATAATTTCTATTGTTTGAATTCAATGTGTGTTTAAAACAACATAAAAATCATAAATCTTTTATAAAACAAAATTGTTTAACTTATCAGCAATGCACTATATTTAAAACTAATGTTTAACAACACAAACAAAAAAAATAATAAAAAAATACGAAAAGATCTCTCACATAGCGAGAGATTTACTTTATATATACTCTATAGCAAAATACTTTGTAAGTGTTAAATTTTAAATGGTTCATTAAAGCAAAATACTTAAAAATAACAACAACTAAAAATATAAAACAAAAACTGTTTGTTATAAAACAAAATAACCATTATCACCAACCTCGACACATGAAATCATCGTTTAAACAAATTATTTTCATTTTTATCGTGAGTTCTGTTAAGATATTCTTAACTTATATGCAAAAACATATAAGTAGTATATGTATTACCTTTTTAATCATAATTTAAAGAAAAAAAAAACATAAACGGCATGAGAATAAACACTTAAAAGTCAAATAGGTACTTTTTATGTACATTATGCAATTTTGTGTCGAAAGATGAATTTTTGTACAAGAAGACGAAAACAAATTTAAATGAATGCTAGCAAAATAAAAAAAAACTACTTGTTAACATTCAAAAATAAAACAAAATTATAATGAAAACGTAATAGCATAGTTTGCTATTTTTAAATATTATTGTTAAGAAGCCGAAGAAAAACATTTTCCAATTTACACAAAAGAACTATTATCTACAAAAGAGGAAACTATACATAATTTCAATAAAGGAAAACGTTTACCAAATACTAATATGTTTTAGTTATTTTTTTTAATGTGTAATCGCCTATGGTCTCGATATGGGGAAAATGAAAATATAGGTAAATTTAGCGGAAGTGGTCGTAAATAAAGAGGAAATGTAACGGTCGTACATATGGGTAAGAATACTGGGTTATCGAATACACGAACCGGGTAAATAAAAATATTTGACAATTATTTCAATTGAAATTTGAATTTAATTTTGTTTGTGCATTTTTTATGTGAGAAATCTTATTGAACCCACAATACTTCCTCGTGATGTAATTAGAAAAATTTCGTAGGAGAATAAACATAGATGAAGAAAAAAAAATTACCGCAGGACGTCGCGGTCGGTCGTTCTGCAAACATTCGATAGCATTGGCTTCTCTTTTTTGTATAGGCCATAGGGCAATAGAAAATGATTTCTTTTAAATATGAAAACGATCAAGTTTTATGTTATTTCTTTAAAACTCTATTACTTTAATGATCATTTACCGCCATATTATTCACTCGATACATCCAGATTATAACTTTAATTCAGATGTAAATCGTCAAACTCAAAGTAAATACATCCGTATTTAAATTGTAATGTGGATCTATAGAGTGAATAATATGGGCGTTAGGGTTAGGATTATAATTTTGATTGATTATGAGAATTTGAAACTGGAATTTGTACTAAAAACTAAAAAGTGGCAACACTGCACTTTTAAAATATTTTTAGTTGAAAGAAAGTGAAACCTGAAAAAGATCAAGGAAAGGAGACATTCGAAAAAAATCAATAAAGGAAAAATCACATTAAATTTGTTCTTAAAACGTTAAATTTCCTCTCAAAATGCAAAATCGGAAAAAAAGAGCAGTATTAAATTCAGGCCCTAAATTTTTTTTCAAAAATAAAACGAAAAATCAAATAATGCCCAAAAAATGATATTGGACTAGGTTATACATTCGAGCTTTATTTATTGATTCAATGAAAAAAATGAAATAAGACCTCAAAATTTGGAGATAAATTAATTTGTTTTTATTATTTCCTGGGGCCTGATATCGTTTCGAATAAACGCTGAGATATAAACCCATACAAAGTGGTAAAGTCTGGTATAATAAATTGTTTACCAAATGCAAAGTCGGGAATGGATAACAAAACATTTTGGAGTGTATTGCCGTTTTTTACTATCTGTCGTCGTCATTATCATCGCCGCCTAAAAATATTGTAACGAAAACACCCAACGAACAAACCTAAGATCAACAATGCCAAATTAAAAGATTCTTTCTGATTGGTCAACCAATAGGAAATACCCTTCTATCGACAAAATTACAAAAACTCAAAAGGCTGACTGTGTATGGAAAAAGGTGGAAGGCAGCGGTCGCAATTTAGCCGTGGAAAAATCACAAATTTTTAAACGTAATACAAAATTTATAACAAATACATTAATAAAGTAATTCATGAAAAATTCACTAAATAAATTGCCGAGTTTTTATTCAATGTTTTTTCGCCACAGTAACAATTTTAAAAATTTTGTGTTTAGAAATTAAAACTACAAACGTGTGCGCCGCTGCCTTCGAATTAAAAGTCAATCAAAACCATCGCCATCCAATTGAATTGGAACTAAACCAAAAGCTTTAATTGCCAATCAAGATCGTACTTGGGAAGTTTTGTTGAAAAGCTGATGTTAAGTGTCGCCATCCATGCCACAAAGGAAATAAAAACGCTATCAGATCAAGTCGCTGCAGCCAACAAGCTGCAGCAAATCTGTAAGTATCTATTGCACAAATTCATCAAGAAAAGATTATTGCCCAAACTCTTTATAGAGCGTGCCGAGCTGCAATACACTATAATTGGTGCATTCATTGCCCGGATATTCACTGGTATCGATTGGTTCTCCTTTGGCCGAGTTCGTGTCGTAGCAAGTCGATACAAAGGGACTACGCATTAGAACGGCATATGCCTATAGGAAACAACGGTGCTCACGACTGAAACGTGGCAATAACAACAACAATTACCGCCAGTTAACAGTGCCTTGATGCACAAACAGTTGCAAATTTATCAAGTGGATTATATGCCAGCCGCCACGAGTCAAATTTTAAAATAGTATTACACCGGACACTTAAGTAGTCCACGGATTTGTTTCCTGAAAATAAAGTTGCTAGTTTGGATTGCTATTAAAATAATTAAGTTCCCAGTTAGGTATACTTGCTGCTCGGAATTTGCCACGAAATTATTTAAGTTCCCTACTGGAATAATTGTTGAAGTACTGTGTGTATTTTTCCAACTCGGATTTCATCATTGACAAGGAAAGGCTACCGACCAGTGGATGCTCATCGTTGGATAAAAAACAGATAAGCCAAAACTGCAGCAGTAAATTTAGTGAACGAAAATTGAAATTAAAATATAACTTGCCAGGATTCCCAATAAAGGGAAACCCGAGTACAGTTTATGCCGTCACCGCCTCGCAGCAGTAACAGGTCCAACCGAGGCAAGCCCCCCTCACGTTTTGGTGCTACGCTAAGGGACAAAATGGATAGGCCACAACAGCAGCCAGCGCAGTCAGTGCAACCACCATCAGTGCAACCACCACCAGTACAACCGCCACCCGTGCAACAGCAGCCAGCACAGTCAGTGCAACCGCCAACGCCAGTACACTAGCAACAATCAAGTTGAGACACAACGCCTAAGGGAAACAATAGATCAGCAGACTGGAGGACAGCTTCTTAATATGAATATAGTTGAAGCCGGCCACATAGAAGACATCCAGTCAACAACATCGCAGATAACAACAGCACCAACACGAACGTTGCAGCCATTTAAAAAATTGTATGATTTGCCAAATTTTAATGGAAAACCGGAAGAGTGGCCCCTATTTTTGGCCACCTTTGAAGAAACCACTGCCAACTTTGGATATTCTGCGATGGAAAATACGATACGTCTACAGAGATGTCTTCAAGGAGAGGCTAAAGAAGCTGTTTTAGCATTACTGATTCATCCCAACAATGTGACACAAGTCATAGAAACATTAACCTTTCGATTTGGCCGTCCGGAGTTGATGGTGAGAACTCAACTCAACAAGGTGCAAATATTTCCGGCTATTAGCGAGGCTCGTATCGAAAGCCTTATTCCGTTTGCAACCATGGTTGAAAATGTTGTTGCTTTTCTGTCATCGGCAAAATGCGAACACCACTTGTCTAATCCAATGCTTTTGGAAGAACTAGTTATGAAGTTGCCGTCGTCAAGAAGGTTCGAGTGGGCTAAGAAAGCACTGGAAATTTCAACATATGTGACAATCAAAGATTTTGCGACATGGTTGAATGAACAGGCGAGAATAATACAGCTGATGCCACAGTCAAGTGCTCCTGGAACTGCAAGAAGTCAGACATTTCATCCAAAAAGAATGATGCATACCAATGAGAAGAATGAGATATCGTCAAAGGATTTCGTAAAGGCACGGTGTGTAGGTTGTGGAGGCAATCACCAGCTGATGGATTGTGATTCCTTTCGAAATTCATCCAACAACGACCGATGGAAGTTAGTCAAAGATAAACATCTATGCTTTTCGTGTATGAAAACAGGCCATGGAACAGCAACATGCCGAACAAAAAGGAAGTGCAAGGTGAGTGGTTGTGGTAAATTTCACAACAAACTTCTTCACGGAACCACAAACCCGCCGCCAACAAGGACAGCTGTAAACAATTCATCATTAACAGAATCTCAACCAGAAGCCGGAGCTGATCAGTCATCGATTCGCATGCACACCTGTCAAACACAAGTCACTGATGGACAATTATTTCGAATTGTGCCAGTAAAACTGTCAGGTCCAAGAGGTGACATAGAAACGTACGCGATGTTCGACGAAGGTTCATCAATCACTATTTTGGAGGAAACAGTGGCAGACAAGCTAGGACTTAAGGGCCAATCACAACCATTAACTTTACAGTGGTATGGGACTCAAGTTGTGACTGAACCGTCACGAAAGGTTGCCTTTGAGGTTAAAGGGGTCGGTGAAGGTGACGTTAGTTTTGCGGTGAGAAACGTAAGGACAATTAAAGATTTGAGTTTGCCCAGCCAATCATTCAACAAAATTAATTATGAACACCTGAAAGATGTTCCGGTGAGGGACTACAGTGATGCAAAACCGGTACTTATGATTGGTTTGGATAATTGCCATCTGGGAGTCGCCAGAGAAGTCAAGGAGGATAAAAAGGATAACAGAATCATTGCTGCTCGTACCAAGCTAGGATGGGTAGCCTATGGGCCCCAACATGGTAATAATGCCAATTTGCCGGTGGTAATGCACATAAGAGAAAGGGAGACACTCAGACAGCTAGATCAATTGGTGGATGAATATTTAATGTTGGAAAGTCTTGGTGTGCAAAAAACAGAAGCAGTTTTAGAATCCAGTGATGACATAAGAGCCAGAGAAATGCTAGAAAAATTAACGAGGCGTGTAGGAAACCGGTTCGAAACAGGTCTATTGTGGCGACAAGATAATATTGTCCTGCCAGACAGCTTTAAGATGGCTATGAGACGCCTTCATAACATAGAGGCAAAAATGAAAAAAGACCCAGAGTTTGCCTCACAATACAAGGCTCAAATGAAAAGCTATATGGAGAAAAATTATGCCAGACAACTAGATCCTGAGGAAGTCCACTCTAGCAACAACCAAATATGGTATTTGCCACATTTTGGCGTAACCAACCATCACAAGCCAGGAAAAATAAGGATAGTTTTTGACGCCGCCGCGGAAGTTGAAGAGATCTCTCTTAATTCACTGCTACTCAAAGGGCCAGAACAAGCCAAGCCGCTCTTATCAGTGTTGTTCCAGTTTCGTCAAGGAGTAGTTGGTGTTGTCGCAGATATACAAGAGATGTTCTCACAAGTCAAGATTCGTCCAGCTGATCAGGTGTCACAAAGATTTTTGTGGAGAAATGGTGAGATAGACCAGCCTGTTAAAACGTACGCCATGACGTCAATGATTTTTGGAGCTGCTTGCTCGCCGTGTTCTGCGGAATACATCAAAAACAAAAACGCCAAGGAATTCGAGAAGGAGTTGCCGGAAGCTGTCAGAAGAATAATTGATAACCATTATGTGGATGATTATGTTTGCAGCTTTAAAAGCGAGGCCGAAGCTGAACGGATTAGTATGGAAGTACAACAGGTTCATGCGGAGGGTGGATTTAGGCTTCGTAGCTTTCTAAGTAATAAGAAAATAATACAAAGTAAACTTAATGGTTCTTCCTGCCCACGTCTATCATCAGTCAACCTGGAGTCGAACAAAGAAGTGGAGAAAGTACTGGGAATGTATTGGGACACCGAAGACGATACCTTTCGATTTCAACTCAAGTTCCATAAAATAGCAAAAGACGTTCTAGAAGCAGAGAAGCCACCAACAAAAAGAGAAATGTTAAGCATAGTAATGTCGGTATTTGACCCATACGGGTTTTTAGCAGACTTTCTCATTTTCTCTAAGATACTTTTACAGAACACCTGGAAAACTGGTATGGGATGGGATGATCCATTGCCATACAATATTTACTGTCAATGGAAACTGTGGTGGAAAGAAGTTGCAAACGTTACACGATTCCACATAAATCGATGTTACTCTCAAAATATCCAACATGCACGCGCAATCGAATTACACATATTCACAGATGCCAGTGAAAGTGCTTTCGCAGCAGTTGGGTACTTTCGTATCCTGTATGAAAATTCAGTCGATATTGCCTTCGCCTTCGGAAAAACAAGATGTGCACCCAAGAAACTTCTGTCCATACCCCGCCTGGAATTACAAGCCGCAGTATTAGGAAGTCGTCTACAGACATCGATTCAAAACGGTCATAGCTTCAAGATATCTCGCGTTGCCTACTGGAGTGACTCAAAAACTACGCTTTGGTGGATTAGATCTCCACATCGTCGATTCAAACCATTTGTGGCACACAGAGTAGCAGAAATCCTGGATACTTCGAATTCGTCAGATTGGAATTGGATTCCGACGGAATTAAATGTAGCAGACGCCGGTACCAGGGCTATCAGCCCTCCGAAATTCGTGGAAAATAATCGATGGCTGACAGGGCCAGAATTCCTCCGTCTTCCTGAGCATCAATGGCCTAAAGATCCCACTATAAATGTTCCAGACAAACTTGATGAAGAACTACGCGCAAAAATGCTTCATATAAATCAGGCAAGTAACCTTATAATTAAATTTACAAATTTTTCTTCGCTGTCCAGATTGAGACGAACTCTAGCCTGGGTAATGCGTTACATTTGTTCACTGCTAAGACGAGCAAGGGAAAATATAGCCGTACGGAAACTTCCTCGAGGACAAGTCGCAGAAATTAGTCCAGCCAAAGGCAATTCTGGATCACAACACCACCAACTCGATCAAAGAGACGCATTAACAGCTGCAGAAATCAGTTCAGCCGAAAGATATTTATGTAAACAAGCTCAAATCCAGGCCTTTAGAGAAGAAAGAATAGCACTTAAGATGGGAAAGCAAATTTCTAAGAAAAGTGCAATCTATCAGTTGGCGCCACAACTAGACCAAGACGATTTATTACGACTAAGTGGAAGAATTGATGCTGCTAATTGTCTGTCAACAAATGCAAGAAGACCAATCATCCTACCACAGAATCATGCCTTTACTGACCTAGTAGTAAGCCACTATCATCGGTTATTACATCATCAAAATGACGCGTTAATCATCAACGAAATCCGCCAACGTTACTGGATTACGCATATCCGGTCAGTGCTTAAACGTAATAAGAAGAATTGCCAAAGATGCAAAATTGCCAAAGCTAAACCTGCGACCCCACTTATGGGACAGCTTCCACCAGACCGTTTGACGCCGTACGTACGTCCCTTTACATACACCGGCTTAGACTATTTTGGGCCGCTACAGGTATCCATAGGTCGAAGAAGAGAGAAGCGATGGGTGGCATTGTTTACCTGCCTTACAATAAGAGCCATCCATTTAGAAGTAGCGGGAGACTTGTCCACCGATGCCTGTATACTTTGCCTGAGGAATTTCATCAATCGTCGCGGAGTTCCAGTCCGTATACGAAGTGACAATGGAACAAACTTTATTGGGGCCAAAAAAGAGCTTGGACGAGAAGCGGAATTGTTTGACACTGATCGTATCCAAAATGAAATGACGACTAGAGGAATTGAATGGAAGTTTTCATGTCCCTTAAACCCTAGTGAAGGAGGCATATGGGAACGTATGGTGCAGTCAGTAAAGAAGGTGCTAATGGTGACACTCCGAGAAGAAGCACCGCGTGTGGAAACACTCCGAAGTTTACTAATCGAAGCCGAAAACATAGTCAACTCTAGACCGTTAACTGAACTACCATTGACATCAGAAGAGGATGAGCCACTCACACCCAACCATTTCTTAATTGGAAGTGTGAACTCCACTCAGACACCGCACCTGGAAGACACGCCAATATGTTGCAGAAAACAGTGGAGGATATCCCAGCAGTTGAAAAACAGATTTTGGAAGAGATGGATACAGGAATACCTTCCGATGTTAACCAAACGCAGCAAGTGGCATGAGAGAGTAAACCCTCTTAAAGTGGATGACCTAGTCATAATCTGTGATGCAAGCCAGCCTCGGAATAGATGGCAACGAGGAAGAATCGCCCGTGTGTATCCAGCGGCAGATGGACAAGTAAGAAGCGCCGATGTGAAAACAACACACGGAACACTTCGTCGACCAGCATCGAAACTTGCCGTACTTCAAGTTAATGGTGAATCACTTCGAGGATTCACGGAGGGTGGGATGTCGTCGTCATTATCATCGCCGCCTAAAAATATTGTAACGAAAACACCCAACGAACAAACCTAAGATCAACAATGCCAAATTAAAAGATTCTTTCTGATTGGTCAACCAATAGGAAATACCCTTCTATCGACAAAATTACAAAAACTCAAAAGGCTGACTGTGTATGGAAAAAGGTGGAAGGCAGCGGTCGCAATTTAGCCGTGGAAAAATCACAAATTTTTAAACGTAATACAAAATTTATAACAAATACATTAATAAAGTAATTCATGAAAAATTCACTAAATAAATTGCCGAGTTTTTATTCAATGTTTTTTCGCCACAGTAACACTATCAGAATAGACCATATGGATCATCAAATAACATACATAATAACAACTCATGAACCTGCTCTTTATCGGGTTCACGTTTTATGATCCGAAAACAGGTTTCTGCTTCTCGCCACTGTGAAGCTGTTTTTATTTCGTACAATGATCCATGGATCATGGCCCACGTTTTATTGGGGTTTTTGGTAACATATACCTTAACATATTTACATGTTATGTAAATGTATACATAACATATACCTTAACATATTTACATGTTATGTAAATGTATACACAAACCAAATTTTTTTTACACTTTTCCACCACTGTTCGGATATTCAACGTCTCAATCACTCGCATCTCTAACCAATTTTCAAAGATCTTGAAGGTATGCAACGTGCAACAGATGCTCTTAAAACTTAAGCGAATGAAATAGTCTGTTTTAGACCTAGTTTCACAACGCCAGATTTAAGGTAGAACTATAAGTAAGTGGTCGTACGAAACGAAACGAATACAAAGAATCTATATGACGTGCCCAAAAACATTTCCAAAATAAACGAAATGCGAACTTATCACTTTAGCACAATTTCGTTAGTTTTTGAAAGGCAAGAGTAAGTTCTATTTCGTTTAATACATAATTTCAAATCTGGCCCTTATTCTGTGTGAATTTGGCCAATTTATGACATTTAAAATAAGTAATTTTCATGAAATTGGGTTGATATACCATTTTTGCTAATTAAACCAATATCGAAAGGTTTCTTCGGATATATGTAAAGTGCTTAAAAAACGCAACGATAAATTGCATCGTTTAAAAGCAGTCAAACCAATCGTCAACATAACGTTACGTTAAGAATAAAGCACTTGGCTTCACTTTTTAATAAATTTCTTACGTGGCCGACTGACAGGCCAAAAGAAATAACAAATGGCCGATTCATTTTTTGACATTTATCACTTCGTTTCTGATTTTGATTTTTGTGTTTCTTGGTGTGAAAAAATGAAAAGTAACTTCTGAGTGAAGCAGAACTCAAAAAACGCAAGAAGAATAAATACCGAAAGAAATTATTTTATTTTTGGTTTTTGCCTAACTTAAAAAAAAAAAAAAACTATCTCAAAAACAACTCCATTAATTTTATAGTGTTAAATTTGTGTCCCCGGCTTTGATCTGAAAAACTAATAAAATCAGCAAATGTGTAGAATTTGCGAAATCTTGTGATAAAAGAAAAGCCAAGGAGAAAATCTTTCGCCAGGGAAAGTTGGGAAAAATACCCGAAGTGCTGTAGTGCGTTAAAGTTTTCCTTTTTCTAAAAAAAAAATGGCTTTAAAAAAGGTGAAAGGAAACTTCGAACGAATGTTTGATAAAAATCTAACAGACCTCGTACGTGGAATCCGGAATAACAAAGATAATGAGGTAATTCAAAAAAAAAATGTTGTATTTTATGGACCTTATTCTCAACAATATGCCACGGGAGTCTTTCTTGTGATCCTTAACGAAAGTGATTTTTTTTGTTTTAAAAAATCAATAGTTTACATTGATGCATCTTTCAAAGCTTTCAAAAGGCACTTATTGTGGAAGTATATACTCTTCTTTAAATATAGCCCTCCGGAAACTAATTGGTCCCAGCTGCCATAAGGCATTTTTATGGGCGGATTTCCACTATCTCTATTCTCAACATAAATGTCACCACCCTCATCAAACTTTGCAAATTGTAAAAATAAAATTTAGTACAACGTTTTTTGTTTTCTTCCTCTCAGGCCAAGTACATCGCACAGTGCATTGAGGAGATCAAACAGGAGCTACGCCAAGACAATACCAATGTTAAGTGCAATGCCGTTGCTAAGCTCACCTACGTAAGTATAGAAATGTTTGACTTGGAGGGAAAATGGAAAAGCATATAGGTAAAACCTTTCTTGAAATCCGAGACAATTAAGCAAAGTGGTTACAAAAATAAATTCTACTGTGTTTTTGTTGAATAGGAAAAAATACCTTTTTTAGAATTAAATATACCTAATGGAATCATTATAGCATGTATCGGCCTGGTTGACTTGCGAAAATTTATAATAAGCCTTACCTACATTATTTACTGTTTTTCGATCTAAAAAAAGTAGAGAATTATTTATTTAGTTTATCCAAATAAACAAATATCCTACAAAATTATCTAGCTAGTGTGTAGGTAGGGGTTATAATGGTACGCATTTTATGAATTTTGCCTTCAACGAAGAGTTAAAAAATGATAAGATTTTAACCTTTTTTAATTTCTTTAGAATTATAATTTTTTTTAGAAAGATCTTTGATAAAGAGTTTTATCTAATGTCATTTTTTAATTTAAAAGTTTTTGTACCTAGGGATGATGGCAGTTTTTCAAAAACCCATCAACACCATATTTCTGCTAAATGTTTATTTAACTAAATTAATTTTGTTACACTAACTTTGACCGATACCGTTACGAAGTTCTATGTTAGTCTTAAGATCAGTTCTCCAGAAAATTTGAAATAAGCCAAAACCTTTATATGAGAGGTACTTTAACCAGATGAGCTAAAACAAAAAGTAGATTTTTTTTATAAAACTACATGCTATTGTTCTACACCAAATTCAAAACCAAATCAATCTATCCTCAATATCTACGGCATTACTAAAAATACTATGCTATAGCCATACATCCATTCTATCGTTTTGTTTTCAAATACATTTAAATAAAATAAGCAGTTTTTGAACAAATATTAATTCTGTTCAAACACAAAATTTTGAATAACAAACAACTTGCTCACACTAGCTATGATTTGATTTGATGGTCGTATGAGTAACAAGTACAAATTAAGATTTTTGTTTATTTTGTTTCTTCTACATAGGAACTTTGTTTTCTTATCGGAATATATTTTTTTAAACTTTGCCATAGAAAAAAAGTCTTATCAATGTGACCCTTTGAATCATTAGTTAATAATAATGTCAAATTTTTAAATACAAAAACCAAAATTAAAATAATTAACTTGATTCTAAAAAGTATAATATAACAAGAGTCTTATCTCTTTTGTTTTTTTTTAATGTTGGTGGATAAGATCTTAGTTTTTTCTTCGAGTTTTGTTTGTGGTAGTGGCAAAGAAATAGGTACATTGATAGCCAACCTTCCGACGTGGGTTGCTGCCTTCTTTAGGGGATACATATTAAATACTTTTAAACAACAATAAAAAAAAACTGTTTTGCACATCAGGATGGTTATTAAAAAAAACCTTCTTAGATGAATCAGCCCAACTTAAGAAAAAACATTCTCTAATTGTTTCCCAATTTTTATTTTCATCCCCAATTGTAGGTACATAGCTATATTGTTCATTCATTTAAATTCACTGCTAAAAGTGACTAAAATGGATGAAAATAAAAATCGACAAACAATTATGGAACTATTTTCTTTTCATATGAAACCGATTTAAAGCCATCCAAATATGAAGGGATTTCGAGAGTATAGCATTTGTCTTATGACCTTTCTTAATATAGATCAGATTTATTGCAGTTTAAATTGGATTTATGATCAGCCATAGCCATTCTCTGTTTCCAACATTTTTTTGAAGTCGCAAAATAACAAAGGTTTTTGTGGTTTGAGCTTACTTAAGATAGGTGTAGATCATTTGGGTTTCGTCTGTTTTATTAGAAATGGTTTCCTTAAAGTTTTTGGCAAGGAACATAAATCATGATTTTATAAACATTTTTGTCAACACCAGTTTTTTATCAGACGGTTTATGCTTTTGGTTGAAGTGGCAAACCTCTAGTCAGCTTTCCCAGGTATTCATCGTCAGTAAGAACTAGGGTAAAGATATTATCATTTGCGAAACATGGAAGACTAGGTTTTGAATGTAAGGTTTCAAGTATTGACAAGGCATAATATTGATTAGACCAAAAATTAAAAAGACTTTTAGATGCTGTTGATTGCTGGTGCCGATTGACCAAATGTCAGTCGTTATGGGGATCTTGATATCTAAATTTACTACCGTGTTGTTTTCAATTACAATAGTAAAAAAAAGCGATATTGTTCCATTTTCGTAGGATTTTTATTGCTTCCACTGAATAATATATAATTTACCTTCTTCTATTTTCAGATTCAAATGCTTGGATATGATATATCATGGGCAGGCTTTAACATAATTGAAGTTATGAGTTCTGCAAGATTTACTTGTAAAAGAATTGGTTATCTAGCAGCAAGTCAAAGTTTTCATCCAGATAGTGAGGTAATTTACAAAACCGCATTTATTAATAATTATTTGAAATAATTTATTAATCTACTTTTTTAGCTCCTTATGCTTACAACCAATATGATTCGCAAGGATTTGAATTCTCAAAATCAATACGACGCAGGTGTCGCTTTAAGTAGTTTAAGTTGTTTTATTTCGCCTGACTTATCAAGGGATCTAGCCAATGATATAATGACCTTGGTATTCATAATTACATGAAATTGTTGAATAAAATTTACGAATTAATTATTTTATTAGATGAGTTCAACGAAACCCTATCTACGAATGAAAGCCGTCCTTATGATGTATAAAGTTTTTCTACGTTATCCAGAAGCTCTGCGACCAGCATTTCCAAAACTTAAAGAGAAACTAGAAGATCCTGATCCAGGTATGAAATAACAAAATCTCAGAATTTTCTTATTTAATTGAAAAAAAAAATATGATTTTACAGGTGTTCAATCGGCCGCAGTAAACGTTATATGTGAATTAGCCCGCAAAAATCCGAAAAATTATCTTCCACTTGCACCGATATTTTTTAAACTCATGACAACATCCACAAATAATTGGATGCTTATTAAAATTATTAAGTTGGTAAGTTTTAACAGTTTGCATTTAATTTTGAATTTAATTTTAAATCTCACGAATTCATAATCTTTATATTTCCATTCTCAACATTGAGAAGATCTGTACACTGTTTTCGTTGTAACCTGACATTTTTTTCATTATTTTTTTCTTCTTTTTATCTTTCTTTTCTTTCTGTATACTTTTTCCTATCCTATCGACCTTTATTGTTTTAACTATCTGTTTAAAAAAAAATATTGTAACCTTATATAAAAAATTCAAACGGACAAAATATATAAACAGTTTGCCAGTTTAACTGCCATCGAACCGGCGCTGGGAAGAAAACTAACGCAACCCTTGATCGAAATTATTTCCAGGTTTATTATCTATCTTCTTTAAATATAATTTTTAAACATTAAAAAAATTCCTTTTTATCCATTTCTATTTTTGTTGATCCTCTTTTAAATTTTTTTTATTCGTTTGTCTTTAATCACCATTTTTAAATTTGAACACCTTTTTTTTACCAAAAAAAATTAATTCGAGCAATAATGTTAATTTTTCTATCTTTTTACTTGATTTTATAATTTCATTGAAAAATTTTTATTTATATTTATTTTTCATAACAATTAGTGCTTCCTGAATTTAGTTAGCAAATATTTTTTTGGTTTCTTCACTTCGTCTATGGAAGTAAGCGAATGGTTTATGTTGGCATTATAATGTACTTGAAATAATGTTTTTAGAAGTTTTTTTTTTTTTTATTTTTAAATTTGATAACGATAACATTTGGGTCGTTGAGTGGCTAGAGCTTAAAGATACAGGAACTGAGCAGAGCGGTGATGCGAGAGTCAAGCAGAGCGTTAAAAACAAACACAGTGATACCTCTTCGCTAAACGCGCCTCAGTATAAGACCTCTCATAAGAAAACATTTGTTTGTTATTTTTTCGTCGCTCTGCTCGCAGTTTTAGTATGTTTTCAACCTTAAGCATATAAAACTCTGATAAAAATTACAAAAAAACATTTTTGCAAAAACATAAGCGCATAGGTAAATATTAGGGGGGCTATTTTTTCCTTTTAAATTGAACATTTTGTTTAAAGTTTAAAACGACGAACTATTCCGATCAGTCTTATGTCTCGTCGACTTGACGATTCCCTCTCTACTACACTACTCATTTTATGTATAGGTGTATATGTATGTTTATTATTATTTATTACAATATAAATAAATTTTCATTATAATCTTATAAAAGCGCTAGCTACCGACTTGCTGCTAGAAGATTTTAAATAAGTGATAAAATATAATATTTTGTATGTATGGGGATATCGGAGCCTGGCAGGCTCACAAATTGAGAGGAGTACAGACCTCCGATAGCCCAACACATTTCTTATAATATATATGTTATTTCAAGTATTTCAAACAAAATGGACATAAATAAAAAGGATACATTTCCCTTTCAAATTTATTTAGAATCTTCCAATCCTTTCCTGCCTTATGGAGAATTTTTTTACTGAATTTATAAACACGTAACTGAGCTTAGTTGATGCAATCAAGCATAATATACACTATCTAATTTAGTTCAATCGAAATAATCCTGCTAACATAATCATATTCGAATACTTCCACAACTGAAAAACAATTGAGTTTTATTATAAGCCACCTGAAAAAATCACCCATCACACCATTAAATAAAATAAACAGGAACAGAAGATTAGAGAGGTTATAAAAATAGGTTTTGTTTTAGTTTAAAACAGTAGGGGTCCTAATCACAATTTTCTAAATTATATACAACCTTCACCGATTATATCTTTAATTATATCTTTACGTCTATCTTTCTCTCACATACATTCCATTAAAAAAAAAAAAAAAACAAACAAAAAAGAAAACAAAATGAACAATGTCTAAAAATGTATGATTTTATTTTGCTTGTTTCTTTTTCTCTTGCATTTGCAGTTTGGCGCTTTAACTCCTTTAGAACCCCGGCTAGGAAAGAAATTAATAGAACCTCTCACAAATCTAATCCATAGGCAAGTTTTGTGAACTCTCATACTTTTTTATTTTATGGTTTTTATTTTAATGGTAATTTTGATTTTAATTTAATTTAAGTGTTGTAAAGTTTTGAGTTTTATTTTTTTTAAATTGTAATTAATTAATTGTGTGTTATTATTTTAAGCGCTCAATGTAATTAGATGTGATTTTAAATGTTTTTTTTTGTTTTATTCTAACTGCTTTTTGCTAAAAGCTAGATGTAAGATAAAATTAATTTTTGTCTCGCTTGTGTCCCTTTAGTACGTCGGCGATGAGTCTACTTTATGAATGTATAAATACGGTAATCGCTGTTTTAATAAGCATAAGCAGCGGTATGCCAAATCATAGTGCCTCAATACAATTGTGTGTCCAAAAACTACGCATCCTAATCGAAGATTCTGATCAAAATTGTAAGTAAATTTTGTAGATATATCCTATACTTCCATGATTTTGAGTGTTTATGTGTGTTTGTTTTGTTTAGTAAAATACTTAGGACTACTGGCGATGTCGAAGATCCTCAAGACACATCCGAAGAGTGTTCAGTCGCATAAGGATTTGATTTTGGCGTGCTTAGACGATAAAGATGAGTCAATTAGATTGCGAGCTTTGGATCTTTTGTATGGCATGGTCTCAAAAAAGAATCTCATGGAAATTGTAAAAAGGCTTCTGGGCCATATGGAACGAGCTGAAGGCTCAGTTTATCGAGATGAGCTACTTTTTAAGGTGATTGAAATTTGTTCACAGAGTTCTTACCTCTATGTGACGAATTTCGAATGGTATCTTACGGTTTTGGTTGAGTTAATAACTCTGGAAGCTGGTTCAAAGCACGGTGAGAATGTTGTATTATTTTTTGTATTGTTTTTTAATTTCAACTTTTTTTTGCTGCAGGTGGTCTTATTGCTGAACAGCTTTTGGATGTAGCAATTCGTGTACCAGTAGTAAGACAATTTGCAGTTAATGAAATGAGTAGTCTCTTAGACACATTTGCCGTTTCATCGCAAAGCGATTCAATGTATGAAGTACTGTATGCTGCCGCATTTATTGTTGGTGAATTTTCAAGGTAAGCTCCTGAATAATTATAATAAAGCTCTTCAATATCAAGTATTCGATTTTACAATTTCCGTTTAAATAATAAAATAAACACATACCTACATTAAGCTAAAACTAATTTTAATAATTGTTGTAAATTTAAAAAAAAAAATCAAAACAACTTTAACTATAAGGGAGAGTACGTGTGACCCACCTTTGCCTTATTTTTCGATAAGTTTTCAGAATAGTCAAGATATGTTTCGCACAATAAGATGGCAATATTATTGTGAATCATTAGCCGCCCAAATTTTACGACTTCTTATGTTTGATTATAATTTTGTTCGGTAAATTAAAATTTGTTTGGTTAAGGTAGAACCTATAGTTTATTAAATCAAGTTTAAAGAAAATGGGTCAACTGTAAAACTGTTGCCAAATTTCAAACGAGTCGACTCTGAAACCTATACCAAATAATGTACACCATTTATTCATGTGCACATATGGATTGTTAATTTATATTTAATTATTTTAATACAGTGAGCTCAATGATGCTGAACGTACTTTAAATATTTTGCTGCGACCACGACAAGTACCAGGCCACATAAAGGGAGTTTTTGTGCAAAATGTAATCAAAATATTCACAAGACTGGTTACAACATGCTTGGAGAACCAAGACCTTGATGGAATTGTTAGAGTAAGTCCTTGCAAAAATTGTTTTATTTTCTTGTTTTGCGTAGGCTGTGTAGTTTACAGACTGCAAAGCTTTTTTTCTAACCATCATATTATTATGAAAAATTAATGTTTTTGTCTTTACTTTCAAGCTTTGTGATCACGTTCTTGTCAAACTTCAAGAATTTTCCAGCTCAAATGATATTGAAGTTCAAGAACGTGCAAACTCAGCTTGCGTTCTTATCAGAATGCTGCGTGCCCAATTCGAGTCTACACATCCTTCCAGCAAAAGTAACACAAACCACAATCATTCTACGACCAGCACCACCACTACTAAGGAAATAATAAGTGGTCTTGAAACAGTCACAGATGATTATGTGGATGATAATAATTTAGAGAAAAAACCTGTTGTTCCTATCATTCCCACATTAGCTATAGAAATCGTTCAAGAAATGGCATTGTTATTTGCTGGTGAATTAATTCCAGTGGCACCGAAAGCACAGCGTAAAGTTCCCCTACCCGATGGACTGGATTTAGATGAATGGATAAATCCACCTTCCGAAAAGGAAAGTAGTTCATCGAGTGATGAAGAGAAAGAAGAACTTTTTGCAGCAATTACAAAAAATCACGATGAAACTAGTAAGCGTCGTAAAAGTGATGATTTGACTCCCGAACAGCTTGAAAAGTATCGACAACAACGCCTTTTGGAACAAAGTAATAATCCGCATTATTTAAAATCCAATGATAATAAGAAGAGCGATTTAAATAGTCCGAACAATGATGCAGATGCGTATGTTAATATTGATGAAATCCCAATTACTGAATTATCACTTGAAGTTCCACTGCAAGTGCTTTGTAAGTTTGGAAAGAAAATATAAGGAATTTTTAAAAAGTATTCTTATTAATTCAATAATTTTAGCAATTAAACGTTCTGATAGGTACTTAGAAGAAGATAACAAACCAATCAAGGAAAAGAAAAAACATAAAAAGTCCAAAAAAAGCAAAAAATCAAAAAATAAAGTTGCCTATACTACTTCGGAATCGGAAGATGGTAAATACAGTTTTTTTGTATTTTGTATATTTCTCTAACAAAAAATAATTTTAAAATTATGTTACAAAAATACTTTTCTCGTCACAGACACAAAACCTATGCCCCTGGTAAACAAAACATTGGACATGCCAGAGGGTGTCGCTCTTTCTGACAGTGAAGACAAAGACAAATTTGATCCCGATGATCCACATCGAGCCTTGGACATTGAACTGGATATGTAAATAAAACAAATTTAAAGAAAAACAAATACTTATTTATACACTTTCTAATTTATATTTTCTCTTTAGACCCGACTTTGAGAAGCCTCGTAAATCCAAAAAACCCGCACTTGAAAACAACTCAACTTCAATTGAGAATTTGGAACCATCAAAGAAATCAAAATCAAAGAAATCAAAAGAATCCTCCTCAACCATCGTCGCTACAACATCTACAACCACCGGTGCGACTAAAAAAGAAAAGAAAAAGGATAAAGAACACAGGGAACATAAATCTAAATCTAAAAGTAAAAGTAAAGAGAACGAAGTAGAAAGCCCTAATCTCATTGGCACTCCAGTTAAAATAAAAAAAGAAAAATCAAAAACACCCTCTTCCAATAAAGACGAACTCAGTGAAAAGAAGAAAGAGAAAAAGGAAAAGCATCGTCGTCACCATAAAGAAAAGAAAGAAGAGCCTCTGTTATTAGGCGATTTTGAAGAACCATCAACGCCTAACAAAGATACATCCTAAAAACCACCAGATCCAGCAATTTGGCGTTAACAACAACACTGTTAAGCAATTAAGAAAAATTCCCCTCCAAACTTCTTAGGTTAAACCAAAAGAGATTAAATGAGGGCAAGCGTCGTGTTACAAATCGAGCTATGTATCATTTAATGTAATAGCGTCATGTATCGTAGGTAAAACTATTTTTTTTATTATTATAATTTAATTTTATTTGTTTTTTTTTTGTTGTCTGTTTTCAATAAAAAGCACACTGAGGAAAAAATTAACATAAGAAACAAGAACAAATTGTTATAATAATATTCATAGATCATCATTTTTGGTTAAATAAAACATTGAACAAACATTTTTAAATATCTCAAATAAAATTAATAAAAAGCTATGTATTTTTATCATTTGTTACTCACTTATTAAGAGATTTTAAGCTTGTGTGAAAAATAAAATAAAATGCAGACTAGTTAAAACAATATGAACAACCACATCTTTATAAAAAAAAATATTACTTAGCAACTGTAAATTAATTAATTACTTAAAATGCAACTTATAAAGATAGAAATTATATACATAAATATATTATTACTCTTATATACATACAATATATATATGTATATATATAAAATGCATATAAAAATGCTCCATTATTCCAACAAAAAAAGAACGAAATAAAAAGAAAAGAGAGTATCGTGTTAAACTTTTTAAACAAAATCTTTTATTTTTTATTTCTGAACTTAATTCTTCATTCCTCTTAACCAATGCTAACATTACAGAACGAAAAGATGTACAAAAACCAGCATGTATGAACTCAAAACTTATAACAAAATGCTTTAGAATCCAAAGAAACGAACAAATGCGATTCTTGGCTAATGAGGGGCCTTCGACAACACTTCTCATGACGTTGTAAACGAAACTCTGAGACGGGTTAAATAGGTAAAAATACTCGTTTTGTAGGTTCACAATAAGAAATATTCTTGATATTCCAAGAGAGGGCATGATTAAAAAGTATAACTTCGAAAAAAACTTCGAGAACAAATGAAGCTTCGGAAGGTTTTTTTGCAAATAACTTAAGTTTCCTTTATCCATGGACAGTCTACAAACCTTTTACGGGCGGAGGTAAATGTCATAGTAAAATGTGCAGAACGAAATCTCGAAAGGAACTACCGTAATCAAAACATTGCCTTTATGTAAGACAGCCAGGCCACACTCAAAACACTAAACTCATACACTATCAGTTCTAAACTGGTATGTGAGCGTGTGGATAGATGAAACGAACTAAATACGAACAACAAATCTAAAACTTTAATAGGTACTGGTAGTAGCAACGAGACCCCAAAGGGTTCCAGAGGTTAATTGCGGAATAGGAAAGAATTTGATTAAGAACAAAATCAAAACAGAAAAGAAGGCTTAAAGTTTGCAAATCTGGAATCAACTCCCAAAGCTAAGAAAGGCCAAATTACTACTACCTATTTGGGAAATACAACTAAGAACGTTTGACATCTTGTATTTATTAAAATAAAACAAATATTCATCAAATAAATAAGTTGATGTTAGGTCCGAGTGGGTGATACGGCTAAACCCTAGACACAACCAACTTCAATTATTGTTGATCACTTGCCATAATCGCCTTTGAGAAATCTCTGGTATTCTACTCTTTTCTTGCCAAATTGACATCAGTACCGAGGAATCGGTTTTTTTATAGGGTCAAGTGGATCATTTTTGGCAAGTTTATCTGCTATTTCATCCCATCTTTCATCTGCAATATTTTGGCGACGCGTATTTCAAAAAATCGTATTTCCGGCAGATGAGGTTGATTTAAAGCACGTGATTGGTTTAAAACTTATCACTGTTTGAATTCAAAATTTTAAGATAGTTAATACTTTTTAAAACGCGTGTCTATAATTTGCTGTATTTAAATTTAAAAAAAATTAAACTACAATATTATTTCAAGGTATTCTAAAATATGGGCATTTTATTTAAGATCATTTTATTTTTCTGTTTTTTTTTTTTATTTCTTTTGTTTATTTAGTTTAAAAATAGAACAGTGCTCTAGCGTGCTTTTCAAAGAATAATTTAATTGATTTAATTTGAAAGAAATATTTTTAACTAAAATTAAGCTTTTGGTTTTGTTTTAAGAACAATACACGCGCAAATAGTAAGTGCTACAAGAAGAGGGAAATACTTTAATTTAGATATTCGATTTTATCCATGGAATTTAGAGAATTTCACAACAGGAAACATACAAAAGATTCCTGCTGCTCGGCACAAGCAATGGTGGTAGATGGCACTTTGTGCTAACATCACCATTGTAATGGCAAAAAATGGCACGATGACATTTTGCGATCTCACTGCGGTTTTGACTAAAATAATAAACCAATTCGTTTGTTGGGGGCGGGGGTCAGTTGATGCTGTAGCGACTCTTACCAAACACGCTGCTCACACGCATACTTTCAAATGTGAGGGGTTTGTTAAGGCGTTGATCTCGTTTTTTGTAATACTCATTGAAATCCAGACGAATACCAAACAACTGTAAATTATGATCGTTATTGGAATTTAGCTCCAGTAAAAACTGTCGAACGATAACTTCGTAGTCAAATCCAATTTTTTCGAGATTCTTGTGGCAACTGTTGAGATTTTGTTCAAATATTTTATAATCTTCATCTCGTTGAAGTTGCTTTTCGGCATCAACTCCAAATTTTCCAACTTTTTCAGATTCACGAACAGCCTCTTCGAAGTCTTTTATGGCTTTCAGCTCTTTAAAGCAAATTTCAAAGAACTTATCTTGCCATATTTCTAGACGTGTGATACCGAGGTAGACTTCTTCCATTAGGGACGATAGGGCTTCTGATTTTGTATCAAGAAAAGCACCACTTTTGATGGTCGTTAGAAATTCATCGTGGGCGTGTAGTATGTCGTCTAGTGTTTTGGCTTGTTGAATTTTTTCCTGAAATTCAGCCCAAGAACACTCGATTACCTCGAAAAGGATGTAATACTGCATTTGGTGAATGAAGTGTATCATCTCGGACGTAAATAAATGCAAGCAATACATGATTGGGTTGAGTTGAGTCTTTAATGTGCGGAGAGGCTGAAAAAAAAAGAATTGTTTTAACGAGCAGACAAATATTATAAAAAAAGACAATTTATATGGCATTTAGATAGATACATCAAAAGTAGGAAAACAATTTAAAATTTAAAAACATCGTCTCGAAAACCTAATCCAATTTAGCAATTTGAGATCCGAATCGTGTTAATGCATCACATAATTTCGGAAAAGTAAAATCCTGTTTGTGCAACAAAAATCTTCTTGACTAGAGTAATTAGTGCTTAGGTATTATGTATTTCATACAGATTGGACTGTCTTCGTATTTAAAAAAATTCAATGTTTTACAAAATATGCAGTTGTTCGCATAACATGCGACACAGAGAATATTATGGTATAGGTATTCTCAGAAAATATGTATTAGCTGTGAGGGCCGTAGTTAGGTTATCTGATTGATGAAATAAATAAATAATAAATAAAAACCAGCAATTAGCTATTATTTGATTCAAATTTTAAATCAAGTTACTATAATAAACTATTAAAAAAATAAATATTTTTAAACTCTAAATTTTTAATTGAAAAAAAAAGTATTACTTTTCTTTTTTAATTTTATGTTTATAAGTACATACTGATTTACAGTTTAATATTTGATATTTTTATCGGTTTTTATTCGAATGCTCAAAAACACTGCGGATCCAGTGTTTCGGATTACATAATCGACATGAATGTTTTTTTTACATATATTTTAAAAAAACCAGACCTTCCACCTAAAGTCTAGTCAGTACCTACGCAGATCGAGCAAAACTAAATTTTGTCTCTATTTTTTTTTCTCAGGACAAATTTTGAAGGTGTAAGCCTAGTCACTGTTTCTATAATATACTGGATAGTGCATCCATACAAAAAAATTAAATCCTTTTGAAGAATTATAACTAGAACATTGGTAAGGTACATTTTTAAACTGTTCTACAGTAACAGTATTTTGGTATGCCAAATTTATCTCATAACCTCAAAATTTATTTGTGTATTTTGTTGCAGTACAATTCTTATATGTTTTTTTTGTCCGCGAAAATATTCTAAATAATCAGAAAATAACTGAGCTCAAAGTTAAGTGTATACGTAACAAAAAGAAAAACAATTCAATTTAAGAAACTGGATATTCGATTTCAAGAGCTAGCGCTACCGGAACACGTTGCTCCGTCCTCGTCGTATCGGCTATCGCCCAGTGTCAATGTGCGTTAAGTTTACTCCTTCGAGCTCTTCGCTCCTTCCTAGCTAGCTCCCTAGGATTCGGCAGCCGCGCTATGAATTCATCAACCTCACTTAGGCTTCAAGAAACTAATTACTCTTGTGCAGAGCTCCGATTCATTGAAATCGAAATTGTATTGAGTGTATCTGGCCAACGGTAAATCGTACAGAGATGAATGATATCTTTTTGGAAATCATGAAGAAAAATCAAAAACATTCACGTTTATTTATGGCGCAAAACAAAATCGAGAATTTTTTGTGATAGGCTGAAATGTCAAAAAACAGCCCCGTTTGGTAGTGACACGTGCTGTCATCTTCAAATGGAGTATATTATAGAGATCAGTGGTTGAGGTAACGAATTAAAATGCCAAAGTGACATGAGCTGTGAGGCAATTATTTTTATGTGGATTTGCTTGTTGCAGGTATGTAATTGCTTAATTTTGAAATAGAAATTAAAAGAAAAATTGAAAGATAACAAATAGAAATAGAAAATGAAAATGAAAACGCTTGATGTTGTTTCAATTCATTTTTAAAACTAATTTAAAACAAAAAAGTTTGGATTTTGCGTTTGAGCTGCGTACTGCACAAGAAAAATCTGAGACAAAATCTGTCCCGGGAAAAAATTTGTATGAAAAATAAATTTTTCTCAAATTGCGTACTAGGCTTAAATGGTGAAAAACAGACCCCCTTGCATACCTTGAACAACCCTATGTACATGTTTCTAGTTTTACAAAACATTATTTATGTTTTTGTAGACAGTGAAACCTGTATAAGTTATACTTAAGCATTGATTATATTCTAAAAAAGCAACTTTTATTCCTTTTTAGAGGCCTCTATACAAAAATGCCAACGAATTTCATTCAGTTAATTTTAATCTCAAGACGTATATTTTTTATTTTTAACTCTCGCATCGATAAAATTGGAAACTTTGAAAAATGAAGCAAAATTCAGAATTTGCTTTAATTTTCACGTTTCTCGACCAATGCCATCGATTCACAAGCTACAGAATGTAGGCACAGCATACATATTCGGAAAAATAGTTGTTTGTGTAGCCATTTCCTCTGCTAACTTAAGCCTCAACTACATAAGCCAAAAAAGTGAAAAAGTGCAAAAGTGAAAATTTTTAAATTGATTTTGTGATAGTGTTTCTGACTGAAAACAAATTTGTGTATTCTTTTTCACAAAACAACGGCGCTAGCGGTAAAAAAAATATTTTTACTTTTGTACTTCAGTACTTTTTGGCTTATGTAGTTAAGCCTTAAGCCTCAACTACATAAGCCAAAAAAGTGAAAAAGTGCAAAAGTGAAAATTTTTAAATTGATTTTGTGATAGTTTTTCTGACTAGAAAACTTATAAAAATGATGCAGAAAGCTTAAATTTTGGTTTAAAGACAAATTTGTGTATTCTTTTTCACAAATCAACGGCGCTAGCCGTAAAAAAAAATATTTTTACTTTTGTACTTCAGTACTTTTTGGCTTATGTAGTTAAGCCTTTAATTCTGAAGTTTTTCACGAATCTGTGCTTATTTGTTCTAACTTTTCCCCACTGAACAAAAATATTATGTTTGGTCAAACTATCAACAGTACACAATATTTTCTCAACTCAATTACAGAATCCGATAAATGATCTGCGGATGGAATTCGACTACATATTGGGATTTCTCTTATAAAAATGAGTTCGACTTCGGAGCTCATTCATCGAATTCTGTAATTGGGGTGTCTGAAAATGCCCAACACAAACAACAATGAAACAAACCCAACTGCCAACACAAAATTTTTTAATCCAACAGCTCTTTCTCACCAACCGCACTTACTAGCTGTCATCTGTCGCCTGTCATATATCATATGTTTCACTGTTGCGCAAGACCGAACTAATTCGAAGACTACTCGCAAATTAAAACATTTACCATTTTTTAATTTCCCTATAAAATTTAAAGTATAAGCTGGTGCCTTCGCTGACGCATCAAACCTCTTTGCATTCCAATAGTAAGCGAGCACATTTTAACTAATACCTTCCGACAAAAAATTCTAAAAGAAAATTAATTTTTAAAACTAGGAAAAAACATCAGTATAATGGCTCTCAGTAGTGACGCAGTATTCCAAAAAATAATCGACGGAATTAAAGATAATGAAGCTAGGGCCAAATCAGTAAATGCTGTTTTCCTATTCAAAATCACTAAAGATGGAAAAGTCTCAAAAGAGTGGAGTAAGTAGTCGGGCTTTGCTTTAATAATTCCAGAACACCAGTCACTAGATGCAAATAATTTTTTCCCTCTCTAGCTTTGGATCTTAAGGCTGGCAAGGTATACGAGGGACCAGCCAAGGACACTAAAGTAGATACAACTCTGACAGTTTCTGATGAGGACTTCGTTGACATTGCTTTGGGAAAACTTAATTCACAAGCTGCTTTCTTAAAGGGGAAATTAAAGGTGGCTGGGAACATTATGCTAACACAGAAACTAGTTCCTCTTCTTAAGACAGACTCTAAACTTTAAATTTTTCTCTGCATCAGTCACAAGTTATTCGTTAAGTGGGAAGTGGTTTTCATTTTTATTTGGTTATATTTAGCACGAAAATAAATAAGAAACAAATTAATTTATTCGCAATATTTGTGCTGGTAAAAATATTTTCAAATCCAATTATTATCTTATCTTGCTGGGTGGCAGAGAGATTACAATTTAATCTCTAATACCCTTTGTTTCTAAATCCATGTTTTACACATTTTCAATACTTTATTTATTATTTCAAAGGTTAAACGAATGTAAAACTTTGTGCACAGACCAAAGGTCAAGTTGTAATGCAAAGTATATGCACTTTGCCTTTATACGAATGATTAATGAGTCTACCGAATAGATTAAAAGCAACGCAGTTAAAACATAAATTAAATTATATGCTAGTATTAAATTTCGGTATTTTTTTATTATTTTGTTTATCTGGCCCAACATGTAAAATCACAATTTACTTTGATTAAAAACATTTACAATTATTTTTTTGTTCATTTAATTTTGTATGGTACTATGTGGGGATGGTGTGTTGGTAAGACTAAATGCAATTCTATTTGTAGTAGGCGACATGTCAGAAGGAAGTAATTTACGATAAGAGTTGCTCAGAAACCAATGTGGTGTTGTGCATTTTTGATATTTAATGATTTTCGTACATTTAAATGGAATAAATATATTGCTTTTATTTAAAATAAATATGGGTATGCAGACTTGAGATCAATTTTTCTTCTTTTTTTTTTTGCTTGAGGAAGGGGATAAACATCCTTGGAACGTTGCAAGTTTAAAAAAAAAAAAGAAATCATCAAATTATATTTTGCGGTTAGTTATCACTGCCTAGTTTACACATCATGTGCTAAAAAACTAATGTGTGCACTTTACGCAAATATAAAACAAGATACAAATCTTTGTTTTGGATTAAAAAATATTTTTGAATAATTTTTAGAGATAATTTAATTACTAAAAAAATGTGGGCCAAAAAGTTTTTCAAATTAAATTAGACAATAAAAGACTAAGCACCACCAAAAAAAGTCTGATGATCGGCCTTTAAAATCTGGTAGGTAGTTCACCCAAGTGTTTGTTGTTTCACTCAAACGTTCAATATTAATATGATGGTGCGAAAGCTTGACAGTCTAACTGCAAGTGTGTTATCATACAAAAAACCCCTTTAAAAAAAATACAATAACATCTTGGAATAAAAGATAATAAAAACACTTGTTTTTGTGTGCGGCATTTTTTATTTAAAATCAGAATTAAATAAGTGTTTTTATTATCTTTTTTTCCTAAAACAATATATTTTAAGTGCATTTGTTTATAAATTTGTTTCATATTTTTTGCCAGGAGCCAGAGAAATTTTTTTTTTTATATTTTTAGTATTCTAATGAATGAGAATGATTAATTATTCAGCAAAATGTAACGAGATTGAACAAAGAACCACTCTTTCTGTTTCTACGAGCTAAGAAGACATTTAACTAGTAAAGCCCTCTTTCAGAGAACCAAGCAAACCCTTTTAAAGAAATTGATCATCCCGATCCTGCTGTATGGACAAGGAGATGCACCGACCTGGTCAAAAACTGAAAATACAGCCGGCTGAAATGTCTGGGACACGTGGAGCTTATGAACAGCGACGCACCAGCACGTCTAGTCTTCGATTCATCCCGATTGTCTGTGAAGCAGACCAAGACCTTGATCTTTGCTGAAGCGCCGAAGTGAAGAACGACCTAAACTAACTTACTGCGCGTAACTAGAGGCAGCTTCCTGGCTGGGCTTGTTCGTAGTCCATCGTGTAATGCAAGGACAATCTAAATTCTAAAGTAATGTTATGCCAATACCATAGAGTAAATATTTTATCTAGAGAACCGACTTCAGGGCTTTTTCTCTTTCACCCTACAAGCTGCACTGAGAGATTTCCACCACAAGGGTGAGCATGTTAGTTGCCCAATGAATTTTAAATGGAACCGCTCCAACACGATCACACTGTTATGGATTATGCGTTTTTAGTATGAAATTTTGAACGGTTTTGAAAATTTTTTTGTAGCCGGTAGAAGCCTGTTATTCTGGCTTTAATTTGAATTTTGAAAATCCGAACATTGGATCTAAAGATATAAGCATTTAAAAGAACGCAAATCGGGTGTTTTTAAAGCAATTTTTCATCTTTTTGAGATAATTTGTTATTGTAACAACAATTCACACGTATTCACGGACAGGGAATTTAAGCCAGTTTTCTCTTATTGTGCTCAAATAAAATTTGCGGGTGTTTTAGGCAAGGGGGTACGAGTCGGTTCTCTAGATAATATAGGTACTCTATGACCAATACGACGACCCACTGAGGGTCATTCAAGATGAGAATGAACTCTACATTTACCCAATCTTAATTAATAATTTATTTACATTCACAGTTTTGCGATGACATCAAATACCTAATTATTTATCAAATTTTGGGAGAGATTTATTTCCATTTCCTTAAAAATTTTCTAAAGTTTTAGAGGGGTGCAAGTGGGTAAAAGCTGAGAGAATCCAAAAGATGAAAGTTTGAATAAAATAAGACTATGGGACAACTTCTCAATGGCTTTACTGAAGTCTGTTTAGGCAAGGATTTGGGGTCGAAATGCGTCAGATTTGAATGTAACGTATGGGAAATGAGTTTTTGATTGAATTACATAGCAGGACACCTTCTTTCTCGAGAAAAATACGATTTTCTATGGTTCTTTGGTAAGTGGGCTGGAAACTCTAAATGCAAAGTAGACTGTAACCAAACAAACAGAAATAATTGCGCGTTTGGGATGCAAAACTTTCGCTATATGTCGCTATTTTCCATAAAAAATGTTTTCAAAATTTTACTTACCTTAGCATTGCACATTTGGTCTTTCCAGATCTTGGAGGAGAGCAAAAATTCGATATGTTTCATACGCCATAGAGGTTTAAACAGAATTTGATAATTTTCCATTGATGGATCTAACATTGTTGCCAAGGGCCCACGAACAGTGTACTGCAGAGACAGTATATCCCAACCTGTATCACCGTCATACGGATGCAATAATCTCACATCCAGATGATTTAGAATCTCTGGATCGTCATACTGTGCATTTGTGTTTCGAATGGCTGCGTCCAAAATCGACGACAAATCATAAGAATATAATTCTTTTGCAGGTTTATCTAACTCTGATCTAGAAATGATACTCAAATTAATATAAATTTTAAATCGTTTATAGATTTCATTAAACTTGCTTTAGATTCTCCATAAGAATTCCAATAAAATCGCCTTGACCCAGAAGCAAATACCTTCTCATTGCTTGCAAATGCTCCAGTAGTTTGTGCGGCCCCATAACAATATCTAGCACCCTCTTGGATGTATTTAAATAAACCGAATCGATTGTTGAATGAAGTTTAGTGTCGGCAACTTTGGAGAATATATTTTCCGCTGTAAAGAATAAAATATTAATTAAAGATTTCAAGGAAAAAATTACAATGATCTACCATTTGATTCAAAGCATTGCCTCAATTCCTCTCGACCCTTTACTGGCGCCTTATCCTCACAAATTTCACGCAAAAAGTTAATACTTTTTCCGGTGATGAGAATTTTATTTGCCATATCAGTAGAAATGAAGTCTGGCAGCATTGAAGCACGCACTCGGTATTTGTCATGCCACAGTCGATCAGGACTCACTTCAGATAAACACTCAATGAAAAATTCACCATGTGGATCGCAGATTTCTCCTTCAAGCAACCAACGGGACAGCATCTGTTGCAGAGGGCCGCAAATAGCAAGTAGCATTTCCTTAACAACTGACTTCACCATAGGATCACCGTTGCTTAAGAAACCGTGGACTATGGAAGCCAATGCACCTCCCTTTTTCTCCTGACAAGCTTCGGCGATTGTTGCAAGCCATTGTAAGCGTTGCAACGGATCCACCGACCACACGAGAATCTTCATTAATGTGACTTTCTCGACCGGTGCCAATGTTGCCATCCATTCTTGTCTTTCTGTTTTCCTCTGCTTATTTAACTGAAAAACATATGTACCATTAGATGTAAATTTTTTTTTGTGAAATTATCATTACCTGTTCCTGCAACATGGCAACCATTCCATAATACTTTGTTAACTCCGTTTTAAGAGCAGAAATAAATCCCTGTCCCATTAAACCTAAGGCACAGAGACCACTCTTTGTGTCTGTATAAGATTGCACCTGATCATGATAGTAACTAGAAAACAAAAAGAATTTTAAATATACATTAACTATCTTCTTTTGATATCTTTGAATTGATTTCTCACCCTAATTCGGATAGCCGCAATAACATGCCGGCCTGCACCACATTAAGTTTTCTAGCTTTTGTATCCAATTTAAATGCTCCCGATATCACGTCCTTTTTTAAATACTTCCCCTGTATTCCAGTAAAAGCGTATATCACGTTCTGAACAATGTCATCGTTTAAATCATTTTGAGCTTCACGTATGGCTTGTTTATTTAAGTGTGTATCTTTACAACCAGTATCACTACTGTCCGATTGTAACTGATGATTGTGCGTGGTTCGGAGATTGGAGATCTTAAGGTTACTATCGACGGGAGGACTATACATTGAGGAGGCCTTCAGAAGAACAAATAAGTGATGTAAGGTAATTTATAAATTTTAAAAATAAAATCTTTTAACAAATACTGTTTAACTGAATTTAAGTTTGTTTTTATTTCAAATTAATAAAAAAGTATTGCGTAACAGTGCTGTAAAAATGCAATACTTGATTATTTTGCTTGATTTTTAAACAAATGATTTGATTTAATGTTTAATTTTTAAAGGCAAACGATTGAATTCTGGTATGTATGCCAGCTACTAAATTTTTGGAATGTTTGTACGACAAACTAATATTCTTTATCGCTCATAACAAAAATGGAGTGTGTAGCAAAACAGCGTTTAATTGAATACACATGAATCATTTACACAGAGTTTGCACAAAAGTTTCTTTTTTTAATTTAGCTCTTTATTTATTTCGTATTTGGCTTTTTTTGGGTATATTTGTTTATCAAATTCAAACTGTTTAAGTCATCACTAAAGTAGCTACCTATATCTTTTGATAATTGTCATTATAAAATTCCTAGCTTATGTGGATTTAGGTAGATATACTTGTTTAGGTTTATTGGAGTTGGAGTAATGTAGAACAAATGAAATGCATGACTGCATTGCATGAATTTGCTCTTGTAGTTCAAGCCTACAAAGTGGTTAAGTTTATTATTTTATTAACAGAAAAGTATGAATACAAAATTAATTTCTTCCTTGATTTTTGTACATAAAAAATACATTAGTTTCTTTAATGTTATGACTTACTAGCTGACCCGCCCAGGCTTCGCACGGGCTTGCAAACCCAATTTTCGTACAAAATTTGAAAAAAAAAATATAAATAAATAATATTACAGTGTTCTTTGTTAGGCAGGCATTGACAATCACCCCAATGATTAAATCTGCCAGCTTGTTTCATATTCGGAACTCTAGAATCTGTGAATTCCAAGCACTACTCTCAATGCATACATTTATTTATTTTACTTTTATATTCGCACCAAAAGTGTTGCGGTTCGAAAACAAAACATTAATTTGGTACGCAAGTGCCTTGAAATAAATGTGAAAAGTCCTCGATTCCTCGGGATTCAAAAATGTTATTATAATTCTAATAGCTGTTATCCATTCGCTTTGCTGAGCTTCTTGAGCCCGTAACCTATGTCTGCGTTAAAAAGTAGTAGCTACGTTTTATTAATGCCAACAATACATTTGGTTTAACCCGTGAAAATAAAGCCGTATGGATTCTAATGAAAACCGTGTTGTATGCCCATCTCTTTTTTGCTTGGGTTTAATGTAGTGTCTTTTTTGTTTACTTTATATTTCGGGCTACCTTACCATTTGCAAAACAGAATATCCATCTACCCATAAAATTAAAAACTAATTGCTGGATACATAAATGAAACCTCGATGGAAACCGAGATACAAAGTTGTTTTTGTATTACGTGCTAAAAGATAACCCCGACCCAGACCCGAGGATAATAAAATGCGGCTAGTATCTTATAACATAATCAGTTCAGACTTTCGAACATGCGGAATGAAAAAATTCCACACAGGCATACTTCACAATTAGAATTTCAAGTTGAAAGAGAATGATACAACTTATTGATTTGAACAGACCTTCTTTAAAATCGGCGGTTATTCTTTTCAATTCATTCCAACCGCGATCCAGCCCATGGCAAAGGGGTTAGCTAAAGGTAAGGGTTCACTCATGAATTTTTCTTTTCGCTTGACGTATAGTTAAAAATTTTGAAAGCAAAACTTAAATTTCTGAGTAATTATATGTCTGAAACTGAGATTGCTGAGATCAGAATAGCGGGTGTTGCTTTCATGCACTGTGCACAACATACCCCACTGTTTGTTTTCTTGTTTTGAGTATGTACAAACCCGCTCGTATTCGAGCCTGATGACCTAATAGCCGTTTGCTATTTGCATTTGATTGGTTTTTCAGTATATCCATGATTTGCATATAACAAAAATTCGGATATAAGAGAGACATTTTTTGGATTTACAGAGTTTTTTATATCCGTTTTGTACTGTTCTACTTAATGGAGGAACTTGGTTGTAGTCGTATAAAGTGAGAAATAATCTTCCAAGCTATCTCTTTCAGTGTCTAAAGATTGTAAGCAGCAATCGAAAAAAGCACATTAAAATGGACAAATCCACATTACTTACCTTTTGATTAGCAAACGTATGTATAGATCCTTTTCCTATTGTCACACCAGGATTGAAATGATGAGTCTTCTGCAACATACTTGATCGAATCGAATTCAGAGCTGAAACTCCTGGTCCGCTATTATCCTGATTGTTAGTGATTGCATTATTGAAACCATTTGTGGACAATGCTAACATATTATTCTGCGAATCGGCCATGAAGTACAAAAAAGTTAACAAAGCGCTTCTTTGTCTTTGATCCGTTTGCTATAGAAAGAAAAAAAAAATTCAATGAGCTTAGGACACAAAGTAAAGAAATTAAATAACTCACACTTGTTTTCAGTTGTTCATAGAGATTTAAAAATAATGTTGCACTACTCTGTGAACCACTGGTATTGGTCAAATGGCTTGAAATCTTCGATACCAGCGAAGTCTCATTGTATGGCAAAGAACCACCCAAACCCGTCGGACAATTAGATATGTATTGTGTTACATTTCCTAGCACTTGCCCTTTAAGAGAAAATACATAATCAAGTCAATTATTATAGAAGCAGATATGCGGAACGAACAAAAATAATTCATAAATAGTTGAAGTGCCCATCGAAGAGCACTTCTTGGACTTAGCAGTCGTTGTAGCCAAATGCTTCTAAATTCTTTCTTTTCACTGGGTTTGATGCAAATGACACAACAGAAAATCAACGAATAAAAAACCATCTAATGGAAATTATGTTTTTTAAAGTTTTAACTTAAAAAAAATTCTTTGAAAAATCTTTAAAACAAAAAACATCAATCGAAAACCTACTGTGATTGTTGGGGCAAATATTTTTGCAAAGTTTTTCCAGTAAATCGTAGATGTCCTTGTAGTTGGCACGGTTCGTCATGATGCCAATTTGTTGCCTTAATTGCCTCTTTATTCACTTATTCTCTGAAGCAATTAAATTGCTTATAAATTAATAAAATCACAATGAAAAAAAAAACGAAAATAAAAAGAAAAAACTGAACTTGCTAAATTTCGAGACAAATAAAAGTGCGGCAGGTTATGGTTAGAAAGATTTACATATTTGAAATTATTCAGAACTTGGACTAGGAATATTTGTGTTGAAAATAAAGATTGAATTTATTTTATTTTGATTGCTATACTTAAGACTTAAATTGAAATAAAATTAGGAAAACAGCGAGACTTATTACGGGGCGCGCAGTTTTCTGTTAGTTGAGTTTTTTTGTCTTTCCAATTTGAAAACAAACTTTTTTGACAACGATGGTATTTGGTGGAAAATAGGGGATGTTATATGAATTTCGATAACAAATATACATAAGGTTATCGGCTGTAGAATTTAGGTCACAATAAGTTCCCCTTCACACGAGGAAACAAGTTGCCGGAGATTTTTTTGAAGTTTTCTTTTAATTTCCTTAAAAATCTCGGAGGAGGTGTGTATCACATACATATACAGTGGTGAGTGAAGTACCAAATTAAAAAAAATAAAAAGGTGCCTATCTGTCATTTTGCCAATCTAAAGGAAAGTCCCCTTTCACACGTGGAAACAAGTTGCTGGAGATTTTTTGATGTTTTCTTTTAATTTTCAATTCCCACCAATAGCAGACCGTTCAATCCTCTTACTTGGTGTCCTTCTCACCCAAAAACTGAAAGTTGCTGGAAACTCAGTTTCCTCGTGTGAAAGGGTACAAAGTGTTTCGAGATTTTCAATCGTTAAAATAATGAAAAAAGATAATTTAACTAGATAAAAAAATTAAATAAAAGTGAGAAAAGTGAAAATTTGCAATACTTTATTGAAAAAATCTTACAATTGTCTGAACACACAATTTTTATCTTTGTCAGTCGGTTTGAGTCATTGTTCGAAATCAGTTGGTTAAAGAGAGATAAAAAAAAATAGCTGACAATCAAATTGGGAAGAAATCTACCAACCGTGTGAACGGACAATTTTTCATTGTAAGAAATATGTCAATTGTCAGCTATTGTCAGACCATTGACAGTTCTGACAATATTGTAAGATATGACAATCGTCTGTACTTAGCTTAATTTTACTTACTTTATGTGGAATATGAAACACAGCTTACCTGTGAAATGAACAAAAATTACACTGCTTATTATAGGTGTTTTTACAGGATTTAACGGAGCACCGCATGTAGTTTTATATTTTTATTTCAATGAAGAATAGCATATATTTATTTTATTTACTTTTATTTCACTTGTTTATCTCAAAACACATTCCTCAAAAAAACAGCTAAAAATTCCTTTGGGTGCCCCATGATTTAGCTGCCTAAAGGCTTAACTACATAAGCCAAAAAAGTGAAAAAGTAAAAAAGTGAAAATTTTCAAACTCATTTTAGGATAGTGTTTCTGACTGGAAAACTTATAAAAATGATGCAGAAAGCTTAAATTTTGGTTTAAAAACAAATTTGTGTATTCTTTTTCACAAAACAACGGCGCTAGCGGTAAAAAAATATTTTTACTTTTGTACTTCAGTACTTTTTGGCTTATGTAGTTAAGCCTTAACTGCATGCCTTCCCTGTGTGAATGCATTTGGGTTTGTGTAACTCACACTATTTTGAAAAATGCTTCACGTTCCTCTATTTCTTCTTCTAAGGCCGGTATTCACCAAGCACTCATAACTTATGAGACTCATAAACCTATTCACCAAGCAATAATAAGTGGATTTTTATGAGCACTCATAAAAGTTATGACTGGTCCCGACCACTCATAACTTATTAGTGCATTCTTCGAAAAATATTCCGACATTTTCGAAACTACCTCCACAACCACCACCCCCACAAACACAAACATCTCCATCAGTACCATCCCATCTACCGAAAAAAGTTTGATTTTAAAGTTTGGGAGTGCCTGGTTGACAGAGAGTGGTTCTCTTTTTCGAAATTCATTAACATATTTGAGACTGGTTAGTGAATATCCCAATACCCTAAAGTTATGAGCCCCATAAACTTATGAGGCTCATATGAGCGCTCGGTGAATACAGGCCTAAGAGTACCCCTGCCGGCGCGCGCGGGTGGTGTTTGGCTATCCCCCTCACTTTACTACCCTTTTTTAGCTTAAGCTAACTTTAGCCCCGAGCGTGGCACTGAGCTGTCAAAAAGAAAACTATGTTACTTTTTAACTCGGAGCGCTCCGAGCTCTCAACTTGCATTTCTTTTTTAGCTCACAGCTCGACCGGGGCTCGCTCGATGAGCTCGGAAAAAAATGACCGAGCACATCGAGCACAAGGCTGAGCGCGGCTAACTTCATACAATTTTCATGTAATTTGAGATATGAGAGTTCAGTGCTCAATTGAGTTTCTTAAATAGATCGGTGCGCTCAGGTCACGCTCTGTTCGGAGTGAGCTCTATTCGCTCAGAGCCCGCTCTGTGCCCCACTCGGGGATAAAAAAAAAAAACGCCTAAGCAGAAAGTTCCATCGTGGAAAAGGGGACTGACATTCCAAAAAAATGTGTTCCCTACTCTCTGAACATATTCATCCCGCCAAAATTTCTCTCAACAATTCAACGAAATAACAAGCAAATTCAACGAAGAATCCATTTTCTACCATACAAAAAAACCAATATGGCTGACGACCGCCATCCATTTTTAATTTCTAATCAAAAAACGAAATGTGATCTGGACGGAACGGTAGCAAAGGGCGTTCGCCTGCGAATTGCCACGAAGTTACTTTTTTTTGATAAGAAAATCAATTTTTTGCATTAATTTCGAGTGCTTAAAAGCCGGTTTTACTGTGATAATATTCGTTGAAAGTAAGTTTATTTGTTCGGATTAAGAAATTCTAAAAAAAAATTTTAAATCACATGGAAAATTGAATGATTATGCAATGTTGGGAGAAGTAATTTGTATTTTTTTTTGACGACCGGCTTCTAGATTTGACTTAAGGAGAAAAAATATAAAATCTCCGCAATGGACACGTCATCGGCTGTTAAGTCAAAATTTCTAACAAATCTGGAGAAACAGGAGCATCTCATCAAGTTGGCCATTCTCTTGACCGCAGCTGTTCTCTGTAAGTTCCTTAAACCACGTGGAATATAGAGAGCATCGGGTTTCTATAATCACATTTTTTTCTATAGCATTTGCCACAAGACTGTTCTCAGTGCTACGGTTCGAAAGCGTTATCCATGAGTTCGATCCGTATTTCAATTACCGGACCACGCGATTCTTGGCCGAACAGGGCTTCTACAATTTCCACAATTGGTTCGATGACCGAGCGTGGTACCCCCTGGGGCGTATCATTGGCGGCACGATCTATCCCGGCTTGATGGTTACATCGGCTGCCCTCTACCGCATGATGTGGCTACTCAACATCACTGTGGACATTCGAAACGTGTGCGTTTTTCTTGCGCCATTTTTCTCCTCGCTTACGACGATAGTCACATATCTGTTGACCAAGGAGATTCATGTAAGTTTGTTTTTTGTCTTGATTTTCTTTACACGTAAATATCAAAATTCATCATTTGCAGAGCACTGGAGCTGGTCTGGTAGCTGCAGCAATGATCTCAATAGTTCCTGGCTACATATCTCGCTCCGTAGCTGGTTCCTATGATAATGAAGGCATTGCCATCTTCTGCATGCTTCTCACGTACTATCTCTGGATAAAGGCGGTGAAATCTGGCGCCATCTTTTGGTCGGCGATGACGGCTTTGGCCTACTTCTACATGGTATCGTCGTGGGGTGGCTATGTGTTTCTTATCAACCTGATTCCTCTGCATGTTCTGGCGCTGATGATGACAGGACGATTCTCCCATAGGATCTATGTTGCATACAGCACTTTGTATTGCGTTGGAACCATACTGTCTATGCAGATCTCCTTTGTTGGCTTCCAGCCTATTCAAAGCTCGGAACACATGCTGGTAAGTTCTTAATGCCTCGTTCATTGTCGCCGTACAATTAATGCCGTGATGAATATATATTATATTTCTTGATAGGAAGAGTATGAAACATAATGAGTACTACCAATTTCTGACAAATCTAAACATATCCTAAATTTCTGCGTTGAATTAGTTCCCACTTAGAAAAATTGCTTTTTTCTTTTTTCACAGGCCCTTGGAGTCTTTGGACTTTGTCAGATTCATGCTTTTGTTGATTACATCCGGTCACGGATGTCAAAGGAACACTTTGAAGTTCTATTCAAGGCATTGGTTTCTACGGTGCTAACAATTGTTATTGTCGTTGGGACATTACTCACAATTACGGGAAAGGTGTCGCCATGGACAGGACGTTTCTATTCTCTGTTGGATCCTTCGTATGCTAAGAATCACATTCCTATTATTGCATCGGTGTCGGAGCATCAACCGACATCATGGTCGTCGTTCTATTTCGATTTGCAGGTAAGAATTTATTGAAAATTTTAATGATGATTGATTGATTAATGTTATAAGGATTTGTATTAATTGTATTGTTTATATTATCATGATTCATTTTCATTTAGCATTAAAACTTCACAAAGTTGAGCCTTATCTTTTATATATATATATATATATATATATATATATATATATATATATATATATATATATATGTGTATATATATTGATTTTTTAATATATTGAATTTTTACAATTTAAATCACATAATTGTAATTGAATAAAATTTAACCTGTAATTACCAATTTAAAATTTTCAATTAATAATAACGTAATTAAAAAAAAAGTAATTAAATTTCTGTTTGCTCTTTCACAATGTCCGAGTAAAGTTATGATTAGTTACTCGACACATAAATATTGGCACAGGGTCATAAGTCTACAATTATTAAAAAAATATTTTTGGATTTACAACTCATTCGGGTGGGTCAGAAGCCAATATTTATGTGTCAGGTAACTAATCAGAACTTTACTTAGACATTGATTGTGAAACAAGCTCTAAATATTAATTACATTTAAAAATAAACAATCGTCTACAGCCTAAAAGAATTGGGCAGTTTTCTTTAAACGTTTTGCATCTTGTTTTTCGGCTTTTTTTCATTCTTTAGAACAAAACCGTTCCTCTAACCAAATCAAACAATTAATAACAACCAGACTACGATTTAAAGCAGATTTTTGTGCACAAAAAAGAAACAAAAATGTGAATTGACTTCTAATATTATGGTAATAATTTTTTAGAAGTTTGTTTATATTAGGCCAGCAACCTTTTTTTTTAAGACAGTTTTCAAAAAACACGGTAAATCATACAGCGTTACAAAATGTCAGCGAACGCATAGGGCTCTGCGGGAGCCTGGGCCCTACTATGTAACTTGCTTCTACTTTCGAATCCATTCGAAAGTTGTTTTCAATGCTTATTTTAAGTGGTAAGTTTTGTTAGTAAAGTTGTAAACTTTATTCATAGCTTAAAATTCACAATTTCTTTTTTTTATTTTTATTCTTAAGTTTAAAAAAAGAAAATTATTCAGCTAAAATTTCAGATTGACATTATATTTTGTTTAAAAATCTCCATCGAGGATCCGTTGTCTGTATGTAACAGAGCGGTTGACGTATATTTATGTAGGATTTCCCAGCCCAATTTTCCATTCAGAACTTCCAGGGTGTCATTGAACTTCATCAAAGTCACACCAAAGTACCTGACACGAAACTCCTTTAATATGGGACATCTGGCGATAAAGTGATGTACATCTTCCCTCTCCTTGAGGTTACAAAGATCGCATATAATTGGCAGTTCAGGTCGATGCGGAAAGTGTTTTAAATTTATGAGTTCACCTCTTACTTTAAATATTGCATTTAGCATATTGAGGATAGCGGTTGAGGAAGTATGAATGTTCTCTAAGAACTGGTAAGAAGTAATATGTATGAAAGTGGGATCAAGTTTTGGTGATTTCGACTTTTTTTCACAGAATCTTCAACTAGCCCTGTTCTATTTCCGTTTATATGCGTTTGCTAAAGAATTATCGAGCTGAGATTTTGCGAATTCGAACATTTTTATTGTAGAATCGAGTTACATAGTTGGGCCCCTGGTCTAGAGTGTATCAGTGTGGCAAACATTTTTCAAATTAAATTGGGGAACAAAAGAACAAGCAGCAATAAATAAAAGGAGTCTGATAATCGTCATCTCAAAAAAATAAAAATGATGGTGTGAAAAGTTTGGCAGCCTAACTGCAAGTGTGTGTATCACACAAAACCTTTTTTTTTTCATTCTCCATGCATTCATAAGTACAGTTTTGTTCTGCTCTCTGTACTGCAATCAAGTGAACTACGTTTTTTGCAGGTGTCATGAAAATAAATGCTACCAGAACTAATTTTTTTTTAAATCAGATGAATAGTGTTATACTCAGGCTGAAAACGACAGTGTGCTCGTATAGCAAATAAATTGAAAATAATTATTAAAGTGTAAAATAAATCCAATCATCACCTATAATAACATTAACCATTCATCTCATTTTATATCAATATGATGACAATTTTTTACAAACAAGAGTGCGAGTTAATGTCCATAAATGTTGAGTTGAAATGTTTCGGCAAGTCCTCTTCATTTATCACAATGATTTTTAACACTTTGATCGCTGATACTAGAACCTCTAAATAAAGTTTAAAAAATCTCAAAAATACTAACCACATTATTCGCTTTATTTAATTACAGATTCTTGTATTCCTCTTTCCCGCTGGATTGTATTTCTGTTTCTCTAAGTTAACCGATTCAAATATTTTCATCATTCTCTATGGTGTAACGAGTATTTATTTTGCTGTAAGTTCAACGAATTTTTTTGAACTGTTAATAATAATAATTCTAACGGATTTTCTATGTTTGCAGGGTGTAATGGTCCGATTGATGTTAGTTTTAGCTCCAGTTATGTGTGTTCTCTCCGGAATCGCTATATCCCATTTGCTAACAAAATATATCAAATGTGTTGATTCGGGAGCCAGTAAACCAGTGGAACACAATAAACGACATCACAAAAAGCTTGAGCAGCAGACAGCTGTTAAGAAAGAAGTTGCAATTGGATTTGTGGCCATCATAACCATGATGTTGATAACTTACACCTTCCATTGTACATGGGTGACATCGGAGGCATACAGTTCGCCGAGCATTGTTCTGTCTGCTAGATCACATGATGGTGGCAGAATTATTTTTGATGATTTTCGAGAGGCATACTATTGGCTTCAAATGAACACACCAGAGGTCAGTACCTGTCGATAGTATTTTCGACATAAGTAATTTCTTTTCTGTGATGATACTTTTAAGTTCTTGATAGGAAGAGTCTAAGTGAACCAGATTCACGATGATTATATTTTTAATTATTCTGAAAATTAATTTCTGGTTTTGAACACTTAATTTTCAATTGTTGTTATTTAAACTAAGTTGTTTGTTGTTTAATTTTATAGGATGCTCGAATAATGTCTTGGTGGGATTATGGCTATCAAATAACAGCGATGGCCAATCGAACGATACTCGTGGACAACAACACATGGAACAACACCCACATATCTCGAGTTGGTCAGGCGATGGCTTCATCGGAGGAGAAGGCCTACGAGATTATGCGAGAGCTAGACGTAGATTATGTTTTGGTCATATTTGGAGGACTAACAGGCTACTCTTCAGATGATATAAATAAGTTCCTTTGGATGGTCCGAATCGGGGGCAGTACTGATAGAGGAGCACATATCAAGGAGAAAGATTACTATGCTGCAAATGGAGAGTTCCGAGTTGATAAAGAAGGCTCGCCCACGTTGTTGAATTGTTTGATGTACAAAATGTGCTATTATCGATTTGGTCAAGTCTATACGGAGGGCGGAAAGCCGGCTGGCTATGATCGTGTGCGTGCTGCAGAAATTGGAAATAAAGACTTTGAATTGGACGTCTTGGAGGAAGCGTACACTACGGAGCATTGGTTGGTTAGGATCTACAAAGTTAAGGATCTACGAAACCGTGGAGTTTAATAAATCTAGTCCGCCCTAGCATTTTCTACTCGAATCACAATATCAACATATACTTCACATAAAAGAATTATTTTATTTAACATTTTTTTACGTATTTAATCCACACTTTATAGTATTCATAGTTTTTTTTATAACTGATACGAAGAAGTAGATGCAAGAAGAAATCTCTACATTTTTAAATTATATCTCTTACTCTATCTCTATGCTTTATGCTTCTAAGCCATTCTCAGAAAAACGTTCCAAGAACCGAACTTAAAAAGATAATCTACATTTATAATTTTTTTGTAACCTATTTTTATTTTACTATTATAAAATACCTATTGCTTTGTTTTATAAGATTTTTTAGAAATACAATGCAAGCAAACAGATTTTTTAAGGTTTTCTTGTGTACTAAAAAACTATGCCATTTGGACATAAGTGAAAATAAAAAAAGTATTAAAAAAGACATGACTAAAAACAACTTTTCTGTGTTATCATTTTTTCTCGTTATACAATTATTTAGGAGGGTTTAGAATTCATATGACGAAAATGAATTCGGGTGTTCTACAGTTCGTCCGAAATGCTAACAGTGAATTGGAATTTCGAAAATGAAAATTTATTTTTTGCATTTTGTTTCATTCCATTTTCTGATTCCATCAACTTTATTATGTGAAAATGGGGCAGCTGCGGTTTGTTTTGAATTTTTTGGTGCAAAATGTAAGGAAACTATATTTTCGTTCTTTTAGAATTTTTATATTATTATTTTAGAAGAAAATAAGAACATACGAATATAAGCATACAGAATAAATTACTCGCGCTATATTATAAGGCAGTTATTAGATTTTTGTTACAAAAAAGGTTCGTCTAATTTTTTCTAATATTATCACTTCCTTTTTTTCCCTTCAATAATTCTGCATACAACTTCGCCCGCAGTGTAATTTCACTTTTCAAAAAAATTAAAAATGGATGCACCTTCAATTTTGATAGAAGCATTTGCGAAATTTTCGAAAGCCAACGAACGAGTGAATGTAAAAATCGATTTTAATTCAATTTGATTTCTATCGAAATGTAGAACATGAGCGTGAATACACTTATGATTTAAAAATAAATAAAGCGAGATTTTAAAAAATTCGGAAATGTTCTTGAGGGGCCCAGTTCCAAAGCCGAAATAAGTGACACTTAAGTGGCCGGTGTACAGTCAACCAAATCATAAATTACAACAGCAATTACAACCAAAAAAAATTAAATATCGGCTAAATTACAACACAAGTCAACAAATTGAAGCCCCAATATGATCTTTTAGATCGAAACGAGTTGCTGTATCATAAGTAAAAAGAAATGTTGCGACTGTATCAATATAATTAAATAAATTAAAATAAAAATTTTTAATTTATTTATTTTTCTCTTTTTTTTCAAAATAGAGTATTACGCCCATGTTCTGCATTCCACTTATTGTGAATTCACATGGCGAAGTTGAATTTAGGTGTTCCACAATTCGTTCGAAATGCTAATAGTAAATTCTAATTTCGAACATGAAAATTGATGTTCTGCATTTCGGTTCATTCCGTTTTCTAAACTTTTTCAATCGTCAATTTTATGCGTTGTGAAATCGGTGCATTTGCAGATAGTTTTGTATTTTTTGGTACAAAATGTAAGCAAACTTTATGTTTTTGTTTATTTATTTATTATTATTTTCGTAGGAAACATAAGAACATACGAATAAAAAAATACAAAAATCATCAGTACCATTCATATTTAGGAAGGTGTATTCACGCCGCCCGTAGCGTCGGGCAGGTTTTTTCTAACAAAATTGTTCGGCTAATTTTTTCTTTCGAGTTCCGCTTTCTTTTTTCCCTTATAAATGCCAATAATATAGAATTAATTTTCATCTTCAGTGTAATTTCACTTTAAAACACAATTATAAATGGAGGCACCTTGCATTTTGACATTTCGAACTAATTGCGAAATTTTCGAAAACGAACGAATTGTAGAACATGGAATTTCAATTCATGTGAAATTGAAATGCGATTTCAATTCGATTTCATTCGAAATGCAGAACATGGGCGTTAAAATAGGAATCCTAAGTCTCGTAATGAGATTTTGCTGAACTATGAATTTCTGTCCACCGAAATCTCTACAAAAATATGAAGTTTTTGAGTATGAGAACGGTTTTGATCAAAATTTACAAAAATCAGAGTAGGATTTTTCTAATTTCCCGGATTTGCTTGCTCCAGTGAGTGCTATAAAATATAAGTGCCTCAAAAGTCGAATGATTAAGCGAATTCCGCTTTTCACTGTATTATCGATAGCGAGCTTCAACATTCAACCAACACAATTCAATGCTGGCAACAGCTTTTACATGGATATCACACAATAAAGCAGTGGCATAGATAGCTTTTTACGATCGGGAGATATGACTTAACATCTCATACATTTTTTTAAAAACATGAAACAAAAATATTTAGGTACATTCTTCTTATCATACAATATTGAAGTGAAAAAATTATGAAAAACAAAAATCAATTATGGACAAGGTGACCAAATACCTGGTTCAAAGGGGTTTTTCGAAATTTAAAAAAAACAGCTGTTATTCGAAAACCGTTATGATGCGGTATATAGGGCAAAATTAATTTTTGTTTTTGGATAATTCATCTAGTCCGCTGTGATTCCAATCTCGATAAATTGCCAGAGCTACCAAACTATTCAAGCGGCCCTAAATAACAAAAAACAAGACAAACTTAAATTTTATATTCCGCAGTGAAATTCTGATGATCAGAAGGGAACAAACCCACTTTCCCTGTTCATTTGAATCGTATTAATCCGTTTCAAACTAGAAAACTTTCGTTCGGTAGTTAACGTTGATAATGCAGTGTAGTAAAACTTCTAAGAAAGATATTGACGTTCTAGAAATTTTCTTCTGGATAATTGTGCATTTGATTTTTAAGCTTGATATCACCTATACAGATCAAATATTTCTTCCACTTTTCAACTCGACGAGACCAGAAGATGGCTAGCAGCAAGAAATTTTTGATAAACTTGACACTCTTAATAAATTTATCAGCTGCACCGAAAATCCTTCTTATATATTTTTATGATTTTTATATATCGAAGTTTCATGCTATAGTTCTGAAGTGGATTAAACATCTTCGTAAGAAACTAATCTTCTGTTCAACGTTTAAATTCTGGATTCTGATGACTCTTCTGTCTTTTTTTCTATTTTTTTTCCATTTCTGTTTTTTAAAGTCAATACTTTTAGCAATTTTTTTGAAGCTTTATAAATTCTAGAAAATTATGGACTTCTTCATACTTTGATACCCATCGAGTAAGGGATGAATTTATGGTATTTGCTCTTCCTCGAAAAAAACGGAATAACGCAGAAAACCCAATTTGGATTACAAATTCGTGAAACTGTAGGAACATTACTTTCTATATCGATGTAAGTGGGATATTCAAAAAAAAAAACCCGAACTAAAACGTCACTAATTGGTAACAAAAGGTCAGTTAGAATTCCGTCATTTGTCAGCAATTTTAAATGAATTTATAAAGTTCTTTTCCAAATAAATTAGTGCTAAGTCTTCTACTTGGCTGATGTATTTCAGTAGATAGTATATAGAATTTGTATTATGAAAAAAACCTTCTTAAAGTTCTTTTTTTTTCAAAGTCGCTTAAGAATTATTCAGAAATCAGAATTTGGTCAGCCATTAAATATTTTTGTATGAAAATTTTTTTAAAACCCATCTTTCAAAGTGATGTCTTAATTCATTATCATGCCGATTATGGAATTCGCAATATTGGATCCGTGGTTATTCTCAGTACAGTGTTCTCATTTCTTTTCACGACGAATAGGTAAAGAGAAAAGAAAAAAAAAACTGCAGTGCAAATCACTGCGGAACCAGTATTGCGGATTTTATAATAATTGACATGAATATTATTTTCTAATAGGTATCGAAAAATCCGGTTGAAATACTGAAAAAAAAAATACCAAGAAGGAAACATTTTCTGGTAGAAAATTATTGACAACATGTTTTGAAAAATTCTTAGAGCTATGCTTTTTGCGTATACTAGATTGTCGGACAGACTTGACGCGAGTCATATCCTATTCGTAGAAAAAAACTCTGCGGACTCTGAGATTTACGTTTTACCACTGATCTCTATATACACTGGATAGGGTATTCATACAAAATTTTTGAAGAAAAAATATAGTCGTGGCCGGTACCCTCATATAAAAGTTTATACAGCGGCGCCAGCGGTATGGACGCTACTGGACCTGGATTTTCTTCTTTTTTTTTCAATATTTACAGCCGCAATGCTTTTTGACATCAAATAAATGCTCAATTTCGGCAAATATCTTCAATCTCTTTTTTCGTTTGTATAGAGCAAGATATGAGATCGTGGCCGGTACCCTTTCAAAAATTGCCTAACAAAAATTGTTATACACTATAGGCTATTCACTATCCAGTGTATTATAGAGATCATAGTACGTTTTTCGTAGTAGTATATATTATATCTATCCAAATACGAAATACATTACCCACCATTGAATCTTATACCTACATCTTCCAGGCGGAGCTTCTAAAAGTTTTAACTTAAAAATCCATTCGTATAAAAATAATAATTCACCATATTTATGTACATTTACGATAATAGTATGTATATTTTTTTTAAATTAAAAATATATTCATGTACTATTCAAAAATATAAATTGATAAATTTGTTTAAATTAAAAATGCATTCCGAAATTGTAGTCTTAAATTAATTTCTTATTTAGAACATCCATTTGTCCCATTGGTAGACGTTATAGGTTCTTGTGAAATAAAATTAAGAATATCCAATTTAGTTACAACCCCTTTCAGAACATCTTTGCCATCAATTTTGTCTACAACAAGAACAGAAGTTTCAACTTCCAATACTCGTGCTACTTTACCCAAGATCGCATTTGACGTTACAATGATAGGTTTCTTGTTCAACGCTTTAATAACTGGATCTGTATTTTGTCGGTTCATGCTTACTATTTGGTTGATGAGAGTTTCTTGATTGACGACACCCAATATTGACCTAAAATACATAAATAGAATATTTGAAAAAGTTAACGATAAAATTGTGGTTCATCTTCCTTTCTTACCCATTGTCCTTATGTACAAGCGGAATTTGTTGAATGTTATGCTTCTTCAATACTGCAATAGCCTCCTGAATGGTAGCTGATGAATTAATTGTCACTGGGCTAGCAATTTCAAGGGCTGAGAGTGTATAATTCCACCACCAATGCTCGTGTTCGTTTACGACTTCCTTGAAACCCTTAGCTTCCATCCAGTTGTCAGAGACAAATTTTGTCATGTAGTTGCGAATACTATCGGGAAGTAGAACAACACAACGTTGGCCTTCCTTAAGAGTTCGGGCCAATTTGAGTGCTCCAGCCATTGCTGTGCCACTGCTTCCACCACTTAGTATACCTTCTTCTTTGTTAAGTCTTCGTGCCATTTGAAAACTCTCTTTGTCTTGAGACTTCACCCAGTGATCTACAACTGAATGATCTAAAACCGTTGGAATGAAATCATATCCAATTCCCTCAACTTCATAGGTCTGTACATCACTTTCATTTAAATTTTCAGGACGGGCCAGAATAGATCCGTAAGGATCCACACCTACAATTTGACACGAAGGTAGTTTTTCTTTGATTTTTCGTCCGATTCCAGCAATTGTTCCACCAGTTCCTGACCCACAAACAACCATATCGACTTTATTGTCAAGTTGCCAGAGAATTTCAGCACCAGTTCCATCGTAATGGGCTAAAGGATTTCCAGGGTTTCGATATTGATCCAGTACAATTGAGTTCTTGATTTCCTTTTGTAAACGCTGAGAGACGCAGATTAGACCTTCAGGTGAGTCAAACGGTGCTTCGGTGGGAGTGCGAATAATTTTGGCTCCAAGTATACGCAAGGCGTAAACTTTTTCATTGGACATTTTCTCAGGCATCACTATGATGCATTTGTAGCCCTTAACAGCACAAGCCATCGCAAGACCAATACCAGTATTTCCAGAAGTTGGTTCGATCACAGTGTAGCCAGGCTTAAGAAGACCTTTTTCTTCGGCTTCTTGAACCATTCTGTAGCCTATACGATCCTTAACTGAACCACCGGGGTTGAGAAATTCGCATTTGGCATCTATGAATAAAATGTATTTAAATATTTGAATAAAGTTAAGACAAGTTTTTATCTTACACATCTCACACTTGATGCCCTCTGCTTGGGGAATGTGATTTAATTTGACCATGGGTGTACATCCTATGACACTGAGGATATCAGGTGTGATCTTCGTGCGATGTGGACTGAAAAAAAATATAAAACAATCAAATATAATGTTTAGAAATGTAGGTATGTACATATATCACTTTTTTGTAAGTTAACAAAAAGTACGTATACGCCCAAGTGAACAAATAAAATTTCTCTATAGAAAATTTAAAAATATAATACTCACATTTCCTTGTGTGAGTGTGGAGATTTCTCGGTAGTTCCCAAATGCCAAGTGCATTTTGATGGTAATCCAGGATGAATGAAATCTTTTGGTGTTTCATAAGATTTATTTCCAGGCATTTTACGAATTGATTTTCAAATCTATAAAAGTTGAATTTAATATTAAATTATATCAAGTTAATTTATTTAAGTGTTGATATTAATATAATAATAATAAATAATTAAACCATTAAATAATTAAAATTAATCAAAATTCGTTTTTTAAATTTAATCTATAAATCGTCGCTTTTCGTTCAAAAGATTTTAAGTCGCAATTTTCGCAGGAGACACAAAAAAACCGATTTAAAGCTTATTATAAATAAGAATAAAAAACTTAGAAGACTTTAAAACTAATTTATATAGTTAAAAGAAATCGTGATACAATAATGAAGTATTGATATTTAAATGCAGTGTTTTTTTGCATCTGAAATACATTTGAATATTTTCATTGAATTTAGACATGCTAGAATTTGTAATAATGCAACTAACATTTTTCTCTCGAAAGGTGCGAAAAAACGTCTTACCCAACTTGTGCAAAGAAAAGGAATGCTAATCAAGTCAATTGAAAGCTATCACCTAAGTTGAAATTCAAGCAACAAAAAAAACGACACAAAACATTCGAATAGGCCTCACAACAATTTCACACTTATCAGTGATTTTTGATGACCCACTACAACGTCCTCAAAAAATATTAACAAAAATAGAAAACATAACAACTGCTGTGGCTGCGGTTAGATAGGAAAAGATTAATTTTTTACTTTATGCTACGTCAAAAACGACCTTCAGCTGCTTTATTAACAGCTGATTCAAAAGTTTAGAAAGTGGCTTCATATGTACATACATATATATGTATTGTGATAAATAATAGATATTTTGGTAATGCCAGGTAAAAGATAATTAGGTTTTCCCAGCAATGAAACTTACATAAATGTTCTTAATATAAAATGGATCTCTTGAAATACGAGAATACTCGTAACAGGTGTAATGTGTTTAAAAATTGATTGATTGTGATTTTATTGTAATTTTTTTTTTTTCTGATTAAGTTAAGTTTTTGTAAGTTTAAAAGTTTGGAGATTTTCATATAGGTTTTTCTCAAAATCGATTGCACTTATGAAAAAAGGATTTCATGTATTTGTGAGTATAATAATTATAATTTTCACAATTTATTCTTTCAAAAAAAAGTGTAGATAAAGTTTTCAAGATATTTACAAAAAAAAATTAAATTTAACTTCCTTCTAAAACTTTAACTTGACCATGGTCTAAATATAAAATACTTTTCAGCAATTAATGCTTGAGAAATAAAAACTTCGAATTGTCGTATTTTTTTTTAAGTTTGGCCTTTTTTTTGTCTTATTTTCTTAGGCTGGTAGTAAATAGCAAAATTCAGGGGCCAGATTCTGTATCTAAAAAGCAATCAAACGTTTTCGTTTGTGCGAAAAATTTGCTTCATGTAACACAAAAAACGAAAGGTTTCGTTTGCAGATGCGAAAAGAAATAAGCGACAGCTTATTCTTTTACGTTTTTCTTTGTGAGCTGCTTAAGTTGCAATAAATTTGACAAACAAATAAATTTATAAATAAATAAAATTATGATACGTGAATATCAGCTCCAAATTATTTGTTATTAAATGTTGTTAAATAAAATTATTACAAATTTTAGCTTTATTCAACGATTTCGACTAAATAAAATAGCCTTTAAATATGTGTCGGATAATAATATACTAATAGAAACGGACGCGAATAATATATGTTCCAACAATTTTGAGACTATGCTCTACTTTAGAGCTACTGGGTGGAGGAAGCTACCAATGGTCAGTTGGGAATGATTTTGCTTGCAAAATCCTAATACATATAGGAATAGAAAATTATGGTTTTCTAAAATTTAAACGTTGAAATACTTACATTTAAAGTGTTTTTCTTGCTTGGCAATTATTTCGTTTTCAAATATACCACAAATAATCCTTCCTCAAAGTAAAACACAGACAGATTGTTTGATTTCAAAATAATAGTGATGGGATATCTAGATCCATTTTATTTGCAACATTTTACTTCACTCGATATGTCATTTTTTTCATTATTTATGTACTTTTTATTTTCAAAAGAACGGGATTTAAGTTAAAATCCCTATTAATTAAAAAACGATAAGTTTTTTTTTAGGTTTTGACAAATTTTATTTCTGAAAGCATTTACATATTATCGATATCGATTTTAGATATCGATTATAATTTAACTCTCATCTCTCAAGATATTTGATAGCTGTCAATATCCTAAAAGTATGCAATAAATTTTTTTTGGGTTTGAAGCATAAACGAACAAAGAAACAAAAACGAAATGCGATACAGAATGCCAAATATCGTTTTCGCAGAATTTCTTTCGTTTTTGAAAAACGAACGATCGCTTTCGTTTCGTTTATTACAGAATCTGGCCCCAGATTTTAGTTAAAAAACCTAAAATAAAAAGGTCTTTGAGTATTTAGAATCATTAAATCATTTTAGATATTTAATTTGTAATTGGATTTATCCAGTCCTGTATTTTATTTTTTATTAACAAAAATTCGGTTTAAATGATTTTTTAACTTTTATTTTGTTATTAAAAAATATTCTTTTGTGATATTTTCCTTAATTCAGCAAACTAAAATAAATCAGTTTTTTTTAATATTTCAGTATCTGTTTCACTCTAAATAATAAATAAATATTATTAAGCTATTTTTAAGCGCAAGATCATCCTAGTTTCAAGGTTAAATTATATCAAAAGTTAAATTATCAAATTCACTGAGTTACCTCTGAACAATTAATTCAGACAAAGCCATTAAACAAAAACAAGTCTAGAATAGACAAATTGAATGTAGTTACATTTTACCAAAAAAAAGTTAAAACAGTCAAAAAACTTAAAGAAAAATTCAAATTTCTCTTTTAGAGAATCACGTAAAAATGCTCTGTATACCATGTTTGAAGCGAATTGATCAACTTAATGTTTAGGCTATATCTCAAATAACAGGTGACGCATGGACGACGGACGTATAGACTATAGACGCAAAGGTGCACAGAATCTTGAATTCCAAAATTCTGTAAATTACTTATAAAAGAAAAATTATTTGATAATAAAAAAAATTGCGCAATTTTTTTCAATATCAAATAATTTTTCTTTTACTATATTATACTGAATTTTAGAATACAGAATTGTGAAATATAGAATTGGATTTTCAGAATTTTGGAATACAGAATTTTAAATTTACAGAATTTGAAATTACAGAATTTTGGAAACCGAATTTTGGCAAATACAGAATTAGGAACCCAACTCTTTGGGGTCATTATTCTGTAAGTGCCAAAATTCGGTTTCCTAAACTCTGACCCCAAAGAGTTGGGGTCATAATTCTGTATTTGCCAAAATTCGGTTTCCAAAATTATGGTATTACAAAATTCTGTATTGCAAAATTCTGTATTTCAAAATTCTATAAATTATAGAAGAAAAATTGTTTTGATAATAAAAAAAAGTGCGTACGTTTTTCCATTATCAAAAAAAAAATATTTTATAATTTACAGAATTTTGAAATTCAGAATTTTGAAGTTCAGAATACAAGAAATCGTTTTTAATACCTATAAATAACTTAGTAATTCTTTTCGAAGTGAAAACAATTGATTTATTGAAAACCACAAGTAATTTTCAAGTTATTTATGTGGATGTTGTTCATAAAATATATTTTGAAGGTGGATATTATACTCAATATAATGTAGGACAAAATTTGTTGATATCAAAACAACGAGAATAAAAGATTCACATCGGCGGTTTTATATTTTGAATAGTAAGATTAATTGAAAGACAAACAATATTTATTAAATATACAGTAGATTTTACAGAATTTAGATATACAGAATTTTGGAATACAGAACAAAAGATCTACAGAATAATGGAATACAGAATTATGTTCTTACAGAATTTTCAATCAATTTACAGAATTTTGGTCACATACAGAATTATGTAATGCAGAATAACGATCCATTCCCGAATTTTACCATATACAAAAACGTTATTTTTAATTTATTTTTTTGTTCCTTTTGAATATGGCCATTTTCGAAAACTTCATTTACATCAAATGCTATTGCAAAATGTTCTAAAACACAAAAATCAAATGTAAACAAAATTTGGAGTTAAAAAATCGAATTGACGACAAAAGTATTGAAAAGCCATAGAGTGTGTTTGCAAACGTCAAATGCGTTTGGAAGAAAATTGACCGACGTCGATCAAACTGATTTTATGCAAGCAGGACGATTGCATATTTGAGGATAGAAAAAATCTGCGTAAAAAAATAACGATAATAATTTGACGATCAAATTGACATTGATTTGACGTTTTCGAAAAAAGCCTATGATAACGGCTTAGAAATAATTTGATAATAAAATACATTTATGCTTTGGTTTTATTTTATATAATTTAACGCTTATTTTAAAATTATATAAATAACATTTCAAGAAGCTTAAAGATTTACTTATAGGTATAATTATTTATCACCAAAAAATCTTATTTATCTTTGATATCCAAAAACTTCTAATTTATTCAAGTTTAATTTTATTTAGTTATACTTTTATGGTCAGTCGGTTAGTGTTACATTTTACAAATGCACTAAAAACAAAATGTCGGACTTGACTTTTTTACTAGCATGTTTTAAACGGTCCACTGTGTGCTACTAGGTGTTAGGCAATAACGCCCAAGGAAATAACACAAATCGATTTGGAAATATCGCCCAAAAAAATTCTGAACAATTGATGTTGTTTTTTTTATTGATTTGGGCGTTATTTGCAACTTTTTATTTTTTTGTAAAGGAAAGAACGCCCCAAATAAAAATTTTAAAAGTCAAATGGGAAATAACGCCAAAAATTGTAAATATCGCCCAAAAAAAAAAAAATCCAAAAAAGGAAAAAACGCCTAAATAATAATAAAACTCATTACTAACATTTAAAATATGGATTTTTGAAAATTAAAATGGCGTATAAACAGTGAGGTATGTATGGGGCGGCATGCTTCCCCCCTGCTTGGGCACATTATAGGAATTGGGGTATGTGCGAAGCTGGGTGTATGCAAAGTTTCTTTAAATCCAAAAGAGACTTTGCATATACCCAGGCTCGCACCTACCCCAAATCCTATAATGTGCCTAAGCCGGGGGTTAGCAGGGGGCATCATGCCCCCCCGTACATACCACACTGTTTATCCGCCGTGATTTTTTTTAAGATTATCTTTTCATTGAAATTTCACTTTGGAAAGAACGCCCAAATAAAAAAAAATGTTTGGAAATATCGCCCAAAATTGAGGAAATAACGCCAAAATTTTACAAAAACAATTTACATTGAAAATATTTACATTGGAAAAATATAAATTTGGGCCATATTTCGATTTTTTTTTAGGCGATTAAAAAAAATTTGGGTGATATTTCCAAATCGATTTGGGCGTTATTGCCTAAGACAGTGCTACTAACCGTAGAGGATCTTTGTGACTCGATCCACATTAAAACATAACAAAATTTTGTTCAGTTTCGGATTTGCAGAGAATTATAGGTCCCCTCCATTCCTGTCGACTAAAAAAAAAGCAAACGAACTGTCACGCCACCAATTTTTTTTTTCAAATTTAGGAATCAACCTAATAAAAACACCTTATTTTGCAGGTTTAATCAAAACAATCAACAAATATAAGGTGTGTGTGTTTTTTTCGATATCTGCACATTGTCAGTACCTATTGGCATGACATGGAATACCAACAGATTTATCAAATCAACTGAAAAAAATTTGATTTGCCCACCCAAGCTTCTGGCATAAGATGATATAGTGTACTAATTTGCCACCAGCTCCGTCACTAATAAATACTCTTTAACTTTAAATAATAGTCAAAGTGGTGAATCAAACAATCAACAAAAAAAATACTGTTGTTTATTAATAAAAAAAGAATACCTATGTACATAGTTGACTTCCTTCTTATCGAATGATAATACTTAAAAATTTGTGACGTAAACCTTTTTATTTTTAAATCATAACTTTATAAGATGATAGAAAAATAAAATGCACCACTGAGTCTCATGAACTTGCTCTTATTTATAAATAAAAATTAATTTAGAAAATTTGTGTTTGGGATAAAAATTGGGTTATTTTGAAGAACGGTTGTTCATACATTTGTTATTACATTATTTGTAATTCATTAATTATTAAATTACATCATTTGTAATTGAATTACTTATTATCCATTGCAATTTTAGTTTGTAATTACAATATTGTATATAAATTAAGATTAAAAGTTATCAATAACTTCAACATGAAGTACCTGATTACAAAATTTGGACATTACAGTTCTTGTATATGAACTTTATTAAAAGTCGTTGGAACCAATTTTAAGTTGAAAAAGTCGTTATTTTAGAAGTAACCATTCTAGCAGGGCTAATAAGTTAGAAAGGTTATCCCTTTATCTGTAGCTCGATGTGAAAAACACCGGCATTGAACAACAAAAGGTATAATCATAATATAGAGGTTTAATTAAAATCTCGACTTTTTACTCGAATCCAATTATGCTTGCCATATAGAACAAGCTAAAAATGACAACTCATTGAAAACTATCTGTTTAACACTTAGATACTCATTTCGTAGATTTATTTTTGGACTATTCAAATAATTTCAAGGTAACTTTAAATTAAAAAATTATTGAATTTGTTATTCACTATATTATTCACTGTGTTATTATATTTCATTAATCAATTAAGTGTAATTAATTTTCTATAGAAATTAGCCATGATAACAAACTAACTTTAAATTAAAAAATTATTATTCACTATATTATTCACTGTGTTATTATATTTCATTAATCAATTAAGTGTAATTAATTTTCTATAGAAATCAGCCATGATAACAACATGAAAACAAACCTCGTGTTAATTGTGCGAATGACAGAAATATAAGAGAACAAAAAAAATGTGTAGATACTAACATAATATGACGTATAAAGATGCAAAGAAACCTATGAAAACAGCCGGTAGAACCACGAGTTTTAAGCGTACATCAACCTTCAAATTACTTATTGAGATGAAAATAAAAAATAAAAAAAAAAGAAAATTAAAGATGTCAGAGATGCTTATGTATGCTTCGATGTTAAAAGTGCACAATAACCTCACGAGAAAACACAGCATAACGTGTACTTCAATAAACCTGAATCCAAAAAGGTATACACCGCGATATCCGAAGAATAGAAGTAGGTATCATATTTTGAGGGCAATCACATCGCAGGATGTTATGAGTGAAATGGTCTTTCAATAAAGGACTTTTTTTTTATTTTTATTTAGGAGAAAGGTCAGGTAAAAATCACAGATGGTTCAATAAACTCACCAGTATTAAATTATAATGAACTCAAAAACTATATATTTTAATTTTTCTATTTAATGCACTAGAACGATCTAGACAACACCAAAAAAACCAAGTACAACACTACACACGAGGACAGTAAGTCGAAGGTACTCTCTCAACTGAGGGAGATATTTATAGGAGAACTATAATAATGGCAAACAAAAACTCGCCACCAACCACCATATTAAGTTGTCATTTGAGTGTAGTAAAATTGAGGTTGAGAATAATTTAAGAATTTTAGTTTTGTAATATTATGTACTACTTCAAGTGAAAACTCGCTTGTTTATACTCTTTCTATTTTTTCTAGTTTTCTATAAGTGAAATTTTAGTCTATGATTAAGAGAGTTTTATAGGAGAAGGCAAAAGAAGAGATTTTGTAAAAACAAACATGAAACAAAGATTAGTAGTCTGGGAGGTAGTGTTGCAAATAATAAAATCAGTTTCTTGAATAAGTATAGCTACAAGCAAAATAACAGGTTTGACATTTTTACACATTCTTCACAAGTGTTTTTTTTTTTATTTACACTACAATGACAACGAAGTCGAAAAAGTGGGTCCCGCAATTCTGTCTGTCTGTCTGTTCTTTCGGCTGCAGCCTAAACGAGTGGGTCGATTTTCTTTAAACTTAGTACAACAGTTTTTGATCAATTTTTTAAAGAGAATGTTTCAAAAAATTTTAAAAGTATTGTATACCAAATTTTGTTTGGACATTTAATAAAAGTTTCCAAATTTTTGTTGAAAACTAAATAATTCGAAAACGACTTGGTCGATTTCTATTAAACTTAGCATCTAGCAGTTTTTTTAACATTATCAAGGAGATTTTAAATAAAAATAACTCTTGGAATTTATATAATTTTATTACTATTACAAAAAAGTTTTTAAAGGAAAACTACGTTTTTCTCAAAACGATATTGCTAAAAAAATTTATGTGAACTTACTACCAGTACGATCTACATTTATTATTGGAAAAATATGTATCTATCGTTTATTAACAGTAGTTATCTCTCATGGAACCATTTTTTTAGTTTTCAACTATCGGATTTCAAGAGCTTTTAATAAGTTTGAATAATATTGAATATTAAAATTTTCAAAAAAACAAATTTTGGATTTTGAAAAATTTTCAAAGTAATTTTTTTGAAAATTCGATATTACGAAAATAGGTTGATTAATGTTTTCAAAATTAGTTTTTCAGCTCCGCATTACTAAATGCTAAAAAACTGCGTACCAATTTTTTTTCTTAAAAATGTTTACAATATTTTATATATTAAAGAAAATAATATTTTTAAAAACCTCTCCAACGATTTTTAAAATTTTTGTCTCTCATAAATAAAGATTTATTGAATAAATCAGATGGTGTATGTACATCGCATTGGTGTTTAAATAATTTCAGATGTTTCTTACTCAATTTATTCTTATCAAAAAAACATTCAAAAATTAGTAGAAAATCGTTTTTCGGCTCGAATATCTTGAGAACAAACAATGATATTAACCGTGTTTTGATGAGATATTTTCCAGTTATTGAAGTAGAAAAAATCAAGAAAACGATCCACAGTTCCCACTTATTTTGAGTAGGAGAAACTACTTTTATTAAGTAAGATTTTACTGGAGAAAAAAGTTAATTTAAATCCCAATAGATTTTTGTTGTTGTATCTCTTGTTAAATTTTGACTCATTGAGTTGCAGTTTCTCACCAAAACACGCCTATTCAGGCTAATTTTATTCTATACACGATGCTATATTTGAATACTGGTGTGATTTAAAAAAAAATAATTAAAAAAAACTACAACAAAATACTTAGAAATATTGAAAAACTTTTTTTGGCTTGAATATCTTGAAAAAAACACTGATTCAACAAATGATAAAGTTTGTAGAAACATTCAATTGGCAGTTTTTTTCTAAAGCAACACACTTTCAAAACAAAACTGCTTAAAAATTGTTCAAAAATGTGTTTCGACTCAAATATCTCTAAAACAAACAATGTTATTGACTCTGGGATAATTTTATTTTACACTTAATACTATAATTGAGAATTAATGGGTTTTATAAAAAACAATCAATTGATGTTTTTTTTTTTAAACAAAATAAATTGCAAAATAACTCTAATAAAAATGTATCAAAAATATTTTACCGCTCGGATTTTTTAAGAAAAAATATGTAGTGATATTGATTTCGAGCTAATTTTATCCTATTTTCTTAGGCAAACAAAATATTAAAAATTCGTGAAAAATGTTTTTTTAGGTAGAACAGGCTGACCCAAGATGTTTGGCGTAACGGACAGTATCACGGACGTTAAAATGCAATGATTTTTCTTTCTAAACACTCTAATGACAGCAGCGCAGGGTACAAAATTCCAAACTATAAAAGTGAAATGAAAGTTTTAAGGCGCTAATGTCTATAAAATTATATTACCGTATTTACTTAACTAGAAATACGTAAAATCAATTTTTTTTGAAAAATACAAATTGTAACACTTCTGTCACATTGATTGTGACAATTGGCAACACTTATAACTATAACATTTCTAATGTTGCAAAATTCAGTAACTACCTAGTACCTACATAATAATAGGGGTATTCCCGATCCGATGCAACTGGTCTTGTATCATTGCAATAATGCAAAAGTGTAAAATTGCTGTACCCTAACCCCATGTAAAAAAAAAACTTTGCACTATTGCAATGATGCTAGACCAGTTTGCATCGGATCGGGAATACCCCTAATGTTTACTTGTAAGTTGTTAGTAGCAAATCGATTATATTTTTCTCTTTTGTTTTCTCTTTTACTAATTTTAGCAAAGAGAATTAAAATCGATCAAGAAATACTATTTTGTTCGATGGAAAAACAATATTATTTAAAATACCTGTTGTACACATACATTACTGTTGTGTTTGTTTCTCATTTAATAATGGGTTCATTGTACAAAAATATATTTTTTTCGTAATAAAGACGGAGTAGAATTTTAAACTCCTATGTACATCAAAACGAATAATTACAAGAAAAATTAATTTGTTTAATCACTTGTGTGGTTCTTATCTATAAATTTCAGATATTGTACAAAAAATACAAATCTCACTTGCCTTCCCTGGCTGCTGCTGCTAATGATCAAAATTATGGCTGTTGGTGCGATTTTCAATGATATTTCGTTTTCAGTTAGCTTCTATCTCTCTTAACTGACGGACTAGTCATTTTTCTAACAACCACAGTCGCCGCTTGTTAAATTCTATTGCGAAAAACCGGACCTATTGTTTTTTTGTTTTTGTGAAAAATCACGCATATAAAATGGCATCTTTTATATTTAAAAATAGTGCATCAGTACTAAAGAACTACATTCCAATTTCATTGAAAAGTTTTAAGAGCGTAAGTTGTAAAACAAAAAGAAATGTTAAATTTTTCTGCAATACGAAAGAAGTAGAAACAATTATAGCTGTGTAATAGGATTGTATGTGTGTGCAAAATACGATTATATAATTTTGTTTACGTGTGATAAGAATAAAATGTTGAGATCTCTTAAATAATTTTTTTATAGGCGATCGCGACGCAAAAAATCCAATTTTTGTTTTTTTTTTTTAAGTGAACCGAAGAGGCAGATATAGAGGCTTGTGCTGTTGTTTATGTTACTATATGGTTTAACACGTGTTTATTAGTAGGTAATCGATATATTTTGTTGATGTTGAGTAGAAGCGCAATGTGTAGGTATGTACATGCATACGTACACGTAAATTTTTTTTTTTTGAAAATGCATTTTAATTATTTGAAATAACATTAGAAGACTTATCAGTTGCTGTTATGGTTCTCTTTAATAAGAGTTTTTTTTTTTAAGGAATGAAGATAAAAACAAATATGATCTTTGGGTCAAAGAAGGGAATTTGTAGCAAAACAAAAATTGTGTTGACTCGAGATGTTTTTAAATAATAAAGTTGTAGTAATAGACGTTGTTTGTTGAGTTTATCACTTTGATTATTTCGAAATAAAAATAAATAAATTGAGGGGCGCGACAGCTCACCTATAGTGACTTACAACTCTCAACCATTCCAGTTTTATTGGCAGAAATGGAGGGGACCAATAATTTTCCGCCGGCTATGATGACAAGCACTTTTTCATGACAAGAGATTTGTCAATTCCTCGAAAGAGGCAGTAAAACAACATTTTATTAAACCATATACATATGTGGCAACAATCATATTTATTAGATATTCTAAGAATACTTTTGGGGAGTGTCATTGTTTAAATAGTTGGACAGCTCGTAATTGTTTTTGAACGCATTCCAACTGTTGTCTAAGTATGACCTCATATATTTTGTCTGTAATCTGTCAATTTCAAATAAATTATATTGATTTTGAGTGAATTTAAATGAACAATTTATTGATTTCTTTTCAATTCGTAACTAAAAATTGCCTATTTTATTGAATATGTCCTTTTTAGAATAGGTTAGGGCAGTCGATTGCAGTTAAGTTGGACAATCGATCGAAAATGTTTATAAATAAAGTTTTGGAATATTAAAATGTTTGTCCGTATACTTTTTTTCCTACACTGCTTAAATACTTGCTAAAATATCTTTAAAATAGGTTCGTTAGCTTTATCAATCCACTGAAACCAAAAAAAAAATAAAACACCAGTTAAAGTTTTAATTCAAAATCATCACTGGAAATTTAAATTTCTTATTTTGAGACACTTTAAAAGAAAAATTAGTGATTATTTTGAGGAAGTCACTTTGGGTAGCCCAGTTTACCATAAGTTTAAGTTGCAACGTTTAAAATACATACTTTGTTTATAATGAACGGTTTAGTAGACTATTTGTGTTCATGTTTATTAATTAGAACTCCATTTAAAATATTTTCTTACACAGATACCTGTCAATCAAGTGCGTTTGTTCCATGTATCGCCTTGTCTGGAGAAAGTTATATCATTTAACCTTAGTGATATTGGTGAAGGGATCCGGGAAGTTGTTGTCAAAGAATGGTAAAATAATTTTATAAAATTAAAAAAAAAAACAAAATATAATTCCTACAAAATTTTATTTAAGGTTTGTTAAAGTTGGAGATACCATCGAACAATTTCAAAATATTTGCGAAGTACAATCCGACAAAGCATCAGTTACAATCACAAGTCGCTACGATGGAAAAATCACAAAACTTTATCACAAAATCGATGATATTGCTTTGGTTGGTAAACCGCTTGTAGACTTTGAGATTGAAAATGATGCTGAAAGTGAAACAAGTGATTCATCTGACAGTGAGAAAGAAGAAGATAATGTGAAAGAAAATGAGTTAAAATCTGAAAACAAAGATCAATCTGCTAATATTGTTGGTAGAACGATAACTTTGGCTACTCCAGCTGTTCGTAGAATCTCAAAAGAATATCAAGTTGATTTGTCAAAAGTTCCTGGCACTGGTCGAGATGGTCGTGTTTTAAAAGGCGATGTAATGGAATACCTTGGACAAGTACCTCCTGGAACTAATATTCCTCATCCGACATTAGTTAAGAATAGTAATGAGTCAGCTTCAACGATTACCCCAGCCGATCGTACAGAAACTTTAAAAGGTGTTCGAAAAGCCATGTTGAAGTCAATGTCTGAATCATTGGTGAGTTAAATTTGAGTTTAAAATATTTTCTAAATTAAAAAAAAAAATCGTTTTTTTTTATAGAAAATCCCTCATTTTGCATACAGTGATGAAATTGACATGACAAAGCTTATTGAATTCCGAGATCAATTAAAAAATGTAGCTGCAGAGCATGGTGTTCCCAAGCTGACTTTCATGCCATTTTGCATTAAAGCAGCTTCGATTGCTCTTAAAAAATTTCCAATTATCAATAGCTCATTAGATATTGAGAATGAAACTGTAACCTATAAGGGTGCCCATAACATAAGTGTTGCTATTGACACACCATCGGGATTGGTTGTGCCAAATATCAAAAATTGTCAATCCAAATCGATTTTAGAAATTGCTAAGGATTTAAATGCCTTAGTCCAGAAAGGTCGAGCAGGAACACTTAGACCCGAGGACTTCGTTGAAGGAACTTTTTCGCTGTCAAACATTGGAGTGGTGAGTTAAAAAAGGTTATGATTCTTAAAAGTCTTTTATTCTGAAGTGTTTTGATTTTCTTTTCAGATAGGTGGAACTTACACTCATCCATGTATTATGGCACCTCAGGTATCTATTGGTGCCATGGGTAGAACTAAACCAGTACCTCGATTTAATGAAAAAGGTGAAATTGTCAAGGCTCACATTATGAATGTAAGTTGGTCAGCTGATCATCGTGTTATAGACGGTGTAACAATGGCAAGTTTTTCAAATGTTTGGAAGGAACATCTGGAGAATCCAGCTTTATTTTTAGTAACGAATTGATAAAATAACTAAATTTCTGTGAAGGTTTTAAAGTTTTTTCAACACATTTTTTTAAATTTAACGATTTTGATTTTTTTTTCCCAAAAGGCTGTACAACTGCATTTATTACATGTTTAAGGATTATGTATTCTTTTTATAAATTTTATACAATCAAAAATAGATATAATACGAGTATATAAGTTAAATAGGTAAATCTTGTTAAAATAAAAATAAAAAAAAATATTGGTCTGGACAAATCAACGAAGGAAATTTTTTTGCAACAAAAATGACTAAAATACAGCGTGATAAAATACCAATATTCGGGAAAAAAATAATTTACTAATTACTAAGGTTATACCCCTCTCCTGTTGAATTTACTCCAAAAATATGTGAAAATTTTATATAGAAGAAGTTTTGTGCATAAACTTTGTAGAATATTATTTTACAAATTTGTTAAATTTTCCATCAACTTAAGCATTTTGAAAATCGAAAATTACATTGATGAATCAATTAACTAGCTTCTGAAGTTGTTTTGACAGCAACGCGATGTACACCATCTGATTTCTCATACAAATCTTAATTAATGAGAACAAATTTGAAAATCGTTCCAACGGTTTTAAAAAAAATAATTTTTAAAATATCAAATTTTGTAAACATTGTTAAGAAAAAAATTTAATTTGATGCATTTATAAATGTGGAGTTAAAAAATTAATTTTGAAAAAAATCAACCACCTATTTTCGTAATATCGAATTTTCAAAAAATAATTTTTGAAAATTTTAGCTTACATAAAAATTTTAATCAAAATTGTAGGAGACTTTTTAATTTTTTCTGTTTTGTAAAAAAAAATACTTTATTTTTTTTAAGTTGGAGTACCTTTTTGAGCAATATTGCACTTTAATTCTTTGTTAAAAAAAAATTTCCTCTGCCGTTTGGTCCTAAAAAAGGACAAAAAAAGTGTCAAAAAAAAAAAACGCTAGGTATCAAGTTTAAAGAAAATCCACCCACTCGTTTAAGTTGCAGCCGAAGGGATAGGTAGACAGAGGGATGGACAGAATTGCGAGACCCATTTTTTTTTGGCTTCGCTATCATCCTAATTTCAAGTTTGATCAAAATCTCGAGTTCGATTTTTGTAACGAATCCATAATTTGCCATATTATATTACCTATTATCGTAAGTAAAAAAATAAGAACATGTAGATTGACAGCTGGTTAAAAGAAACGAAACCAGAAATCATTTACCTAAACTTAACGTTATAACTCCAAAACGAAGGGAAAGTTACCTCTTCCTATTTTCGGCTTAAAACAATTCCTTAGGATCCCACTATTTTTCCTGCGGCGGCGACTGTGAGCCAGCCAGTTTTTGCAAAAGTTTCTAAATAATGATAGTAAACTGAAAAAAAAAAAATAAAAAAAAACACTCAGAAACCTGGTAATAGAAATTTTGTTTAAAAAAAAGAAGTCACTATGGCGTATGAGCGTTATTTTATTTTGTTACTCATTATGAAAATTATTATTTAGTTGATGTGTTTTTTTTGCTAAGGTTTGTTTCTTGTTATATTTTTCAGAAGAACAAACAAAATTGTTGGACTTCCTTTTTATTAATATATGAATACTTTCTTCATACAAAATTATTGCGTTCATGCTATGTTCTTACTGATCTGAGGAAACAGAATACGAAGAAGATGATAAAACGGACACCAAAAAAAGGAGAAGTTATCGTAGGCAGGGATGGCCACTACACTTTTCACATTTGCTACATAGTTTATGTAGTTAAATGTAGTAAAATATATTTAATGAAACAAATTGTAGGAAACTTAGTTTCAAATATCAAATGATCTGTCAGTTGTAACTTTGAAGCTTGAATTTTGAGTTAAAATGTTCAAATTTTTATTGAAATTTTATTATTTCTCTAAATTTACTTTGTATGTATATGAAAACGAAACAATTTGTAGAAAATAAGACGTGTAGTTTATTAAATTAACTACGCGTAGTTAATGATGTATGAAATCTAGTGTAGTTAATTCGGCCAACCCTGTTCGTAGGCTTTCCAGATTTGTATGTGAAGAAGAGCAAATTTAAAAAAGAAATTTATTCAAATTTTTAAAATACATACATAAATGCTTTTTTCATTTCTAATGTACCTCAACTATGTTGGAATGCCAAATCGGGTAAATTTTTAAACCCAAAAAATGTACGTGTTCTTAGAAGTTTCTATATATAAACTATGATCCAAATTAGTTAACCAAAAAAAACTAATAACTAGTTTTTGATAAAATAAAGTTGTAAGAGCTATAGGTAATCTCTATTTAAGCACCCACATAGGTAATATCTTGTACAATAGAGCAAGATTTGGATTTGTGAAAAATATTTACCTTGGAATTTTAGTCAAACCTGATAAATATAACGATGATAGAGCACATGAAAAAAGTGTACCCCTGATTTATTTATCGGTATGTACCTCGGCCTATAGCTTAGACCAATGAAGTGATTTTCTTAAATATTGAACTTAAGGATAGTGTTTCCCTTGAAATTTTTTGTAAGCTCCAAAAATAACGTTACCTGCCAAAAAATGTTATTTACCTCGCAAACGGCTCTAACGATTCCGATTAAAAAAAATTTTGTATTTCTGTAGGTAATGTTCGGTAAAAAAAAAAATTACAAAAGACTGTAATTAATGGTAGGTTGGTACTTACCATAGACTTTCTCGTTAGTGTCTTAAGCGATTTTGATTAAAATTTGTACGCGTACGAGAGGTTATTTAAATTCGAAATAATTTATTTTAAATACGGGTTACCATTGTTTGGAAAAATTCATTTGGCATCTCTTTGTTTCGCTTTAGTCTTTAAATATTTCATTTTATTCGCAATCCTTAACTGAAAATTTACGATTTCTTTTTTTATTAATTATGTTTTTCAATCATTAGGTACGCAATTAACTTTGTTGTAAAAAATTGACTTTCTAGGAGTAAAATGTGAAAATACCATACGAACGAAATATCAAACATTGAAACAAAAACAAACTAAACATAAATGGTTGAAAATATTAAAAAAAAAATTTTTATTTCACTTTTTTTTTAAAAATATTTAATATTTTCTATTTTTGAAAAAAAAAAGTTTTATTTCACTTTTTTTAAAAATATTTTCAATCATTTCGCAATTAAAATCATTTGGTAATTTGATGTTTAGTTGTTTTTTGTTACATTGTTTGATATTTCGTTCGTAGTATTTTCACATTTTACTCCTTGAAAATCAATTAAAAAAAAAAAACTGACATTTAATTATTTTTTTTTGGGTTTATTGGTTACCATTTTTTACGCTGCATTTCGTTATTTCTCTTTTTTTTATTTGGCATTTAATTGTTTTGCATTCTATTAAATTACATGTCTTAAAATTTCGCAAAGCGAAACAAAAAAAAAAATGCAAAATAAATAAAAGGGAAATAATAAAATTAAAAAAAAGGAAATTCAAGAAAATGCGACATAAAAAACGTTATTTTACAAGACAATCCTTGACAAAAACATACCATACTCCTTCAATATCTATGTACATATCTATAAAAATGCCCAAACAAATATTTTTGAATTAAAACAAAATTTAATTTGTTTTGAAAATCAATAGATAAAATAATAATAATAAATTTGAAAACGGGTAGATAAAATATTTTTTTTTTCAAAAACCTTGAGACAGTGGTGCACTTAGCATAAATCAGCTGGTCATAAATCCATAAAATCTGAATCACTAAATCGATTTAGATGAAATTTTCATGCTTGCATAAGGGATATAGTAAAAGAAATCATCACATTAAATTTCTGCCCACAGACACGCCCCTATTATCGAAAGGTCATCTGCGATACAAATAAGGTTTATGAACTTTGAACAAAATTTTAAACAGTTATCAGTTTTTGCCACGCCTACTTTTCAGACATTATTTTTCGAATTTTTTTTTCAATGAAAAAATGATGATAGTATGTACATTAGGGTAGGTGATAAAAAAAATTCATCTTAGATGATCTACATCAGCTTCAAATGAACAAAAACTAATTCCCTAATTTTTCAGATTTTTATTTTCATCACCTTTTGGCGCTGTAAGGCACTTAATTAATTAAGATATACATTTAAAATTGAAAGGTGATTCCCATAGAATTTTACAAAAAGCTATAGCATGGTAGATTGCAACAAAACAAGAACAAAATTGTATGGAAGGAGGGTAGTATATTTTCCCCAATTTAGAAGGGAGAGGCAGTTTTCTAAAAAAAAATTCTAAAAATAGATATAATTTTTTTTAAGTCATCTAAAAAACTGACAATATTAACTTTTAGCTTATCAAAAGCCAAAAATCCATTCTAATAAGTTATTTTGATGAATAGTTTTTGCAAAAGTTCTTTGGATTTGAATATACATATATTCCATGCTAAAATGTGTTTTTTTTTTGTTTGTTTGTTTAGGGGTATTGCCCCTTATCCGGCAGAAAACTGTAGGTCCCACCATTCCTCCACCAACTTAAAACACGTGCGCTATCATTTATTTATTTTTTTAAAGACTTAAATAACCTTTTTATTAAACGTTAAGACTGTAGATGGCGGTGAAGAAAGATGTACCGGAAATACCAACACACAGACAAACTTAAAAAAATAGGCAGATCTAGATATTGCAGGACCCATTTTTGTGTCGTGTTCTCTATATCACCGTAGAGTCAAGTTTGACTTCGATTTCTTATGAATCCCTATAGTAACTACATAAATTTATGCACATTATATTGCAAAAATAACAATACTTACCTATTTACCCATTTGGATCCAAGAATTAGTCCCAGTTGCGGGTTGAATTGGGGAGGTTTAAAAATAAAATATTATGTAAATTGTTTACATTTTCTTCCAAATACCTACACAAATCAATACAAATATAGATAACACCTAGAAATGTATCCATAAGTACTGACAACAATTTGTGAATACAAACAAATCAACAAATAAGTAGGTATATCTACCCTCAGAAAATTTTTCTCAACCATTGTAAAAACAAAGGTTATTGCTCTTTTCCTATGGGATTCTTGTATCTTTTCTTTATTTACTTAAGAAATTTAGAAAACTGCCAAGAGATATACCTACACATTACACACCTTCTGTTTGTTTAATTTCTTCTGTTTTTAGTTAAATTGGTTCTTATATACTTTTTCACCTCCAATCTAAATACAGGCGGCCCAGCGGCAAGAATATTAGAATTGTCCTTTATTCTACCGTTAAAAAGGTTTCAACAACAACTTGCAAAAATAAACTTTGTTAATTGAATAAAATTTGAAGAATTTTGTTTTCATTCATATAATTATTATTTTTCCAACAATCTTCTTAAATGTTAAACAGGTATGTATACCCCTAACACTTTTTTTTTTTTAAACGGGCTTATCAAACAAGAAACCTTACAAATCATAACAAATGATCTAGTTGAATTTTGAGAAACCTGTTGATGGCCTTACTCAAATACCCACCCACTTCTGGGCCTCGGAACTCAGAATACAAATACAAACCAATTTAAAAGTCCAAGTTATAAATTGCTATGCACCAACCTTTGTCTCCTACACATAATTCCTCCATATTCGTGAGACCTTTCCTGTATACAAAAAATTAAATTTGTTTTTGTTTAATTACTGAAATCTTAACGAAGCTTAAAGACCCTTTCTACGTTATCTCATTTAACCACATACCCTTCTTCCCAAAATAACAAAATATAATAATTCCTCCTTATCACTGTCATACACCTTTGTGAGAAAAAAGTATGTAAGTACGTCCTTCAAAAAGCTCACAGCCAGACAAGAAAAACTTCACCTCACACCTGTCAGTGTCAAAACTCTTCACCACAGTACATAGTAATAATAGTAGTCTTATCAATCACCTTGCAACCATTTCACCATGAAAAAGCTTAATAAAACTGACATAAATCCAGAACACATACATTTTAAGAATTTCATGGTTACGAATTTTCCAACTGGGAACATTTTTATCAGTTATTGGTAAGCTCTAGAGTAGACAAGTTCGGAAAGTTGGAAAACTCCTTCTCTACACACACTATATACTAACACAACCAAAAAGAGTGCAAAAGGAAAAGTGAAAAAAGAATTAAAAAAAAAAAGAAAGATTGTCCTCCAAATATGTGTGGAAACATATTAAAAAGTGGCAATTTAGCTTAAAATGTGATAAATATAATTGATTTTCTTTAATTTTCTTAATATCCTGTGGAAAAAAAGTGTATTTCGTGTGAAGAAAAGTTCAATTTTCACCCCATTAATCGCAAAGGAAGCACGAAACATCAATACTAACTGTAAAAATGCCTTGGTAAGCGCCATTTTGATGGATTTTTTCAAAACGATTTTTTATTGTAACGTACCTACTTATGTATTTCAAGGATTTTCATTAAGAAAAGAAAATTTACTTGATTATGCATTTCCTTTGGGACCCATCCTAAAAAAAAATTAGATCAACTATAAAGAAAATTTGAACGTGTATACTCTCAATATAATATTATTTCAATGAAAGTTTGTGTGTGTATAACAAAAAAAAAAGAAAAAAAGAGTAACCCCAGTGGGCCAACAGAAATTAGATTTTGCATTGTCTTCTTCGTCGTGGTGGTTTTTAACGATTTTTCCAATGACCTTGTTGCGTATAACAGTACTCGTATTGAACAAAAAAAAAAAAAAAACAAATACCTACACACATACTCTACAATTTAGATGTTTGTATATAGAGGAAGAAAGTGTATAACTGTATATGAACGCGACTATACGACGATGATGGAGGAAAAAGTTTGGACTGATGCTATGTTGGGACTGTATTCCTTTTTTTCAAGGCGGGTTAAAGGGGTTTTTCAAAAAAAAGGGTGGCTGTTTTTGTTGTTTTTCTTTGTTTTTTTTTTAATTTATTTTCTTAACTTCAATGTGGTGAGAGAGAAAACAGCTAAAGTGTGTGATTCTGGCTGCTGGCAATATCTAGAGTTGCCAGATAAATTAAGTTATTTTTGTTTCAGTTTAAAATCTAAGTTTTTGATTGACCTTCATAATACGCTTTATCGAATTTGAAAGTTTAATGTTGAAATTGGCAAGGTTTTACCCAGATTATTTCACTTTTCTTAAGTGACCTTGGTTGTTGATTCCTATATGGGTGTGTATGCCTTAACAGAATTTATCAGACACTCTTAAGCCTAAAGCTCAGGCCCAATATAAATGTTTGTATCTTTAGGTTTTATTCTCGAAATCAAAATTCTGACATGTTTTGTTTTGCTATAAAATAGTAAAAAAAAACACAGACAAATTACACATTTTTGAGAAAAGTTCAATGTTATGTAATATAAAACTAGCTAGTATAACGTACCAACCAAATTATTGTATTGAAATCATTTATCTACATTCTTTAAGTTCGGAAAAAATAGTTAAAATTTTGTATTGTATACTAAAAAATAAATAAACTTAGTTGGCTCTTGTTGATTCTCATAAATGCCGGAATATCAAAAGTCCCTTATTTATATTTTAAGAGTGAAAATTGATCTTTATCACCTATACAACGGGGTACTGTCCTCAATGAGAGCGACGGATATTCTGTGTTTTATTTGTTATGGCAATATATATTTGTGAAAGTAGGTATATCGAGTATACGTTAGTCTTTGTGTTTTTTTTTCCTCACATGAGACCACCATTCTTCCGTAAAATTTTCTTTAGAAAGTAGTTTATAGTTTGAAGTACCTTTTACCAAACATCCGAATCTCGGATCCATATATAAGAGATTGTGAGTACCTACTGGCAAATCCATTGACCTATACAACATGAACTTTGAAGTTATAGTAAGATTTCTGGATTTAAAATCTTTGACTAGATTTCTAATTCTTCCCTTATATTCAAAATGGATGTAGTAAAATATAATCTGGAGCACAGCAGACACATTGGCTCTAAATTGGAATGAAATTCTTTACGATTTTATGAGAACATTTCTTTTATTTATTTCCGTATTATGTAACATTATAAATTTTATCACACAGAAACCGCTTATAATTATAAATTTTAATTTACATTGATTTAAAATATAACGTGTCGGTAAAATGGCGGCTCTCCAAAAGCTGCATTCTGCAAATGCACAAACCTTTTTTTTCGAAAATTTCGTGCTCGTGGTAGGGGAATTTGGGCGATTTTGGTCTGGAAAAAATATTTTAGGGCTTCCAGAGCATGTGGTAAAATGAAGAGAGTCAGTTGAGATAAACATAATGCTGCCAGCAAAAGCATTTTTGCACTAGCGGGTTGTCTGACTTCATAATAATCCAGAGGCAGCTGTTTTTACCATTTTATAGAGGTGAATATGAATCCGAGGAATAGAACTTCATGGAAATTATGTTCTATACCTCTAAATAGGCTTTACCACGAAATCATCCAATTTTGATAAGGAAGTCGATCGCTGTGCCGAACGAACTGTGAATCGCAATTGGAAGGCATGATGCATGGCAAGCCATATTTCGAAATTTTGCAACTGAAATTGGTTTAAACTCAAATTTCCAATGTAAAGCAACACGGACAAAATTCAACTGGGTTACCTATTTGTTTTTTTTTATTTTACAAATTATTTGCATGTTGTCCAATTTTTGAGTTTAAACTGTAAGTTCAATGCATACATACAGTCCATACCATTTGGATAGCCTCACACATAGTTTATTTTACAATTAACTATTTTTGGTAATTTTTTGAGGTCTAATTAGAAAATTTGTATTGAGTAGTAGGTAGAACATGGTTACTAGTATTAAGAGAAGTTTCGACTAATTTCTAATAGCTAAAGTAATTTTCTCAACTAGTTTTGTTAATGTGTATTATTATTAGAATAGCCTCACAGTATTTATTTAGTAGAAATAAAAACCAATTGATTCATTTTTTGAGAAAATAATTAAATAATTATATATATAATAATTTATTTTCTGTGGTTAACACAATATTTTAGATCTTTTTAGAACCCTCCTTGTTTTGAATTACCTCAAAAAAGCAATAATTTAAGGAATCATACAAAATCAATGTTTGATTTGTTAAACAATCGCAAACGATTCCTTAAAAATCTAACGAAATGTTAGCTCTGGCCACGATGAACTTTACTTTTTTTGTAAATGTCCTCCCACCCCCATAAACTTTGCGTGTTTGACAACTCCACAAATTTTTAATAAGAGTAGGTTGGTAAGGATAGTTATTGCTGTTTATTTAAGGTTTGCAACATTTTAATAAAAGCTGTGATAATCGGCTCATTGTCTTGCTGCAAAAAAAAAATTGGCAGCAGTCTTAAAATACACTGAAACTGAAAGACTGTTTCCAATAAGGTATTGTATTATTTCGATGTAATTTTACATTCTACAGTCTGTACGCAACAGCCTTAGAGCTGGACACGCTCCTCCTAACCTAACCTAACCTACAGTCTACAAAATCTAAATCAACAGTGCCATAAAATGGTACTGCATCCCCATACCATAATTAATCCCTCACAGATATGATAGAGATCAAAACACAAATTTTCTTTTCTTAAATCATTAAAGTAGTATTTATATCCGGTCTGTTTAAGTTGAACTCTCTTCAACTAAAAAGATCATTTTTTGCCAATTGTTTGAATGGATCCTGCCTTCAGCATTCCATGGCATTCGGCAACTTGCTAAATTAAGCTTCTATAGTTTACACGCATTGTTAAACGGAGGTTTTTTCATCAGCATTAAGTGCTATATAGGTGTCCGGTACTTCTGATAACCCGACTTTAGGTCATTCGGCTCACTTCTAACCCAGCTCCGTATCTCGATTTGCTCAGAGAGTGGTTGCATTTGGAATCTTATCATATTATTTTGATAAATAAGATAGAATTGAAAAAGTTCGTTCTTTGCAGTTTTTTGTCTACATGCATAACAATTTGAGACTGCATAATTGTCTGACCAATAAAACTTTTCGTCAGTCCTTGATTCCGATAGGCCTCTGTTTTGGCAATATCTGTAGCCGTTGATGAATTTTGTCTGCCCATTTAAACTTTCAAATTGAAAAAATCACAAAACATAACTGTATAATAAAATTAAATGAGGCTATTCAAATGTTACAAAGAAAATGATCGATTTAGTGACTGTAAACAAACCAGCTCAGAAAATTAAGTCAACTTAAAGAAATTTATTAAAAAAATGTCTTAATCTCAGAGAACGTTCCCTAACCTTGTCTTTAAATATAAATTTTCTTATGTACAAATCAAAGAAGTATCAAAAATAGTTAAATGTAAGAAAGTTAAAGTAGGAGACTATTCAAATGTTACAGACTGTATTTATAAATCCAAAATGGTGCTATATTTTTTTTTGTGTGTACTAACATATTTTTGAAAATATTAACATACGCAATATTTTTTGAGCTTATCAGAACCTTTTGCATATTTTTTTTTATTTATTTCGGTCAAATAGAAAATTTGATAGTTGAAATTAAAATAATAATGTTAAATCCTAATGAATTAATTCAAAATTTGCTTCTGCTAAAAGGTTAATTGTATTTATACTCACTGAAAAAATTTAATGAACATCGTAGGAGTCGTTTTTGAGAAATGTACAATTTTCTTTAGCGGTAGTTATCATTATTTTTTGTTATAAGGATTTTTTTTAAATCTGTTAGGCATTGTTAAAAAAATAAAAATCGGACTAAGTCGTTTTTCAAATCTTTTGAAAATTCATCTTAAAACTTTTTAAAAGAATCTGCATACAAAAATTTTTTTTAAATAATTTTTGAGAAACTGGTACCAAATTTTTATATTTTTCCCTTTTTTCGTTTTTTTTATACCAAAAGGAAGCGACTATATCTGTGGGCACGTTTTTGAGAATAGTATAAGATTTTCATTAATTAGTTAAACATTCTGTATGTCGGGTACTAAACGTAATTTTTGGTCTTAAAATAAAAGAAAAAAACGTGTGAGGGAAAGCCCAAAAATCACTAAGCTGTATCCAAAAGGACAGACAGGGTGACAAGGGAAAGTTGAAGGATTGGACAAGTTAAAAAAAAATTAAACTTGTTATTCTAAAATTTCGACTGAGTGATTTCCATGTGGTTTTGCGAAATTGAAAATAACCGAGTTCAAAGTTTCAAGAAGTTCTATCTCAAACTAAGATCTAAATCGGTGATTTTAAAGCGTTAGAATTTTTTGAAGAAATGAGTGGAAAATATTCATTATGTATAGATTGGGGAGATATACCACCCGACAATAACACACTGCCAAACTTTTATATTTTACTTTCACACTGTTACGCAGTAGCTCTTAAAACACACTGTTGCGATATTTCGAGTCTCAACTATAAATTTAACTTCAGTACTGCAGTACCTACATACATGTTTTAGTCATATTGGTGGGTTCTATGTTATCTACACCCCAAATTTTGGGTCTCCACAAAACATATTTACAATTAAAATCAAGAAGTAGAAAAAACAAAATAATAACAATTACATAATTTAGGTTTTTAAATGCAATTCATGATTCCGAATTGTTTAAGCATTTTTAGAATGTTTGTTTTTTACTTCGATATATGATTTTTTTTTTCACCAAAACACGTTATTAAGTACATTTTTTTTTTATTATTAAAAATATAATAATATTTCTTAAAAATACTTAACATTTTTGTTCCTAAAAATACATTTAAAATTATTAAAAAGATAAAAACAGTATCTAAGAGGAATATCGAACCGTGACACCTGATATGATAAAAAGGGCTACCTCAAGTCAAAAACGAAGCGAAAGCGAGAAAATTACCTCTTAAGTTTTTCGACTTTAAATAACCTCAGGAACTCATGGTTTTCTTCTGTGGCAGTGATTTCGGGACACCCTGCCTGTATATGAGCTTAAAATATACATATGGTGTTTGGCCTACAACAATGAGATTTGCTAGAATGTTTTTGGTATTAGTTCCTTGTCGCAGTGCGTGTGTGGCAAATAACATTGGGCATGTCGAACAATACAATCACATTTTAATAAATAAAATTAGGCCTTATATAAAACAAAATTAATTATCTTTTCAAATTATTTTCATATACATTATACATTATGGGTATTCAAAAAACGGAAATTTTTTTAATAACTACTTTTGAAGAGTTAAATTTCAATAGCAGCTATGTATATATACTTATGTTTGTACATGATTCCTGCGTTACAAAAAAATTGTTATATAAATTTTTTTTCACTTTGAACAATAAACCAGAACACTTCTTACACACGACTTATAACGATGATGATAACAATTTGAATAAATTGAACAGCTTGAGAGAATTTTAAGATAAGGAAATAACGAATATAAAGTGTCTTCTAGTTGAAGTTTCACAGTGAAAAGTAATAAATCTTTTCTTTAAAAAAATATTCCTGAAAAATGTTTACATTCAATGATGAAGATTATTAAAATTCTTCTGCTGTATAAGAAATAATAAGAACAATGTAATTAAAGCTGTTTATTTTTTTAAAAAGAACTTCAAAAGATGTACGTTTTGAGAATGAATACATGTATGTAACGTGTGAAATTGTCAATTTCTTTAATTACAGATTAATTTGGCCTTTTATTTATTGCTAAATTGCATAAGTATCAACCAAAAACAATTTTTTTTGTCAAATTTTTGGTTGCTGAACACGAAAATGACGTTGAAAGAAGTGTTTTCGGGAAATAGCCAAAAAAAACGTGTTTTTATTTTTTTTATTTAAATATTAAAAATATTCAATTAAATCTTCATAACAGAAAGATATATTTTTTTCCATTTCAACGATATATTTTATTTTCTTAATCAAATTCAAACTTTTTTGTTAGAGCCAATTTCTTACATTTATTTGATCTATGAGAACGAAAATGCTACATTGGAAAAAATAATTGAATATCATTTTCGAGATCAGTAAACCAAAAATCTGTCCAAAAAAAGTGAATGAAGTATTTTTTAATTCACAAAGTTGAGCGTAGATATGAATGAAACTCATTCATTTCCCAAATTCCAAAGAGCTTGTATATTAAATTTGTTGTTCAATTCGCAAATCCAAGAGAGTTTGTGAATTGAATATTTTTCAAGTCATGAGTCCTTTACTGACTTGTGAATTGAACGAGGGTTTAAGCTAAAAAAGTTAAAGCTTTTGCAACCCTGAATTAAATGCACAACTTGGACCCGTGTATATATACAAGGGTGTCTTTATATCGTTTTTTTTTGCTGTTTACCGCATTTTGAATGGCTTTAAAAAGGTTTTAAACGAAAAAAAAAAAATCTTTATTTTGTTCCGATTTTTATTTTCATCCAGTCGCTATTAACGGTTAATTCAAAATAATATTAAAGATTATATAGGGACAGGGTAATTCGCTAGACATGTAGAATAGACAAGAAAATATGAATTTGTAACTTTGATACAATTTCTTTCAAAATCAGATGAATAGGTTTCATTCAGACAATATAATCATACAGTGGAATCGAAAGTACATACTCGCACATCGACGATTAAAGTGCAGAACCTCGTAATTCGTTTTTGCATGGTATTCAGATATCAAAATAAATCTGTAAAATTTTGTATGGCGATATATGGTAAGACGTATTGAATTTTTCCTTTTTCTGTAAAATGTTCAGAACAACATTGTTACGCTAAAATTGCCAAAAGATGGCTCTTATTCTGATAATTTTTTTGCATAAATAATATTTTTTTATAATTGTTCAACTTACGAGGTCCTACACTTTAACTGTTGATATGTCACGTATTTTATTTTCTTATCAATTCGACTATTGAAAATCCGAAGGGTCATAATTATTTTTTCAAATTCTGTATTTTAAAAATATTCTTTATGTTTCATAGTTTTGTTTTAGGTTACTCAATATTTGTTTTATGACAATTGTCATTTTAAGAGTTTAGAATCTTCGAAAACAGAATTTTGTCCATTTTGGCATACCTAGAGAATTTTGGATTCGCCAGCATTTTGAAATACAAAATTTTGGAAATTAAAATTTTTTACTCTTAAGTTTAGATTTTGGTCTTTTTTAATTGTTTGATTTTAATGCAGATTCGTCGCGACGACGTCATACAGAATTTTGAAAACTAAAATTTCGACCCCACTGTGCTCCCACGAATATTATTCCAAACAAAATGCAGCTGATTTCAAGAAAATTAAAAAAAAAAAATCAAAACTGCAAGGTCAATCATTTCGTGGTTTCAAGTTGGTAGCGCTGGCATTTGACATCAAACACAGCTGTCATTTGAAGTGTCATAATATTTACGATTATGGATCGCTGAACAATCGAACAACGCGTTAATATTATTAAAACTTACTACAAAATTGGTGATTCAAACGTAGCCACTTTTCATTTTTCGAATAACATTTTCTTCAGCGATGAGGCACATTTATCAATCGGTGGGTAAGTAAAAAAACAAAATTGCCGCATATGGGGCTCAGAAAACCCACAAGTGATCGAAGAGGTGCCGTTGCATCCAGGCAAAGTGACTGTTTGGTGTGCTCTATGGTCGAAAGGTGTCATTGGTCCGTATTTCTCCGAAGATTCCAATGGGTAGACGGTTGCAGTCAATTCGGAGCGATATGGTCGAATGATAACCGGTTTATTTTGGCCGGCCTTGGAGATTGAAGATCATGACTTGGACAATATGTGGATTTATTGCGCGAGAAGTTTCCTGGTCGCGTATTTCCACGTTTTTGCGACGTAAATTGGCCACCAAGACAATGCGATTTGACACCGTTAGATTTTTTTCTGTGGGGCTACGTAAAAGACCGTGTTTACGCGAATAATCCCCGAACTCTAGAAGCATTAAAAACAAACATTACTCAAGTTATGGCCAAGATACCGCCCGAAATCTGGGAAAAAGTGGTTAAAAATTACCTCCAAAGAATCGCATGCTGCGAATCTTCCCGAGATGGCAATTTGAATGATATTGTTTTTCACACTTAATGGCAAAGTCCAAACTTTATAATGAAATAAAATGTTCATCAAAAATGTATCGCTGTGTGTGTTTTATTTAGCTTTACTTTCGAAAAATGAATGACCCTTTATTATACAAAAGGTGTTCATTCTTGATGAGCTTAAACGAAACATAGTTTGACCCAAATTTGAAGGAAAATCTTAGATCCGTTAAAGCTCTTGATCGATGTATACTTGAACGCACGGCCGCCCGGACGAACATAACTGGCTGAACACAATGCAACGGAGCCGCAGCCGGAATCGGAGCTGGAACATCTGTCAAAATATTAAACACACACAAAATCAATGCTACGAGCAGAATGGTAGGTACGCAACTGCAGACGGAGCTGCAGTCGGAGCCATGGTTCGCGAACTTTAAACTTTTCACGTGCAGCACTTTTGACGTTTCGATTTATATGAAGAAGAAAAGAGCCGGAAAAAAATATTGAAGCTTTTAGTGCTCATTTGTGTCGCGAAAAAAATTATTAATTAAAAGAAAAATATTGGAAATAAAAAAGTGAATATCTAATAAACTTTTGGTTGTTTTTTTTCTTTCAAATATATAAAAAACTGTACAGCGCATTGTGAGCAGATAAAAAAACGACGTACGACATTTTTTAAAAGGCAGTTGCAGCTGCGGCTCCGATTCCAGTTGCAGCAGAGCATTGTGTTCAGCCAGTAATACATACGCAAGCCCCACCCGATATTTAGGGCCACAAACAGGAGCCGAATCACTTTTTGCAAAGCTTTCAGCCCAAAATTTATTGATTTCACTTTGCATTGTTTATAATTAATAAACTGTAGGCTAAGGTAGGAAATCTTTTTTGAGAAACGGTCCATAGACTTCTCCAAGACTCCATTCAGAAACACTATATCATATATTTATACATAATATTATTATCTTCATTTATTTTTGTATATACAGATTGACTAAAAAGTGTGATTGGATATTTGATGAATAAAATAAAAATTAATTTCACAAGAGACTTTCAGTAAAATTTGATTGCAAAAGTTGCGTCATCATCCTCATAATATATTGCAAATGAGATGACCTTCGGCTATAATTATATGTGAAAATATATTTGTAGGTATATGTTTGTGTGTTTTTTTTTTTAAATCAGATTTGTCTGACACGATTAACCTCTCTTATAAATTTTTAATGACAACACCCACTTGTTTTTCTTAATTAAAGATTTTTGAGTTACAAATTACAAATTTAAGACAAAATTACTGTCTAGGCTCAATGCAAAACTATGTTTTTTTTTAATTTTTTTTATTTTTTAAAAAACCATTTTAAAGTCCATTTGAATTGTATAAGCGATGAATAAAATAGAATGAATACGAAAATTCTTTCATACATTCCTGGCAGCTCTATCATTTTGACTTTTTTTTATCGATTTTTCTTCTTTTGAAAAAAATATTTATTTTTTCCTGCTCTTTGCCTTTTGATGTCTCCTCACTTTCACCACATCATCATTAGCAAAACGAAAGAAACCAAGAGAAGCTTTTTTTTGTGTTGCTCCGGAAAATACCTATTTCCCTATCCGAGAGAATGGAATGTGAAGTCCTCTTTTGCTCTTCGATGAACTAATAGGCAAAGAATGCGACACCAAACCACAAATGACAAATATACCTTATATGTATATTGGAGAGTTGTGCTGCTCCTGCAGGGCTTACACATAATATAAAGGACATTGTCCTGAGGGAGGATGACTTTGTCTGTGGGTCTTTTCTTGTAATAAGTCTTTTGTGACAAGAATAATATTAACGCATGTATAGCAGATAAACTCAATTAACAAAAGCCATAGGTACATATAAAAAAGTACATGCATATCATACACAAGTTAAGGCTTGGGTAGGGAATAGGGTATGAATGGATTGTGATGATATAAATGAGAAACACCGCTTCATCACTTTGTCCTTCGGTACATAAAAATATATCCTGAATAAGCTTCTTTTTTTTTTTGGCTTCATGAAGATTTATTTATAGAAATTTTTGATTAGATTTGTCTCAATCATTGGGAGGATTGCTAAGCAAATGAGGGTTGTTGAGAGTGATGGGACGTGAAGAGAATTTAAATTGAAGGTAAAAAATCACTCATTGTTGGTTCATATATATCCTGGATGTGGCATTCAATTGGTTTCCCTATTCTTAAGTAAGAAAATGCCATAGGAATGCAAGTTAAGTATAACCTTCAACTCAATGAGTTTTTATTACATAAAAATAAAATTTCAAATTAAAACCAATAAAAGAATTTATAAAAGTATACTTACATCTGCAATGGAAATGCATTTGTCTTGTTTTATTTTCCTTATAATGTTCAGGGTTGTTATTTAAGACTTTAGAATGTTTTATTTAATGTCTGATAGCATACTGATTACTGCGATGATCATATAAATTTTTGGTTATGAAGACTTACACCTCTACTCGTGTTAATAAAAAGTCCTTAGTTATCTTATAATTTAAAAATACACTTAATCGTTGATTAAAAATTAATTCACGAAAAAATCTTATTAATAAATATTAAGTGTTAATTCACGTTAAGTAGCGAATTTTCACGAGAATCTACTGAAGGATCATTCATTTCGTGGCTTCAAGTTGGTAGCGCTGGCATTTGACACCTGTCTAACTCAGCTGTCATTTGAAGTGTCATAATAGCAACAATCAACAAGAACTTATATAACCAAATACTTTACGACATACTAACTCCAAATGTCACTTTGAAAATTAAAAAATGTAAATCGTAATGTTAGAATCGATTTAAATTGGAAATGTTTTATCAAACAAAACCAATACTTGCCCTTTTAGTGTAAGTAAAAAATGACTAAATCCACCCACTTCACCCGTTTAGCAAAATAACGTGTCAATCGTTTGCATGTGGCAGTCAGATTTTTTTCTGAGAAATTGTGGTCTTGGTTTTTAAATTGAATTCTTTGTATTCATCTTATTTGCTTTTACATACATGTTGAATTTGGGGATTTCTTTTGCCATATTGCCAAATAATGATGTCAGAAGCAAACAGTGGGTGTATCTGTATAAGTATGCTATTTGATAATTTAAAAAGGATCACAATTCAATTTTATATTAGAGAATTCCTTTTTTTTTATATATGTACATATATTAGGGTGTCCCTTATTATTATTATTTTTTTTTTTTTGAAACGCATGTACCCCCTTATTTTTTAGTACCTCTCAGACCTGATCATATGCAAAATATTAGCTTCGTAGACCTATAGGAACCCGACCCAACTTGACGTCAAAGATAAGAAGGAAAATTAATATGAACCATTTTTAGGTGTTTAATGAACTCTTTTCTTTTCTCTCAATTTGTTCCAATTTATTAAAGTAGAGCATTTATTAAAGTAGATATTTCCTTTTTAATGTTTCCTTTTTTCAGTCAGAATACGATTTCTCATGCTTCTACACACATTGTAAAGCTAAGTACAGACGATTGTCAGATCTTACAATATTGTAAGAACTGTCAATGGCCTGACAATAGCTAACAATTAGCTGACAATTGACATATTTCTTACAATGAAAAATTATCCGTTCACACGGTTGGTAGATTTCTTCCCAATTTGATTGTCAGCTATTTTTTTATCTCTCTTTAACCAACTCATTGACATTTCGAACAATGAAGAAATTGTCAGCAATTGTAAGATGTTTTCAATTAAAACATCTGACAATGTCCAATGAGTCTGACAATGTCCGAATCGACTGACAATGATAAAAATTGTGTGTTCAGACGATTGTAAGACATTTGGAACAGTTTTTTCACTGACAGATCTGACAATATTGTAAGATCTGACAATCGTCTGTATACTTAGCTAAAGAGTAACTGCTTTAGTTCTTCTTTTGCCGTGATGAGTCCATGAAAGTCACAAACCAGATTAACTGCACTTTCTGCTCTCAACTCAACTCAACTTTAGGTTGCAGAATTGTTGGTTTCATCGGCGAGTATAAACTATTTATGTATTTTCCATTCAGAAAGCCACATTTGAAGGAATGATTAATTTATTTTTAAGCGAGAAAAAAAATTTTTACAATTGACGGTGACGAATTCGTCTAGAATTTTATCTAGAATAATATTTAAATTTTGTTTAAAATCAATAATAAATAAATGAAGAGTTTTCGAGCTTAGACACCAGAAAGAAGTTGTTTCTTTATTCTACCAAACGTTAAAACGACAAGAAGTCGTTCTTCTTTGGAAGTACAGGTAGTAATTTTCCATCGCAGTGAACAGTAACGACTTCAGGAACATCGTTTTAAAAACCTGTTTTTATATAGATGCAGCTCTTTTTTTCAACGCGTCCGAACATGTGGAATTGAGGATTTATTGATTACAAAATCGTCAGATTTTAATTTGAGTGCTTCTACTGTAGCCTGAAGAATATTGTTTAGTAGAATCTCAAATCCTTAACTGACATCTATCTAGAGCAGATACCAACTTAGCAGTGAAAAATTCTTTTCTACCTCCTTTTTTTTCAAGCTTTAAGGATATTATAAAATAAAACTTCAAAAATTTGCCGTTTTGAAGGAAGTTAAGCCTCTGTTATTTGGTGGTTTATATTTCACACTAAAAAAATAAATTTAGAACTTCTTCTAACTTGTAATGACATCTTCAAAAAATAAAATCGAAATGATAATGTACTAAATTATTTGGGACATGTGGGTATTATTCCTTTATAAATTGCATGGCATTCTTTGAACGAAAATCGGGTCTAGTAAATGAAGTTCAAATGAAGCCAATTTTTTTTTGCAACGGTTTCAAACTATAACAAAAAAAATTAAGCCGTATACGAAAAAAAAAAAAAAAATTTTAAAATAAGGGACACCCTAACATATATACCTAAATTAGCATTTTTTATATATAGGAAAAGAGGATTTCTTTTTAAATACATATCTAAAATGTTTTGTCATTTTGCATTTTGCATGAAGAAAGAGATTTTTATTAAATTCTTCTTTTAAATAAATAACATTTCGTTTAGAAAATTCTTACAGCCATATTATTTACATTTCTCAAAACTTGAAATGAAACTGGTTTTCTTTAAATTAAGTTTTGTTTCGAGTTTTATGAAAATATATTAAAACTATTTTCAACAAAAAAATTGGTAATGTTCACTGAGAGATAAAAACTTATATTATACGACCAATAATTCTTTGAATATTGCATCAAACGATAGGTATGCAAAATTATTTGTTGACGTTCTGTATATACAGTTGATTTGCTGGTTATATATTTTTTGATGAATACCCAATACGAAACAGCATCAAAACTAGCTTTGAACATCTTAAAACCAAATTTTCCTGGATTTCATACAAAACTAAGTTTTATAATTTCTAGTTTTAATCAAAACAATTTTGGATAATACCGATTTGTGGAAAACTTTAAACTTGAAAAGATTCAAAAAAAATGGCTAGAGCGGTTAGGTTAGGTTGAGACAAGAAAAAATATTATTTCCCCCTGTTTAGGCGGGATGGGCAACTTTATAAAAAAAATGACTTGAATAAGAAAAAAATATATTAAAAATCAACGGCAATACTTACAATGTCATGTTAAACCTTTTTTAAACCCAGAATTTCATCCATTAATTCTGTTTTAAAACATTTTTTGTTTGTGAATAGTTTTGGAAAAATAAATTTTCAGACTCAAAATTTTGAAAAAAAAATGTACTAATTTCTTCAAATCAAACCTTTCTGGCACAGCTCTTTGCAACTTTATGCAGCTGAACTTTTGGAATTGAACAAATATACATATAAGAATTTATTTCCGTTAATTTAAAGGTGGGAATTTTGCAGCCTTTTTTCATAACTCAATTTAAAGTTAAAAAGTGTGCCAAAAGGGATGTTTAAAAAAACATTGAATTCAAAAGTTTTTAAATGAAAATAAAAAAATAAAAACAAATTATCAAGTAAAACAAAAAAAGACAATTTTTTTCACGCACCCTTACTCAGTTTGTACACTCAAAATTTTTTTTTAAATTGTCCTACTTTGACTGGCTCTAAAGCTAAATTATTCATCCAAACGAATTTTGTGTTCCTAAAGTTTGCGGTTTTTTTTTTTTTAAAGTCATCAACAATTATAACAATTCAACATTTACTGACAGATAAAGGCGAACATTTGCTAAAGAAATAGGAGGACTTTTTAAATCGTCAAATTTTTTGACATTTCAGGTGAATTTTATTTAGACGAGTCGCAAACGATTGTGCCAAATAGTCACATTCGCCAAATTTATTTTGCGGGTCCCAATCGGCTTCTCATACAGCCAAATTATTCCCATAAGATTTTTTAAATTATAGTCGAAGGCTAGAAGATGATGTCATAAAAGAAAATGAAATTCGGACAATCCACCGTAATGAACTTAAAATGAAGGAAGTATCTGTGTCTATTTTTTTTATTCCGATTTTCTTGTATTTCCTTGGTTTTGTACAAACAATTAAGTCCCATTCCGACAGTAATAGTTCTACCTTTATCCTTGTCCATTAAACTATTAAGAAAATATTTCCCGAAAAGATCACGGTCTTAGACCCGTTAAAAATCAAGCTGGGTGTATTTGGAATATAAGCGTATGATCTAAAGTAATCCCCAAGAGGAAATTACGATTCTACATTATGATTTTGATAGCACAACATTTTGGATAGAATTAATTTGCAAACAAAAATTTAATAACGGTATACCTTCAAGGGATTTAAATAAAAATGTGTTTTGACTAATTAGAAAAGGAAAAAAAGAATGAGGATGGGTGACGATGCCTTTGAGGACTCAGGTTAAGGAGATATGCGATGGTGATATAAAAAGACCGTTGAGGTGAGTTAGAAGACCAAGGGGCAAGATTAGAGGGTACAATAGAGAAATGTCTTGTTTGCTGAATCAACGTCTAACAATATTAAAATTTTCTATTTAATTGTGGCACAAACAAAATTATGACAACATTAAGAGCACCAAATTCTTCCAAATAAAAAAGCTTAAAGAAAATCTGAAAAATATTTCAGCTTATTACAAAACAAAGCTTCCTTGATCTATTTACCTATATCAGATGAAAAGACGCAGGTATTCCTCTTTTTTTCGTGAAATTTAATGAGTAGGTAAATAGAGGTTTTATATTGCCAATTTTCGTACATTGAATTTATTTTTTTTATACATCAAAAACAGTTACTTTCTCTTATACATAAAGACAATTGAGAAAGAAAACGTTTGAAAGAAAGAAAACGTTTGTTATAAAATATAACATTTTGTTGTTAGCCTTGTCATCATTCTTGTTTTCTTATTATTTTTCTTGATGTCATATTCAATTTTCCTTAAGAAAACAGAGAATATTTTTATTTTGTTGAACACATATTTTCGTTAGCAATTTCTAAATACCTACCCTTGGGGAGTTTTTCTTGAACATTTCCAAAAATAAAAGAAATAAGAGAAGATTATTTTTGTTGTTGAAAATTCTATTTTACAGGTGTTAAGGTTTTGTTTCAACAATACTCAGTACAAGTGTTTCTAAAAGCACCACCTTTGTTATGCTGATGAAATGTGTCGGCAATTTTGAATCGTACTTGACATTGAAATATTTTTTATTGTGCTAAATCATTCATGGATAATAAATTCATGACAGTGGAATATAAATGTTAAGTGACAAATTGCCATTTTGCTCCTACATGAAAAAAAAAATCCAACATTGCGCATTTTGGCAATTTAGCTTTAAGGAAAGAAATTGAATTTCATTGGACATAATATATGTAATCTAAGTACCACTAAGGGGAATCGGATGATGAATTACATTGGGAACCATAAAATAGTCGTTGTTTTATAAACTTATTAATTTTTCCATTTGAACCTTTTTGTTTCAAATAATCATAGTTGTGTTAAGTTTGATTAAAATCTCGCGTTTGCTTTTTTATACGAATGCATAACCACCCATATAATAACTTTGTTCGTTTATTTCTTAAAACTCCTGACTTCTATAATTTTTAGTCAAAGTTCATAAAAAAAATAAAACTGGTGGAAACTGGAAAATTCGGCAAGTAATGAACAGACCTAACGTATGTAAAAGCTGACTTTTAAGTTTTCACCGGTTGCAAATGGCGGCAAATGTCAATTCGAAATAATAATTCCGCGTTCTTTGGCAGTGTTCACATTGGACTTTCTCACCCGTCTTTTTTTGCGTGAATCCGACTTGTATTGTTCAGACCCACGGCCTTAGCCAGGACCTAATAAGTGGTTGAGCTCCAAGTTTTCTTGGGTGAGCTGAAATTTTTTTAATGAAAGTCAAAATATCTAGTCTAGAAAAATTTGTTTTTTATTAAAACCGTGTTATAAGCAATAACACATTCATGTTTTTTTTAAATTACCAATTAGAAGTAGTATAGGAGATCAAAAATCTACTACTTAGAATTAAAAAAGTTGCATTCTGCGGGTTTTTTCGTCAAATTTACGCAAAATATAATTTTTTTCCAAACAATTCAAACGTCTTTTTATTAAAATACCATTAAAGAAAGATATCGCAATCGTTGATCAGTCATTAGGCGTTTTTCCTTTTAAGCCCCAAACGTCTTTTCTCGAAAATCCCGAAAATGATGACTTTTTCAAAGATGTACCATCACCAAATGTCTTGACAGCTTCAAAGATGCGATAAGTTGTAGGAATAGTGCTTTTAACAGGAAACAACAACTGAACTATAATTTTATTTTGCAAATCCAGAGCTATTTTTTAAGGTTGAGTAGAAATTTGGTAAAACTAAAATTTCTTCGTGTTAGGGTAATATCAAATTTAATTTAATTGGTTTTAAGTCATTGTAGTTAAAATTTTTGCTCAAAAAGTCTGTAGTAGAATCGACAGCATTCAGTATGTTATTATTATGCTCAAAACATTTGTCATTTATCTCTGAAATAACTGAGTCGATAATTTCAAAACAAACTAGCTTTAATAATGCTACTTCATTGTCATTATCCCTTTTCCCAAGTGAAGACATAACAATGGATTCGCATAATCGGGTAGATCGAATTTGCATTCTCCGTGATACAGAGAGGGAAAATTTTCAACAGCATTCTGTTTTTCATTCTGTAGTATTTTAGTGCCACAGAAAAAGTAAAGATAGTGGAAATAGATGTCACAATGGCCTTTCTGGGCCATCTCTTCGTCACCATGGAGTGGAAATGAGATAAAGTAAATCAAAAAAAGGCTGAGGAGGCAGTGCTGTGTGGAGTATTTAGGATTCAATATTCATGCTTATCGAAAACGCGATTAGACACCCAGAAACCTTCTGAACTCCACAAAGTGACAGTTCATCTTCTCGATAGAAGAAAAAATGCTTGTGGATTTGAATTCAGAATCGAAACCAGAAAACACTTAACTTCAGAATTAATAAAACAGTTTTATTGGCATTTCCCTTCCAGATTAGCAATCAAAAACGCCATTAGAATAAGAAGATAAGGAAGAGGTGTATGTGTATTACTTCCCAAACCTATACCCATTTCTACCATTTTTATCTCGAAAGACTGTCAAAGTTCATATAAAAAAATAAATCTGGTAGAATCTGGCAGTTTCGGGCAAGTACGCAAACAGATCTTATATAATTGTGAGGCACCAAATTAAAAAACAAAAAGGGACCTATCTGTCATTTTTTCGATCTAAAGGGCTCTACACACCATCAATGTAACTCGTCAAGTAATATTGACGTTTTTTCCGTCAGGTAAAATTGATGACAATTTTGTTAGAGAATTTGTTAGTGTAGTTCAGTAAATCAAACATTTTGTCAATGAACATTGAAGAAAATCAAAATAATTTTGTGTTTCATCAATGTATCAATCTTACTTGTGACGAACATTGAAGTGCCTACTAACGATCAATTTTACCTGAATCGAGACTCGTTCAAGTAATATTGTCAGGTAACATTGATCGTATGTGTAGGGCCCTTTAAAGGAAAGTGTCGCGAGATTTTCAAACGTTAAAATAGTCAAAAAAGCTTATTAAACTAAATAAAAAAATTAAATAAAAGTGGGAATAGTGAAAACTTGCGAAAAATATAAAACAACATACGGTGCTAGTTAAATCGTGTAAAAAACACCTATGTATAATATGGAGTTTAAAATTTTTTCATTTCACAGGCTGATTGTGTCTCTTCTTCCACATAAATTAATGTAAAGTGATGTTTTTTATGTAAATACATTATCGTAGAAGACTTTAAAATTGATATTTCATTACATTTTGCTATAAAAAAGGCAAATTGGTTGAAAATACTTTGAAACTTGATATTTCAGGGGTCTATCTGTCAAAATAAAAAATTCTTGTCCAGAGACGAATTATTTTTTGACAAGGCGCTCAAATCCATTGAGAAAAAAACAGCCAAACATTCTTTTAGCTGTTTAACTTTACGCCTTCCCTGAGTGAATGTGTTTGTGTACCTCACATTATTTTGAAAGAAAGCTTCACTTTTTCCTCGATATGCCCGTTCCTCTATTTCTTCTTTTAAGGATTCATGTCTTGTTGACGTGTATGTTGTATCTGTTACTTCACAAATGTCAAAGTAGAATTGATATTTGCCCGCATTTGCAACCGGTGACAACTTTTGAGCCACCTTGTAGTAACTAAAAATGTAAAAATCGCAAACAAAAACATGAAAGATTTTTAGAATAAATTAAAGAAAACATTTTTCCGCTTCTAAATAAATTCATGTAGGTAAACCTGTGTACCTGTTTTCTTTATTTCACATTCACAGAACTTAAATCAATCCAAATATATCTTTAATATAATTTTGTTACTTCAAGTTGACTTATTCTCGAGGATATTTTTTTAAATTTAAATCTGTTTATTCTTATTTGGCTTCTTTAATTTTAATTTTAATATCATCTAATGGAATTTAAACAGATTAAAAAAAAATATATTCCGTTCAATATCATTTAGGTTTACTTTCTATAATTATTTTGCTCTGAGCGTTTTCCATTACCATTTTATAACGTCGCAAAATTGATGATGCATCTTCTTTCATTTTATTTTTTTTTTCAATCACATCGGTGTCGTTTTAGGATAAAATATTGAGTGCATTCCAGAGCCGTCATGTTGATGCTGCTCGTATGTAGGTTTTTTTGTTTATTGCAAAAGTGCAGCAAAAAGCCGTATCATGCATCATTTATTCCTGACGAACGAAAAATTTCAGGATTGGTTTAACTGGAAGTGACAGTCTTTGATGCTGGAGCAGTCATGTATACAATTCTATAAATGAAAAAGGGGAATGTAGATTTTTTTCATATCAAAAGACAACGAGATGACAGAGTTAAAAAACAAACAAAAAAACAAGCACTTTCATCAGATAGTTTTGCAAATTGTTCGAATCATTGGCAGGCGACTTTAATTGGTTGCTTATTTTATGTGTATACATAAATAAAAAATCGTGGCACAGAAATAAAGTATATACCTGTCTTCAATATACATATGTATGTATATAACGATATGAATGTACATTGTGCATAATAGGTCTATTACTTTACTTCCAAAAACTACCACTTTTTACCCATTTTAGCCCAAAGTTCTGTCAAAGTCCATATAAAAAAAAAAATTGGACTAGAATTAGTGAAAATATGGCAGTCTGGGGAAGTAAAGAAACAGACCTTTTATGTATGTTTGTGTGCCTATCTTTTTGTAGTAGAATATTATATATAATAGAATATTATTTCAGTAGAAATTAATGTCGACTTTCTTTCAACAAAAGAATCGATTTTTTTCCAAAAGAATCGGTTTTTTTTTTGAACAATTTGAATTTTTTCTGTCAAAACAAATCTTGCTAATTTTGCAAGATTCAAGAAAGATTTTACACCGATTTGCACACACACTTGCAAGATTTTAAATTTCTAAAATATGTCAAATTGAATGTCAACCAAAAACAATTTTTTTTATGAAAACAAATTATGTTTTTGGTTGCAACGAATTTTCGGTGAATTTTATAATAAATATTTGTGCGTTGTTTTTCAATTAATAATAATAATTTCCAAATTGAATATTTTCTGGACATTTTACTTCAAAATTTCTGCTGTCAATTGCCACACACACAATCACAAAAAAAAATCGATTCTTTTCGTCTTTTCGTATTCCTTTCAACGACAGAAAAAATTCGATTCTTTTTAGAAAAAAATTCGATTCTTTTGTTGAAAGGAATACGACATAAGTGTTAATTTTGCAAGTGAAGTGCACATTTCTAATAACTTCGGAAATTGCGCTTTCATATTATAAATATTAAAGATTTTGTATAAAAAGCGTTCGTTCATTTATTTAAATTCCACAGAATTGAACTAAAAAAAAACAAACTACAATTCTAAAAGTGGGCTTTTAAAGCTAAAGAATTTGTTTTGGTTCTCTTGCTCTATGATATGACACATGATTGTTGTAATTTTATAACTAGGTCTAATGAAGATAAAATAAACACGATAAAACCAGCCATCAGACAAAACATAGGCCTTTTTATACTATATGACATGTACAATGCAGAGTTAAAAATACATGTGGGTTGTACCCTTCGAAATAAATTTATCCCTTGATGAAACTTGGCAAAAATATTTAATTTATCATTAGAATAAATAATCAAAAAGAGGTCATAGAAATGTAAGACGACGGCAAGCTATACTATGACGTTTGACACCCATAAATTGGTCTGTTAAGAAAAGCATAAATAGAGCATTTCCTTCACTTGAGTTTACATTTTTTTTTAATTTGACCTTTTTGAGGAAACTCGCACTCTCATTCGATAAGTATGCTGGCAGTGTGCAGTTGCGTTTGATAGTGGGCATGACATTTATAAGGGTATAAAATATTTATTTTTAAATTAATTTTAAGAAGGTTGCTTTTGTTTTTTTTTATTTTTCATTGGTTTTTATAATCACTTTTTAGCAATATAAATCCTTTAAGCTATACGTTTCTACCGTTGCTAAAAACCGAGCCAGACACATTTTTTTTGTAACAAAAAAAATTATAGAATTGGAGTGAAGCCGGTAAAAAGGGCCTTGGTTTGCGTTAAAATGGAGATCAGAAAATTGTTTGGGTAAGTGTAGCTATAGATATTAGGAAAAATTCCTTTAGTAATTTAATTAAACAAAATTAACGAGAATTGAATATGTAGATGTATGTTTGTACATTGTTTACGCTTTAAAAAGAAGTGTAATAACTTGCGGTAGATCCTATTGGCTACTCTCTTATCCCCTATCTCCTGTGACCAAATAAGTTACATATTATTTTCGAAATAAATGATAAATTAGTTAAAAATCTCATCATATTTTTATTATTTCAATTACATTTGTTTCACAGAGTCCAGCAGAGAATATTTGTAAAGGACAAAATACTAACTGTCAATATGAAAAATGGCACTGAAAATATACATTCGCATTACCTACAAACATAAATTTTCGATGTCGAATAACATAAGTTGTTTAGGTGAAATGTTCGAATATGTCAACGAAAATTGAAACTTTAGAATAGGCCCTTCCAGACGCAGTTGCGGTCAACATTTGGAAGAAAACAAAAGGAACGGTAATTAGTACTTACCAGCCAAGTAATTGGCTGGTATTCAGGGGGCGTAGCATCCCAGCCACTTTCACAGAATTTTTAGGTGTGTACATTTACTTTGAAACTCGGTGCTTTTTTGTGAATTTCTACACATTTTATTTTTTTTATAAAGGATTTTCCATTAAGAGCAAGTAGATTTTAAAATTGAATAAAACAAGTTGTATATGAGATATCAATAAGGTTTTATCTTTATTTGAGAGCCTTATCAATGACATTATGTGTGAAATATAACATCGTTCAAATGGCCGCCGCGGCTTCGCTGGTTGGCGCGGATTCGGAAGGTCCAGTTTTCGATGACTTTGGCGCAAAAATCAGGCTGAATTTGACCGATGGCATCGATTATGTTGTCTTTGAGGGCCGCGGTGGTTTGCGGCTTATTCGAATAGACCTGCGACTTAAGAAAAAGTCCAAAGGGATCAAATCACACGATCTTGGTGGCCAATTCACGTCGCCTCGGCGCTAGATAACCATGCCATGAAACCGCTCGCTCGTGCAGAATATCGATTGTGTCTTGAGCTGTGTGGCACGTAGCACCATCTTGTTGAAACCATATGTATTCCATATCATCCAATTCAGGCCACAAGAAGTTGGTGATCATCGACATATAGCGATCACCGTTGACGATTATGGCCTGGCCAGCATCATTTTCGAACAAGTACGGACCGATGACGCCTCCAGCCCAAAATCCACACCGAAGCAGTAACTTTATTTGGATGCATTGGCACCTCGTGAATCTCGCGTGGATTGGTGTCGTCCCAAATCCGGCAATTTTGCTTATTCACGTTCCCATTCATCCAAAGATGGGCCTCATCTATAAAGATGATTCTTCGACCAAAATTGGGATCAACTTCCAACTTCTCCAAAACAAAAGTTTTATCATTTGAACGTGTTGCTCGACGCTGTAACTTGCCATGATGATTTGTCTTTAATAACTGATTAAAAGACGATATGTTGACAGAAAGTAAAAGAAACAATATGGCCGCCACGAGCTGTCAAAATCAACCCGTCCCTACTGGAAAACCCTTTATGTACAGAGTCTCGAAGTAAAGGAACTAGGCTGTTATCAATTAATTGTCTGAAGTAGGTCCTTTGTCCTATAGATTGATGAAATTTGATAAGGGCCTTACCCACCATCAATGTTACTCGGCAAGTATTAATGACGGGTTTTTTTGTCAGGAAAAATTGATGGAAAAAAAGCTTCCACACGTATCAATGAACATTGACAATGTATAAAGGAATTTGTTGTTGTGCAATGAAGTAAATCATACATTTGTCAAGGAACATTGAAGAAAATCAAAAAAGTGCCTACTAACGATCAATGTTACCTGAATCGAGACTCGTTCAAGTAATATTGTCAGGTAACATTGATGTAGGTTAAAGAGTTTTCGAGAAAAACGCATTTTTATCTAAAATCCGTAATAGCAATTAATAAACATTGTTTTTAGGAATTATAAGATAGCTTTTTAACGGGCAATGATTTCAAAATGGGGATTGGACAGAATAGTAGCTCCCAAACTGTGAACTACTAACAATCGAAAAACCGAAAAATCGCTTATGTCGACATAAGCTACTCTGTCTTATTGCCACAGATATACACAAGGTAAAATGAAGAAATATCAGATTGATATCTCATACCCATTTTATTTAGTTACAACAGCGATGTTTTAGAAAAAAAAATAACTAGACATTACATACTTATTTGAAGACTTGGCGGTTTAATTTACAACAAACACAAAAATAAATATGTACCTTACTTACCACCAAAATTAAACATGAAGCCTGAATGATTTTTCTTTATTGATTTAAAGGTCGAGGTAAACGACTTGATGTCACAAGAGAAAAGAAATAAATTTAAATACGAGACTTGTTTTTATTTGCATTAAAAAATGATTTGTAAAAGCAAGACCTTTTTTCTTTCTCCTTCAATCAGTTATACACCCGATATCCGATCTAAGGTCAATGAGCATTGAGCATCTTACTTTGCATAAAATATGTATGTATATGTAAAGGTATATATATATATATGTGAAACAAGACGGAGCTACTTTCTTATTCTTGTTTAATTTTAATTTGAACTTTACCACAGAATAGAAGCATTGACATTGAAAAGCTCGTCTTTCTCTTTTGTTTTAAGTTACATAATATATATTCCTTCAGACACATACCTATGTATATAAAGAGATGAGCCATAGCCAACGCTATAAATACTTAGCTAAGCACACGTAATTATTGTGAACTATTATTATAACCTTGTACCATGGCGTTGTCGAGTACTTTGTTGTCTGCGTGATAATGCTCTCATATTAGTGCGGTTAATAATACGAATTATAATTTATTTCAGAGAAGAGAAAATCCTTTCTTAAAGATATCCATACATACATACATACATATATACCAATTTTCGTAAGAATTTTATTTATTTCGAAATTCAATGACGGAAAAAGATATTTTGTAGCATTTTCATTTTTGATATTTAAGTGTATGTTCTACGTACATAATGTACATAATATGTATATAGTAAGTTATGGATTAGTAAAAAAACAATATCAAATTAGGAAAAAGCTTAAAAACAATGAAAATAGTTTTATTTGTTATTTTTTTTTTAAACTAAAATTTGTTTTAGAAAAATTAAAAAAATAATTTTGACAGATTGAATAATTAAATCTAAATGTCAAGGTACATAAAAAACTTTGACACCCGCACATATACAAACATATTTCGGTCTTACAGTTTCAACTGGAAAATAGTCATTAAAAAAAAGAAATAAAATAAAGAATTAATAACACATTTTGGTTCGCCAATTTTATGTAAGTGTGTTTTTTTTTAGACGTGTGGTTTTCAAGAAGAAATAAAACGCTTGTAATTTAATGTTATAGCCAAGAATTAAGCTTTATTATAAAGATAAGGGTTTGCCATTATGTTTTAAAAATGATTTGGGGCAAGTGGCCGCCGCGACTGGCTCGAATAAATTCCAGCCGAGAGGTCAAATTTTCGACCACTTTTTGCAGCAATTGGGGCCGTATGTCAGCAATAACGCGCCGAATATTCTCTTCCAAGGCGTCAATCGTATCGGGCTTATCTGCGTAGACAAGCGACTTTACATAACTCCACAAAAAATAGTCCAGCGGTGTTAAATCGCACGATCTTGGAGGCCACGCCACAGGCCCACGACGCGAGATAATGCGCTTACCAAAAGTTTCTTTCAATAAATTGATTGTTTTATAGCATGTAGTGCCGTCTTGTTGGAACCAAAGGTCGTCCACATCAACATCCTCCAATTCAGGCACGAAAAAGTCATTGATCATGGCTCTAAAGAGTTCCCCATTGACTGTAACATTATGGCCGGCTTCATTTTTGAAGAAATATGGACCAATGATTCCCTCTGCCCATAGAGCACACCAAACAGTGACTTTTTGAGGATGTAACGGCGTCTTAACAATGGCTTGTGGATTATGATCACTCCAAATATGAAAATTTTGCTTATTAACGTACCCATTCAACCAAAAGTGAGCTTCACACCTGAACAAAATTTTCTTGTGAAAATCGAGATCGGTGGCCATCTTGAACCATTATTTTGTTAATAAATTTGCACGATTTGCAAACGTTGTTCAGGAGTAAGTCTATTCATTATGAAATTGCCAACAAAATTGAGCATAAATCAAGTGACAGCTGTCAAAAAGACCAACTCCGAAAAAAGTATTACCAGATTGAAAACAACACGTCTAAAAAAACACCCTTATTATTAAACGTGTAGTTAAAAATTAAATAAAAAAAAACATTTACCGGTTTTTGAGAAAGAGCTACAATTTAATTATAATTTTTACAAAATTTTTGAAATTCAAAATATAATTTTTTGAAAATTCTGATACGAAATATTATTAAGGCTTATTAAGAGCCCCGCACACTACAGACTTTTTATCAGCCTATAGTTTGGTCGGGTTGGGCTGCTAGTATGATTTTGAATCGAATGGAAGCAATGCAACAAAATTCACAATTCAAAGACAAGAAGTCCATGCCTGTCCAGAAATCAATTTTTTAAAGTCCTTTGTCGATTCTTAGCCTAAGGACTTAGGACTCTATGACAAAATAATAGCGTCTGTCATTTCAAAACTATGACTTGCATAACCTACAAAACCTATTAATTCAAATTGCTAGGAAAAGTATTTATCGTTCGCATTCACTTGGGCGTATACGTACTTTTTTTGTATTTTATTAAAATTTTTACCATTTTCTTCGAATTTTGTTTATGCACCTTTTGTTATTTACAACTGATATTGTATTATTTATGGTTTCTTGATAATTGTGCAGATTTTGTTTTGATATTTCATATGCGTTTCCAGATGATATGGAAGTCAATTTCATTGGTGTCACTTTCTATTTCGCTTACCTTTGATTTTTATTAAATATTGAATATTTATATGCGCCCTGGTCCAGTATAGTGTCAGGCCGTTGTGTAATTTTTAATGTGTAGTTCTGTTACGTTGAAGGTCTTTGGTTCATATAAGTGTTCCATGAAGTTGTCCAGAACAGTTTAGAAAAACATTTACTGCAGTTATTGAATTAGAAATGGCAAAGCGTCATATTTGATTTGTGTTTTTGGCAAAATAAAAAGAATAAAACACACAAAAAGTGTGAATTGATTTAAAATTCATTTTAAAAATTATTTCAAAAAAACTATATGTAATTGAAAAGTGTTTGAATTTGAAAATTTATGGCTGGTAAATAACGGTTAACCCCATAAAACACAAAGGCAAACTTATCTGTTTTGAAGTTTTCACTCACTTGCCCTGTTCTGCTTTGTGCTGATTTAGTTTTTTTTTTATTAAAGCCTAGTACTCAGTTCGAGTGAAAATGCAATTTTCCTATACAAATGTGACGCCTAGTATGAAATTCACAACAAGACGTGAGTACCAAAATATAAAAGTGAAATATGAACTGGTTCTTCAATCATTTTCACGCAAATTGTTCATTTCTCAAAGTAAGGCCACTAGGAAAAGAATTAAGGTAGTATGGAAAATTGTGACATTTTTCAATAAAATTGGTTTGATGAAAATATAAATTTTTAAATAAAAAAGAACCAAAACACGTAATTTAACATTCTTTTACAAACCCTTTGCAAGATTTTGATGACATTCGTTCTAATTAATATTTTTTTTTTTCATTAAAAGTGAGTATTAAAAATTCCAAATTGAGTATCAAAAATTCATATGAAGGATTTATTATGGATTCTTCATATTAAATTTCCACATGTATTTTGTAAGGTTTTTATTTTTCATTCAGCGGAAGGTGAGTACTTGGCTTATAACAAATAAAGGCTATGATTACTTGAATCTACAATTTTATAGGCACATGTCAAAAAAAAATAATTTCAAATTTCAAATAATAATATAAAATCGAAATTTTTGTCAGGTAATTATCCACATCAGAACTCTGAGATGTCAGCAATCTCATCAGAATTTTTTTTTCACTTTTTATTGCAAAAAGCTTAGACTATGAAGATTCATTAAAAATCTCTATAAAACTTTTGACCTGTCTTTATAACTGTCTCCCCTAGCTATCACTATCTTTATTTTTCTTTATTTATTTCTTAAATCGATTTATTTCAATTCCATTTGGCCCGAGAGAAAAAGTTTCACCTTGCAATTTTGAACTTCAGAATTCAGATCAGCTGTGATGCCAGACTTTGGTAAATAGCAGGGTTTCCCACAGTGGTTTGGAAAATTTCCCTTTTTTCCCATGCCTTTATGATAAATATCTCCAACGGGCTGCGACGAAATAAATTCAAGAAAACATATATTTCATTGTTATTAAGAGACAAATGTGGATTCGGCATTTTTAAAAATTTGAACTTTGAACATTTACATTAAATGTACGAGTTTAAGGATAAAACAAAAATACAAAAATAAAAGCACAAAAATAAAAACGAACACAACAAAAACATGCCCAATAAAATCTATGTACAAAGATGTCGTTTAATCCAATAGGAGCATTTTGGGACAAAATTTGACCATAACATAAAATCCCTTCATTTTATGCTATGCAATTCAAAAAAAACCTTTTTTCCCATTAAGGTTACTTTAGACGTTAAATTCCCACAAAAAGGGAAAAATCCCATGATCTGGCATCACTGCTTCGGATAGTGTTCAAATCTATACAGTTAGTCACTTGGTAGATAGAGATCACCACCAAAGTTTCCAAACACGCATTTTCTTCATATTTCTAACTGATTTCTTTTTGGAAAATTTTCTGCTCAATATCTATTTAGGCAGAGATATGGACCTCGGTCAGCAAATATTCTAAATCTGCAAGTTAAACATTTTTTTCACAGCAAAATTCTTGAGACAATAACTTAAGAGAGTCGGTCGGACCCTTAGCAATTAATTTGTAAAAAAAAAAGTGTGAGTACCAGAACTCAGGATGAAGATGTGTAAATATATGTGTTGAAAAACTGTGTATACTTATTTTTAATAAACGTACAAAATTAAGGATCACACCAACGCGAGTTTGTCGTACGACGACGAACGAAAGGGTAAAAAACCATTGCATATGTGTAGATGTACAGTATCCGGATAGTGCATTCAATAACCAAAGACAACAACCCTCTTCACCTTAAGAAATATAGCCGTTTACGTTGCATTTTCAAATTCTCTTCTTCGAAAGCTATAAGATGTTTACACTTTAAAAGAGATGGAGTGTGTACTTTTGAATTCTGACAAATTTTGTTCAATTTTGTCCTCAGTCAAATTGCCGGAGTAAAATCTCTGAGTGAATTGGTAGATACCAGCCATTCACCACAACGAGTACTACCAACCTAATCTTAGCGCCAGGCGCTCAAAACAATTAATCTCTCTGAGTAGATTGCACATTAGCTACGTTATAGGTGTCCTGACTGGGCACTGCTTAATAGGAAGGCATGCTACTCGACTCGGAGCCCCTGCAAATGATTTTTGTAGGAGTTGCATGGACGAAGAGGAAGAAGAGACAATCTCTCATCTTCTATGCACATGCCCTGCCTTATCACAAAGACGTAGAATCCACCTTGGAGACTACTACTTCAACGATACCAGCGATCTAAAAAATTCTGACATTATTTGTCTCCTACGCTTCATTCGAAGCTCCAATTGGTTCAACGAGTTAAGCTGATCAACTGATCCATGTGGTATCACAACGGACCATATTTTGGTCTAAGTGTGTTGGATTTCCCAACCAACAGCCACTTTAACCTAACCTAACCTAACTACCAACCTACCAGCTCCTTTGACAATTATGTGTATTTTTAGTTAAGAGATGAAAGATGGCGCCCAACTCAAGGTGCTAGGTGGTTGAAAACTTGTATTGTTTGAACTCTTTATGAACGATAAAAATTTTAAAAATATATTTGCATACCTAGCTATAAACTTTATCTTACTTTATCTTAACAAATAAACTTCGCACAATGAGAGGATTCATATTGAAGCTCCTTATCAAAAACAAAGTTATTTCGCAAGTTAATACAATAAAAAAAAGTATATGTCTTAAAGTTTGACATTTAAATTTCAACTCAAATAAGAAATGATAACCTTGTATGAGATTCCATGATCCAAATTAATAATGAAATGTAAATGCTACAAAACAATACCAATTTGTTTTTGGTTTCCAAATATAAACCAAACCACACCAAACTTAAAGCCCCTCAAGGTCTATCATTTTCGGTATTCTCTGGAACATTGTTTCTTCAACTTTTCCCAGCCTTATAATTCATTGGATGTGTTTTGAATGAACATTATATTCGTATCTATACATTCGATCCCATAAAAGCTATTCAAGATGAAACAAAACTTTTGAATTATTATATTTATTTTTATGATTATTAGCTTGAAGACATTATAAGAAACAACTTTTGTATCGTACATACGGATAAAGTATCTTTCCCTGGAGCCTAGAGGTGCAGATACTTTGTATAAATAAATTCCTTTTCAAAAAAAAAAACACACACCTCGAGGTGCCACCTCAAAAACAACAACAACAACAACAGCAACCAAAAACAAAAACACCAATAGCAAAATATATCATGTATATTATATTTCCATCCTAATTTTCTTGTCTATGTATATATCTTTTCAGATTGAAACACATAAAATAAAAGCTGAACAACTACAAGGAAACGCTTGCGTCCCATTTTTAAGGTAGGAGTAGCTTAAAACCAGTGACAGAAAGAGAGGAGAGGAGGATATACACAAAACAAAAAATGGCAGAACAACAAAAACTGTCGCTTTGTCCTCGTTTGGTGGATTATCTGGCCATTGTTGGAGCCCGAACTAGTCCGCCAACTAGGACAATTGCTGGCAATAAAACACCCCCCGTTCAGGTTGGTTGAAAAGGGTCATTTATTTATTCAAAAAAAAAAAAAAAATATTTTTAGGTTAGGGTTGTTTTTTTATAATAATATAATATTTCTTAAATCTCTAAAGATGCCAGAGTTGTTGAGACGGTATCCACCCTCAGATCATGCCGACTTTCCACTACCTCTGGATATGGTGTTCTTTTGTCAGCCTGAAGGATGCACAAGTGTTGGTCCCCGAAGGACTGGATCTGCGGTTAGGGATGCTACATCATTTGTTTTTGCCTTAACCGATAAGGATTCGGGCAAAACGCGCTACGGTATCTGTGTGAATTTCTATCGTCCGGTGGATAAACATGTTCCTGCGAGTGCGGCAGCACCCATGGCAGCACGTGGAGGTCGTCGCAGTTCGGCTTTTCGTCGAGAATCATGGCGTAAGAGTATGGAACGAAGTTCGGATTCAGCTTTTAGCAGGCAAGTTATCATGATTCACTATATATGTAAATATTATGGGGGTTATCGATGGGGGTTATCCGAAAGAAGAACTGTTCGAGATACATATTGTGAATGCTTTTGGCTTTGATTTTTAAATCAAATTCAGAAATATTTTCTATTCATTTTATTCTTTTCAGAATAATAACTGTCATTCAATGCGAACAAAAATAAATAAAAATGGGACAGGAAATTGCTGTTGTGTCAGTGTGTCACTTTCGTTTCACTTTAAAATGCTAAATTTATTTATAGAATCTTTTAGATTAAAGCATTAATTTTTGAATTGCGTTTTACATTTGTTAGGATCTGCATAAAAGGCAGAGATAGAGCTTGTTGTATAATTGTCAGTGTGTTGGACTGTCACGCCATTCACCTGAATACAAAAATATTTTTTTCGCTGATAGGGTACTGTATTTAGCGAAGAAGTGACTTTTCCTCCAAGAGTATCTCTTGTCATGGAAAGTGCTTCTCTTCTTAACCGTTGGAGTTCAGCAGAAAATTGTAGATACCCTTCATTCTACCTACAACACTTTCACAGGAATGATTGAAAGTGGCCCTGGTTCTTCACGAGCAGTCGCACCACTAAATTTATTACGTTTTATAAAAAGTACAAACTGCAGTCAGTTGGGTGAGTGGCAGTCAACTGTCTTAAAAAATTTATTTTTCCCTTACTAATTGCCTTTAACTTTAAAATTAAAGTCAACAGTAATTGTCAATGATATAATAAAACTTAAATAAAGATGTGGATTGGAACTGCAGTTCTTTTTTATTTAATTTATTAATTTAACATGGCTTACAGTTAAGAGACTGGAGCCAATTGACATAATGATTGTCAAAACTTACTTAAGGGGCCAACCCATAGAATCCGTCGGTTCCGTTGCGTCGACGTAAGCAACTGACAGCTCGATAAAATATTCACGTTCTTATGAGAAGCGACCAACGCATGTGTAGCTGAAAGTAGCTGAACTTTTAACTTTTCTCTCCACCAGGTGCGTTGACATCAGTTGTCAATAAAAGGCTTGTTCCGTGACTGGAATCCATTGGGTGTTTTATTGTGTTTCTGATTTTTTTATGTGCATGTTTGTTCGCCCTATAGTTTACTAATAGGTAATCAGTTTACTTTCAAAAGTAAAGATATAATAGTATTCTGCGATTTTTCATTACATAAACACAATGAAATAGGTAGTAAGCCTAGTAATTTAAAATTTGTCTTTTCCGAAAATTTAGTTTATAAATTTATATACGAATTAAAAATGTCAAAACAACGTCACCCCTATCTATTTCATCCGTCAACTTCAACAGATCCGTTGCCACAACGGAACCGACGGATTCTATGGGTCGGCCCCTTAAGGTTTAAAGTCGATTTTTAGGTGACGTAAAAATTGGAAAAAAAAGCAACAAATTATTGCAATCATTTAAGTGCTATTGCACTCAATTAACTGCTCCAGTTAGTTATCTGCTGCGTCAGTTAGTTGCAAATTTCAGAATTATAAAATTATCTTAAATACTGCAGTCAAATGCTTTACTGACTGTCAAAATTGACTAAGATTTGAATTCGATTGTTAAGTGACTATAAAGACTGAAAACAATAAATATCAAATTACTCCAGTAAATTAACTGCTGCGTTAGTTAAATGCAAACCCAGAATAATTTATACCTAAACACTCTGATGAAAATTCTTTGAAAAAGTTATTTTTATAAAAACAAACCCTACACATTAAAACAAAAACAACCTTGTACTATACTAAATGCATGGTTCGAGCAAAATTTTGTAACATTTTAATGAACTATTTGTAAAATTTTTAAATGTTAAATTAATTGAACTTTAAATTGCCTAAGAATCGTTGTATGGCAGCTACCCGTTCTAGAAGAGTCGTAATAAAACTTCGAATTTTTCCTCTATAGGGAATCACATAAAAGTTCTTTGCACCAAAATTCTAGAATATTCGTCTAACCGTTTAGGCTTTAGCTCAATGTTCACCTTGACGCACGGTTAAACAGACGCACAGACAAATCGACGGACGTCATTCCATCTGTCCACCATTGTAATGTTATGGGGTTTTCCATTGGTAAAATAAATCAATTTATTTTTGATTTGGATCTGTCAAAAGCACAATTTCCCCTCGTTTTGCGTTCCATTGGGCAAAATAAATTGATTTATTTTTGATTTTAAATCAAATTTGCAAATCTAAATTTTTCGGTAGATTTACCCCTAATTTTACTAACACCAATACAAATTTAAGCTGTCAGCTTAACAAAAGTGGTTTTTGATTTGAAATTTATTCGTTTTGCGAAAGTTTGCTGAAATTGTTTAAATAAATACAATCCTATTGAATAAAGGAAGCAGTTTAATATGAAATTTACTGCATACACTTTTCAAAAGACAACAAGTTAGAATGAAAATTTGACAGCTATATACCGCACTAGTTTCACAGACAAAAAAGTACACCAATACAGTGGCAAAAAAAAATCAATTTGAATTGTGTTTCATTCGTGAATTTTTTTACTGAAATCTGAATGTACCAATGGAAAACCCCAATAGTTTTGATTAAATTCTCGATATTTTTTGACGTGAAGCCAATACTTGCCATAAAGTCAAGTTAAAAAACATATTATGCTTTTGTGTCTTTAAAAAAGTCCGTATCTCAGAAATGGGATTTTTTTTTGGAGATATCCAAAAATAAAGGAGACATTTTATCTCGATTTTACAACAGTTTTATCATCTTATAGAATGTTTAGTTTAATTTCTATTATTTTCTCAATCTCTCATTTTTATCTAACAGTTACGGTATTTTAACTACTTCTAGCGACTATAGAAGTAATGTAGCGCCAAGTGACTCAGACCGTGAAGTACCTAGCCGAAGGGATTCTGATCCTCCGCACCATCAACAACAGCCACCACATCCCATCCAGCAACCACCGAAGCTGGGTTTAATAGCACCTAGTGCCGATTCAGAATCCGGAGGAAGCCATACGCCCTCACCGAGGGCTTCAAGAAAACGCACAAAAGTCCGCAATCAGTCGCTGACGTCGCTTTGCATAATTTCACATCATCCATTCTTTACGACATTTCGAGAATGTTTGTTCATTCTCAAGAAACTCATCGATGCCTGCAACGAGTCTTCGAGTCCGAAACGAGTCGGTGCATCAAATAAAGTTAATAGGTAAGTTTTTGATATCATAATCTAAACTATCACGAAATGCATCGAAGTTTAACAATGTCGCGCCTCTTCATTATAGGGATAATGTTTGGACGGTTCTAACTGGCAATGCGACAGATGCTACACCCTCCATAGTCATTCATGATGTGAAGGAAATCGAGACTTGGATCTTGAGACTACTTTCTACGCCCGTACCAGTTCCCGGTTCAACTAGGGTTGAGGTAAGTTTAAATTATGCATGCACCCTTGAAAATTTATTCATATACATGTCGCATTTTTTGTTATTGTTTTTATGTGACAGGTGGAAGTGCTATCACCCACGGTACATGAACCTTTACTCTTTGCCCTGCCTGACCACACGAGATTTTCGCTAGTGGATTTTCCATTGCATCTGCCTTTGGAGTTGCTTGGCGTGGAGACGTGCCTAAAAGTGCTGACCTTGATTATACTCGAAAATAAAGTGTTGTTTCAGTCGCGCGACTACAATGCCCTCTCCATGTCGGTTATGGCATTCGTGACAATGCTCTATCCGTTGGAGTACATGTTTCCGGTGATACCGTTGTTGCCCACCTGTATGAGTTGTGCAGAACAATTGCTCCTGGCACCGACTCCCTTTGTCATTGGAGTGCCGGCAACGTTCCTCTTGTATAAAAAGAATTTCAGGTAAGCCCTTTAAACAAACTGAATTTATGTGTGTGTGTGTTTTCCAGATTTAGATAACATTTTTTTAAGGGTGGTGTACATAGCCTACCTACCAGCTATGCTACTACGCAGTTATAGGGACAAATATAAAATATTGATTTAGGGATGGTGATGACAAGGGTGTATATAGGGAGTATACTATATGTGTTTGGTTAGTGGTGTTTTTGAGTCTTTTGAGAGGCTTGAATGGATATGAAATAATAAGGGGCTGGGTGATTTATTTTTATATGAAGGAGAATTGTGAGTTCAATTTACGGTTATTTGCCTTCGTTTAGGTGATTTTGATGAAAAGATAGCGAAGATGGCAAGTGCTTGTATTACTATTCCAAAAGAAAGAGCCTTAGAGTAAGATGAGATTGATTCTATAGGTCTTCCTTCCCTCTATTCATACACTCATATATATAAATACATATAATAAAGGTACTTTTTTGATGGGGTGATGATAATAAAGATTCGTATACCTATTGTATTTTTTTGAATTAAGTAAAATTATTAGTCCTTCATGCAGGACCAAGCCATCAAAATATGATAAAGAGTGTTAGGTTTTATAACTTAAGCTCGCTCAACAAAATACTTATCACACAATCGGTTTAAATGGGCGAACATAATTCAAATTAAATATCCTTAAGCAAAAAGGTTGATTTCTTTTATGTGTGTATGCGTTTAAAAAAATATATTTATATGCCTCGCTGTATACATGAACAGAGATTCAAAGAATATAAAGGTGTTTAATTTGGTTTCATTTTGAGAGGAAATTGATTTTTGGGTGAAAACGGAAATATACCGAAACCAAATATTGCTATACGGTTCCCATCACCCTAATCGATTAAAGAGAAATTTATTTAGGTACATGAACATAAACGTACATATATATTATATCCTTGAAACGTAATATAAAGAAGAATAGCTATAAACAGAGTATGTAGAACCTATAGAATATACATTTATAAATAAAAAATACCATCAAGCCTTTGATTAAAGCTTTTCAATAAGAAATTAATTATCAGTTTATTTATTATAACGAATAAAATATTTGATTACTTTGAATGAACACAAATAGAATAAAGTTCTATAGGTACTCGTTTATGTAAGCTTTTCTATTTATTCCCTCGGAAAGATTTTCTTTTAAATCTAAAATAGTGTTGGCAGTTATTTTTAAGAGCGCTTCAAATGGGCGTAGCTTAAACCTCTTACTTGAGGGGATAAGTTATGGTTGAAAAACGCAACGGGTATTTAGCTATAGTCAACTCATTGGGTCTATAGCTAAACATATTAAACAAGATGAGTTTTCAAATGAGGAAAAATGGGCTCCGTGAAATTAGTCCGAAATGAAAAATCGCTCTAAATTTAAAATGAAAAATGGGGACAAATTGCACAGCGAAAAAATGGTTCTTTTATAAAAAAGTGAAATATCACCCCAGAGAGGACGTAAATATATATGTCGAGAGAGAGCCTCCCCCCCCCCCCAAAAAAAAAATAGAAATGAAAATACCCCCACAATATTATCGATGGAAAAAATGAAAAATCACCCCAATAATATGAAAAAAAAGCCCCAATGTTTAAAAGTTATAAAACAACCCAAAATCTAAAATAAATTTTTTCAATACTTATATTGGGGCAATTATTCATTGCGAAAAGTTTCCCCAATTTATTAATCAATAAAGGCCCGACAAAATTTAAAAATTGCCCAAGTAAAATGAATTGTAGCAGCCCGTGGCGTAATGTTAAGTGCGTAGGGCTATTACCTTGAAAGTCTTGATTCTTAAGATATGCCACCTAAAAAAAACAGAAATAATTTACATCAGTAACATGCCTCAAAGAATTGAAATATACCTTTAAGAGTATCCCTTGTCATGAACCAGTGCTTCTCATATTAGCCGTTCGGATTTGGCAGAAAATTGTAGGTCCCCCATTCCTGCCAATTATACGCACACAGGAATGGTTGAGTGAAAGCTTTAAGTCACTAGGTACTGGTTCTACACGAGCTGCTGCGCCACCCAATTATTAATTCTTTATTTATTTATTCATCCCCAAAATGGTTAAAAATTAGTTAGTTTTATTTTTCTTATACATAATGTTGGGGGCAATATTTCATTTTCTGGCTAGGGCGACATCTGGCTAGGACTGATTTCACGGAACCCCCACACTCACGTCGTTTTGCAAATTACAGAACAAAATGTTTTATTAATTTCGTTTGACAGCTCATTACATTTTGAATTCGATTTGTCTGTTGTTGTTTTCTGTTTATGTTTTTTACAACGAATTTTGATATTTGGATTCCGCTTTGAATGGATTCCAATTTGGTGTGTTCGTAAGCTTTTCACTAAATTTTCTTACGGATTTCTTGTAAATTTGGTTAATACTACGTTTTCGTTATAGGCGAAATGCGGTAATTTTGGAAATTAAGTTTCATTAAAATAAATGAAGTAATTTCCTAAAATTTCCTAACAGCGGTCGCCATTATTTTAGAACCAATATATTTCAATCGATCAACACAGATTAGACCAGCACCAGCAACGTCAACAGCGCCGCGCCGCCGCGCGCTCTTTGGCCAAAGCTCTAAATTTACTGTTGTTAGTCCATTGCTGACATCTTTCATACTGCGATATTCAGAGGAAAAAAAATAATAAAAGAAAAATGAATTTATTTTTCATTTTGTTCACAAATTTCACGGCACTAAATTCGTTTTCTGTTATCATTTGTACTAGCTAATTAATTTGGAATAAGACAAAAACGAAATCTTTAAAAGGCTTAAATTAAGTATAATATTCGTCCAGTACGACGATCATTTTCGATTATTAATTATTTTAATTTTAAACACTTTGTTTTGATGCGAAATGTCAAAAAAATTAATGACGTGCTGGTGGCAATGTGTTTGAAAAAATATTTGCTGGCCAATACAAATTAAATTTCGAAATAAAATAATTTCAACAAAATTTGCACAAAATTACGTAAGAAATTACATAAAAACTTTACGAGCACACCCAATTGGAATCCATTCAAAAGCGGAAAATGTCAAAATTCGACGAACAAAAAAGAGAAACGAAAATATAAAATAATAGGCATATGAAAATGATTCCTCGGCAAAAACTTTTCAGCATTCTTGTCAAAATGGTGCGAAAAAAAAATTTGGATTCGCTTGCTCATTTTTTGGTGGAGCGAAATCTCTGAGATCTCATTTTTAGATAAACTATCAAATCTATTTTAAATATTATACAGGCGACATAAAAACTAGTATTCTTCGAGTGAAACCATAAAATAAAAGAAAATTTTAAGGATACCTATTTAAACCTTGATCGCTGAAATGAAAAATCCCCAAAAAAAAAGCGAAATCATAAAGGAAAAATTTCGTTTAGCTTATTGTTTTGCAGTATGCTGTTTGATGAGCGAAATTAATTATTTTCCAAGTCTCCACTCTTTTTATACATAATAATAATTAATTTCTCAAATCATTAATTGTGAGCTGCATGATGCCATTTGAGTTTTTTTTGGTTTGTTAAGCATAGTATGCTGCTGATGCGAAACGAAATTTTTTCTGTGATCTCCAAACAAGACAACGAAATACTTCTCCAAATAATTTGCTACAATTGTAAATTTCGCTCTTTGAACAGCGTTCTGCAAAACGAAAATGCAGGATTAAAATTTTTGTTTACAATTTCGTTGTGCCTGTTTTGCATGGGATTTTTCGTTTCGCATCAGCAGCATACCTACTAGATCCTCCACTAAAACTTGGATATCTGTGTTATTTTTAATTTTTATTTGCTCTAGAGGGTGTAGAAAAAATTTCGGGGTCGAAAAGTCCGGAAAAATTGGTTTCGTCCGTCAAACTTTGCGTTTGTGCAAAGTACTGTTACTTTAACTGAAGCTAGAGCCTAAACAGGTGAACCCAGCATTTTTATAGGAAAAAATCGAATTTTTGTTTTAGCTCATCTTAAACTGGAAACGGTCATACAACGATATTGTTTTTTTTTTTTAATTTTCTCGAAAACTGGTTTAGCGATTTTGATTAAACTTCGTACCTGTAATGCCCCTGTAATGTAATGCGTTTCTAGTTTTTGCTAAACAATTTACATTACGGAAATAAGATTTTAATGTTTTTTGAGCAAATTGCCTTATTGTTTTAGTTATTCACGTATAGCTTTTTAATAGCTTAACTAATTTTATTATAATTTTAGAATCTGGTTCTTTGAAAAGTTTAAAAAAATTTGAAAATTATTTTTCTTAAACAAAAATAAAATAAAATCAAACAAAAAATTCAATATATAGTACTTTTTAATACTTTTCGTTAACATAATTTAGCTACATTTAAGTTGTTAACCATGAGAGCAAGTTCGTGTAATCTAGTCGTACATATTTAGTTTTTGCAATTGCTGTAGCTCTTCAATGCTAATTTCCGAAGTTTTTTCCATAAATTTCGTTTCGCATCAGCAGCGTACGACTAAAATTGATTTTTTGGTTCAATGACAGAACCAAAACTAAGATTGGTCAAGTAAGTTGAACATAAAGTTGATTTTTTTACCCAAATCGAAAACGATTTTAAATATTTAAGAACCTGGATTGGTATTTAAGATAGCTTGTGAAGTTTAAGAGCAAAAAATTGGAGAACCATTACAAATTGAATAGTTATTTATTTATTTCAAATATTAGGTCATGTTTTCATTTTATACAGAAAATAGAACTAATTTTCAATGCCCCTCATTTTTACTCTTTCAGTGATATTTTGTATTTTTTTTTCAGCATAAATATTTGTTTAATATGTTTGCCATAACCTATAAACAGTGACGCATCATAATATTCATATTCCATTCCACCTGCTCATACCTTTTCAATTATTCATTTTTTAAAACTATAGCCTTGATTACAGACTCCCAGATGATATTTGGGTAGTTGATTTGGACTCAACAAAGTTATCAGCACCAACAGGAGGAGCTGAAGAAATACCAGGACTACCCGAACCCGAAGGGACTATATTGAAAAACCACCTTAAACAGGTAAATAAACAATAAATTTCAACTTTAATTTAAATACTAAACTAATTTCTGAAAGAATAATTAATTTTGGCTTCATATAAATGTATGTGATATTTTATTTTATTATTTCTTTTAATTTTTTTTTATTAAAAAGAATTGTACAAAAAAAATTACTATTGAGAGTATAATTCAGTACCTACATCATAAAAGATGGAAACGTGTATTTGATTCATAAAAATTAATGAATTATATTCGAAATATCTCTCATATTATTTGGAATGAATTAAATTTAATTTTATTTGAATGCAAACAACTAAAACTGAATCTTATGAATATTAGTTGTTTGCTTATGTATTTTCATTTCAAATTCTTTCAAATTTAATCTCAATGTGCCTTTATTCTCAACATTGATTCATAAAAAAAAAATATTTATAATCATCATTAAATAATATTGAAAACGTGTTTTTTTGTTTAATACATATTTTTTTCACTATCAAATATTTTAAACACACACTTCTACTTTTACTTCCATTTTTTTCCGATGCTCGCTTGTCTTAACAATAAATAAAATAAAAAAAAAATATATCATAACATCTCTTCACAATAATTTTTAAAATGCAACAAAAAAAAAAAATTTAACACACAAAACAATAATAATGAACAGGCTATGCAACTTATGGATCAAGCTGGACTTGGTGTAAATATTCTTCATTTTAATTTACAATCATACTTTTCTTTGAAAAAAAATTAAACAAAAAATAGTGATACTTATATATACCTACTCGTAAAATATTTGTTTTAATTTTCAGTTAACTTTATAATTATGTTTGTATTTAGTATAAATCATTGCTTAATTTTCTTATAGCATGGTGTTTGTTTTTTTTTTGTTAAATGTATTTAAACAGTATTCAAGTTTTGAATTTAGGTTTTTTTGTAAATAATATTTTTTTTAAACAATAATATATGTATATTCAAACCAAAAGACATAAACAAAATTTTGGTACTCTGGTTACTGGTACTCTTCTTTTAATTGTTGGAATAGTTGAAACTTAGTTTTAAAATAATTTTGTTTCGAAAGTTCATTAAAATCCTCTTTTATTTGATTGAAAAAAGTGTGACCGAAACAAAATATACCACTAAAATATTTGTTTTGATTTGTTAATTTAATGTTTTAATAATTAAATCAGGATACCAACTTTTATCCGCTGAAAATAAATTCTTTCTTAAATGAAATTATAGTTTTACAAATATTTTTTTTTTTTACAAAATTTTAAGTTTTGGTTTAAAGACTTAATTCAAAGAAATAAGTTTCTATATTGATCTTTTAAAATATTTTGGTTTTGTTATGCTTAAGATTTGAATAAAAAGAATTCAAAAATGAAATTGCATATACGTATGATGTTAAATAGAATGGCAAAAATTTATAAACTAAATCACGAATGTACAAAAATCTTAAATACTAAATTAATAAATTATTCATAAATTAATAATAATTATGTTGTATGAATAAAATGTCTTTCGTGATTATCTTCTTTCACTTCTGAGTCTGAATTCTCTTCGAAATATTAATTGTTTCTTATAGTTTAATGAATAAATATGACTTTTAACTTGCTATGTACGATAGCCAATTGCAATACAACTGCTAATGGAGGAGGTAAGACATATAAGATCTTCTTTCTCTCTTTGTAAAAGAACTATGAAACTATCATCTACATCAGGTGTCTTAAAAGGTTGAAATTGAAACGTGTTGTTCACCCAATTATTATTTGAAGGTTTGAATGAACAACAACACTTGAGTGAGCTACCACCAAGTTTTTATAGGCTGGAGTTATAGCTATTTCACGACTGCCACGCCGATCATCAGACTCCTTTAAGTGGTGCTTGGTCTTTTTTATTATTCTAATTATTATTTTCCCTGTACAGTTATTTGAATTTATATCTTTCGGTATATTTTCTTTGGTTTGAGTAGTATTCTTTCAATCTTTACCATTGCTTAACTACCAGGAAAATGAAAATTATTGTAAAGTAGCAAATTAGCTCCTTAATTTCTGTAAAGCTACTATCAGAATTCCGATGATGCTATAACATTATAATAAATTCTTCTAAATAAAATGAACTCACCGAAAACCACAAAGCTATACCTTAACTTTTCTTCCAAAGGCTTGCAATTAGCCTTATTTTACCTTGCCTAATTGTTTTATTGTTTTAAATTTACAAAATCAAATCACACAATATTTTTTTTCGGATTTATTAGCATTTTATCTCCTGGATTTTATCCAATCACCACATTTTTAAAATTTCTTTTCGAAACATTCCGTGAATTGTGTACTCTAAAATAAACGATTTTTCGAGATTTTTGCAAATTGTGTGGTTTTTGTATTCGAAATTTTTGTGATTCTAGATTTAATTTAATGAGTTTCTGTTTTTCAAGATGTTGATGTTTGAGAATACGTATGTAGTTACATTTATATGTAATGTTACCCAATATTAAAATATCAGTTTTCAAATTTTATAATTTCAACTTACAAACGAATCTGTCATTTAATAATTATCATGCTCAGGAAAATGGGATTTTAGAGATCTCAGCAATCTCAGTTACAGGATTCCTCAGAAAAATTTCTCAGCTATTCTGTTCACTTTTTGAGTGAGAAAAATGCCATGAGATCTCATTTTTCTGAAAGCGCCAAAAATATGTGAACAATCTGACTTATTAAATTTATATATAGGTCTGATAATAATTCCTTATAATTAAAAGACCTATCCACTATATATGTAACTCAGTTGGAATTATATGCTTTTAACACATTGTTTATATGTTTTTTTTTAGAATTCAGCATTGCTGAGTAACAATACGGGAATATTAAAAACCAAGATCACAAAATGACATTTTCAATTTTGCACTTTTATTTTATGAATTTGTTTTAATTTAATTGTTTCTATTTAGTACAACTACTTATATTTCAAAACAATTAAAACATTTAATTCTTACTCGTATATCTTCCCCTTTCCCAAATTTACTATTCAAATATTATATGTATGGTCAAATCATCAAATCATCAAATCATCAAATCATACCAGATTCATTTCAGTTTCATGATCCATTTTAATTTTATTCAGCTTTAATGTGATAAATTAAAAAAAAAGATTATTCGCTTTGTTCTTTATTCGAAAATGTATAAATTGAATACGGAACATCAAGTTTCGTGACTTGATAAACTTATGTTTCTCATCTGTTATGTTACACACAATCTGCCATTTTATTTATCTGCCAATCTATCATGCCTCTTCGAAATAACAATCTCTTTCCTTACAACAATATTTCTAAGTTCTTTATTTTTCGTCTATACTTTTAGGTCATTGAACTATTACAAAATTTTGGCAGAACCCTGCATTTTTGACAGAAGAAGATTTCTTATTTGTTTATGTATGTATGTTTTAGGGTGGTCAGTGTACATATTTACAACTATTTTGAGAGTAGAAAGTCCCTCATTTTGTCGCCATCTTGGAAAAGGGTGTGTAAAAAGAATGTCCCAATATCTTATAAGGACCATAAGCCTTATAAACAAAATTCTACCACATTTTTGTAAAAAATTAAATTTTCTACAATTTTGACTTACAAACATTTTACAAAGAAATCGAAAGTAAAAAAATAAACAAAAGTTTTCAAGACAAATGTCATTACATCAATCAATAAAAGTTAGATAATATTTTTCTTGAAAACCTTCGCCTATTTTTATAGTTATAATTTTTTATTTTTCATTTATCGATAACATTGTAGAGAATCAAATTTTCTACAAAACTGTGGTGAATTTTTTGTTTATATATGAAGGGTTTTTTGGTCATTTATTTTCGTCATTATTCAAGATTGAATTTTGTTTGCGGAATTTATGGTTTTCTAGATAAGTATGTATGTCGAAAACACTTTAACATCCAATCTACCAAATGCTGGGTGGGGGAGGGTTCTAGCCCCAAAAAATTATCAGATTTTCACACTTACAATGATAGTTCCTACACCGAAAAAAATATTTCGTAAAATCACTACGAAATACTTTCGTAAATCTTATTTTCGTTCAATGCACGAAATTTTGTGAATAGAACAAATCTTTCGTAGTAAAAATAAGATACGAAAAATTCTGTGTTACAAACATTTTGTAAATTCCACGAAAACACTTTCGTATTTTTTTTTTTGAGAATTTTTAGTTAAATGTGCAAACAAATTCGTTCAATCTACTAAATCTATACGATGCTAAATAAATTATTTGCTATATCTATTTGCTTTACTAATGGTTTCATAAAATTACAAAAATTTTGTGAATTTATCGAAACTATAGTTACTTCCATTCTATCACATCTAGGTATTACATCAAAGACAGTGTAGTCTTAACAAATTATTTTGTAAAATTACAAAATTTTGTATAATTATCGAAGCAATCGTTGTGTACTATACCCAATCTGCATATTATAAGGCAAATACTTTTGGATATGAACTTGGTATCGTCCTAACAAAATATTTCGTGAAACTACAAATTTTTTGTGAAATTATTGAACCAATCGTTATATTTATATTAGCCGATATACATATGTATATGTTAATAGGCGAATGCTTTTGCGTGTATCTATGTCTTTACAATCTTTACAAATAATTTCGTAAAACTACAAAGAATTTGTAAATTTAAAGAATAAATCTGTACAATATCAAAAGGGATTCTGTAAAATGTACAATATATTTAAAAACATTTCGTGTATTCCACTAAATTTTTTCTCAAATTTTTTTTAAAAATACAAAAAACCCAAACCTTTGTATGTATAAAAACAAAGCCAGGCCACGGGCAAAAACAAAAACTTCGCGCTTTAATGATTAAGAATTATAATTTTGTTGGATAAAGTTCACACTTGATATTCGTCATGAGATCTATGTAAGATGAACTGAACTGAATAAAAATTGCCTATTTAGGCCCTAACATATAGTCAGCTGATGAGTTCAAGTGATATCGCTGGCACGAATCACTAAAGGAAGTTAAAAGCTATTTTGTAAAAAAAATAGTTGTATTTACGAAATTTTTGTATTTTTGCAAAATTCGGGAAAAAATTTCGTAGAATGCACAAAATATTCAAAATATTTCGTGTATTTAACTAAATTTTTTCTCGAATTTTGCAAAAATACAAAATTTTCGTTGTATTTACGAATGCATTCGTCCTATCAAAAGATTTCAATTCCAAAAATTTCGTAAAATCCACAAAATATTCAAAAAATATTTCGTGCATTGTACTAAATTTTTTCCCGAATTTTGCAATAATACAAAATTTTCGTTGTATTTACGAATGCATTCGTAAAATTTCGTGCATTCTACTTAATTTTCTCTCGCAAAGATACAAAATTTTCGTGGTATATACGAATGCATACGTCCTATCAAAAGATTTCTTTTCCAAAATTTCTTAGAATGCACAAAATATTCAACATCGTTTCGAACTTTCTACTAAATTTTTTTTTCCCGAATTTTACAAAAGACCGAAATTTTCGTTTATTTAGGAATGCATTTCACAAAACATTAAAAAAAATAATTCGTTAGCCTACTAAGATTTTTTGGAATATTTCGCAAATATACAAATGTTTCGTAATATTTACTAATGTGTTTTTATTTCTTTATTGTCGTTAAATAGTATTTGTACATTCTACAAAAGTCGTTTAGTGCTATTTACGAAAAACATTTGTTCTTTTGCACCACGAAATTTTCGTACAATAGACGAAATTTTTAGTTATATATACCAATTATTTTTTTCGGTGTACACATTTAAAACAAATATTTTCAGCAGCCGTCAAAAACACAGTTTAGAATTTATTTTTTTTCGTTTGATTCCTTTAAATATATTTTTTAGACTCAAATCGAAGCTTTGAAAGAAAATTTATTGCAAGATTGACAATAAAATAATTGATATTATATTTTTTTTTAAAGATAAACAGACAAATAGATTTACATATTGACATAAATGTTGAGAATCGACAAAATGCCGAATATCAATTTTTTTTAAATATGTAACTAAAATTATGAAAATATTCCATCAAATCTAGTTCTTCAGTGTTTTTCTTCTCCCAATTCTCCCGTTGTTTTTAAACTCCCCTCAATCTTATTTCCTGCCCAGTATCTTTACCAATTTCAAAAATAATTTTTATAATAAAGCTTTAAGAGCCCTTCTCCTAAATGTGCGAACTTTTTGTAGAACCTTTGAAATAATTTGTTCTGAACTAAAATCTTGATCATTTTTTTTAAATAAAGGTTTTAAAAATTTACACTGTTAAATATTCATTTTTTTGATTGAATTTGAATTTAGAAATATCAATTTGTTAGTAAGGATCATTACACGAACAAAAGTATTTAAATACATACATATAAGGAACAACGAGTTGAAAAACTGTATTTACATGTTTTGATTTTTAAATCAATATATTTATGAAATCTTACTGAACTCTGATTTTTGGCTGCTGCATAATGGAAGATACGTTGAATACATTTAAAACAAGACCAAATTTTCAGAAAATTAAATGTGGAAAATTTAAGATTTGTGAATGTAGAAAATTTGAAAAGTTAAGTTGATAAGTTTGAAACTCTTGTTCAAAGATTTTTAATTGGAACAAGAACTAAATGAATCGACCAAATGAATTTTTAGGTCTTACAATTTATACATTAGTTTCTTATAAGAACAAAACTAAAGCGAATATTCTAATTATTTATTTTTATTTATTTTTAGTAAATTTGAGTGTATTTAACTTTTAGTTATAATACTATCTATATATGTATATTTTAAATTTACTGCTGCATGTTTGAGGAAAAATTTTTCGAGAAAAAATAAATGTCAAATTCATGAATCTTTCCATGCTTAAAAATTAATATTCTTTCATAAAAGCTGTTTGTATAGTTGCTATCTTCTTTTATAATTTTTAAAATACAGCTTATTTCTGTTAACGCTATACCACTATTGATTTGGAGAACATAATAATTAACAGAAAAAGGAAGGCACTTTTTTTTTTTTGGTCGAGTTCATAAAATTAAAAGTTCGGCAACACTATTACATTCAAGTTCCATTTCTGCAATTTCAGCAACGATATCAAATTTTCCCAAAATGTACACAGTACCGTTTTGCTTGAAATTGTTTTAAGCAGTGATTTACCATGTTTACTTTTCAATTGAAAACTCTTCAATTCTTTTTAGATGTGAACTTTAACCATCAAATTATTCACTCGATAAATCCAGATTAAAAATTAAATTCGGATGTATTTGCCTTGAATGCATATAATTAACATCCGGATTCAGGTTTAAATCTGGATAAATAATAAAATAGAGTAAATAACAAAGCGGTTAAAATTTGAAAATGAAAAAAAAAATATTAGTTTAATGTTGACAAGTCTACTTTTGTTCCCCAACTTTTCAGTTTTAAATGCTGGATAAAGTTAATTAAATTGAATCGTTTTCCACACAAAGTACTTTTTTTTTCCTGCTAAAGTGTCTATTAACAGAATAAAATCCTCTAATCCTCTAACATGACATAAATCCTTTTGTGTAAAAATAAAGATAATTCTAAGACAAAAGAATAGTTTTCATTAAGCTCAAAGAATCATTGAAAAATCATTTAAAAAAATGTGTGGATTTTTAAATTTGCTTAGCTATCAGTAGAACATGGATTTGACATTATGCTAATTTGTTACGTTATTATTATAAAACAAATTAAAAAAAAAACTTGTATTCATATGAAATATTAATTTATTCAAGGCCCTAACTTCAATGTCTGCGAGTAATCAAGCAGCTTCAAATCAACAACTGATGCCATCGATAAGAGATAGCCTACAACAGCCACCGATATTAGGGTAAGTTCGATGAGACATTTTATTAGGCTACTCAAACTTAAATTCAAAATTTCACATAATATTTAAATTGAAATTGTGTTGATATTCATAAATATTTGGGATTCGTTTGAAAAAATGAACCCCATTGAACATTTGAAAATTTCAGAAATGAGTTACTTTCATGAGCTACTTCATTTTAATTTACTAGATTAAGAGGAAAAGCTTTTACAATAACAGACCTTGTATAATTTTATTTTAAAGTGTTTCATCAGCGCGGTTACCATTGCAATCACCATCTTCAGCACAAGCAAGTCAACGCAACTCAATATCAACTCAGAGTGTACCATCACGTCAGCCCAGTCCTAATGCCTCTCCTTCAATAAATCCAATCATTTTTGGAACTGATGTAGATTCAGTTGATGTTGCAACACGAGTTGCAATGGTAAGTCCTACAAAAAAAAAAAACACCAAATTCCAACGATTCTCTACTTTTTCACAAATTTTTCCAGGTTCGTTTCTTTAATTCACAAAACACACTTGCAAACTTTACTGAGCACACTCGGACATTACGTCTGTATCCAAGACCTGTGGTAGCTTTTCAAATTAACAGTTTTCTAAGATCCCGACCTAGGGCATCGGTATTCTTAAATAAATTCGCCCGAACACAAGCAGTAGAATTCCTCTCCGAATGGTCCTTAACGCCAACCAATGTGGCATTCTTACGTGTTCAGACAGGTGTCCTAGATCCAATACAAGTTGGTGATAAGGCCAAATGGTTTGCTCACGGATTAACTCCAATTCGTTTCTCTGTTTGGGATGATGGAAGTTCTTTGAATGGTGCTCTTCGAAGTCTTCAACAGTTGGAATGTCAGCCGACGGATGAAAGTGGTTCGGATTCTGAAGGAGCTGAGAGTACAAGTTCGTCTTATTCCTCCCTCAGTGATTTTGTCTCGGAAATGGTATCATCAGACCTTTCACCTAGTTTACACGATGTATTTGGACCTCATCATCATCACCATAATGTGCCCCAGGTATGAACAAAAAATAAAAATGTAAAATGATGAAATGGTTACACGAAGAAGTTTTTTTTGTTGCAGACCCTTTCCTCAAACCTGGATGCTAGTTTAGTGTATCATCCGCCAAGTAAATTGCAATATCCCGAAGGTGTGATCATTCAGTCTTCCAAAGAGGATGATGACCGACCTGAGTCACCACATTCCTCATCATCGAGTCGATCAGACTTAAGCTCGCCAAGCTTCAATCGGGACTCGGAATTTGATTTTCCGCCTAAAGGGGATCCCGAAGTATTACTCAGACCGAAATCAATGGACGACGAAGAAACTTCACCAGGTAAGTTTACAAATCATTTCAATAAAAACGGTTTCAAAAACTCGTATTTTCTAGGATCCCAAAAGCTCCAACGAAACGCTTCTGATCTTGATAGAGGACATTTATCTGATAAAAGGAAAACTACGGTTCGACTTTTTGCTAGCCTTCCAAGGCAAAATTAATCTAAAAAGTACTTATTTCTCTGACATATAGGCACTTCCGATAACACCAACAGTAGTGCAACAACCGAGTTTTTCAAATATCTTAGCTAGAACCAGTTCGGGTTCGAGTTCAGGAAGTCCTGGTGGTAGTCAACGACAAGGATCTCAAGGGTCATTGTTTGAAAATTTTGCTTCTCACGCTAAAGATTTAGTGAGAGAGACAACTCGACAAACCAGTCAAGAAGGCATACTAGCTCATGTGGATAAGGTAAGTTTTTTTTGTTTTGGTTTGGTATTTCGTAAGATTGGCTGCTTCTTTAAATGTATTGTATATTAGTGTCTGTCTATGTGTTGTGTTCTTGCCTTTTTTTCTATACTAAGACTTTAATTTTTTTGATTTTGTTTAAATGTGTTTAATTTTTTTATTAAAATTTAATTTTAAAGGAATCTGTGGACGAAGAGGAAAATAGATTCAATCCTCTCGAAAAGGTTTGTTAAAAAAAATATTTACATACATGTTTTTGAACATTTCAAAAAAAAAATTGCAGTATGAGCATTTTTTTGTATTAAATTCGGCCAAAAGCTTACCAAAATAAAATTAGATTACAATTTAATAGTTTTATAGTATAGTAGTAGCTCATTAGAGATTTTAGAATCATTATTTTAGGACGTCTCGTTGCTTCGTCGTCCGTCGCATCATACATTATTTGAGTTGGTGTAAAATGAATGACAATTAAAATGTCAGACGAATATGTTTTTGGGATGTTTTTCTTTGCACAACTAATTTACAACAAAATAAGTTACAATTTATTCCGAACTCCGTTTTTTTTAATTTACAAAGTGTAATTCTTACTTACCTACGTAAAACGAACACCACTTTCGAACAAAATATTCGTTTAAGAAATTATGTACGTGTTAACAAATTAAAAAAAAATATTCTTGATGAAATGTACCTTCTCAATACCCACTCATGTCTTTTGTCTTTTTGTTTTTAAAAAAGTAAAAGTGAGAAATATTAAAATACCCCGTTGTTTGAAAAATAAATTTTTTTTAACATACTTCTTATTTAAAAGAATTCAGACAAAAATGTAAAAGCTGAGCTAAACTTGAATACTTAACAGATTTTATTTATTAAAAGTTAATATTTTTGACATTGCACTAGTCATATTAAATTATTTCACTCATTTTCATGTATCAGTCATAATTGTATAATAGAAATGCTTTTTTAAAAAATAGCAAAAAATGTGTTTTCCTGGAAAAAAAACATAAAACAAATTTAAAATTGGTATTTAACTTGAGAAATTCTTATTTGAAATAAAACTATCTGATGGTCCGCCCGGCTTCGCACGGAATTTTGCATCGATTTTACATTTTAAAAAGTTAAAATAAAATTTATAGTGACTTTAAAGAACTCTTTGAATTTTTATTCACGCCATCTAATAGTGATCCCATTTTCATGAGGAACAAAAAATGTATTGTCAATTCCATAGTGTTTCGCATTCCTTAGAATCAATACGCAAAATTTTAGACGATTTAGTACGATATTAAAGTATTTTTAGTATGATGCTAGGTTAAAAACAGGGTTTTTTAAATCTTAAAAGTGACACCTTTTTTACATTTTAATAAAGTTAAAATCATCAAAAGTCTCTTTTAAATTTTTAGTATACCATACTAACTCAAAATGTATGTCACTTTTTTAGGCGTTTTCAAATTTAATATGATACTAGTTTAAAAAATGTTTGAAACTAAGAACATTTTAGTAAGGAGTTATTAAGTAGTACCATGCTTATAACTTAACATCAGGTTTTTTTTTCAATTTTGCTCCAATATTTTTTGTAACTTTATGATATCGCTACCATCCACACCTGAAATTATGCAATTTTGGGTTTTCACGATTTAAGTCACAAAATAAAAAAATAAAGCCTGTAAATAAATAAATAAATTAATAAATAAAATAACAGTTAGATAACTCTTAGAAAAAAATTGAATTAACAACAAACGAAATACATAACTCCTAATACTAAGGTTTTTTTCATAAATGTTGGATTTATTATTTTTTTTAATAATTACAAATAACTCATAAAATTGCATAAATGAATAAAATCCTATTTAGAAGTTGTGCACGCTATTTTGTTAGGATTTATTCCATCAACAATGATAGGAGTTATTTTACTTCTGTAAAACTTTTATTTTTATGGTAATTCGATGCGATCTTAGATAAAGTTTATTATATCCCGGGTAGAATTTGCGACTCGGTATTGCCTTGGCCCCATCTAGTTTCGCCTTGTTTATGTCATGGGCCTATCGAGCAGTAACTAGCTTGGCCCTTGCTAATTTGTTAATGCTCTGTATTCCGTGGGCCTTGCTAGTGGTTCCCATATGGGCCCTAGATAGATCTTCCAAGTCAGGAATGGGCCTCTTGAGCAGTAACTAGCTTGCCCCTTGCTAATTTGTTAATGCTCTGTATTCCGTGGGCCTTGCTAGTGGTTCCCATATGGGCCCTAGATAGATCTTCCAAGTCAGGAATGGGCCTCTTGAGCAGTAACTAGCTTGCCCCTTGCTAATTTGTTAATGCTCTGTATTCCGTGGGCCTTGCTAGTGGTTCCCATATGGGCCCTTAATAGATGTTCCAAGTCAGGAATGGGCTTTTTGAGCAGTAACTAGCTTGGCCCTTGCTAATTTGTTAATGCTCTGTATTCTGTGGGCCTTGCTAGCGGTTCCCATATGGGCCCTAGATAGATCTTCCAAGTCAGGCTTTGGATAACTAAAAATTTAGAGATTTTTAGTCACTAGCTAGGGCCTAGGTAGATTTTTACTGAAACCCATATAGCCCCCACCCCTCTCATATTAGGGGTGTTTGAGACCGCTTTTCTCTTTAACTGAAATGTATAGATTTAATTTAATTTTTAAAAAACTTCACTTTTACTTACTTGGTTTCTCCGAGATTTGAACTCGCGTTCCTCCAATCAAAGATCCAGCACGCTACCCACCAGGCTGATTTGCGATACAGAATAGGGATGTAAAAATCTTTATGAGTTGATACTTCACGTATTTGCTATATGGACCTTACACAAGTTAAATTGGTCGTTGGGAATGCCAATAAAAATGCCAGGCTACACCACTATTTGGGTTCCTTCCTGTTCTTATGAGACACTAGCTAGGGCCAAAATGACACCAACAAAAGTTTTCATATCTAGGCTATGTCAAGTTAAAACTATCTAGGCCCAGTCGTAGTTACACCAGATAACGCCAATAAAGAGGTGACACTGTCTAACCCCAAAATAACGCCCAGATACAATTCCTTATCCAGGCTACACCAAGCGAAAACTATTTGAGTCCCTTCCTGTTTTTATGAGACAGCGCCAAAAAGTTGGCGACACTAGTTAGGGCCAAAATGACACCAACAAAAGTTTTCATATCCAAGCTATGTCAAGTTAAAACTATCTAGGCCCAGTCTAAGTTACATCTGACAAAGCCAATAAATAGGAAATTCTAGCCAGAGCCAAGATAAAGCCAGAATAAGCTTAAATTAGTCAAGATCGCCCAGACTTGCGCCTGTCTAGGCCCAGCATAAGATTTACTATATAATGGCCAATCTAGTTAGGGCCACGCTTATAAATTGTTTTTCCTAGATAATTTTCTACCCGGGTAAAAATCAATTTTCTGACTTAGGCACTTTATAATATGAGAATCGACAAGAACGAACTTTTAGTACACATATGTACATTTTCAAATAATATTTAAATTTCAAAGTCAACAACCTAAATTGACCAACTTTTGAGAATTGTTTCGAACTATACATTTTTTTTTTTAAATATACCTAACTAATTTAAACAAAATTGTTTTTATTTAGTTTTTCTCTGCTTTGAGAATCTTCTTTCGTCTTTCGCCTTTATTAATTATAATCTCGATATTTTATAATTTTTTTTTTTCAACATTTTCATATTTTGCACTTTTTTCCATATACATATTCAATTTCCAAATTAGTGTTCTTTAAAGTTTTTTTGTCACTTAGTTGAACTTTTTTGTATTTTATATTTACCATCGAATAGCTAACACTTCATGCAAAAAAAGCTGCTGGTGAAGCTTCCAAACAAGCTATCGAAGTTTCTAAACAAGCAGCTGGAGTTAGTCGAAATACACTAGATGATCTAACTTATGTTGGCAAATCAACTTTGGGTGATTTAACAAAAACAGCAAAAGAAGCTGCTACCAAAAAGGGACTCATGAAGAACAACGAACAACAAGATATGGATCTTCAAGGACCTGGCAATCAAATTGCAACTCAAAAGCAAGGTGGACTAATGCAGAATACAGGCAGAGATTTCTTTTCATCCATAGGAAGTGATATAAATGGACTAACATCGTCGACCAGCGCAATGTTTTCGGGGATGTTTGGAGGAAAAAGTAAGAAGGCAGGTTCAAATGGAGCGTTTTTAACTTTGGTTTTGATATTTCTAGAACAACAACAACAACAGCAACAACAACCGCAACAACAAAGACAACATCATACTCAACATCAACAAGGTCAGGCAGCTGCGGCACAAAAGTCGAAAAGTGGACTTTCTTTTGATCCCTTCCCAGGAAGAAGAGCACTGGCCGAGAGGACTCCATTGATTAAGCACTCAAGTCCGAAACAAAGTCAAGAAGAAATTCAGAGGCAACAGAATCAAGAACGATCTCACAGCAACTCAGAAAATCAGGCCTTCCTGAAAGATGTGATTAGTCAGGTTATGGCTGGAGAAGGCGTTGGTTGGCTGAAGCTCAATCGATTAAGAAAACTAATGGAAGATGAGTCTTATCGAATGCTAGTGCTAGGAAAACTCAATAAAACATTGGATCGCAAAATCGCTCCTGATGATCATATTGATGATGTGGTAAGTGTTATGAAATTGGTGAATTCTTTTTAAAGCTTTGATAACATGTGGTTTGTTTCTAGTGCATTCCAAAACCCTTATGGAAGGGTATCCTCAAATGTCTCCAAGCAATAGCTTCTGGTCTCGATAGCACATTCTCCAATTTTGGCATGGGTGGAATGGCATCGGTTTTCCAAATGATGGAAATAGCCCATACTCACTATTGGAGCAAGGAACTCATTGAGAACACCAGTGAAATGAGTCCAAGTTTACTTTCAAGTCATGCAGCTAGCCCCATGGGTAGTCGGGAGAATTTACGTTCTCCATCAAGTCCCAATCCCTCACATATGGGTAGTGAATGGGCGTCACCTCAGGAATCTCGTAAAAACTCGACACAAATCGATCGCAGTGGAGCCCAGAGGAGAATGTCATCGGCTGATAGTCAAGATGGTCAGTCTACTACAGAAATGTTTAAGGACATGTTGACTCAGAAGCGAAATGTCCTCATGAGCAAGCTCTCTTCATTTGATTCCGATGTAAGTGGCAATTTTTATTGTAATCATGCTTATAGAATGACTGGTATAAATGTTGTTACTTTTTTGGACGACATACAGCTTAAAAGAGGTCTTAGTGCTTAATAGTGTATGCAATTATTGCTGTGTTTGTTTCATAACTTAAGTTTTAATTCATCGAACAAATTTAACTATAAAATCCATCATTCATTCATGCTATTAGCTCTATACATATAATCTAGATTTAGGAAGGTTAATCTCTTCAAAATAGTTTTTTTTCTGTTCAAAGTCGATATAGCTCAATACTAATATGTACATCATCTTCTGCTTCTTTGCATCTTTTTGCATAATATATATTTTTTTAGATCAGGTCCTGGAAGTTATAGTTGTGGTTTGTAAGAATAAAGTAACGCTTTTCTTTTAGCAACATCCTTTCTGCAATTAAAAAGGCCAATGGGCACCGTGGTTGGCTCAAAAGTAGCTCAATATGAGAGTTGAATTTTTAACCACTTTATCAAGCAGCTGGGGATGTTTATTGGCAATAAGTTCTGTTATGTTCTAGCATAAGACAATTTTTTGGCGATGAAATGGCAAAATATATTAATTATTGAGCAGTGAGCACAATTAATGATCTTTCAACTGTCAAATTAACTGTCACTGTTAACAGTGCTGCCAATTTAAAAAAATAATCTGTCATCTGTAAAAATTACTGTCACTTGAAACAATATTGCCAATTTAAAAACTTAATCTCTATTCTGCCTTTGTTACCTCTACGGGGTATTTTAAACTTTGAGAGACTTTCAACCACCACATAAGTTTTAACTCGACATGAATGCCTAAGTAAAGCTTTTCTTTAATTAGAATTGCGTCGCTTTATTCTTGAAAACGAAATAACTTTCCAACACCTGAACTTTTAAATTTTCAATTGAATATAATTTTCTAAATTCTATGTGTTATTTTAGTATATATACTCGTTAATACTCGTAATAGAAATACTTTTGCTGAAGTGTATATACCTTATTTATTTCAAATTATTATGATTTCGTGATATGATGATGTATTCCTGCTGCTATTGTTTTTTTTTTATAAATGTGTTTTGGTTTAGGGTGCCGGTTCTACAGGGGCACTCTCTGTGGTCAGTGATCTTCTTCCATCTGGTCATAAGGGCGGTGGACAACGTTTGCCTTCTATAAGTTGCCGCTCGACCGTATCCGATACTGAATATGAAAATGTAAGTAAAATACTAATTGTCTGTCTTGTTTTTTTATTTCATTTCGACAGTAAATGGAATAAGCTTCAACAAAAAAACAATTAATATAGATGTCGCTATATTAGAAAGTTTAGCAATATTGATTAAAATCTCATTTTTTAAACTCCTTTCACTTTTGTATTTTTGATGGTGAAACAAGTTTAAATGCGTGTGTTAATACGTGTTTTATTTTTATTATAAGCTTGATTCTGTTCTTGCTAAGTTTTGATATTTAAAAAAAAAGAAACAACTCTGCAAACAATAAAAAATTCTGTGCTCTATAATATTTATTTAGAGAAAAATTTAATAATTTAATAACATCGAAACTATTTCACAAATAAAATATGATTTCAGTACCTTCAATTTATATAATTTTCTTTTATTTTTCTCAATAAAACCAATTGTATCGTAGATAAAAAGCGATTAACATTTTCCAATATATGGCAGATGTCGTTAAAATTAATTAAAAAAATCTGAACAAATATGTCCAAACCGAAGACACGTAATATGCGATATGTGGATTGCGTTCAGTCAGTTATCTTTTTAATGCTTTCCATTTAATAGGAGTTACGACAGACGAATGCTAATAAATATTTTAATGTATTTTCTAGAGCACATGTCGACATTTTTTTGTTTTAACTTTTTAAAGAAGTGAATAATTGATCCAATCAAAAAATTTAAATAGAAAAGTTGCGTATAATAAATTGAAATTGAAAAATTTTGTATTTTAATATTATCTACGCAACCAACAATTTCTTCTTCTGCAAATTTCGAACTATCAAACGTAAATTTCCAATCCATAACATTAACTGAGTTTGGGTACTTTCCAGACTAAGGGACAGTTTAATAGTGCACATCTAACAAAATAAATGGCAATCAATTTTCCCATTTTAGCGCAGTTTTACTGTCTGAGTAGGTAGCTTTTAAGTGGCGAATATGGGAGACTTAAGTGTCATTTATTCCAATAAGTTTGCACTGTGAAATTAAGCATTCATTATCCACATTCGCCGCTTAAGTGAAGCTAAAGCTAAGTACAGACGATTGTCAGATCTTACAATATTGTCAGATCTGTCAGTGAAAAAACTGTTCCAAATGTCTTAGAATTGTCTGAACACACAATTTTGTCTGACAATATTGTCAGACGACAATCTGACAAAAAATTGTCAGGTATCTTACAATCGTCTGAACACACAATTTTTATCATTGTCAGTCGATTAGGACATTGTCAGACTCATTGGTCATTGCCAGATGTTTTAATTGAAAACATCTTACAATTGCTGACAATTTCTTCATTGTTCGAAATGTCAATGAGTTGGTTAAAGAGAGATAAAAAAATACCTGACAATCAAATTGGGAAGAAATCTACCAACCGTGTGAACGGATAATTTTTCATTGTAGGAAATATGTCAATTGTCAGCTAATTGTTAGCTATTGAAAGACCATTGAAAGTTCTTACAATATTGTAAGATCTGACAATCGTCTGTACTTAGCTTTACATCTTACTTCGAATGCATAAAACTAACAAACAAACTGTCAAATGTTGAGGAGTGGGGGTGAAAGAAAAGCGAAAGTGTCCGAAAATATACGAACGTCATGAACCAAAATGTTTTCCAATTTTTAAACTTCACCAAAAAATAGACAAAATCAAAAAAAAAGTAAGCAAAGCAACAACATTTGAATTTTCATCATAACTTATATTCTTTATTAAATTGATAATAAAATAATTTAAATGTCTATTATAAATATTAAAAAATGCAAAATTCGCCCTAAACAGGAACATCACATATTTTTTTATTTAATAAATCCCATATTCGATGAAGAATCTTAATTATGTATGAACAGGGCAGAATTAAAAAAAAAGCATCGAAACACAATTTCCACTTAAATATTTTTCTTATGGATTTTTTCATAAGAAAATTAATTTCTTCTTTTATTAAAATAATTTTATTTTTTTTTATTAAAGCCGAGTATACTTTTGAACAAAAAAAACATAAGTGGTAAGAATTTTTTTTTCGGAAGAAAAAAAATCTGAGTTGAAATAAAAAATTTGTATTTGTTGTCCTCTTTTTCCACAAAACATTGTTTTGCGAAAAAATATTCGTGGTGAGTAAAAAATTTTTTCTCAGGGTTGATTCACATCTCGATAAAAAAAATTAAACGTCAATTTTTTTTTTGCGCAAAAATTTCTCCCATAAGAAATGGATGTATTTTTTTTTGTCGAGGAACTGTAGGTATACTCGGCTTAAACCAATAAGAAAAAAAATCACAAAAAAAATAATTAAACAACACAAATAGTAAATAACAGCCATTTTGTATTTTTGTTGTTGTTCCTCGTCAAACTGGCTTCTGATAGTTACAGAACTCACCCGTTTCTGCCCGAAGAAATTTCTCGGGTAAAAACTGGCAAGAAGGGGATATAATTTTCTCTCTCAAGTGCGCTCTCTCCTGTTGAAACTATCCAAAATTGTACGCGAGCAGGAACATCTTGGATCTAAATCTGCTACAAGTTTCTGATAGTTTTGGACTTCTTGCTACAAGTTGCTGCTTGTAATTTTTTTCTATAGGATTTGACAGCAAACGACGTCGTGTCCGAGAAATCTAGTTTTTTTTTTTTTTTTATTGTAACTTATTTATTTATTTATCTACTATTTTTTTATTCTCCACTGTAAAACTTGAAATACATAAAATAATGTATGTTATTGTTTGTTATGTTGATGTGCCAGTTAATAACAAAGAAAACTTTTTGCAACTTTTGAGTTTTATTTCAAAGTAAAATACTATTTTTAGCCATTTGGATAAAAATGTTTTTTAAACATTCTTTTAAAATTCTGGAACACTCTGTAAAGAATGTTTCTTAAATTTTATCATTTTCATAACATTAAACTATTTTTCATACTTTCTCAATAGCTTGACTTAAAATGAACCACTGAAATAGTATATTGCACTCTAATGTGCAGCAAAATAAAAAACAAGGGTTTTGATACACTTGCAAAAATATTTAAAGAATTTATTGTTCGTTTACTTTTATGTAAGTACCCACTGTGCCTTTGTTTGACTTTAAGACAACCTCGGTCGTATTTATAAACTAGACAACAACTAGACAACAACGCACAGCCGTCCAAGTTAAAGATAACATTTTTATTTGATGTTTAAGAGCTATCTAACTTAGGCAACGAACTTGGTTGTCTTTAAACCATGGCTATAATGTAACATTTTATTTATTCAAAAAAAAGTATATTTCCAACTATTTCGAACTATTTTGACACTGTCTAAGTAGGAAAAAATCTAATAAATAAGCCTGATTGTTTTTACTTGAATTTTTACAATTTTTAAGGTAAAATATTTATTTCATTTCCTATGGAAAGAAAATCGTATTTCAGCAAACAAATTATGACGCTATACATATTTATTCGTTTTAGAGCTACGATTTTTTTTTCGATGGACCCCAATATCAGGTGCGGTTTTTTGATTATCAATTATTAACGATGATTCGTTGATCAAAGTTAATCAAACTGACTGTATGATTTACCATTTTTTTTGTTCAATTTTGAATGTACCTACATAAAATATTCATAGGTAAATTTCCGAAATTTGTAAGCTTGAAATTAATCTACCATTAAAAATAGGATAAGGGTTTTATATCTGCCAAGATGGATATTGGTATCCTCTATATAATATGTAGGTATACCTTACATTTTTTACGTTTTATATGATTTTTTAATCATATTTTTCATCTTCAAATTGCAAAAAAAACTAGATGTTTATTATTAAGTCAAACAAATATAAAAAAAATTACAAACAAATTTTACTTATTCAAAAAAAAAAAAATTAATTTCCATTTACAGACAAATATATTAAAGGATTCAAAGAAAGGTGGCAATTTGTGGTCTGGCAAATCGACTTTAAGTGCTGGCTTTCGATATACTGGTGGTCATTTAATAAATACATCTTCATCACCATCACCCGATAGTCCAAGAGTGTATCTTTTCGAAGGCTTAGTTGGCAAGGATAGACTCATGTTATGGAATCAAATGCAATTTTGGGAAGATGCTTTCTTAGATGCAGTTAGTCAAGAACGAGATATGATTGGAATGGATCAGGTGACTATTCAAATAAGCTCAAAATTAATAATTTTAATATCTCGTAACAAAATTAATTTGAAAATTCAAAAATCTAAATTTAACTAAATTTATAACTGAAACCTCAATATAAATTGAAAATAACTTGGTGGTTCCTCACACGATGCTACTGGATGTAGATTGAAATAGCTTTTGATAGGATAAAAGTTAAGATCTAAATTCGAAAATTTCCTTTCAAGACAAGACAATTCTGAGACTATTTGAAAAAAAGTCCCAAAACAGTTTCATATCGCAGTGTCGTGTGTGATATCATATTCAATTAAACCTTCAAATATTAAATATTTATAATAAGCTCCTGAGGTATTCTCTTGAGAGTTTAGATGAATTTCATGATTTTATTTTTCTTCAGGGACCTGGAGAAATGATGGAAAGATACAAATCTTTAAGTGAATCAGAGAGAAAGAGGCTTGAACACGACGAAGATAGATTACTTTCGACAATGTTGTACAATTTAACAGCTATCCTAGTCATGTTGAACGTAAATAAGGAAGAGATCAAGAGAAAAGTTCGTCGTTTACTTGGAAAGAGTCACATTGGTTTGGTATACTCACAAGAAGTTCATAATTTAGTTGATCAAATCAACAATTTGGTAATAATTTATTTGAAAATTTATTTGCGCTATTTTTGTTTAATGTAGAGCTCTCTTATATATTTTTATAAATAGAATGGCAATGACATCGATTTGAAACCTTTGGGTTCAAGACTCTTACATCGTCAAAGCTTCACAGTACATCAGGGAGTTGATGCTACGGGTCCTTTAAGATTTTTAGAAGTCCGTGATGATGGTTTAGTATTGAGATCAGTTAATGGAACCATTGTGGAACGCTGGTGGTATGAACGCTTAGTCAATATGACTTATTCACCCAAGACAAAAGTTTTGTGTCTTTGGAGGCGTAATGGTGGACAAACACAGTTACACAAATACTACACAAGAAAGGTTTGTTATATATCCCAGCTGCACTCTTTTTATATAATATTCTTTAACTTCTAACGGTTTTTAATAAATTTCCATAGTGTAAGGAGTTGTACAACTGTATCAAAGATGCCATGGAACGTGGTGGCACCCCAACAAATGTACCTGAACTTGGTGGAGAATTCCCAGTGCAAGACATGAATTCTGGCGAGGGTGGTCTGCTTCAAGTCTGCCTTGAGGGTGTTGGTTTGTTATTTGCTAACAGTAAGGTGAGGATATTTTTTTAAATCTTATTTAAAATTCTTAGTTTCTAAGTTAAAAAAAATTTTCTTAAATAATATCCAAGCAACAGTATATTAATATTAATTAATTGATATTTTAGAAAATAATTTCTTGTTGCTATTTGTTTTGTTAAATATAGAATATAATTACAAATAAATTTTTATTGTATGGCTACGTGAGTTTATTACGTAAAAAAAAATAATCTCTCCGTTAACTTTTGTTTCTCGTGAAGAAATTATATAAATTTTATTTTTAAAATTGAAAAAAAAAACATGCAGATAGCAAGGACCTTCTCAATGATTTTTTTTTATTAAAATATTAAATTTTTTGAATAAAAGAAAAAACAAAAAAAAAATTATTTATGGATAAATCTTAAGGCATAACTATTGATATTTTGTTTAACATATTATATATTTTCTTATTTGGTGTCTATCTACCTGAGTGTCAAAAAAAATACTTCGTCTTCTTTTTTTATTCATTCTTTTGTACAAATAAAATAAAAAATTATTTCCTACTTTCTTTCATATCTATCGCCTTACAAAAAATTAATATTATTTTTTTTAAATAAAATAATATCTTTTATTCAATGCAAAACCACTCTTCTTATCATCGATTTATTAATTTGCAAAAGCATACGTGGCCATATTCTGTTATTTTTTTTTTGTTGTGTCTCGTAACTTTTAACTAAAAAAATATTAAAGTTTTATTTTTGAAAATAAGGAAATATTTTATTATTTTTTTTTTAATAAACAAATATTTCACAAATAAACACTTTGTATTTTTATAATATTTTTTTGATCAAACTATATCGCATAAAGTATTTAACAAGGCATGGTTTTTATTTTATTTTATTTTATTTTGTTAAGTTTATTTTTAGTTTTTTTTTATATTTTGTTTGTATTATTTTTTAATTCGATTAATTTTTGTTTTTAAATATATTTTTGAAATTCTAATAAGAAATTGGCATATAATAATATTATTAAGAAGGTAATGCTTGGACAAGAATTTTGAACTCCAAATTAATTCATGAAATAAAATATAGAAAGAGAACATAGTTAAGTTTCATCAAACGGCTGTAAGAAGCAATAATGAAGTTGATATTTAAAATGAAGCATTTTCAAAGCAACTTTTAAAAATAAGTTATGATTAATAACTTCCTCTAAGAAATATTACACAATTTATTTCGTAGAATATTTAATTATTCATTTTGTTAAATTTATTTATTTTTTTTCTAAATATGAGCACGCATTAGTTAATTTTTGTTCAGTATGTGTGAGTATAAAGGAATAAAAAACAATGTTACCAAATTCTAATCTTACCAATTGCATTTGATTGGTTCTGTAATTCAGTTGAACTGTATGTCTCCTACAACTATAGATAAAATATATTTGTCAGAATTTTTAAAGCTGCGGTTTTGAATATAATGGTAAAGTCAATTGACAGCTCTGTGTAGTGGGTCTGGGATCTTAACACCTCATTTGTGTTTATTATTGTCCTGGTTCGTTTACTTCCCAAACCTACCCATTTCTACAATTTTTAGCCCGAAAGACTCAAAATTCATATAAAACAAATAAATCTGGTAGAATCTGACAATTTCGGGCAAGTACGCCAACAGAGCTATTATTTTTTAAATTGAACAAAAAAGCAAGGTACTAAGATCTTTGAGCTTGCTAAATATCCACGATTAAAAAATTTTTCGTTAAAAAATAAGGTAATTTCGTTGAAAATCTCCAAATTCGATTCAAAATTACGGGTCACTCATTTCATGATTTCAAGTTGATACCACTGGCATTTGACACCTGTCAAACTCAGCTGTAATTTGAAGTATCATAATATAAGTTGAATGTTTGCTATTTACGATAATGAATCGCTTAACAATCGAACAACGCGTTAAAATTATTAAAACTTACTACAAAAGTGGTGATTCAAACGTGGCATAGTGTTGATTCAAACATGAGGCACATTTCTCTCTCGGTGGGTATGTAAACAAACAAAATTGGGGTTCAGAAAACCCACAAGTGATTGAAGAGGTGCCATTGCATCTAGACAAAGTGACTGTTTGGTGTGCTCTATGGTCAAAAGGTGTCATTGGTCCGTATTTCTTCGAAGATGCCAATGGGCAAACGGTTACACTAAATTCGGAGCGATATTTTTCGAATGATAATCGATTTTTTTTGGCCGGCGATTGAAGATCATGACACCGTTAGATTCTTTGTTGTGGGGCTACGCAAAAGACCGAACGCAAATAATCCCCCAACTCTAGACGCATTCAAAATCAACATTACTCAAGTTATGGCCGAGATACCGCCCGAAATGTGGGAAAAAGTGGTTAAAAATTACCCCAAAAGAATCGCATGTTGCGAATCTTCCTGAGCCAGGCATTTGAGTGATATTGTTCTTCACACTTAATGGTAAAGTCCAAACTTTATAATGAAGTAAAATTTTCATCAAAAATGTATCGTGGTGTGTATTTTATTTAGCTTTACTTTCGAAACAGAAAAATTAATGACCCTTTACATATATAACTTTTCTATACAAACTCACATTTCGAAATGCGGTAGTTTCAACCAAATTTGCAAAATATTCAGTAGGAAATTAAGTAAAAACTTTACGAACACACCCAAGTGGAATTCATTCAAAGTGACAACCATTGAAAATGCCAAATTCGATGTATCGAAACAGAAGCAGAAAGAGAAAGAGAAAACGACACAGAATACTTTTTGTAATTTGCGAAATTATGGTTTCATGAAAAAATGGAATACATCTACATATATAGAAAACATTTAATCAGTACTCAAAATTTGCCTTATTGACCTGTAAATTGGTCTCCAAGATCATGTGGCTTCTAGCAGTTTAAAAAAACTATAATTTTTCAAATAAAGTGAGTCAACAATTATTATCCATCGACACTAAAGACGTAGTAGATTTTTTATAAGGTGTTAAACTAACTAAGAACGTGGCATACTTCCCAGAGCTCTAACATTGCACTGCGACATTGCATGATCTTTAAAAATATATCAATTATTGAAGGACATGAACCGCCCCTATTAATAAACGACGAATAATGGCTTGATAAAATACACACCTGTCTAATTGTTATTCTTAATAATTAGTGTGTTAAAAAAAAATGATATCTCAGAGAATTTTCTCACTCAAAAAGTGAGCAAGCAAATCCAAGTTCTTTTTCCTCAGAGTTTTGACAGCAAAGCTGAGAAATTTTGCTGAGGAATCCTGTTGAGGTAACTGAGATTGCTGAGATCTCCGAGATCTCATTTTCCTGAACATGCCTAATAAATGTGAAATCACCTGTGACATGTGAAATCACCTGTGAATTTTAAAGGCTCTCTCAAACTCACGCGAAACATTTGGAACGACGACGAAAATTTCGACTGTCAAAAAATATTTACAGGGCAATAAATGAGATTTTCCACACCGATGTGACAATGCGATTAAGCGAATCTCATGTAAAATATATTGACAGCCGAAAGTTTCGTCGTCGTCGGAATGTTTCGCGTTGGTTTTGGATGGCTTTAACTTGACGAATTTGTTTTTTAGGAAACTTAACACACCCTCACATACATTTCAGAAGACAGTTCACTACTAAAATCATACAATTTAGAAATGTTTAGTATATGTGAGTTTTATTAAGAATTGTCTTTCTTCCAGTGCGTAAATATATAAAACAAAAATGCGTAAGAAAAGTTATCAAACGGACAAGTTTTCTACGGAGCTTACACTTATTTTATGGAACACTTTTGATTTTCTCACGACATTAAGTCAAATTTTGTACTAATCTCGTGTAAAAGCCAACGCATAATGCTGCATTGTCATTCGCGTTGACATGTCTTTAAGGTTCAACGCGTTGACCACCGCCGTTGACATGTGTTTCAACGTTAAAGATTCCCCCACACCATCGAGAATTTTCGGTGGTGACGAGGAAAACAACAATAACAACACGTTGTTGTCAATGAAAACAACACGTTGTTATTATTGTTTTCGTCGTCGCCACCAAAAATTCGCATTGGTGTGGGGGAACCTTAACACAGCTGTCGCGTCAACGAATGATGATGAAATTTATTGCGGTGTAGATTTATTTTGACATTTTTAATGTTGTGACATTTATAGTTGTACTTTTTTACACAATTTAGAAAGTATATAGTCACATTACAGTTATTGTTTTTTCGTAATTTATGGAGTTTTTATTTTGTCATACTAAACCTTCGGAACCTTTCGGTATGTCAATCTTTCTTCTGAAAAAAAAGAGAAAATGCTTCTGGATTTTATTTCAGAATTGAAATCAGATTAAACGAACAATCGAAAACACCATCAGCTCGAATTTTCACAGGAAGGCACTAATTGATTTTTTTCCGGAGAGAAAAAAATAATAAAATTGATGATTTTTAATCGGTTGACATTGTAGCCATCCTTCTAGATCGAGTTTGACAGTTTATAGGTTGAGAGATGGAGTACGAACTACATATATTATTAGATTAGAAAAGCATCATAGTTGTGACGAATTACCTTATTTACTTTGTATTTTTTGTTTATAAATTTAACTCAAAATTAAGCAAATAATCGTATATTTGAAAATACTCCTTTGTTTTTGGGGTTAGTTTTATCCATTGATATCGTAGACATTTGGTGTGTTCAGAAAAATGATATCTCACTCAAAAAGTGAGCAAGCGAATCCAAGATTTTTTTCCTCAGAGTTTTGACAGCAAAGTTGAGAAATTTTGCTGAGAAATCCTGTTCAGGTAACTGAGATTGCTGAGAACTCCTAGATCTCATTTTCCTGAACATACCTATTCTTCAATGAAATGGAATGAAATATAAGTGGCAAAATATATTTCAGATATTTGTTCAAATGTCAATCAAAAATTAGAAAAACGCCTTTTCCCGAGCAATTATAATTTAATCTTAAAACTTTCAGATTTGTAAAATGTTTTTTGATCTATGGACATTGCAGCCATCTTTTTTTTGTTTTTGAGTTTTATAAGCTTGACAAATAGAGAAAGATTATGCCAACTATGGAACTCACAATACTGCATTCACAGTGCAGAGTTTTATTGCTATGCATATTTTGTGGTGATTAGATTATGTCAATTTTTGGGTATTTTGAATCCACTGCCTTCGCCTCTGTCTTTCGGTGAAATTTGAAACTTCTTGTTAGAGTTTTTCTGGCTTAACAATGGAAAACTCAATGACATCACTTATTTTCCAATCGATATATAATATAATTTACTGATTTTTGGTAGAGCATGTCGATGATTTAAAACGATTATATTTATTTTATTTGTAAAAACTTTACGTCTTCATTGGCTAGTTATATAAAATTCACTTATCTTGTCAAAATCATGATATCTTCAAAACGAAAGAATGTCAAATGTTTGCTCTTCTCAATGCAGATTCAATGATCAAGAGCTGGTGATCCTAAAAGTATAACTCGTTGACATCGAAAATAAATTGACAAATGTATTAACCACATTATTGTAAACACATAATATAATTATACAAAGCCATTTATCACATAAAATATGTAAACTACCAGGGATACAATAGGTGTGTTTTATTCATTGCTGCATAGCTAGTGCAGCAAAATTTCCCTTGGAAAACAAAAACAATTTGATTCCTGGCGAACAAGAAGTCAGTAAAAAAAAAGATGGCTGTGCTGGCGATAGAACTTTGAATTATTGAAATGTAGATGGCGAGTGAGTTAAATCGTTTTATTCAGACTTGAATGCTCCGCTGGCTGTGCAGCAATGAATAAAGCACAACTAATATAAACTTTTCGAGCTTACTATTTTCTTTTTAATAATAATTTATTAAAATGTTATTATATCATAATTTTATTTTTTTTTTGTTTCATTTACGGTAAGTTACATTTTTTTTCACCACCTCAATACCACCATGAGAAAGTAATCTCAATTTAAAATATTTCTAATTAAAAAGAAAAAACAACAACATTTTATTCACTTTCTTAATTAGTATATTTAGTTCAATACACTTAAGTATCTATATATATGCCGCTACATTGACACAAACATAAATGTATTAAACATATTTTTTAATAATCTTAATATATTTATATTTAATATAATATAATCTGCTAGTGAATGTAATGAATGCTATATATATATTTATGAATATTTATTAATATTTGGTATACGAAAATATAATAAATAAATAAATATATATTTTTAATTAATTTAAATTTTTTAGTGTAATTTTTTTTTTCTTTTTTTCAAATTATTTCTGTCATAGTTTTATTTGTTTATTTAACATTGATTTGTTTGTACATCGGATGAGTGGTATTGCAATCGCGTTAATATATTCTTAAAACATTTTTTTTTAATTCAAATAATTTCTTTAACATGTAAATAATTTTGATTTTAAAAATGCGTAAAATAAAATCGGTTAATTTCTTCTAAATATTACTTGAATATAATAAATTTGTATTTAATAAAATATTTTCTCTTTTTAAAGTTCAAAATAATTAATATAAATTTATATTTATTTTTTTTTTGTTCATTTATTTAATTTTTCTTAATCTTCTAATTGAATTTTTTTTAATCGAAATTCTTAATTGGTATCTTTTGAGATGGTCCTTGTGAATACATTCGCTAAATATGAAATCGAAACAGGAATTTTGATCTATTTTTATTTATAAAACTTAATATTTATTCTTCTTCTTCTTTCCCATCCCTTCATTGATTTTTATTTTTGGTTTATATTTTATTTAAAACCCATAAAAAATACCCCAAAGCAGGATTTTTTTTCTTTAAGTTATTATTTGAGTTAAAAAGTAAAAAAAAAAAAACAAAAAATAAAAAATAAAAATTAGTAGACTTTTAATTATAAATTAGAAAACTAAAACAAAACAAAAATTGTATATAATTATTTTTGCGGATCGCTGCCGCTTCCTTATGGATTGATCTTCTACTACTACTACTACTACCACTACTACTATGTACTACTATCTGCAATTTCTACGATCTTCGAAAAAATATCCTGTTTGTTATCCTGCAAACCTTTAACTACGCGTGCGTGCGTGTGTGTTAACACACACATATACATATTTATTTCGAAAACAAATTATATAAAAAAGGATTTCGAGGTACTATTTCAATTAAAAAAACTTTTTTGTTCAGTTAATTCACAAAAAAATTGTTATATACAAACAAAAATTCACTGTCAGTTTTAATTTCATGTATTTATTTACTTTTTTTTTGTCTTTTATTTTTGAATAACAAAACAATTTATTCACCACAAGTCACACACAAGAGACTCTTCCCACCTCATTTTACAACAAATTTAATCGAATATTTAAGAACAACATTTTGTTTATTTTCCTAAGCATATAAATCTCAATTCGTGTTTTCATAAAATTTAATTTAAAAAACTCACATTCAGTACCACTTTCACAAAAAAAAAATTAGTTTTGTTCAATGTTTCTCTTCAGCATTAAACACTAAAATATTTATTTTTTTCGTTACTTATATATTTTTTTTTTTTAAACATAGATATATTTATATTAAGAAAATTAGTTATATTTGCAACAAATTAAACAACGCAAAGTCTTGGAAACCCATTCATATAAAAAAAATAATACAAAAAGATTTGTTCTTACACAACACTATAAGTAGAAATAACTGTTACATTGCTTTCAAATACAATTTTATTAAATTGTAAAACTAAAATTAAAAAAAAAATCGAATTGTTATTGTTTTTCTGCTTGTGTAGAACTTATTTGTATAGCAACAAACTAAAGGCAAGTAGAATGTAGTTGAATATTTTTTTTGTTATTAAAACTAGTTGAAAAAATTAAAAAAAAACATAAAAAAATAAAAAACCCTTATCCCCTTATCACGAGTTCTATTTTAATTTTTAGTTCACTTAAAGATTTTATAAACAAATTCCTTCATTGCATAAACAAAAAATGAGTACAAACCCTGTAAATTCAAAACGACGTTAAAAACAAAATGCATTTTTATTTTCATTTTGTGTAAAATTCAAAGTAGCATGAAGTTGAAAAATTAAAATAGCGGTAGTAAAGTTATTTATATAACAAAAAAAAAAAAGAATTTATTATTTTTGCTTTAAATATAAATGAATTTAAGTTTTTATATAAAGAACGTCAGCTATAGGGCAAGTCTTAAATACTATAATAAATAAAAAAAATGTATGTATACACTTCTCATATAAGTTAAACGAAAACAAAAAAAGTATTATAAAATTTCAACAGTTTCATTTTCTATAAACTTTTATTATTTACTTTTTTTTTCTTCAACAAATTTAAGACCATCTCACAAGTGCTAATTAGAAATTTGTTTATCCCCCCCCCCTGTAAATTTGCTTGCTTAAACATAGAATTATTTTTTTTTTGTTTTAATTGCTTAGAGCAGGTGTTAAGTTTTTTTTTTTTGCAAAATTATCCCCTTGAAATTACAAATTAATTAAAATACAAAAATACTATTTGTATGTGCTTTGAATATTTGTGTTTTTTATAAAAAGTGTTATGCTTAAATATTTTACACCTTTACACGTATTGTATAGCTTAATAAATAATAACTAAGCTGTAAAAAATCTGACTTTGCATGTTATAAATTAATTTACAAAGTATTAAATTTATTTAGAAGGAAACAAGTAAAATCACATAATCTTGTTATGGGAAAACAAAATACTCTGCACATACACACGTTACACATTTTGTACAAGAATAACAAACAAATTACACAATTTTACACAAAGTTTTTTAGTAAGCAAATATATCAAACAACTAAAAACAAAAAAACAAAACACTCTCATATTAATTTAATATTGAATTTTTTTCTTATTATAAAATATATAATTAAGCAATATAATGATATTTTTTTTTAAATTTATTTCAGTTTTTCGTCCGGTTGGACCATATTCGAAAGTGCTTTACACAAAAAGGAGGAATATTCGTACTAGAGGAATATAGTGAGTAATATTAATTTTTAACAATTTTATCTATGTTTATAAAATTGTGTTGATTTTTTCTTAGAAGTGATTGTTTATTAATAAAAAATTATCCTGTATGAAAGAGTTTTTTCAAACGATGCTTGATTTTTGTAGGTCACTGATTTTACTGTGCTAAAGTTATTTTTAGCTTTCAGGTGATCTATAGTGCTGGATTCACAAAGCGCCGAGAAAATAAAGAAAAAAAAACTAGACGTTGCGACGCGTCAGCTTGAATAATCTCTTCGATCTCTTCGTAGTTTTCACCTCTTAAGGACCAACTTGAAACAATAAAATAATATACACAATTGAATAAAGTATTCTCTGTCGTCTCGATGCATTCAAAAAATTTTAAAAACGACGCAACGTGACGACGAGAAATGTTTTATTATGTATTAATCCATTTTTTTAAATTTTGTTTAAGAGACAACAACTGCGGAGAGTGACACCACGCCAACGCCGCATTGTGAATCCGGCTTAAGAACATCAGAACTGAAACGAGTTTTGTATCAAATGAAAGGTGACGTTAAGCTTGATATATCGGCGTGCCAAACACCGCGAAAAAAAGTTGCTTTTCAAGAAGTTAAAAATTAATATCTCAAAGACATATATTTAACATAACAAAATAGTGTAATATCATTATCTTTTTTCTACGACGTTTATTTCGCAGGTTATGAATATTTATTTGTAAAAAAGACTGAAATCTTAATTTTGCCATCGGCAACTTCAAGCTCAATAATCTCGACTTTCCCAAAAACGATTTTTAAATATTTTACCTAATTAACAAACTTAACGTCGACTTTCATTTTATACTAAATTCGTTCCTGCCTACACTCTTGTCCAATGCTTCATAGCAAAATGGGCACTCCCTTTGAAATTATTTAAAAAAAGATATACTTCCAAGTTGAAGTCCGAGACTGTGCTGGCACTTATAAATGTTTAGACTACCAGGATACTGCAAACCTGGTGTTAGTTGACAAATTGTTGATCCGGAAACTACACCTTGTGAACACTAAATGCTTGCTATGATGATGATAACTTCCTTCACCAAAAAGTTTGTCAGCATTAGTTGTCGTGCCGACTATGACAATCTTAACCACTGTTTCCCAGCCCTTTGTGTGCTATGTTCTACCACAACATTTCTAAAATCCTCATCTCACACTAAACAATAAAAAAAAAAAAAAAACTGTAGGGGAGAGGGGGGCACCTTTGAACACTTTTTGGTTTAGAGCCTCCAAAAACCCAGTGTGATGGAATTATTAGCCTCTAAGTTATCGTGACTTCAAGAAATGTATTTAAAGTTTAATTTAAACAAGGTATTGATTAAATTTAATAAAGATTGATATTTTATTTTTTTTAAATACGAACAAGGTTCTTGTGTTCAAAGGTTCTTGTGTTCAAAGGTTCTTGTGTTCAAAGGTTCTTGTGTTCAAAGGTACCCACATGTGGGGCAAGTTTGAACATAACTGGGGCAATTTTGAACGGAAGTATTTATAAATATTTTTAACAATAAATAATGAAAGTATAACCGCATATCTATTGAAGAAAACAATAAACTTTATGAATAAGTTATTTATGAAAAGCTCAATATAAAAAAACTTTAATAGGATATAAAATAGTTTAACTCACTATTTAGAAAGTAGACTTTTGGAAATAAAAAGATTAAAACAAAGTTTTTGCAGCTAAAAGTCTCTTTGAAACTTTAATTTTAGTGTCCATTTGTTGAACGGAGAAAAAATTTATAAATTTTTTTCAATAACTAGTTTTAAACCTATTCAAAGGTGCCCAGACCGTTTCGTTCAAAGCTGTCCCAATATGTTAAACAACATAAAATTCGGCCAAATTTATTATACCAAGAATTTTAACTTTATGTTAATCAAAATGAAGGTTTGAATTTAATAATAATTTTTCAAAAATGAAAAACCTTAACAAAAAATTTTAAACTCTTACAAAAAAAATAATACAAAAAAAATAATACAAAAAAAAAATGTACGCATTAAAACTGCGTGTTTAGCTACTGTCAGATGAACTTAAGAGATGCACCGCAAAGTCGTTGACGTGTAAAGATATCGCTATTGCCATGCTTAAAATTAATTTTAGGTTTTAAAATATTTTTTTTTATGAAGATTTTACTAGCCATGTTCAAAGGTACCCCGCGTTCAAAGGTGCACCCCTCTCCCCTAATGTCCAATACAACAATTGAATGGCTGATATTAGGAAGAAATCCATACAAAATTAATAAGTAACCATTTTCTTGCGAATCATATTAAAAAGTCTAATTAATCTTGAAGCTTACTCAATATATCTTGTACCTCTCTAAAGATTTACATGTAAATCAACTTTGCGAGTTGTATTTCAATATAGTTAGGTCACTTTAATTCTAAGGGTGCGGTATATCCTTTATGTGATTTTTTCTCCAACTTCTATTTTTCATTTTTTGACTTCAAAATGTTTTTATCTCGAGTTTTTTAGGGCCAGTTTCAGAGTGCACACTTAACAAAATAAGTGGCACTTAATTTTCCCATTTTGGCACTTAAGCCGCAGTTTTACTACCTGAGTAAGTGGAACTTAAGTGGCCAACATCGGAGACTTAAGTGTCACTTATTCCGATAAGTTTACACTGTGAAATTGGGAATTAGTTTTCCATATTCGGCACTTAAGTGACACTTACTTCACTGTGAAACTGGCCCTTAATCGATGAAATAAATAAAAACTTCCACTTTCTATCATTTTTGTCCAGAAAATAGAATCTAGAACTTTCTCTTCGTTTACCCTTATTTACCCTACTGAATTTCCGATTTAAAAAAAAATTACGAATTTTGAAATTTTTAAATAAAGTTTTCTTTCATATGATATTTTTTATCAGATGTAATTGAAAAAAAAAACGCACAAATCTACCTTTAAAGTTTGGCAACTCTATATGCCTTGACCAAATTGATTTTTTAGACACTGGCTAAAAAACTGTATACCCCTCAACTAGTAACTCGATGAGGGTAGGTCGTCCTATGGCGGGATCTTCTACTATATTAGTGGCATAGCTTGAACTTCTCTGTCATCCTTTTCCAGAACGGTCTTAGGAAATGTTGATATTGATGGTTTTATTAAAACCCCTATACGGTATGACTTTTCCTAGATTTCGCGATGATTAAAGAAATTTGGTAACTATCTTCAAGAGTATAATTGATATTTTTATGTTGAGCAGTAAATAAGGATTTTACTGTTCTTCTTTTCTTTCAAAATTTGTCTTTAAAGATTGGAATTAATTCAAATGTGAATTGACTTTATGTTTCGTCTTCAAATATGCCTCAAGACCCTTGGTCAAATATTGTTGAAATGAAAGGAACGTTAAACGAGAACAGCAGGTATTCAAGTATACCTCAAAATACTGGCGAATTTTTTTGGTTGTTAACAGCTAACACAATTGATGAATGAATGAAAATCCGGGGTGCGTTTAGAAATATATCTCCAAAGTTGGAAACACTAGAAGTATAGATTTTTGAGAGAGAAATGTAATGCAGAATAATTTTAAATTTCTCAACTATAAAATTAAATTGTCCCTTGCGGGACGTGGGCTGGAAAACAGTGATATAAACTACCAAAGATACTCTTCGTTCCAACTTTTAATAAGTTCCACGAGTAACAGCTGATCATTCTTTCTTGGTTGAGTCATCATTGAAAATTGGAGACTACAGACAAATTTTAAAGTACAATTCGATGATGTACTTGAACCCTTGAAAAATTCAAAGCACTTTAAACAGTAAAATTATGTTAAAAACGCCTTTATTAATAAACTCAAATCAATAATGAAGTACTTGAAATCAGTGCAGTAAATGGGAAATCTTATGAATAAATAAACATTTGTGAGAAAGTGTATGTGTAAACTGTAGCAGCCTTATTTATTAGATTTCACTAATACTCGTTTCAACCTCGGAATAGTTAAACCGAGTCGAAGCACTTACTCCGTCTTTGTACCGCGTCAAACAAATTTTTACTTATTGAGTCGTTTTAGCGACGGAGTAAATTTACTCCGACTTTACTTCGCCTCTAATCCTGAAAAACTTATTTATAAAAAAATAAACGATGATTAGAGGCGGAGTAAGCTAAAACTGGTACATAGTAGGATTGAAGCCGTAGTAAAGACGTTTTAGTATCTAAATGACATGACATTTACTTTAGTAACTAAAAAGGAGTGTAGAAGAAGTTTTTTTTATCCGTTTGTAACTAATTGTAAGGCAAAATAGATAGTTATTTTGCATTTATAAATGGTTTAAATTCTTTAAACGCTTTAGTTGCAGTACAAAACTCGTTTAATCCCATATTATAATAACCAGAGAGATTGTTTTTTTTGATAATATATTTGACATAAGGAGGGTGTAGCTAAAACCGTTTGACGTGGCGTTATGACGGAGTAAGTGCTTCGACTCGGTTTAACTATTCCGAGGTTGAAACGAGTATTAGTGAAATCTAATAAATAAGGCTGTAGGAGAATAAATATTAATTTGTTGAATTTAGTAGATTTTCGTTAAGATTTTCTACTTAAAGTGAATTAGCAGTTTATTTTTTATTAATATATTATATTGATATTCTATTTCTTGAGCTAATTTTTTATTGAAGAGGAAGTTGTTTTGAGAATTAGAAGATAATATAGAATTTTTTCTTAATAGGGGTGTAAGGGTTTTTTCACACAAAAACTTAATTTTGTTGAAGGAATTGTATTATATTGATAGGTTTTATTTTTAGCTTAAAATAATTAATTTAGGAACAACTTTTTAGATTTTCATTTCGTATAGCCTAATTTTGTATCTAAACAATTTATAACTACTTTAAAATACAATTCTATATGTTCTTATATATTTTTTTTTCAAAATATTTAGATCCAAAAACACGACAACTTATTCAAAGAAAATACAAATCATCGATGGTAAGTTTAACAAAACTACATATAATTTATTTTGTAAATTTAAAAAGAAAGCTTAACAAATTGCTTCTAATTTAATAATTTAAGTTATTTGCTTCATTAAATTCGTGTGTTTTAGATCTAAAGTTATTCAAAAACAAAACAAAACAAACATTTTTGCATGAGTTATTTATTTAGATTTTTCTTAAGCAGCAATTTTTTTTTTAAGATTTAACAAAACTATGTAGTTATTTTATTTAATTTATTTTGTATATTTTTTTATAATTTACAAATCTGTTTTTTTTTTGTTATTTTCTCTGTTTTGATGTGTTGTTGTACGTTGTTGTTTAACCAAAAAACAAAAACTCCTGTTTGACACAAATCAAAATCGAACAAGGCATCTGAAGCTGCACTATGTCTGCACAGGCTGTTTTCGATAAACTTAGCTCGAAAGCTAATGGAAAACCCACAAAAACTCAACGAGCTAGATGAATCTCACAACGAAGCAGTGCCAACTTAAAAAAAAATAAGAAAATGCCAATTCAAAAAAAAAAATATATATATACATACAAAAACTAATGTGTGAATAAATGTATTTATATGTATATGCATGCAAGCTATCTTTACATAATTATATTGTTTAGTTTATCTTTAAAATTTGAGTTTTACTCTAAAATTAACAAAAAAAAAAAAATTAAATAAAAGTACAAAAAAATATATATCTTCCGCTTTTATTTCTGTTTGTTGTATAATCTTCACAAATAAAAAAATAATAAAAAACTAACTTTTAATGTAAGTGTTGAATTGTGCTTTTGCTAAATCACTTGACAACTGATCTTCTAATTAGTTTTCATTGTTGTTTTTTTCTTATTTTTTTTTTACCTTTTTAAGGCCGATCAAATTTGTTACTCGGTACTTTGTGTATTTTCTTACGTCGCCGCTGGACAAGATCAAAAGAAAAATCCAGTTGTTGTGACACCTCAAATTCAAGACATTCATTCCCAACAACAGCAACAACAACAGGGCCAACAATCACAAACAACAAGCCCTCGAATGCCAGCTCCACAATCATCACCTAAACCAACGCATCAACAACCGTTACCTCAACAGCCAGCAAGCAAGCTTCAAACAGTCACAATTAAACACAGTGTAACACCACAAAAACCAACTGTCACCACCTCAACCATTCAGCCACAAACTAAACTTATTACATCTAATTCAGGAAATGGCGCCCAACAGAGGCCAACACATCTGCCATCGAGAAGTCCTATTTCTCCAAATGCAAAAAACCCTCCACAACTTCCACCAAGAGTTCCTTCTCAAGCATCCGTTGAATCAGGCAAAGGTCGTGGTGGTCCTCCTGCTGGTCCACCACCAGGTCCACCTCCAGCTATACCTCCAAGGACTGGAAATTTATCACGTTGTGGATCAGTTCAAGTACCTGCAACGAACTCTGGTCGGAAATTGGTTCGACAGGCTTCTGCTAATTCAATTCCTCCACAATATACTCCTCAGCCTCCACCTCCATTTGTTATTCCCCAACGACGGAGTTCGATAAGTAGACAGGGTTCCGTAAACAGCACAGGAAGTTCTGGAAAATCTAATTACAGTGGAGGAGGCGGTGGTGGTGGCGGCGGGGGAGGTGGCGGAGGTTATGGTGGAAGTGGTCATGGATCTCCATTTGGTCATAGAAAACACTGACAGAGAGATTCGATTTTTCAATTACGATCGGATCATCCAGTTTGTACCTCCTACTGCCTACCGTGGCTTTAATTTGTTTATTACGAATCATAAATTAATCGAGAAAAAAAAATGAAAGAGGGTCATAATTTTGATTTTTTTTAAGTAAAACGAAAATTCTTTACGAAAAAATGTATATCTGTATTACAAAATATTTGTAAATCCATTTTATGTTTGAAAAATCCAATTGACAAGCAATCGAATCTGCGAGTGTTTGTTTTTGTAATTTTTGATGAACAGAATATTTGATATTATCATTTAGGCCCCTTTGTTGATACGGAACATAAATATTTGTCTTCAACTTTAAAGCTTATGTGATACATTTTGCTCTGCGTGAAACGTCACATAGGTACTTAAGTTTTCGATTAAGCATATCGGCCTTAATGAATAGTACATAAGAATGCCTATTTTTTTATATGAAAAGTTGTAGATTATGTTTTTGGAACCTCATGCCTCTGGTGAAGTCCACCATTTTGGAAAACAATTCGCGATATAGGTTAGGAAAACTGACGTCCCTTTAATAATTCTTGACGTTAGAAACCTATACTTTTGTATTAATTATTCTTACCAAACGAGAATTGTTAAAATGACATAACCTCGAAAATATTGCCCACTAAGAAAAAAAAATAAAAAGAGATAAAAGATTTTTTTATTGCCTGCAACTTTGACTTTGACAACTTTCGCTCTTAAACAAATAGTTTTAGAGATGAATATCAATTTGGGTTTTTTTCAAAATGGCGTATTTTTCCAATGAAATTGCGTTCCGAAAACTTGCACTTGAACTTTTCTCAAAGCAATATTTCAGATAAAAATCGACCTTCCTGTATTTTGCTCCAAAAAAACAGGTTTTTTGTGTCTTCAGAAGTCAAAAGAATTTTGAAGTATCTATAGAGAATTGTGTACAAAACATGCTGATTTTTCAAACTGAAATTTGGAATAAACCATTAGCAAACAATAAAAAATATAAATTAAACAAAAAAAAACAAGCTTTCAGTTACCCACTCCCATCACTTAAAATTAATAACAACCTTAACATACATTGTTTCCTCCTCAAAAGCTTTAAATACCCTTAAAATTGGGTCAACATTTTGGTCTAAATGAAAGAAGACACAAACCCTACTTAAAATAAAACAATAAAATGCAATATTGGTGTTTAAATATATAGAAAATAAAATCATCAGAAAATAATTTCAAAAGAAAATTATTAGCGAAAAATTATATATTTAATTAAAATTAACAAAGTTAACTATAGAAAAAAATTATTTCAAGATGTTGTGAAGTATTGTAATTTTTTTCAAGTTTCAAATCACAAAGAAGAAAACATTAAATAAGAAAATTCTTATATAAATCAATGAACAATAACTAAATTTAACTTTTTAAAAAGCAAATACAATTTGATTAAAAATATGTGTTTAAATAGAATTCAAAAATTAAAAAAAAAAAATATAAAATAAAATATAAGAAATGCAATTCATAAACAGACAGCTAGAAAAAACACACATACACAAATCTTATTGAAAAATGAGGAAAAGGAACATCATAAGACCTTTATATCAGAAAGATATATGTAAAACAAAAAATTCCTACTTATAAAATTTAAAGCTAAAAACTATATTTGTTAAATAATTAAATGTCTATTGAGAAAAGTTAAAAATTTTAATAATAATAAAAAAAATATTAACTTTTTTGTATTATAAATGTGTAAATGTGTATTTTGTACTTAGCATCATAAAGTCTAAGTTTAACAAAGGATGAGGAATTAACATAAGTAAAGAAAAAAATAACTAAGATGGATGGTGTTTAGAAAAGCTGATATATAAGGTAGAAAGACTTATCTTTAGTTTGAATTATAAAATTAATTGGTTATGAATTATGATATACATATATTTCTTTTTATTATTATTATGAGCATATAAAAATGGAACATTATTGAAGTTGTTTTGTATATTTAATTTTATTTAAGTTTTAATTTTTTGTTAAAAATATTTGAGAAATACAAACTTTAGTTAAACATTTAAAATGAAAAATTGCGTTTATTATAATTATAAACTGTTTATTAGTGCGAATAAGTTTACTTATGCGGGTTATAAGTCCACAAATTGAGAATTAATAACTGATCCTGATGGCCAACTCTTAGACCATCACCTGTCATATTATGACACACTAACAGCGCTGTCACCCTATATAGGTGATTGATTCAATTCATTTAAAATACATTTTATTTAAGAAAATAAAACAGGAGAATCTGGAAACTTAACAATTACTTCAAAAAAGAACTCCACAATAACAAAAAAAAAACAAATTTCTTAAACAAAATTACATTTAAAATTTTAGATGCACGCGTCTACAGATAACTTTGGATAACGATCAAAATTCTTAAAAGGTGAGTAGATTTGTTCTGCTGCGCAGTAGATTTTCGTTTAGGGCTAAGCGCAGTAGATCTACAGCTAAAGGAGTAGGGTAGCAGCACTGCACACTAACATATTATGTGGTTTAGACTTTTAGTGGTGTCATATTTTTTGTTTAAATAAAAAAGCAGTTAAATAATTGGATTATTTATTGCACTATTTTTAGTTTTTAAATATATATGTATTCAAATTAGCACGGATTTTTTTTCTTCAAATAACTCTTACCTACTTTATAAAATTTTCAAAAAAAAATTTGAATTTTTAAAATTACTTTTTGAAAATTTTATAAGATTTCCAAACGCAGCTTTTTTATAGATTTTGTAATCAATCGACAAACTTAGCCATCCTTCAATAGAATTTGACATTTTATAGCTTGACCAACGGGCAACAAAGTATATTTTGACGCATATTGAATATTTTGATCTAAATATCATCCAAAAGCTTTAAAATCCCACCAATTCTCAGTTACAGAATTTTGTGTAAAATAAAATTATCCCAGAGTCGATAACATTGTTTCTTTTCAAGATATTTGAGCTGAAACACATTTTTCAACAATTTGTAGTTTTGCTCTGCAATTTTGTTTTTACAAACTTTATTAGTTATTGACTAGGTCATTGTGTGTATAGAATCAAATTAGTCCGGCTTCGAAATCAGTGTTTTTTATCAAGATATTCGAGCCAAAAATTGTTTTTCAAAATTTTTTTATTTTTTTGTCTGGTTTTTTTGCTTTAAAAAAAACTGGAGATTGAATTTTTTTTTAAATCATACCAGTAATCAAATATGAATTTTCTACAAATGTTTGCATGTTTTTTTGATTTAAAAAAAAAACTGTCGATTGATTTTTTTTTAAATTCCTTCCAATTCTTCATTGCTTCATTATCTGTAGAATAAAATAAAGCCGAAGTCATTGGCATTTATTGTTTTCGAGAAATTTGAGACGAATGACATATTTTCCAACTTTTTTTGAAATTACTATGGTAAGAAAACGGCTAGTTGAAATATTTTAAAACTCCTTTCTGCACGTCACGACATTATCGTCTATAAAATAAAATTTATTTGAAGTCAATATCTCTTTGCGTTCTTGAGATACAGTGAACGATAGAATGTATCACGAACGTACGTACACACACACATCCACACATCTCTCTGAAAACGATGGATTTGGATTCCTAGGATCTCGAAACGTCGAGATATGTCAGAATTTTCGATTCGCCAAATCCAATTGCAATAACTTCCAATTGGAAGTTAAAAATACTAATAGCTGCTGTGTTTTATTTTCTCCCAGATCAAATCCAGTTCCAAGCATAAAAATAAAACAACCCTGCAGGATCTCAGTGACAACTTGTTATGTACCCAACTCTTTATTTTTTTATGTGTATACACCCGTTGTCTTTTTTCTTTAAACTACTGACGACATTTACAAATTAAGGTTGTGTGTTCAAAATGGATTTGGAAATCCAAATCCAAAACAAAGTTGGATATTAAGTTTTTTTTGTAATTCATGTATTTGCGTAAGAAAATCCAATCTGGTTCGGATCTGGAGGAAAATAAAACACAGCTAATGTAAAATTTTGAAAAAAAAATTATTTCCAATTTGATTTTAATTTTTTTTTTTTTTTTCAAATTCCTAAAAGTGTTCACTGAAATAATTTGAATTAAAAACAGTTACTAAAGAATTTTTGGCGTTAAAAAAAGATAGAACATGACATTGTAAGTGTTGCTGTGTTTCTTTTAATATTTTTTTCTATTTTAAGTCAATGTTTAGAAAATTCAAGATATCGGCGTATAAGCACCAGCCTAATTTCTCCGCAAAACCAAACGTATGCTCCTAATAATCCCATCTAACGAATTGTGAAAGAAATGTGTACAATTACATTTTTTTCCCTGTCAGGCCTTTTTTGTACATAGCGACTCTGCTATTTCTGTTAAACGTTGCTATAGCCCTTAAGCCGGAACAACACCTATCTCGTGTGGTGTGTTGTAGAGTGGTGTGTCGCTATCGCTCCAATGTGTTTCATATGCTTAGAACCACATTTGGGAAGCGTGTTGTGTTGTGGAGTGGTGTGTTGTGGAGGAATCGCTTCTGTTTCGATTGCGCCATACCACGATGTTTAGTTTACTATTTGTAAGAAATAGAAGACTTATATTATAAACAAAAACCAAAACAACAGTCATGTCTTGACATATATATCTGTACTTTTCTTTTTCAACATCACTACACACAAGTGTGCAAATTCAACGACACACCGCTCCACACCACAACACACCACAGGAGATAGATGTGGTTCTGGCTTTACACTATTATGAACACAGAACTTATACATTTCTAAATTCTAACTGACAAAAATTTCTCATCTAAAAATTGGCAAGGAGGGGGAAAAATTAGCTCTCTCATGAGCGGTCTCTCCTGCCTGAAACTTCGCGAACAGGATTAAACTAAAACTGGTAAAAAAAAACAGTAGATTTGGGTCGTTTTAGAGTAAGTAGTACGCGAACGAACCTAATGACAACAGTGTTTTACTAGTAGATACACATCTTCTTTTTTTATGTTGGTTTATTTTTCATGTATTTTTGGTCATTTTTCGTAAGACTATTGACATCTTTGTAAAACTAAAAATCTATCTATCCGCTAGATTGTTTGGATCTTTGAAATAGGTCCAAATAGAAAGCAAGTGTGTTAGAAAATAACTAGAAAAAATAAACTTTATATAAGTACATATTTATTAAAACCAGTTTGTAGGTAAATTCACATTTACAGTCTTAAATTTAACTTAAATATACAACTGAGCCTTATAAGTATTGATTTGTGGTGTAGTCTCCATGTTGTGTGTTTAAAGTTTAGAAAAAGAAGAAAAAAATAAAAAAATAAAAAACTTTTGTTAAAAAATCTTATTATTAAAATAATTTAAAAAAGTTGTGAACTATTTAATTTTATAAATTTAAATTATTTTAATAATAAAATTTAAAAAAATTTTAATTTTTATTTTTTTTTCTTCTTTTTCTGAGTCTTAAGTGATAAGTAAAGTAACATTAAAATAATTCTCCAAAACCGAAGTTTCTTTTTAACGTCTTCTCAGTCGGACTTGAATTCCATTTCCACTCTTGATTACTAATTCAGCCAATGGTACCGGAACAAAACCTTCCACAGGTAATATTTCATAATTTCTCAATAAATTTGACAATGTGCATTTTAATTCCAACATGGCAAATTTTTGTCCTAAAATTTAATTAAAATAATTAACACAAAAATCATGCAAAAAGTATTTATAGTAAATATTCGCTTTTTAAACCCAAAAAACTTAACTTGGAGTTATTAATTTTTTAAAAGAATAACTTAACAGCATATTTTCAGCGCAGAGAAATAAGTCCAAAATAAACTTATGTCCGTATTTGGTTAAACATATACGAATTGTGTATTTGTGTGTCCAACCGAAGTTGGATATAAAGTCTATTATGGAATTATTTCGTGTGTCCCTGCGCTCATATTTTTTTTTTCCTTTTTTGTTTGCATATTTGGGATATACGATTAATATCACGTGTTATAATTTTTAAAAAATAATAATAATTTTTAAAACTGGGACAAGTTTAAAGTCGGGCGACATAAAAAAATCTCTCATAAATTACCTATACAATTCCTTGGTCCTGCACTGAAAGCAATAAACGCATATGGATGTAATTTATTTTCATCGATTAAAAATCTTTCTGGATTGAATTTTTCCGGTTCGGGGAAATAGTTTTCATTCCTATGCACCGCGAAAGCCAAAAGATTAAGAGATGTACCCTTTGGTACGTGAAGATCTCTAAAATTAATATCTTCTATCATAATACGTTTGTAGAATGGCACTGAAGGATATAACCGGAGAGTTTCTTTGATCACAGCTTCAAGATACTTCATGGTTTCTTTTTCTTTTCCTTTCATAGCTACAGCTTCTTCGAAGGCCTTTTGTTGTTCAGCTTTATTTTGAGAAAGTAAATATATGGCAAATGATAGCGCTGAACTTGTGGTGTCATGGCCCTGAAAATATTTTAATAATAATTTAATGAAAACCGGATTTCTTAAGGTTTCTATACCTCGAACATAAACGTATCAACTTCTTCTCGTATATCGACATCAGTCAAATCGGCTCCTTCCACTTGAGCCAAAAGGAGAATATCCAAAAAAGCTAATCGTTTCTTAACACCACTTTCATCGACGTTTTCTAAAGGTAAGAAGGAGATTCTTGATGGACCCATACGTTAAGCTTTCAAAATAAAATTCCCTTACCAGCATCGGCTATAGTTTGAATATTTGACTGTTTGAGGGCCTTTCTCCGCACTTCAATTACCCTATTTGTTTCACTATGAAGAATATTCAAGGCATGTTCTCGTTCTTTGAATTCTTTTGCGAATCTAAAGAGAAATCGAATTCTCTTCCATGGTGAAAAAGATTGCTTATGACATACACGACACATGCTAAAAAAAAAAGAAGAAATTAACATAACATACATTTTAAATTCAATCTATATAAGATATACTTTTGTACGGCAGTGACGTATGTCGATGTACTTTGGAGCTGAGCATTTTTTTTAATACCCATGGCAGTTTCGCAGATTATGTCCAAAGCAAGGAGCGTTATAAAGGGATAAATATCAAACACTTCGCCGTTAGCTTTTTCTTTCAGCTTTTCAATCAGTATGTTACAATTGTCTTCCATGGGCTGCTTGAATTCAGCTAGCATCTTAAAATGAAAAGCTGATGTCAACATTTTTCTCCTTCTATGCCATAGTTCACCGCTACTGGTAAGTAGACCTTTTCCCAACCATGGTTCTAATATGTCATAGTTTTTCGATGTGTAAGTGCTTTGGCTGCTACCAAGAACTATTTTAACATCCTCGGGATCGGTTAAGAACACTGAAAGATCCGTGCCAAACCAAATGCAGTATCTTGAACCGTATCTCTTGTGGAGCTCTGTTAGCCAGTATAATACTTCTATTAAATAAGAAAAAAGAAAATATTAAAGTAGATTTAAAACCACGTTATTGGATTAAAAAAAAATTAAAAACAATTTAAAGAAACCTAATTTTTATACAATCTTTATTTTTACCAAAGTTAGTGTAAACCTACAAGAATGAATGTTAACTCCATAACAGTTTTTATTTTTATTAGTTTTTTTTTTTTATTATAAATTTCCGAAAATTTTTTATACTAATGGCAACGCCCCTACAAGTTATTTTTTTTTTATTTACAATTTTCTCGGAAATGGTTTAATTTATTTTGATCGAATTTTGTATGGCGAATTTTGTTTCAATAAGTTTTAGGTAAAAGTATTGTGTACAAAAATTTTCAAAACAAAATTTTTGGATTTTTAAAAAAAGTTTTAACATTATTTTTCGAAAACTTTATATTTCGAAAAAGACTCGGGCGATATTAAGTAAACTTTGAAGTAAAAAATTGTTTTTAAATTATTTTACTGCAAAATGGTAGCTTTTTTTGTAAATTGTTTTTTAAGAAAAATGAGATTTTCATTATTTTCTAAAAAAAATTGTATGACAAGTACCGTTATTTTTCGCAAATGGTAGAAGATTTTTTGTTAGCAATAATTTAAGTGCAGGTGTATTTAATACACCTTTCCAAAACCTTTTGAGCTCTTCAGCGGATAATCCAATTGGTTGGCATTATAACACACCAGTGCCTACGTTCTGTAACTCTCGCATCGATAAAATTGGTCAAGAAACGTTGGAAAATGGAACAAAACTCATATGATTTATTTCAATTTTCATCTTTTCTCGACCACTTTTGCCGAAGCGAGAGTTACAGAACGTAGGCACAGGCCTACGGAATGATATCTTGGATGCCCCGATAACTGATACTGAAGTAGCAATGGCAATAAATAACCTCAAAGATGGAAATGATGGCAGGGGTAGACCGAGTATCGCCCGAATTCTTTAATTATGGAACAACCAAGGTAAAATTCTCACGAACTTATATAATGGAATTTTTTAGTATAAGAGGGAGGGAGAATATGTTCTAACGAAAAATGGGGATTCAATTGTGAAACCGTAGAAGTAGTCAAAGAATATAAATATCTTGGGATCCTTTTCACAAAAAACAAAGTATGGAAAAACATCTCCAGAAAAATCTCTCTCTCTCTCTCAAGCTAAAAAAGCCAAGCCATTAACATGACATGAACTAAATGCTTAAACAATAAGTTCGTGGTTCATATTAGTAAATACATGTAGTAAATAAATGAGGCGTTTGCTGAAGAAGTGCTGTTCTATGGAGCACAGGTCTGGGTAGAGAAGCTTTTTAGATTAACAAAAACAACTTTTCTTCTTCCACCCAATTCACCGAATTATATGGTTCTGCTGGAAACTGGTCTATCAGCACATTTTGTCAAAACGCTGAAGCTTCAAGTGGATTATGTCATAAAATTTGTAAACATGCCTAACCATTGATTGCCAAAAAAAAGTAGTGTTACAGGTAATTAAAAAGAAAAATAGCTTTTAAAAAGAGTGGATGGACTTAGCACGGCAAAGTGATTTTGAGTTAAATCTTGATGTGAGAGAAACGATATCCTGGAAAACAATTCTGTATCAACTCATCACACGTGTGGATGAGCATGTAAGGAAGCAATATGAGCAGCAAGCTGTGGAGTATGGATTCGATACATAGAACCGTATATAGTCAACTGGACCAGAATCTGCGCACTTGCAAACTATTTCAGTGACAGTTTCACGACAGAAGAGATTTCTATGATGTTCCGTTTAAGAGGAGATTTTTTAAGGTTTAATTTCATACCACACTGAGAGAATCTACCCTATTTTATGTAGTATGTGCAACTTAAAAGAAAGTGAAGATTTATGTCACTTCATTGGAAGGTATCCATTGTCCTATCCTACGGGAGATGAGAGGAAATATCCTGGGTGATGATTTTATATCAAATAATCAAGTAAAACAACTTCTCAATGAGGTAAATGTGAAACAACAAGTCGACTTCTGTACAATTGCCCTTTTTATCGAGAAAAAATAATAGCAGAAAACTTTTAACTAAAAAGAAACAAAAATAAAAAAAAATATAAATTATGAAAAAATGTAAAATTAAAACTTAGGGCCAGTTCTTCAGTGCCGCTTAACAAAATAAGTGGTACTTAATTTTAGCATTTTGGCACTTTATGCGCAGTTTTACTGTCTGAGTAAATAGCACTTAAGTGGTCAATATCGGAGACTTCACTTGTGTCACTTATTCCGATAAGTTTTCACTATGAAATTGGGCATTAGATGTCCATATTTGGCACTTAAGTGAAATTTATTCCAGCGTGAAACTGTATATAAAGTTAAATTTTTATATGTTGTATGTTTATATATATGGCAGATGGCACAGTCATGCACTAATGATTTATGTACATTTGTAAATGAAATAAATGAAATTAAAAAATCAAATCTAATCTTAAATATTTAAAATGATGTCTAAAATTTTAATATTTGATATAATAAAAAATATTAACAAACAGAAATACATGTATAGGTATTATGAAGACTATAAATAAATTAAAAAAAGACAAACAAAAATTATCACAGTATATGGTTAGGTTGGCGGGTCAGGTACTTATCGCTATTACGAAAGAACCTACAAACCTAACCATACTGTAATAATTTTTGCGTGTCTTTTTTACTTATAACAGCCCTATTAATAAAAATACGCCATCTGCTCGTAACTACACTTTTTACCTAACACATGGATAGTGGACTTATCCGTTTGATAAAATAAAATATTAATAAACTTATTCGGTCTTCATTTTATCTGTTCACTGAATAACACCGAAAAGTAGGCAGCACTTTCCTCAATTATTCAAGTACTTCTTTCATTTTTGAAAGCTAACTGTCATGTATGTCAGGTTTGAATTGAATTGTGAACGGTAAAAAAAACCCTGAAAAAGTTGTGAATAATAACGAAACGTTGGGAAGAAGATTAAATAAAGTTTGTTTTATATTTGCATTTTATTTCAAATCGACTTTTTGGTTGTCCCATATATCTTTTAAAAATTATACAAAGTTTTCTTAGAATTAGAATAGAATAGAAATACATTCCAGCGTAAAAAATATAACCTCGGGAGTCGGGGTACCACAAGGATCGGTATTAGCTCCGTTATTATATATTACATACGTTGCTGACTTCCCCGAAATATGGAACTGTGAAATAGCAATGTTTGCGGATGACACTGCTATTAACAGTTCAAATAATTTTGGCCATGAAATAGAGAACGATTTACAACATTCTCTTATCAAAATTTACGATTATTTCATAACATGTAAAGTAAAACTGAATGCTGAAAAAACTCAGCTCTCAGGCCATCTTTTTTACCAGAAAAAAGAAAGCCTGTGCTTTACCAATTGGTCAGCTCGTGTCCCGTGGGTTGATTATGTCAAATATCTTGTTCTTGGTGTATATTTAGATAAGACATTGACCTTCCGTGAAATCACACATAATAATAATTACAAGTTTCACAAAACAAAACCTAGAAAGATGATGACAAATTTACCCTGGCTTTTTTCCACCCAACTACAACTACATGTTACACCGGTTTTTATCTTGATTTTTGACGCGAAATCATGAGAATTGGAAGCTGCTCTGATGATTGCACGGCTATTGGCTCTTAATGTTTAACTTTCATATTTCATATTTTGTCCATACTTTTCGACGTTTCGCAAATAACTGCTTACTTCTTTTTGACTTCTGTTAATTTTTTCGCGATGCATCGCTGGTTTAGGCCTAATTCTCGAAATGCTTGTATTTTGCCGTTTTCTTCCTCGCTTAAAAATTTTCTGTGACCTATTTTCGAAGTTAACAGGTAAAACACAATTAAATTTATTGGCAGGAAAAAATTGCCGACGCAGCTCAACGTAAACTAAAGGTTTTGCTGTTGAGCCAAAAAATATGTTTGCTTCTACAATTAAATTTGGTCTAGCTAGCGTATCAGAATAACGGTAAGCTTTAAGACAATATTTTGTCTCCCAAACTAAGCGTATAATGATGCTCTTTAATTACATATATAAAAAAAGTGTGTCATTCTAAAATATATGTGAGAAGAGGCTAACAGAAAGGTGAACAAAAATTTGAACCTATTCAGATGAGCGGCAGTGCATAATAATCTTTAATTTGTATGACTTTATCTGTATGTATTTGTTTGTTTGTTTATTTATTTTTACTTGTATCTATTTATTTCTTTTATGTGTTCATTTGTTCATTTATTTATTCATTTGTTGATTTCCTAATGTATTTATTTAATTGTTTATTTATTTATTCATTAAATTTATTTATTTGTTTATTTATTTATTTGTTAATTTGTTTATTTATTTATTTGTTTATTTAATTTTTTAATTTATTTATTAATTTATTATTTAATTATTTGTTTATTAATTTACCCAACCTAGTAATTCCATAGTTTTTAAGTTTTCTTTTTTTTTTATCTATTACACTATAGGTACTTATTACAAAATTTTTCAGTTTTAAGATATAACTCAAATATCAAATCTCTGAGCAAGCTGCATACTTTTTTATATTGTAAAGCCTTAATCTATGAAAAAAATAAAATATCTATCTATCTATTTATTTCAAATCGACCAAAAAAACCTGTATAATTCTTCGCTAAGTCTCAAGTCACATTTATAAAATTTTTCAGAAAACCGTTTTTAAAATTAAGAAACGTTATAACTCCGGAACGTTTAAATGAAATGCATTGGCATACAAAACGTATGTATTATTTCTTTAAGCAGAATCATAACGTTTATAGTTAAATTTGACAAATTTATTATTTCTGGTGATTTTTGGACATAGGATCGTTGCGCATATGTATATATTTTGAGTGTAGAACAAGCTTAGCTCCATAATTTTGACATATATCATCTACTTTTTTAAGGACTTAGCATATTTGTCCTGAAAAGCACTAAAAACCTAAGTCCCCAAATTACTGACTTTCGATAAAATTATTATATTGTATTTATAAAATTCTGAAGGAACTTCTGGACGTAGAAATATGGTTATAATACCGAAATGCGCGGGAAAAAACAGGTTTCCTTATGACGTATAAAAAAAGCTTTACTTGTACTAAGACTAGTTCTATATTTTAGCGAACAATTATTCACAAAATGTAAGGTTTTTATATTTGCTTTTTATATTTGAATTTTTTGTTTACATTGTCTTAGAAAAAGTTTTAAGTTTACTTACCTCCTTTTTTTATCTGTTTTATCAATTCCCTTGTACCAGGTCCTTTAAGTGATTTTGAAAATTTAATCAACCGCAGAAAATTCCGTATTCTTGGCCAAAATTTAAATAAATAAATGATGACTAAAACCACAAAAAATAAAACAACACTCATTTTATCACGTCAATTATTATTTGTTCTTATTTTTAAATTAATCTAACCGAATTTCTATCGAATTTGTTTTTCTAAGCAAATGACATCTTTTCGCTCGTCTTCTTTATTTAACACTAATTCTTATCAAACTGCATAAGTTGTATTTATTTGAGTTAATAATTTAAGGCTTTGAGGTAAGAAGCTTTCACGTTCATTTAGCATTTATCAAAAATCAAAAGCTCTGTTTTGCAAAATAACCGTAGCTAACCTTTGGGCGACTTTTGTTGACATTTGTACTGTCGAACCTTGTCTGTATTTTATTATGTTAAAGAAGCCAAAGTTTGGTTTCTAGAATTGATTATCTACTCGTCTTTAACTTTAATCAATATAGTTAAATTTTATTAAGGGAATTGTATATTTAAAATATATTTAAAATAGAAACAGACAAAAAATGTAAAAACGTATACATATTATGTAGGTATAGATTTTTTTACTTGTGATAAATTTAGGTTTTAATGGTATACTTTTTTTACAGTTTTGCCATCGATGGGTTTAACAAAGTTTAAAAAAATATCTTGTAATCTTTTCACTAGTTAATACTAAAAACGCATGAGAAAAATAAAAAATATTAAAAATCTTCTTTTACAAGAAAATCAATTTTTTAAATTATAAATTGAATGTTTTTATAGTCCATTTAAACATTAGGTCTGTTTCCTTACTTCCAAAAACTGCCTATTTTGACCAATTCTAGTCCTTTGGGCTAAAATGTATACCTGTAGAAAGTTGGACTTTTGGGAAGTAGAGAAGAAGGTTAAATTTCACTCTTCAAATTCTTCCAATATCGCATAAACCTGGCTACACACCTAGGCTTATCATCCGTCAGGATTTTTTTAACTGGATGCCTTAAAATCGAAATGCTTGTAAATCGCAGTGAACACATTCATTTTGTTCATTTAGTTCTCACTTTTTAGAAAGAGATAAAGACTTGTGCAATAGGGTGATTTAAAAAAATTCAACCGGTGCCGGGCGAAATTATGAAGCTTAGATTGAAACAAAAAAATTAAGACCAACAAATTCAAAACCGAACAGCATTTAGAGCTCGCTACAAGCGCTTTTTGGTGCTAAAAGCATGAAATTTTCAGGCAACAGATACTTTCCGAACATGTTGTATGATGTTGTCATCAAACGTTCATCGATAGGATGAAGCTCTAGTGAAAAATCATCGTACCTACAAATCGGTGGGTTCTGCTGATGTTCACTATTCATTTAAATTTTATTCACGAGATTGAATCACAACCACGAGCAAGAACATCGTATTATATGAAGACAGCTTTAAAGTCAATTTTGTTAAAGAAAACTGTAATATTTTTAAGCTCGGATAGTTAAGTTAAGTTAAGATAGTTAAGGGCGTAGAAATAAAACAAAATTTCCCTTTATACTTACAAGTAGTTTTCAAGTATTCATTTAATTAAACCTGTCTTACCCTTTTAATCCACTACCTCTGGCGAGGAAGTGATTAAATAAAGTGCCTATCAGCTTAGACGTTCAGGATTCGTCAGAAAATTGTAGTTAACCTTCATTTCTGCAAACTACGGCCAGGCGCGCACTTGCAACCAAACTATTTGGTTTCGATTTTGAGTACTATAGGATTATATGAGACCCCGCGGATGTTTATGTGCGCGCACTTCCATATAAGCCCGTTGTGCTCAAATTGGAACCAAACTGTTTAGTTGCAGGTGCGCGCCTGGCCTAAAGTTAAGTACAGACGATTGTCAGATCTTACAATATTGTCAGAACTGTCAATAGTCTAACAATAGCTAATAATTAGCTGAAAATTGACATATTTCTTATAATGAAAAACTGTCCGTTCACATGGTTGGTAGATGTCTTCCCAAAGTCTGACAATTTGACTGTCAGCTCTTTTTTTATTTCTCTTTGACCAACTAATTGATATTTCGGATAATGAAGAAATTGTCAGCAATGAAAACATCTGACAATGACCAATGAATTTCACAATGTTCTAATCGACTGACAATAATTAAAATTGTGTGTTCAGACGATTGTATGATACCTTACAATTTTTTGTCAGATTGTCGTCTGACAATAACGTTTCCGACAATATTGTCAGACAAAATTGTGTGTTCAGACGATTGTAAGACATTTGGAACATTTTTTTCACTGACAGTATTGTAAGATCTGACAATCGTCTGTACTTAGCTTAACAACACAGACAGAGGAATGGTTGAGTTGTAAGTCAGAACGAGTGTCCACGAACTGTCATTAACTGGATTTCTTGCTGAAAAATTCCTGGGTTATCCTTGCGGTACGCCTTTAGTTTATAATTAGAAACTCCGATAAAACGCTTTTGGTTTTGACCGCTTGTGTGTTTTTAGATAATCAATTTTACAGCACTTTAAATGATAATCTAAACTCAAAGAGAAGCTTGTGCATCACTAATTAGGATAGCTAAAAGAATTGCAACCAGGGATGGCCAAGCTGTCACTTTTTGAAATAAACTACATTTTTTACGTATGTAGTTAAATATAGTTAATGAAACAAATTGTAACAAACGTAGTTTTAAATGTCAAATGATCTGCCACTTTGAAGTTTGAATATTGAGTTGAAATGTTCACTTTCTTATAGAAATTTTATTATTTCACTAGATTTACTATAAATAAGGCGTGCAGTGTATTCAATTAACTATGCGTAGTTAGTGAATAATGATGTAGAAAATGTAGTGTAGTTAATTCGGCCACCCTGGATTGCAAGCTAGAACTAAAAAATTCAGATTTTGTGTTCATCTCCCGCAAATATTATTTTACATAATAACTAACCAGGAGCCAGTTATCTAGAATGTGCTAAATGGCTTCAAAATTCTAAGCGACTTGAACTATTAAAGCAAGTACCTGCAATGCAGTCGTACATTTAAACAAACAATCTTAGATCGGTTTGAAAACAAAATATGAACTTTGATTTTAATAATTGTTGATAAAGCATAGGTTACTGTTCGCGGACAAAAATTGTAACTTGATAAAGTATTTAAGGTCAAAAGAAATGACCTTTTTTTGTGCTAAAACAAAATTTATTTCTTTGTTTTTAATTGTGATATAAGTATTGTAGTATTCTTTTGTACGGTGTCTGTAAAGAATTTGAACTTAAGAAAGTCGGTAATAAATCAAAAATAAATATAATCTAAAAACAATTTCTGACACTAAAAATTAATTGTCGAAATATTGTCGAAGCTGCGGAATTAAAAATGTCCAAAACACCACCGAGGAAGAATTGGATGCATTTCTTTCAATGTAGAATTCCCTAAAAGTAAAATCCATGAGTTAAGTATTCTCTGTTTGCCTATTAAAATGGGCTCGATGTGGGCTGGGCAAGTCGTTTTCATTTTTGTTTTCGTTGTAGACTAGAGCCGTTGCGTGCGTCGTTCCCTTATCGTAAACTGGTTACTACTAGTGGAGTTGATGATATTCATTTTGGGATTCCTACTGGTTTTTTCAACGCTGATGTTATCACATTCCAGTAAATTCTGAATGAAATAAACATTTCCGCATGTTCTCCTGCTGGAGTATAGTAGCATAACAATTTAGGCTTTATTAATGCCACCATATTTACCCTTGCATTCAAATTCATTGCAAACCCCTATATATCAGATCATGGTTCATATATGTAAATATTGAGGTATTCTACTTGTAGGGAGGTGCGAAAGTAGGTGTGCTTTAGGAAGCAATGAAGCAAAGCTTAACTTATTTTTTTACGTGATTCTAAATGACTAGGCTATACCTTAGGGAATCTAGTAGGCAGTGGTACCACTTTACTTCAATTGAAGTAGATCTACTTCTTTTTTTGTCAAAAAAAAAAAATTAAAATCTACTTCCTACTTCGCAGTATCACCAAAATATTCAACGAACTTCAATTTTCAAGAAAAAAGACCAAATGCACTTCTTTTTCTTCGTTCCGCCGCAGCAGAGCACAAGTTCTCAGAAATGAGTGGAAAGCATTATAGTCTGCAAAGAACTCAATAGTCATCAAACAAGAATGTGCTTAAAAAAAAAAACAAAATATTTTTCAAAAATATAAATTAGTAGATGGAAATATAACTAAATGAAAAACCAATGCCAATTTGAAGTTTTTTTTTTGTTTCTTTTCAAAGACTGAAATATATTTTTATTTATTTTTAATAACATGTTCATATTTTTGTTAGAAAATACTACCTAATATTAAAATAATTATAAAGTTCGTTTTTATAAAAAAAAAAACAGAATAACTAAAGTGTAGCTAAACATGGAGCCCGAGAGAATTTTTTGTTGTAAGTTTTTTTGTTAAATAAAACTAACGATTTTGTTATAAAAACATATGTATGTTTACAAATTATACATCTGAAAATGAAGTTGAAAATAACGTTTGTTTTTTTTTTGTTAAATAAATTTAATAAGTGTTATTAAACATTATAATATGTTAATGTACAAATTTTTGTTTTTAGTTATTTTTCGTTTAATTAGATTAAATTTATATAAAATAAGGTTCCTTTTGAAATCTACTTCGATTTTTCGCAATCTACTTCACTTTTTTCTTGAAATCTACTTCGACTTTGTTTCTGAAAGTGGGTAACGCTGCTAGTAAGTCATTCAAGTTTCCATTGAGCAATTCAATGAAAAATCTTTTTGTCGCAACTTCCGCAAAAGGAACTGTCAACATTTTTAGCTCTTAATGAAATACTCTAACGCCCATATTTTTTACTGGATACATCCAGATTGAAACTTAAATCCGGATGTATTTACATTGAATTTGTATACTTTACATCTGGAGTAAAGTTTTAATCTGTATGTATCGAGCGAATAATATGGGCGTATAATAGTTCTACCGCATTCAGTAAAGCCGTTCACAAGCAAGGTTAAATAGGTGCCGTGACATAAGGCCAATTTTGGAATACGGCCATATCGTCGGCTAAATACGTAAAGCTGCTAAATCCACTTTTACAAATTTTACAGGAGAGCAAAAAAAACAAAAACAAAATTGCATAAGGCTCTATACAAAAACTGGTTTTCTCTTTAGGATTCTGCAACAATTACAATGATGTTAATACATTGGACAAAAGTGATTTAACCATTTTGTGCAGAAAGAAAATTGCATCAATATCTCAATTTCGGCCAAAAGTGGACTTGGCAGGTTTACTTATTTAGCCGACGATATGACACTTTCACACAGTGACATAAGGTCATATTAGAACAAATGGCCTTTTGTTGATTTTCTGCGGTGACACTATGGTCTTATGTCACTTTCAAAATGTTTCCATATCTGGGGCCCTACTCTGTATCTCGTTCCGAAAGTGAAATTTTCCGAAATGTACTACTTACGGATTAACAGTTCCGAAAGTGAAGTTTTCGTACCTGGCAACTCGTTTCCGAATGTCAAAAGCATTGAAATGCAGAAAATTTGTTTGTACAACAAATGTGATAGCGAAACGAACAAGGAAATTCCCAAAATTTAAGTGTTTTAAGAAAATCTGAGTAAAAATAACAATTTAAGCAAATAAAATCTCTTCATACAGTGAATCTTTAAGCAAAAATAAAAATGTTTGCTCTATTCGCTCTTGACTCTTCATTAATGTTTGCATCTATACACATTGCAACCGAATCCATTTTATATTATATTATTTTTTTTTCTTTTAAAAAAACTGTTTTGTTTTGACAGATCTCAAAAGAAATAGTTCGAGACTCAAAAAAACTAATCCGTAAATGGGAAAAGTATTAAGTACTATTTTTTTCCATTCCGAAAGTTTTACAGAGTTCCAATTCAAAAGCGAAACGAAGAGCACTTTCGAATAGGACTGACTTTCGGAACGAGATACAGAGTAGGTCCCCTGAAATATGTATAAATCTGTAAGCTCCTAATCAATGTTGCCCCTCCAATTGGTTCAAAATGTAGCGTCGCGGATTTGAAATTTAGTACAATGTCGATTATTTGAAAATGACTCGTAATTTGTTTAAATAAAAAAAAAACAAAACATGATAACGGTATCAGTTACTTTTAATTCAAGAATTTCATAAACAAAAATAAATAATTTAAAAATACTAATTAAGATAACAATTTTTAAGACATAACTTATACTTTTTAATGAAAAGTTGTAGCAAAAATTGACAGTTTAAAAAAATAATAATATCGTACCTACAGTGAAATGTCTTGATAATTATTATTGCCAATTTGTAAAGCCTCTTATTTTATTTCCAAAAACATCAAATTTTATGTAAATAAATGAGCTTCATGTGTACTTCTGCTTTGGAAGAATTTGAAAAAAAAACTTCATTTTTTATAAACTAAACACAGACAGGCGTATTTACTAGATTTTTTACTAGTTAGACAGTATCTAAATTGTTCAAAATAGCACGAAATAGTTGAAAGTATGCTTTACTTGATTAAATAAAATCTTACATAAGCCAAGGTTTAGACAACCGAGCCCGTTGTCTAAGTTATACAGCTCTTAAACATGAAGTAAAAATGCTTATTTATAACTGACGGCTGTATAAAGTCATAAAATTAAAGTCTTTTTAACACTTTTGTTACACAAAGGAGTTGTTTTCCAGAACAAAAAGCAAAAAAGGATTGAACTTCTTTTTGTTTGTGGTCGCGTTAATTTGTTGAGAGAAAATGAACACCTTATTGACCACAAATTATCAAAAAGTAAAAATAAAAGGATTTAAAAATAAAACCAAAAACAAAAAACGTATTATTATATGTTTTAATTTCAAAATTTTTCTTTTTTATAACTTTTTATTGACATTGAATGCATTTCGAGTCCGATGTGACTCATCTTCAGCAACACACAAATTAGTATAGAAATTACAAACAGTATAACAAGGCAAATAGAATGTAGGTAAACAAAGAAAATTTTACAAAAACAAAATTAAGATAGAAGACAAACATAACAACAATATATAATTTAAAAAAGGTGTAAGAAAAGGAAAGTTATATAAGATTAAAGAGCAGTGATATATGTAATGTTCCCGTCATCGTTGTTCATCAAGTTTTGGTTGATATGTATGTATATGCTTTCATACGCATCAAGTCGTCAGGGGTTTGTGACGTGTTTAAGTAATTTGACGTCTTTGAGTCCTATGTTAAAGTATTTAGTGGTGAGGACATGGGTGGCAACGGAAGATTTTTCGGGTCTGTTATATTTAATGTGGCTAGAGTGTTCTTTGAAACGAACTTCGACGCTCCTCTTCGTTTGACCGATGTACCTAGTTTCGCAATCTCCGCACTTAACTTCGTAAATTCCCGATTTATCATTAGGCTTTGTTTTTTCTTTTGTTGTTCCAAGCAAGTTCTTTATTTTTCCATTGTTGGAGAAAACGCATTCAATGTTTTTTCTTTTGAATTTTGATTTCAACTTGTCGGTAATTGGGCTTTTCCACCAGCCGTCAGTTTCAAACAAGCAAAAAAAAAAGTAGGAAACAGCTGGAACTGAATAAAAGGTAAACAAAAGCCACAGTACACATATTAAAGGTAATATATTGCGAACAAAAATGAAAACGCTAATTATATTACCTTTAATATGTGTACTGTGAACAAAAGCCAAATATTTTTTGAATACAGTACTTGTTTGTTTTCCCATAAAAACGTATAAAACGATAAATCAATTTCAGTAACTTATCAGGCTTATTTATATACAAAATCACATAAAATATTCAAAATCCACATTGCACTGAAAAGAGCATTTATTTACATTTTATCAAGTTCGATTTCGCATCTATTGTTTTTGTTGTTTTGAACTGTCAAAAGTAGAAAGAGAAAAGACAAAGATAGTTTTTGGAAAAGCCCAATTGTTGGAAAGAGAGTCATACTTGCTCGTTCTGATTTATTATTGTTGTCGTTTAATCGTCGATTTTGTGTGAATAAAGTTGATAAATTGGATTTTTTAATTTTGTTGCTGTGTTTTATTATTAGTTTATCCACCATAGATTCATTGTAGCCGTTGATGGTTGCAATTTCCTTTATGTTTTCATATTCTTTTGAATAATTAGCGACTGATAAGGGAAGTTTACAAAGTCGATGGACCATCGAATGCAAGGCGGCTAATTTATGTTGAACAGGGCAAAAGGAGTCACTCGTGATGTAACGATTTGTTGTTCTTTTCTATAAATAGAAAATTCAATTCTTTGGTTTTTCCGAGTTATCAATAAATCTAAGAAAGGTAACGTGTTGTTTGACTCTGTTTCGTAGGTGAAGTTTATGCTTTCGAATTGAGAGTTTATTGTTTTTAGAACACTTTCAATTTCTGTAGTTTTAATGACAGCGAAGACATCATCTACATAACGAAACCAGATTCGTGGAAGTAAACCTCTTGTCTTCAAATCTATTTTAAACGAAGACATAAAAACTTCAGCAATCAAGGGTGAAAGAGGATTTCCCAGCTTGTGCCAGAGTCAAAATTGTAAAATCGTCCTATATTGGAAGAAATTATGTGACATGCATACTTTCGCGGCTTCCATGTATAGGAGTTTTTTGTTGTCATCGACTTCATACTCGTCTAAGTGTGTCTTTAGGGCAGTTATTGCACTAGGAATAGGAACACTGGGGAACAAAGCTTCAACATCAAAGGAGATCATGATTTCGTCATCGTCTATCAGGATATCTTTAGCAATTGATTGCAACGATCAAACACAAGAACAACAATAAAATTCAAAACAGCAAATTAAAACGGTGATTAAAACTATAAAAAGAAGGGAATATGCATATAAAAGAAAATAAAGTAAAACACTGTGAACACTTTGATTTGATTTAGGAGTGTTAACACAAAAAGTGCTACTGTAAAATTTAAGGGCCAAACACAAAGTACGATATCATTTCTAATATACTAGATTTAAAATTTCCGAAATTTTAAAATTGTAGTATTTTACGAATATTGTTCTTAGTGACTTTTGTTGAAAAAAAAATGTAGCAAAAACGTTACAATTGTAGTAGGGGGTAAATCTTGCGTTTTCTGCATTGTTCTGTGTTGTTTTCATTCGTTTACTCTTGAAAAAAAATTTAAAAAACAAATTATGAGTTGAGTGAATTGAAAATTCGAACACAACGTTTAACGCAAAGTATTACACACAAAAATCATCCAGGGTCAGATATAATGTTTACGAATTGATTTATAGTTTTGTATCAAATTTTGAATTTAAAAATTATAGATAAAATTCATTATAATTTTTAATTTTAACACCAACATTTTTTTTATGGATTTAAAATTCAAACGCAACGTCACGCGCACTGCCGCCAGTCGCGCCGCGCCGTACTAATCTTTCTATCTCCAGTTTTTAAGTCAATATTAATTTATTTCTCGTGAACCCCTTATAATATGCAAAAACTTACACTCATGACGGACGCTACATATATTTCCAATCACTTTTTGGCAAGCAACATTTTTTTATTTTTTTTTATAAAAAAGATAGATGAGTATTGGTTGAATTTTTTAATTAAAAAATATAGTTTCGTTGATGGGGTCCAAAAAGAAGATGCATATTTATTCGAACAGAATTGATCTAAGTAAAACATTTTGGAATAGCATAAGCCATAAATATAAAAATGTTTACGTATGCCGGTAGCCACCCAACACCAAAACTAACACAATAAGTTATAAAAAAACTATTATTATTATTTTTTTCAGGAGAAGCAATAGCGTCAAATTTTGCATGCGAAAGTTTTCACGGCATATTTATATCAATTAATCGGAAAATTCTGGGCTATAGTCAAAAGTCACTTTTTTCGAAAGTTGTCATGGTAACTCTATACGGCAAAAGCCAGGCTGTATACCAAGCCAAAGCTTTGTTAGTTATTTTTTAAACAAATTAAATTTGTTTTAACTATAGAATTATACTTCATTCTAACCATAACGGCAATATTATTCACTCTATTAATCCAGTTTAAAACTTAAACCTGGATGTAAATTAATATAAATTCAATTTAAGGGTTTAAGTTTTAAACTGGATTAATTGAGTGAATAATATGGCGGTAAGAGATATTTAAAGCATTTATTTATTTTTAAATGCCATGCTAAAGTAATATTTTATTTTGTAGAGGGTTAACAATTCATTAATGAGATATAGTTTTGTTTTTTTTTTATTAATGAAATCTTTATTTAAACGTACATATAATAGATTAACAATTATTCTTTTTTATAACCTAAGATTAATACGGTTTGCCCAAGGGCCGTCTATTTAATTGATTCATTCTGTTTAAATAAAATTCCCAGATGAGTTAACTTAAACCGTTAAAATTACTTTGAAATAAAAAAAATATTTAAGTGGAATGCAATGTACATACATATAATTAAATGACATAGTTTTTAAAATGAAGCTTAACATAGATATAAATAGTTTTCCAAGACTTTCAGTAATAGATATTTCGTCTAACGTTTTCTCAGTCTCACTTGAATTCCATTTCCACTTTTCATTAGCAAATCAGCCAATGGTAATGGATCAAAGCCTTCCACAGGCAATATTTCATAGGTCCTTAGTACAAGGTACACTTCAATTCCAACATTGCAAATTTTGTCCTTAAATATAATTTAAAAAAAAAAGAAGTCATGAAAAAGTTTCAAAACATAGTCGCTTTTGAAACAAAATATTCGTTTTTGTTTCCAAGTTTCTAAGGCGACAACAAAAATATGCGCATATAATATTTACCAATACAGTTCCTTGGTCCTGCACTGAAAGCAATAAACGAATATGGATGGAATTTATTTTCGTCCACTAGAAATCTCTCTGGTCTGAATCGGTCCGGTTCGGGAAAATATTTCTCATTCCTATGCACAACGTAAGCCAAAATAGCAACGGATGCACCTCTTGGCAGGCGAAGATCTCGAATTGCAATATCTTCCATCAACAAACGACTATAGAATGGCACTGAGAATATAACCGGAGAGTTTCTTTGATCACAGCTTCAAGATACTTCATGGTTTCTTTTTCTTTTCCTTTCATAGCTACAGCTTCTTCGAAGGCCTTTTGTTGTTCAGCTTTATTTTGAGAAAGTAAATATATGGCAAATGATAGGGCTGAACTTGTGGTGTCATGGCCCTGAAAATATTTTAATAATAATTTAATGAAAACCGGATTTCTTAAGGTTTCTATAACTCGAACATAAACGTATCAACTTCTTCTCGTATATCGACATCAGTCAAATCGGCTCCTTCCACTTGAGCCAATAGGAGAATATCCAAAAAAGCTAATCGTTTCTTAACACCACTTTCATCGATGTTTTCTAAAGATAAGAAGGAGATTCTTAATGGACCCATACGTTAAGCTTTCAAAAAAAAATTCTCTTACCACCATCGGCTAAAGTTTGAATACTTGACTCTTTGAGGGCCTTTCTTCGCTCTTCAATTACCCTATTTGTTCCACTATGAAGAATATTCAAGGCATGTTCTCGTTCTTTGAATTCTTTTGCGAATCTAAAGAGAAATCGAATTCTCTTCCATGGTGAAAAAGATTGCTTATGACATACACGACACATGCTAAAAAAAAAGAAAAGAAATTAACATAACATACATTTTAAATTTAATCTATATAAGATATACTTTTGTACGGCAGTGACGTATTACTTTGGAGCTGAGCATTTTTTTTAATACCCATGGCAGTTTCGCAGATTATGTCCAAGGCAAGGAGTGTTATGAAGGGATAAATATCAAATGCTTCACCGTTAGCTTTTTCCTTCAGCTTTTCAATCAGTATGTTACAATAAGTCTTCCATGGGCTGCTTGAATCCAGCTAGCATCTTAAAGTGAAAAGGTGGTGTCAACATTTTTCTCCTTCTATGCCATAGTTCACCGCTACTGGTAAGTAGACCTTTTTCGAACCATGGTTCTAAGATATCATAGTTTTTAGATTTGTGCAAGATATGGTTGCTTTCTAAAATAATCATAACATCCTCGGGATCGGTTAAGTAAACTGAAAGATCCTTGCCAAACCAAATGCAAAATGTTGAGCCGTATCTCGTGCGGAGCTCCCTTAACCAATATAGAAGTTCTATTGAATAAGAAATTTATATTTATTACCTAAAGAATTCAAATGGAATTTATGTGTGTAGGTTAAATATATGTATATACTTAGTTATCATGTCATATTTTTTTTGTATATTATTAATACGTCTATATTTTTGGTAAATTTTGTCTCTATCAAAAAGTGTTTTATATGTAAATGTATCAAAATGTAATAAAAAAAACTGAATATTTATTCAGCCTTAAGCCTAGTACGCTGCTGATGCGAAACGAAAATTTCCTGTGATCTCCAAACAGACAACGAAACGCTTGTGAAAATACAACGGAAAATAGCGTACCGACTACAACTATTGGCACCCCAAATTTTTGACCCAACTATTGGCACCCCATCATTCAATAGTGATTTTCTCAGTACCCCTTTGTCCGAATTGGTCGATTTATTTTTTGTTTCAAACTTGCATATTTTTATCACATAATTACGTCTTAAGTTTGGATAAATTTCTTCCCAGTTCTGATTTATAATTAAAAGAGTAACCACGTTCGACAAAAAAAAAAACCATCGAAATTTCCATTGTTTTCGTTAAGGACACACAATTTTGTAAGTTTGTTTTCATTACTTTCTTTCAAATTGTTTAATGAAAACTTTTTTTAATTACAATAATAATATATTAAATAAGTTATTTTTAAATATATTTTGTTAAAAAAGTTATTTGTTTTATAAATAAAAGGGGTGCCAATAATTGGGTCCAAAAAAACTAGGGTTCAATTATTGGCAGGGGGTGCCAATAATTGTATCCTATTTAGATACAACTATTGACACTGCCAATAGTTGTACTTTTATGAGTGCCAATAGTTGTATCATTCAACCGTTATTTTTATTATTTTAATTTTTATAACTTGAAACGAATTAAATAATTTGTTTGTTTGTTTTCCTTATGTTTTTATGCATTTGTTATAGCTAGCTACCTATATGCTTGATAATCTTTATTTTTTTTAACAAAATAAATATAAAATAAAAAGCAATATTAAGTAAATCAAAGTTCCTCTTAAAATATACATTTGTATTAATTCATTTATTAATTTATATTATTACCATTATTTTTCTTTTACTTTTTATTTAAAATAAAATGTCTTAAATGTATGAATAAATCAGTAAACCATTGATTAAACATCATTTTTGTTCTGTTTTGAACGGTGCCAATAATTGTGGTCTTGGGGTGACCATAATTGTATCAGGGTGCCAATAATTGTGGTTTTTGATAAGCTTTTTTTAATTTAATATTTTTAAATGGTTTTTATTAATAAAACCTTAATTTTATTAACTAAATCAACGCATAATTAGTTTAATGTTACTTTGATGTAAAAATTATTTTAATAACTCTATAAACGCAAAAGTTATGGTTGTTCAAAGTTAAAAATATCCTTAGGGGTGCCAATAATAGTGGTATGTACGCTATCCTTGGAGAGTTTCACTAATTCCAAAAACCAATCAAACAAAAACGCAAAAAATTCAGAGAAACCCATGAGTAAGAAAATGATAAACAAAAAAAAAACACAAATAAAACTCAAATGTCATTTTTCCGCACACAATAAATAGTCTGTATAATTAATTCAGTGCGATAAAGAAGCGCAGACTTCTCCAAATAATCTGTTACAATTATAAATTTCGTTCTTCGAACAGCGTACTGCAAAACGAAAAGCAGAACGAAATTTTCCGTTAATGATGATTTCGTTGTGTCATTTTTGTATGGGATTTTTCGTTTCGCATCAGCAGCGTACTAGGCTTTATTGTGAGTTTCACACGAAAATTATTTCACCTTAAAATATTTTGTTCCCCCGGAATTTTAAAAGCTATTGTAAGTTTCGCCCGAACGAAATTTCGTTCGCCTACTAAAAATAATTGAACATTTAGGCTGTCAATAACATTACATTCCGGCCGAAATTAATGTTCACAATAAGAGGAATTTTTTTAACACAAAATTTCGGGTGAAATTCACAATAGGCGAAAAGTGAAATGTCAAATTTTCCGGGTGGAATGTTATTCGGGCGAAACTCACAATAAGCCTGATTGATTTTAAAAAATTGTAATAGCGTGACTAATATTGCCGTTGTTGTTTAACATTTTCACTATGGGGCAAGTAGGTATAGGTTTCGTGTGAAAATACTTCGATGATGAAGAAGTCCGAAAAAGTGGGTACGTCCATCGGACTATATGTCTCTCCGCCCGTGCATCCACTGTGTAATTTGTGCTAGAGCCTAAACGGGTATAGGGTCCGTCAAGCTGAGAACGCCACAAGTTTGAGTGGAAAGAAATTTTAGTTCCAAGTCGGGATTGCGGTACTAAATTATCACTTAACTAGCACCTAATTTCTGCATCATTAGAATTTCAGTTATATGGCGTTCCCATGCTTGGTGGACTTAAACGGGTAGACCTTTTTGTTTCAAATTTAATAAAGACCATTTTTATGTAATTCCCTAGATGAGAAATTCGAATTTTTGTTTTAACTCATCTAAAGTGGCTATAGCTGTCATACAACGATTTCGGTTTTTTCAAATTCTCTCGAAAACGGTTTTCACGATTTTAATTAAACTTGAAAATGTAACAGTTTGCGAGCAATTCGAAAATAAAGGTGATCAAGTCCAAATTTTTACTCGTTTTTCGTTAATAACTAGTCTAGTTATTTGCTCTATGCATAAATGTTTTATCTGGATTTGTAGATAATATAAATTGCAACAAAAAAGTATTTAATTAACACAAATAGAGAAAAACGGCAAAAAACAAAAAATCTTCTTTTCAAGATATCGGGACCCCCACAAACGCGAATTTCCCGCAAACTCAGATTTATACTCTTAATCAACCCCCCCTACAATAATGCATTCAAACTTAGACCACTTCAAAACTTTTTCTCAGATGGTATGAAAATTACTCCCCATTGCCTGTACTATGACTACCAAAACAAAACAATACAAAATAATCCACTAAAATAAAAAAAAAAAAAAAAAACAAATAACCAATTAGTAAATAATTTCATCTCCATAAAAGAAATAGAAACCGGTTGTTCTTCTGGGGCCTCATCACGTAAAATAAAAACGATCGGACGATATCGTTTCCACCATTGCTGTTTTAATCATATCTATATTGAAAAATAAAGACAGCAATCTTCAAAACGATATCGTTCGATCGTTTTCGTTTTACGTGATGAGGCCCTTGGTGAATTTAAAAACCACCAAGCGATCTTAAATACCGAATAAAAATAAATATGTACCTAAAATCTACCTAAACTACAAACGACCCGAGATATGTTCACGATCTTGGATGATGTTCACGATCAACCACCTTTTTTCGAGTATGCTGGATTTGTTTCGGGTACTCGAAACTAGTTCCAATTGTTCAAGAATAATTTTGTTCGTGGGTGTGAAGTCAAACGACACAAACAAGTTCGTCCAATTTGTTTGAGTTTTCTCGTGAGTATTTTTATTTGTGAATAAAATGACTTGCGAGCAGTGTTGCCATAATCTCAAATTTCATTATGCTAGATTTCAAATTCCATAATGCTAAATCGTATGGGAGCTCAAAAAACAGAATGCTAGATTTTAAAATCCATTCGTAGAAAATTTTCCCTCTTACAATCTTATATTTCAATGATTAAAAGAACAAAACTTTGTAATAATGCAAAATTAAAATTTATTATTTCATAAATAAGTATCATAAATGCTATAAAAAAAAGAAATCTTATTTAAATATATTGAAATAATATTATTTAAAAAAATATTTCTGTTTTTACGTTTAGGTATATGTTAGTATTTTAATTCAGTCAGACGTCATTTATATCACATTTTAAATTCATAGCTTTTGGAAATAAAAAAGGTACTTGATGCGTCAACCCAAAGGTCGTCATAGATATCTTCTTGACTTCTTTTCTCATAATTGACTGAGCCTCCGACTTCTTCGATTATATTTCTGGATATTTCATATTGTTACATTGACCTTGCATTTAGTATAGGACAACGTTTTTTTTTAAATGTGTAGAGTGCATTAGTTAGAGTATACGAAATCATTTTTGGGGCTGGACCCCCCCCCATTTGGCCGCTAACTTGAAAAAGGGGTAAGAAGCCCCTTTTCTCAATATCTTGAGAAATAAAAGTCTGACAAAAAAAATGTTAGATTATTTTTGTAGACAATTTAATTCTCTACAATATTGGTTAAGACACTTTTTACCATTGAATTGAAAATAAAAAAGATATAGCCAATAATCGACGAACATTTACAAAAAAAAAAATACTTTAAAGGGTTATAACTTTTTTTCTAGCAGTTTTATTGAAAAACATTCAAGATGTTTTTTGTAGATCATTTTATTGCGAAAATATACTCAGTTTTTAAATTCCACCATTTTTTTTGTCTGAGTTCAATATTACATTATTAAGGTTAGATCACAATAATGCGCATATTTTGCAAACAAATTTTAAAATATATTATTTTGAAAATATTTTTTTTCATGTATATGAATCAATGATTGAAAATCAACTTTTGGCATTCAAGAATGCCAAAAAATGGCATTCAAGAATGCCAAAAAAAATCGGATAATGCTAAAAAAGCATTTGGCATAATTTTCAAATTTCATAATGCTTTTTACTCGTCTTTAATGCTAGATCTAGCATTAATAATGCCAACATGGCAACACTGCTTGCGAGTATAGAGGCAGAACAATCGAGTACAAACCAAAGATACTGAATTATAAAGATTGGAATCTTTCGTACGTTCCATCCCCCAAAACCCATTTGTTTACATTGTTGTTTTTGTAATTTCATCTCGTGTCGATGAATAGATGTGAATTGCAACAACAATTTATGCAGTGGTTAATTCATATTTTTGCAAAAGTGTGCGTTAAAACATGGAACACTAGTGCAAATATATGAATTCACCACTGTCCGCCATTTTGTTTAGCTTGTAGGCAAACCAGAATGACAGCCGAGGATTCCAATCTTTATAATTCAGAATCTTTGGTACAAACGAAAATTAGGAAAAATAGAGAATTGTTCGAACAAAGACGAACATAACATAACATATTTAGTCTCTTTATTAATTGCAATAAATTGAAGGACTTATTTGAATAAAACGATAAGCCGCACAATAATTTTTCCATTAACTTACATTTTGCTACCAATTCTTTTAGTAATAATTGTGTAAAATAAACAATAACAATAAAAATCAAAATAAAATAAAGAAGATTATTCTTTAGGTAAATTAAATACTATAGGTATGTAACTATGTATGTTTGTAGGTATTATTTTAAAATTTATAAAATAAAAAGGACACAATATTCCAACAAAAGCATTTTGCAAAATTAAAATTTTGATGAAAACGAGTTTGTATAATTATGACGGTACCTACTATTTTATTTTTTTTTTTGTTTTTGTTTGATTTTTGTTTATTTCACTTAACGTATTATGTATAATATATTGCCTTAAATACGATTCTTAGTTCACTTTCCTCCTTTTTGAATTTGTTTTATCAGCTCCTTAAGACCGGGTCCTTTTAGTGATTTTGAAAATTTAACAATACGCAGAAAATTCCATATTCTTGGCCATAATTTAAATAAATAAATTATGCGTTACAAACAGAAAAATGAAAATAACAATCATTTTATCAAATTTTATCAAATTATTTCAAAAATAATAGACTTATTTCTAAGATAGATAGGTAGATATGTTCTAACTGTATTTAAATTTAAAACTATTTAAACAAATAAAATCAATCAAATTTTCTACACTGCGAGTTGAACCAAATCTTTAATCAAACTCAGACTCATCTTTATAACGGGTGATTTTTTAACTGGTTTGGTTTTGGCAACACTGGTTTTGACAGCTGACGTGTGTTTAGTACCTTGTGTCACTGTCAAAGAGCTTCAGTTTGGTTTGCAATTTAACCATGAATCGTCTTACAAATGAACAACGCTTGCAAATTATTGAATTTTACTATCAAAATTCGTGCTCGGTTCGAAATGTTCATCGCGCGCTGCTTCCATTTTATGGTCGGCATTCTCGACCTTCTGAGCAGTCTATTCGGAAGATTGTGACCAAATTTCGCACCAAATTTACTTTGTTGGACATTAAACCACCAACACGTTTACGTACTGTGCGTAGTGAAGAAAATATTGCGGCCGTATCAGCTAGTGTGACAGAAGACCGCGAAATGTCGATTCGGCACCGTTCCCAGCAGTTAGGCCTTTGTTACAGCACTACGTGGAAAATTTTGCGGAAGTTCTTGACTTGCATGATATGTGGTTTCAACAAGACGGTGCCACATGCCACACAGCACGCGAAACAATGGCGCAATTGCGAGGCGAGTTTGGTGAACAGTTAATTTCACGTTTCGGGCCGGTCAATTGGCCGCCTAGATCGTGCGATTTGACACCATTAGACTATTTTTTGTGGGGGTATGTCAAGGCTAATGTCTATAGGGACAAGCCCGCTTCGATTGACGCACTGGAAGCCAACATCCATGCATTCATTCGTGAGATACCGGCCGATATGTGTGAAAGAGTATGCCAAAATTGGACTCAGCGGATGGGCTACCTGAGACGCAGCCGCGGTCAACATTTGCATGAAATTATCTTTAAACATTAAATTGCAAGGTTCAAACTATCGATTCAAATAAATATTTCATTCATTTTTTTGAATTTTTTGTGTTTTTTTTTTTTTTAAAGTTCTAAACCTCTTAAAAAATCACCCGTTACTAGGTTCATACATAAACGCATGTAGCTCATTAATATCTTAACAATAAGTTATGAAGCTTTTGTTTAACAATATAGCTTTTTTTCTTTCAGAATCACAGTAGCCTATATGTACGACTTAATTTGACATTTTTCAAAAAACTAAAAAATTGTCTTCAATTAATTTTGTATACAATATTATTGGGCTCACAGCACTGATCTCTATAATACACTGGATAGTGAATAGCCTATAGTGTATAACAGTTTTTGTGAGGCAATTTTTAAAAGGGTACCGGCCATGACTTCATATCTCGCTCCATATAAACGAAAAAAAGATATTGAAGATATTTGCCGTAATTGACCTTTAATTTGATGTCAGTTGATGTCAACAAGCATTGCGGCTGTAAATATTGAAAAAAAATAAAATAAAATCCAGGTCCAGTAGCGTCCATACCGCTGGCGCCGCTGTTATACTGTTATATGAGGGTACCGGCCACGACTTTATTTTTGCCTCAAAAATTTTGTACGAATACACTATCCAGTGTATATAGAGATCAGTGGCTCACAGCTTATTTGAGTCTTCGTTTTCAAATGAAAGCTGCTTCTTTAAAATCTTTTTATAAGAAGTGACTTGTGAAGTTAAACATATATCCGTCCTTTGAATTTAGTTTTGAAGATTCTACAATGCGGTCCATATTCCACGCACATTAAATTAAAAAGATAATAGGGAATTCACAAATCACAAGGTGTAATACTACTTTTGCACCGACCACTAAATCGAGATTATAATATACTTATGTATTAGATTTAAATTTCAATTTTCTTCAAATCTCGAAGATTTTATATAATATGCATTTATTTCATAAATCTTGTCGATTTGAAATTATTAAAATTAAGTTAAAAAATCGAACTAACCTACATGTATTACAACGCACGAACGGATTCATTGGAAAATCGAATTATGTTTGCTTTTTCTGACTTATTGAAAAATAAATGAAACATCTAAATAATTACGACTGCAGATGTTTGCAATCACTTCTCACAACATTATTTATTATTTATTGTTTGATGTGTAAATATCTATGCCATCGCGACGCGGTAGTAGGGTAAACTAAAAACGTGAGCCTTACGTGTAATACTTGTCACACATTACTTGTCACACATTACGTTGAAATTGGATACGTTCAATAACAAAACTACGGGATTTGGACAAACATTGATCTTTACAGGTCTTTACCGTGAGTCCCGACATTTTTTTGAATACGTTAAATGTTAACGTTGCATTATTTGCTTAAAAAAAAAGTGTGAGTGCCGGGACTCACGTTTAACATACGTAACGTAATGTGAATCACAATCGCAGAATCACGATCACAAGATACGTTACGTTTTTTTTCACCCTACTGCCAGTATAGATGTTTACACATCAACAAAATAATAAAAACTAAAGTATTATTAAATTTATCAGATTTTTAATATTATGATTAACAGAGTTGACAAGGAAGTTGTTTTATTTGTTTTATTAAAAAAAAAAATTAACTAATTAACGGAACTATTAAAACCATAGTTTAATTTGCTTAAAGCACTATCAAATTGGAAATCTACTTCGTACTATAACAAAAAGAATTTTTCTCTAATAAAAGCACAATAAATGAAAAAAGAAATGAATCTCTATAATCTCAATTATTATATTACAAAAGTTTTTAATTATATGGAAATAAAACCAGACGTTCTTAAACAAATAAATACGTATGTATGTAAGTAAATAAAACTGAAAAATATATTTAACACAATTGTATAGATAATATTATAAAATATGGAAAAAAAACTAAAAATAAAATTTCGACTGAAAAAGTTGGAATATCGTGAAATTAAATACTTTAAGGGGTGGATGTAAACTGCAAATCTAGCTGTTCGAAAACCCAAAATTTTTAGCCCAGTCAATAAAGCCATAAAAACAGCCCATTGAGGAAATAATCGCCGAAAAGCTGGATTTTGGTATATAGCTTCTTCATGGTGTTCTTAAGAAATTGTCAAAATGTCCCCATCGATATGAGCACCGCTAACAATTTTACGAGTGTTTGAAGGCTCCCCAAAATGTTTTTTCAGGAATAATAATAATAATTGGTAATAGCTTAATGGCTATTTAACGAAATTCATTTTTCCACTATGCTTTGCGCATAATTTAAATCATTATAAGGCGTATTTATTGGAGTTCCTTAGAACTTTCTTGGAATTTGTGGGTTGTGCAGCTAGCCATTGTTTAAAAAGTAGAACCCCGTCTTATTTATAAAAGCATTCCAATAACTGTTGCCTAAATATATTCTAATATATTAACTGATATCCATGGTATAATGTGATGCACGTCGTAAACGAACTGTCAAAATCTTAAACTTTCCGACACAAATTTGTGTGTTAAACGAAGATAGTTAACATCGTAAACCATGGTAAACTCTTGTAACTTTAGAAGAAGAAATAGAGGAACGGGCATATCGAGGGAAAAGTGAGGTTTTTTTTTTGATCACAACAATAAAAATACTTACTATCATTTTATCCAAATAACTCAAGAATTAATAGATCATTGAAAGCAACTCGTTCATACAATTGTGTAAATTTCCTTTTTTGGCTTATTTTGGGCATTTTTAAATTGCGAATGAAAAATTTTACGAATGTTAAAATTAAATCAAATGTTTTAAGCTGTTCGACGTTTAACAAACAACTGATTTGTTTACCATATCGTTTACCACATTTACACAAAATGGTTTTAGGTGCGTTCATGAAACGTGTGTCGGAAACTTTACGATTTTACGGTATCGTAAAGTTTCCGAAACTTTACGATTTTACGATGTTGCATGAATACCCCTAATATTCATCTAACATTATAATAAAAGTTAAGAGTTAACTTAAGAAAACTTTAAAAAAAATTTGACCTACTTTACTTAATCCATTAAGCGGGGAATACTGTATTTACAACCATCATGCGAACAATCCGATAAAAACACTTAGCATAAGAACTTAATTTGGCAAACCCACTCCCATTCTGCTTGAAGAAGTACCTTATAACAAATAAAAATAATGATTCTGGGGTGATTTTTCCTTTTTGATATTATAAAAAAAATCCCCTATCCCACAACCGCGAAGAGTGTATGTTTAAGTAAAAATACTTAAGGAAACAGGAAAATAAGTTTTGTAAAAAAAATAACAAATGCGTATAATCATTTCTATCGAAATACTTAATGATTTTATGGTGGTATTTTAACAGTAGATACTTGAGATAATTATTTTTGATTATTCAGAACGAAGATCAAATAAGTAGATAAATATCGACGGTTAAAGTGCAGAACCTCGTAAGTCGTATTTGCATGTTTTTCAGAAATAAAAACATACAATAATTGTATTACGGTCTGTCTCTGCAAGTAAGAGGTTTTGAATTCTGCCTTTTTCTGTAAACTGTTCAACAACATTATGTCTGTTTGGTAAATTTTTTTTTCAACAAATTTCACAAAAAAATGAGTTTGCTCTATATGGGTTTTGAAAGCAAATTGTGAAATTTTATGAAAATTTGTGAAAATTCACAAGAAATTTCACGTTACCAAACAGACCAATTGTGACGCTGAAATTGACATATAAGGATGCTCTGATTCTGCTGATTTTTTTTTGCATTAATTGGTGTGTTCAGAAAAATGAGATCTCGGAGAATTTTCTCACTCAAAAAGTAAGCAAGCGAAACCAAGATTTTTTTTCCTCAAAGTTTTGACAGCAAAGCTGAGAAATTTTGCTTAGGAATCCTGTTCAGGTAACTGAGATTGCTGAGATCTCCGAGATCTCATTTTCCTGAACATACCTAATAATAATTTTTTTGAAATTTTTCCATTTACGAGGATTTACGTCGATATATAATCGATATTGATTGAATTGAAAAACTCTCTCGCGTAATGCTCCATTTTTATTAACCCAAAAATGTGAGCTGTATAATAATTTTTTTTTTATGGTGGTCTACCTCCACAAATGGCGAAAAATTCAAATCTTGCCTTAATTTTGGCACAACATTTATGTATTTCTCGACGAATTTTATGAATTAACCCCTGAAAAATACTTTCAAAGCGGGAGTCGAACTTTGGTAAATTTAAACTGCATTAAATAATAAATATATATATATGTGCATGTACATTAACGTGCAATTTTATTAATCATTTAAATATATAGGTATACCTATATGTACTTTAACGTTAAGGCGCAAGGAAAATTTTTTGTTAAATTAGTAATACAATTATAAGAGTCGACCATCTGTCCATGACTTATATAATTGTATTATAACAAACAAGATTGCATATAAATAAACATAATTGGTGTGTTCCTTTACTGAAGTACACAAACTCTATAACACAAACTCTATAACACAAAAGTCAGTCAAAGTTCATATGAAAAATATTAAAATGTGCAGTTTTGGACAGAAAATCACAGAGTTTCAAAGTAAAGGAACGCACCTATTATGAGCTAAAAGAATTTTGTGCAGCTATTAATCTTGATTGAATTTTCGACTGAAACCAAAGTACGTACATACTATATTTACATACATACTCGAATATGAACTACGTTTAGAAATATGCTCGTTTATGATTTTTTGAATTTTAAATTGAATCGGCAGACTCATTGCATACTTATAGGAACTTAACAAATACAAAATAGGGTATTGTAAATCAGTTCTTCACTTATTAGATATGCAAAATTTAACTATTCACGATATATTCTGCTATTTTGTACCTACCTTTTATTTTTAGTAACTATATGCAAATAATATTATTTGTGGTAAATAAATTTCAAAATTATGGCCAACATTTAGCAGCTTAGTAGTTATTTAGTGCTATAATCCAGCATAAGACCTAAAATACAAATATACAAATTAATTAAATACAAACATTTTATAGGTATGTTAGTAAACTATAAAGTTCCATTCACATGAAAGCGACCAACAGCCAACGAATAAAAGAACAAACGGGATTTAAAACATCTAATAGGCCTAAATTCTTCACAAAAACCAGACAAAATGATAGAAAACTTATTTAAATTAATGTTTAGATACTAAAATGTGCGTTTTAATTTCTAAAATAAGAGAAATTTGTGAAAATAAAATGGTCGTCGCGAACAGATTGCAATTCGCAGCTCTAGAATATATTTGAAATCTTCGAAATTTTAAGACAAATAAGTTTTGCTAAAAAAAATCAACAAGGTGTTAAGAACTTAAAGAAATGTATTCATGGTAGTATATTCACCATCTATCAAACATTCTTAATTACCTATACTGAGAAGGAAAGTAGTTTCATAATTCATACATATATCAAAATAGCCCAATTTAATTTAACTCATTTTAGATGACCTTATACCTGTAATTTGTAAAGACCAGACAATAAGTTGCATTTGATTTGATATGGATTAAGTCAGCCAGACACATTGTACATACATTTGACTTTTCCTTTTCCATGAACTCTTGTTTTATGTTGTTAAAAAAACGTAATCTAATTCAGGCGCGGGTCAGGAATTTATTGGGGGTTCAAGCTTAGTACGCTGCTGATGCGAAACGAAAAATCCCATACAAAAATGACACAACGAAATCAGAAATGGAAAATTCCGTTTTGCAGTACGCTGTTCGAAGAGCGAAATTTATAATTGTAGTAGATTATTTGGAGAAGTCTCCGCTCCTTTTTTGCACTTAATTAATTATACAGACTATTTATTGTGTGCGGAAAAATGACATTTGAGTTTTATTTGTGTTTTTTTTGGTTTATCATTTTCTTAAATCATGGGTTTCTCTGATTTTTTGGGTTTATGTTTGATTTTTTTTTTGGAATTAGTGAAACTCTCCAAGGATATTTTCCGTTGTGTTTTCGCTAGCGTTTCGTTGTCTGTTTGGAGATCACAGACAAATTTCGTTTCGCATCAGCAGCGTACTAGGCTTTAATAACAAAAATCTTCAGTTTATTTTCACTGAACTATTTTCTAAAGACAAATTCCATATAAAGTGGCTCTAAATTAAAAAAATTCAAAATATAAATTTTAATTTAAAATTTTTGTTTTTCTAGATAATATGTTGAAGGAATATACTCCACTTACACATAAGCCGTGTTTTATTGAAAATGTATAGCTACTTTAGAATAAGAAGAGGTGGAGAAGAGGTGTATATCACATATAGGTACAGTGTATGTGAGTGAGGCACCAAATTTAAAAAAAAGGTGTCTATCTGTCATTTTGCCGATCTAAGGGGAAGTGTTTCTGGATTTTCAAACGTTAAAATGGTGAAAAAAAGATAAATTAAACTAAATATAAAAATTAAATATAAATACCATACTTTATTGAAAAAAATATAAAGCAATATGTGGTGTTGTGTTAAATTGTGTAAAAACACCTATAATATGGAGTTTACAATTTTTTCATATCACGGGCTGATTGTGTCACAAATTCCACATAAATTAATGTGAAGTTATGTTTTTTATGTAAATACATTACAATAATACTTTAAAATTGATATTTCATAGCATTTTGTTACAAAAGTAGACAAATTTGTTGAAAATACAAATATATACCTACTTTAAAACGTGATTTGCCTTTCTATTGGGGGGTTCACATTTAACAATGTGTCGTTCGACCTGAGTCGTTTTGCTAGCGTTTACATTTAACGACTTCCGAGTTCCGTGCCGACGTCATTTGAAAATAATTTTCCAAAGAGCAAAAATGGTGAGAATTTCATTATTTGCACCAATACTAGCGCATTAATTTTATTTGTTTCTACTTTTGTTTTATTATTTTACTTTCATTTCAACCTATTCTCTTTTTATCTTAAGAAGAAAATAGAAATAAGATATAAAATTAAATTTTCGGTCGTCCGACTGGAGTTCACATTTACTACACCGGTCGTTCGACAGGGCAAATTATCAAAAAATTTTAACTACAGAGCTTGCTTGATCGAAAGTCGTTCGACTGGTGTTCAGATTACAAAAATCTAACGATACGACACGTGTTGATGAACATGTCGTTGAATGTGAACGCCCCTTATCAAAATTGAAATTCTCGCCCAGGGTCGAATTAGTTTTTGTTGGTGATGGCAAAGCGCTCAAATGCATTGAGTGAGTGAGGCACCAAATTTAAAAAAAAAAGGTGTCTATCTGTCATTTTGCCGATCTAAGGGGAAGTGTTTCTGGATTTTCAAACGTTAAAATGGGGAATTCTGGCGATTTAAAATCTCAAAACACATTCCTCAAAAAAAACAGCAAAAAATTCCTTTGGGCGCCCCAGGATTTAGGTGTCTAACTGCGTGCCTTCCCTGTGTGAATGTATTTGTGTTTGTGTAACTCATACAATTATGCAAAAGTCTCACCTTTTTCTCGATATGCCCGTTCCTCTATTTCTTCTTCTAAGATAGCTACTCATAACCGTAACATTAACCCGTCACTACGGCAATAATTTCAAACTAAAATTTTGAAAAGTTTTTTTCACTTCTATTGCCAATTGACAATAATTTGTCATTATAATATTATTCATTATGTTCTTTTCATACGTAAAACTCATACTGAGTCATAACCGTAACATTAAACTGTTTACTACCGTAACAATTTCGAAATAAAATTTTGGATAATTTTCATAGCTTTTTATTTTCATTATTAATAGAAAACTGGAATTGATGATCAACTTTCACTTATTTTACACCACAAGAAAACTAGAAGATCCATTCGCTAAACACCAATTTTCTTAAGTCTCAACCGTATAGAACAAGTGAAACGGATCCTATCACTTAACTACGTATTTTTTTTTTTAATAATTTTTTTTTTGTTAAAGTAATATGGGTGTAAAATACTGAACTCAATAGAGTGCGGCAACTGAAACAGCTGTGAAAAAGTTTTTGTATATTAAATTATATTAAATTATATTAAAAAAAAAAAAACAATCACCGGCTTGATATTTTATCTTTTAATTAATATTTTTTTCTTAACAAATAACCACTAACAGCTACAATATTTTCTTCGGCTCTTTTTTACTTCATTGAATTTTAAACATCAAAAGCGCAGTACGTAAAATTAAAAAGTTGGTGTTTTTCAATTCTTCGATTTTTAGTCGAAAGTATCGAGGCACAAAATTTTAAGGGTGAATATACGACTAAGAAATTGCAGCGATTAAAAAAATGAAACAAAATATATTTTTAAAGTTTTGTTTAGTCGCAAAATTAAATAGATCAAATGCAATCTTTTGCAATTTTAATTAAAATCTTGTCAGTACAAAAATGTGTTCCTATCCTAAATCCTTACTTCAATTTTTAAATTAAGGCCATTCAAAAAAATTACAAATAATTCGACTGAATCAATTTATTCGTTCACCATTCACTCGTGCAAAACCTGAACTTACTTCGCTGCAAAATTTTATCCAACAACTTACTGGCTAAACACAATGCGACGGAGCCGCGGCCGGAGTCGGAGCTGGAACATCTGTCGAAATATTTAATACACACAAAATCAATGCTACGAACAGAATGAAACGCAACTGCAGACGGAGCTGCAGTGGGAGCCGCAATGGTTCGCGAACTTTTAATTTTTCACGTACAGCAATTTTGACGTTTCAATTTATATGAAGAAAAAAAAGAGCCCGAAAAAAATATTGAAGTTATTAGCTGAGATTATAAATTATAAAGATTGGAATCCTCGATTGTCATTCTGGTTTGCCTACAAGCTAAAAAAAATGGCGGGTGGTGGTGAATTCATATTTTTGCACTAGTGTTCATGTTCACTAATGCAAAAATATGAATTCACCGCTTCATAAATCGTTGTTGCAATTCACATCTTTTCATTGACGCGAGATGAAATTACATAGACAACAATGCAAACAAATGGATTTTGGGGGATGGAACGTACGAAAGATTCCAATCTTTATAATTCATAATAGCCGCGTTTTATTATCTACGGATCTAGATCGGGATCATCACCAACTTTGGATCCTGCTCTGTATCTGGATCTATTTTAAAGATCCGAAAATAAGTTTTAACTCTGGCGAGTAGACGGCTCTTTAGTCGGTAGGGAGTACAAACTGTAGTATAAAGAAGGAAGACAGTATCTACATGAAAAATAACAAACATAAGAAAAAAAGAGATGAGCATACATCACTGTTGTCATTATGGATCCGTATCGTTTTATTTTTATGGGATGATCGTGATCCAGATCCTTAGATAATAAAACACGGCTAATATCTGGTTAGTGGTTAGTGCTTATTTGTGTCGCGAAAAAAATTATTAATTAAAAGAAAAATATTGGAAGTAAAAAAATCTGAAATCTAATTAACACGTGGCTGTTTTTTTCTTTAAAATATACAACAAGATATACAGCTCATTGTGGGCAGATAAAAAACGAAGTACGACATTTTTTGAAAGTAGTTGCAGCAGGGGCTCCGATTACAGTTGCAGCAGGTCATTGTGTTCAGACAGTTAATCTTACCGCAATATTATTCACTCTATACATCCAGATTAAAACTTAAATTCAATGTAAATACATACGGATTTAAGTTTTAATCTGGATGTATGGTTAGTAATAACAAATCTGCATTGGTCACTTTGCACATGGTATATCTAATAAACCAAAGTCAGTTGAAATTATAATTATTTAAACTTACATTATAAAAATGCATTTCGTGATAAGGTAACATAATTTCGACAATGAACCCAATTCAAGGTTGATTCGATTTTCTTTCACCACACCGCGGCCGCATCGAACGGCGCGGCGCGCTCGTCGTTGCGGTCGGTGGGAAGAAACCAAAAAGAAGATTTGACACTAATACTAAGTATATACTAATAACTAATACATACTGCCCAGTGAGTGCCAAACTTCGTCATACTCAATTTGCGATGAATTTGCAATATCTAATATATAAGTACTAAACACACGCATTCGTGCCGTAATCGAATTAGGTCTGAATGCTAAAATATATACCTACATATTATCAATAAAATATCCATTGTTTTATGGTATAGCCAGACGGCATGGTTTATAACCCCTCCACCTACACATGCACTTATACATAGTTCGATATTATTTAAGAAAAAAATCGAAGAAACAAAATTAAAAAAACAATTTTTGACTTTTGTCAATGCGCTGTCACTTTCCGTGGAAGTTGATGTGTTTTGTTGTAACAAAACTATAATTGAAATCAAAATGTCATTATGTATTCATGAGGTGAGAATCTTGAGTAAATTATTTTGAAGTTTATGGAAATGGGACAATGAGGTAAAGATACGAGTGACATAACCTCTCTCTAATGGTTGTTTTCGATGTTGTTATTGGTAATTTTTGTTTTTTCTGTGTTCATTTTACGTATTTTAGTTTATCCGGAAAACTTTTTCGAATGAAAATGAACAAAACAAAATATCACCATCATGTTAATATAATAAATCTTCTGCTTTAAAGTCAATATACATTTATGTATGTATGACGTATGTGTTATGAATCTGGAAGTTTGGATCCATAAAGCACCTTTAACAATATCTGGTGTATATATAGGTACTCATCATGATCATGTGACAAATTGATTGAGTGCCATGCCCATGATTCAAAATGCTTTAATACGTAAATATTGGCACTTAACAAACGACATGGTTGAATAGAACAACACACCTCTTTGGATCTCTGATGATGAGTGAATTTGACTTCATTCGTCATTTTGTAGAAGAGAATATCTTTTTTGTTGGATCTTTCAAGTAGATATTTTTTGCAATATAAACAAAGATTTGGTCAAAAATAACTATGTATATATATTTTTTGTTCAAAAAAATAATTGTGGAAGGAACCTTCATTCTACCTCCCGTTATTCGGGGAATAAAGCAAAGGGCACGCGCACATTAAATATAATGTGGACCTGCACCCACAAGTTGAATATAAAATTTTGTAATAGTCGCTAGGTATAGGTACGTTCATAAATTTAAATCTACATTTGCCTCGTTGATAATTCCCACTTTATATTTTGTTTCTACTTTAAGAACAGTTGAACCTGTCCAATTAGACCGTTTTCATGGCCAACAAGTTCTTCCCTATAATGAGTTCATTCGATTTATAGTTAACTTTCTGATCAAAATGCACCAAGCGCATCATTAAGAGAACAAATAAAATACCAGCCCTGCCCAAACCAAATGTAAGTTAAACAAAAAAAAAAAAAAAAAACTAGAAACACTTGGGGAATCCCAGGTATTAATACAAATTTTCACGCACTTAAAAAAGCTGATTTTGTATGTTGTTGTAAAATGTGTCACTTGATTTTATTATAGCCATCTTACTTGCTTACTTGAAATTAAATAAAAAATGTTATTTTTAGAAATTCTTAAATTAAAAATTCGACCAAAAACAGATTAACTGTTAGCGAGAAAATTTAAATTAAAAATTGTTTTAATGGTAGATTGGTTAAGGGTTAAACCAATCTGTTTTTTAATGTTGAAAATGTTGACTCAGAAGTCAGAACAATGAGTGTTTTTTTTGTTGTTTTGTTTTAACTTTGTGATTGCGGTCATTCGGATGGGAAGCATACGGAAAACTTGAGAGCGTCCAATTGATTGAATGATATCGAACTGTAGAATAAATTGCTTCTTAACAACGTCACCAGAAACCTAAAATATTGCAGCTCAACTCTCTAGAATCTAAGGAAAAGCCTATATAAATGCTTAGACATATAAACTAAACGCCTTTAATCTCTTGGAATCTATTTAACTTATTTGCATGAAATTTTCAGAATTTACTCTTATAAGTGCAAATAAGGTTTAAAAAGTGATTACAATAAAATCCGTCTTCTGCCACGCCTACTTTATATTTTACTTTTCACCTTACTTAACATTCTTACAGTAAAATTGTAAAAATGTTATCTTATTTTTAAATCACGATATAATATGTATTTTCTTTTCCCCCACTACCAAGCCCACTTCTCTTATTTTTGAATGTATAAATCTCTCTTGAACCAAAACAATGATAATTGGAGTGCTTTTTTGGAAATTTGCCAACTACCGCTACTCTATCTCCGGTTTTCAAAAGACTTTATCCTCTAGACTCCGCACTGACAGTCTCCGCGGTAACTTAATCAAGTTTTGATTTAATTTTCAGTCCGAACATCATCATCGCGGCTGAATTTCCGGTAGAAAGGTTTACCATTTTCTTAAAATTCAATAGGATTTTACATAATTCTTTTTGAAAATTTGTACTTTTTTCTTTGAGGCTTTTAATTTCTGTTTCACAATTTGGACATAACTTTCAGCCAGGCCATTTGTTTCTAGATGGTTAGGAGCCCCAATTTTATGAATGCAGGAAGATTTTGTAATTGATAATTGTTAAACTTAGAATCTTGATCGCAGGAATAATGAGGACCTATAATTTTTTGCCAAATTCTGAAGGCGTGGGTGAGAAGCTCTTTTTCATGGCAAGATATACTCTTTGACGGTTTGTCAATTCCTCGCAAAAGCAAGTAAACCGTGAAAAAAATATTATTAGGTGACATCGAACTCCCTTTTGCGTAACAGTCCTACGCAGTGAGCATTAAGTCACGGGCTACTACATTACCAACTCGTTGAAAAAGAGAATGCAATGTTTCACATGAATGAAACGGGTTTTTGTGTTTTATTATATTAGATCTAATCATCTGACATTCAACACAATTTTGTATCATTTCCTCGATATCGTTATACATTTTTCCCACCAGCAATAGCTCCGACTTCCGAGGCAATGATGGTGCAATTGCAAGTAGCTCGAAAATGTGTTGCATGCTGCTCGTTCAAAACACGCTTTCTAAGACTTTGTGGTACATAAACATAACACAGTTCTGCTGCAATGTAGATTCTTCTTCGACAATACCGAACCTAAAACTTGATTTAACTGTTCGCCAAGTTTTAAGACCTTGAAGTAAAAGACTTTCTGTTTTCTCATTAACAGTTTTTTTTTCGTAGTTCTTTAACGGTTAAGGGAAGCGTAATAATTTACCCTATTTCTAAAACATCTAGCTACCTCATCTATTGCATATTCCGAAATATTTTGTATTGGTAACCTTGACATTCAGTCTGCGTTGCAGTGTTCAGTTGTTTTACGAAAAACAGCAGTCAAATGCTGGAAAATAAGCTACATAATGCTGCATTCTGGAAGAATAATTTTATGAATGCCATTTTTATCCATTTATAGCAAAACCACAATACCCGATCCTATTTTGAAAAAAAATAATCGAATTTGTCTAAATTAATACGCTAATTATTATCACTGAATCGCTTCATATACAATCGTTTTAAATGGGCTTCATCATCTGGCCCAGTCATTTTAATATCGTCAATAAATACACTTACACCTGGAATATCATGCAATAAATTTTCCATAAAGCGCGTAAATAAGGTGAGTATGGTCTATGGGCACAGTACACAAATCTAAGGTAATATATTGCGCAGGTTTTCAAAGTTTAAAGTGTCAAAAAATTAAAAATGGCTGTTCGAGTGCCCACTGGAACTCAACACGCATCATTAGAAACAACAACAAAATATTGAAATTAGACAAGTAAAGGGACACTGGATCCACCATTTAACCACCATATTATAATGCCTCTATTTTGACAGACGCGCAGAACTGATAAAAAATGAAAACGCTAATGGTATTACCTTTAATATGTGTACTGTGCTCTATGGGTACTCAGAGTCAAAAATTCCCTACATTCAGGGCCAACGTCGAACTGCTCTAATTTACTATAAATTACTAAATTACTACCCCCACCCATAGAAGCAAAAAGCTTTTCAATGCGGTAGAGAGAGGATGCTAAGTTTATCCACCGACAAGTTTTTATTCAATGGTGACTTTGAAGTCTCCCCAGAGACGCATTTTGCTGTTACTCTTTCGAGTGGGGACGATTGGTATCGCCCAATTGCTATGGTTTACCTTTTCTTATATACCTTCATTAAGTAATCTCTTTTTCTACCTCTTCACGTATTACAAAATACTTGTTGTATTTCTCTTCACGTATTGAATACTTGTTGTGTACCATTGGAAGTTATTTTATAATTGGTCCGATTTGTCGAATCGAAAATTTTGACATATCTCCACGTTTCGAGGTCCTAAGAATCCAAATCCATCGTTTTTAGAGAGATGTCTTAACATATTTGTGTGTGTACGTAGGGGAGAAAGGGGCAAGAAGGACCACTTAAGCTTCAAAACCAAACAAGCTAAAAACCAAACAAAATTCCTTGCAAATAAGAGTTTAATCTTTAAACTGCACTATAGTAAGGAATCAAAACAATTTAAGGAGAATATATAAAGCTATAACCAAATATACAACTTCACTTCAAAAGTCCGGTTTGCTCCACTAGCGGGGCAAAAAGGACATTTGAATGGGGCAAAATGAACCACTACATTCCCATCTTCCTACCTTTTTTGTTTTTCCACTAAAAGACGGACTGGTAGTCCTTTTTGCCCCATAGCGTTGTGGTTCATTTTACCCCACAAGCAGTTTTTTTTATAATTTTTTTTTCTTACTTTACTAGGATGTCCTTACCTTTATATCCGTTTCAGTTGAAGAGAATGATCATAAACAGTCCACAAAGAACTAAATTGAAATTGGATGCAAACTTTATCACTGGTTTCGTTTTACGAAGTGGACGTTTTTTTATCAAAACGGTTGTTTTCATGGTTTCATGATTCAAACTGAAACTAACTTCACTCTTTCAACGAAACTAAAGGATGTGTTCGAAAAGTAGTTTTTTAATAAGTTCTTATCACTCGAATTCAGGTGGAGTTAAAAATTAAGCTAAAAATCGATTTGGTCCTTTTTGCCCCGGGGTCCGTTTTGCCCCTCTCTCCCCTACATTGGTAATACATTCTATCGTGCACCTTATCTCAAGAACGAATAGAGATAATAACTTCAAATAAATTTTATTTTACAGATAATAACGTCATGAAGTGCAGAAAGGAGTTTCAAAAAAATTCAATTAGCCGTTTTCTTACAAAAGCAACGGGCGGACTGGGCTACCGGGATTTTGCCCGGTGAGCCCCTGGGAGAACAAATAGAGCATGAACAGTATATTCTGTTCTTTTTTTCAAAGAAAACTTTCTCGTAAAAATTGATTCTAAGGGGCCTTATAGGTAAATAAACGTGGCCCCTATATTGAGGATAAGTCTGTTGGGTTTATTTTAACGAAAACTTTGGAGCTTTGGAGTTTTGGAGCTAACTTTTTTCACTCCAACTCATTTTACTATTTTGGGGCCCTTTTTCTTAAAGTGCCCCATTTTCTAAAAAAATGCCATTGACTTTGGCTTTATTTTATTCTACACATAATGACGTAATGAAGAATTGAAAAAATTAAAAAAAAAATTACCGGGCAGTTTTTTTTAACCAAAAAAACTGCAAAAAATTTTAGAAAATCTTTTTTCGGTTCGAATATCTTGAGAACAAACAATGATGTTGACTTCGGGCTAATTTTATTCTATACACGATACTATATTTGATTACTGGTATGATTTTTAAAAAAATAATTATATTCTATACACATATGCCATATTTAATTACTGATATGATTTTAAAAAAAATGTATTAAAAGTTTTTTTTTTAAACAAACAAAATAAACGACAAGAAAATACTAAAAATTCTTGAAAAATATATTTTGTCTCGAATATCTTGACAATGAAAACAGATTTCGACGCCAGCCTAATTTTACATTGAACACAATGTTGTTGTTAACAAAATATAAAGTTTGTAAAAATATTCAACTGACAGTTTTGTTTTAAACAAAAAAAAGCAAAACAAAACTAATAAAAATTGTTCAAAAATGATTTTCGTATGATAAGGTCTTGAATTGGGAATTTTCTTATTACAAAATAAAGTTGGATCTCTAGTTCCTAAGGGTACCAATGGGAGGTTAGCAGTGTGGGTCGCACCCAGCTTCTTTTTTATTTTAAGTTTAGCTTGAAAATTTGGAATTTCACCTACTTTATGTGAAAAAACATTTGAGTGTGAGTCTTTCAATTCAACCATTGAATTTGTTGCATGCAAATAAGTATTTATAAAATTCAATTTATATAATTTATTTAAATCGAATACCAGCTAACTCATTTAAATTTATATTTAATTCTCTAATCACTGTAGGTACATATGTCTCCCTAAGAAAATTTATATTTTTAATAATACAAAATTTTACCGTTTTGACAACATTTTTTTTACGATTCCTAGACTTTCGCTTGCGCTTGCGATATAGGTAGGTTCTTTTTCTCCACTGTATAGCTTTGTATTGTGATGTATCAATTACTATATAAATGGAAAATATTTTGTAAAGTCTTTTTTACTTATTAACGTTAATCGACTTCCTGAGTCTATAATAAAATTTATCTTATTGAATTTTGCACAATTTTCAGAAAAAAATTCATCGTTTTCATTTTTAATCAAATCTTATTTGAAAATACTTTTCACATCACTATCGTCTATTCCTTGAACAAAAATTTGTTTTATTTTTATTTAGATTTCTTAGTTTAAAACAAAATCTTCGTAAATGCCCTTTTTGGAACTAAATGAACAAAATGTTTCTTTATAATAAACAAATCCATTTAGTCTTGTACACTACCATCCAAATCTTCGGTTTCAGGCCTGCACACCGATGATGTCTCTTCCGAAAGCTCCTTACCATTTGCGATTTCCAATGCTAGTTCTAGAGTGAGGGATTTTTTCTCCAAACAACGTTTCTGAATGTGCTTATTTGGTAAGCCAAAAACGAATTGATTCCTTAAGGCTTTTTCTAGATACGTTTCGAAATGACAAGTGGCGGCCATTCGCCTTAAATGTAACAGAAATTCAGACATATCTTCACCTTCCTGCTGCTTCCTACTATGAAACTTAAAATTTGCTACGATCTCCAATTGTTCAGGGTTGTAGTGTTTCTCTAATATTTCTACGATCTCAGCATAATTCTTGTCGCTTGGTTTTTGTGGCGACAATTTGGCGCTTAGTACATCATGAGACTCGTGGTCCATAAAACGAAGTAGGAGGTCTTTTTTCCATTCAGCTCCTAATTTCCAAATTTTGGCCACTTCTTCCAAACATTCAAACCAGCAATTCCATGTAACTTTTTCTTTACCGACATTTTCGATGTGAAAACAGAGGGGGAAATCATCGCAAAGTTGAGCCATTTTTTAGTACAGTTGATTTTTTTTTTTAATTTCAAGTTTTAATATAAAAAAATCTTAAGTTTAATTTTTTTTTTTTATTTTATTCTCGTCGCTAAATTGTTGTGACCGACAAAAGAAGTAAGTGACACCTTTGAGTTTTATTATAATACTGACCTTATAACAACCTTATACTTTAAGATTCTCAAATATTAAAAAAAAAAATGGAAACATGCATATTATTTAAACATTACTGCGCAATTCAATGATTCATAATGCGAAAGTATCATCACAAAATCCATATACCTATATATAAATATACTGCACTGAAATAATAAATCTTCGTAATAGTCATATTTTTAAAAATGAAAATAAATCATGTTTGAGGGTTAAAATTAAAAGATTCATACCGACTTTTAGTATTTAATTACTTGTTAAAATTATTTAATACTAATTTTAAAACATTAAGCGATTGTATGATTGTCATTAAAACTGCATATCATCAAGAAAGAAATAAAAATTAAAATCTTTCTACAGATCTTTTTCACAAAGTAATATAATCTGGCCGACTCCGTCCAAATGGTTCATTTATCTTTTGTTTTTATTTTAACTAAGGCATTATGAAATAAATTTCGGATATATGTGAGGACGTTTCAGATTCAAAAACAATAAGAAGAACATAGTCGAAAATTCATCTTAATTTTTTTTTTAGAACTTTTTTTTTTAACAATTCTTTAATTGACAGAAAATAAATTTTGTTAAATATAGACACACACCGCCTATTACTATTGTCAATTATCAATAATTGAACGTTGATAAATACATTAAAATACAATGTAATTGATGAAAGTATTGATCATTGAGAATTGTTAATCATCACGAAATAGTTGTACAGTTTTTTGATGAACTGAAAACCAAATTTCAATATTTATCAACCAACTTACTTCACTTTGGCGCGACAAAGCGTTGTGCTCCAGGGCCTCATTTAATATTCCTCTCCAACCGACTCGATCTCTAGCCCGCCGTACCCAATTCGGTAGACCAAGTCGATGAAGATCACCTTCTACTTGGTAATTCTTCCTTGGTTTCTTGAACCCTCTGGTATGGGCTATGGCGTTGAAGACTTTTTGTGCTGGAGCTTCGTTGTTCAATCGCTCTTAACTTAACCGTTTCAAAAGTATTTCTTTCACTATAAGCTCATGTCGTAAGTCATGTCATGTCTGTACAGCGCGTATAACTCTTGGTTGTATCTTCTTCGCCACACGTTTCTTTGTTCCTCTTCACAAACAGGACCATAAATATTGCATAGAAATTTTTTCTCGAATACAATAAGTGGGGCTTTCATCCGCCTGGGTATAATAGTCCATTCTTTTGCACCATATTTATCAAAATTTGTTATGTCGAACTAGGATACTGCTCAAAGATTTCATCTTATTTTATCTATTGTAAATGTTTTTATCTTTAAATAAATACATAAATAAATACAGCAGGGCCGCGATGATGAGCGTTTTGTAGAGGGTTCTCTACAAGTTCTTCTCTATAGGGCCTGCTTATCATCATTTTTTACCCGCTACAAAATCAATGAGCCTGAGTCCGTTTGCGGCAGTGTTGTCGTGTAGGCTGGCTTAGCTATCGTCCTACCAAAGATATCCTATTTCCAAATTGTGGCATTAAAGTCTCCCAAGAGTATCTATCTTACAGTCATGTTTGGGACATTGTTCATAGGTTTTTGCAAGAAGCTCGTAAAAAACCTTTCTTTGGTAGTGTCTGCCTTCTGAACTGTATAGGGGCATGTGCGCTTATAAGGCGATAGATGGTGAAATTTCGCCTTGATATGGATCGTCGTGACTCTCTCAGAGACTTCGCGAAAGCTCAAGTCTTCCACTCACAGCAAAGCCGCATCCAAACAAGCTCACTTTTCCATCGTGGCGGCAGTTTTCGTAATAGAAGTCACAGTTTTCCATTTTCCTCAGTTCTGGCCCATCCCATCGCATCTCTTGGAGAACTGTTACATCAGCTTTGTAACTGACGATGGTTTCGGGGATCGGCTCAACTTGGCACTATCTATTCAATGTTCACACATTCTACGTGCATTCATTATACTCACAGTAGAATCTCGAAAAGATGAACAGATATAAAACATAGCCCGTTCATCTTTTCAAATTGTTCATATTTTCGAGCATCAACAATTTGGTTGAGGTTATAAATTAGTTATAAATAAAAACGTTAAATATTTTTTACATAACAAGTTTAATCAAACCCTGAAGTACTATTCAGAAGGAACTAAAGGCAAAGAAAACGTAAAAAAAATAATGTTGGGAATAAAGAGTTCATCTTTTCGAGGACAAAATTTCAACCCGTTCATCTTTTTAAACACTTAAAAGTAGAAATATTTCTTTCATCTTTCCGAGCTGTTCATCTTATAGAACCGTTTATCTTTCCGAGATTCTACTGTATTTCGTTTTCATCACTGTTAATTTTTACTTTGCATGACCACTTGTGCAATGTGCATTTTTTGTTCTTCAGAGTTTTATCTTTGTCTTGCTCATAATTCCTGAGAAGGTAACACAGGTGGCTTAGCCCATGGATCCGATGGATCCATCGCTCGTCGTTTACCTTACGGCTGTCCTGTGGGCACCAAGCGGAGGTGACGATGTGACTTTGCACCACCATATTTATCAACTATCTATTGATAATTTTAAAATCGTAATTTTATTTTTTTTTCAATCTTTCAAATCTAATCCAGCTCGACCTGCATATTTCACTCACTATAATACAATTCTCTAATTCAACTTGGAATAAGAAACTCTTCCAATACATTCCTTAACTTATTCAAAAGTGAATTGGGCTTTTCCCTAATCTATGCCTGTTTGGTAATTTGAAATATTCCCCAAATTTAACAAAACTGGCTTTTTTCATATGGATTTTTAAAGGAACACCAAATTTTTTTAACTTTTGACTATTAAATTAGCTTTTCTTGGTTTTATACTTGCATACATACTTGTTTTATATACTATTAACATTGGGTTACATGTTACATTAGTGTTAAATGTTACATTAGTAACATTTTTCACTATTCGCTCCTTTGAATAGTTTGTTGTTCCTCAGATAAGAGATAGGCTGTGAATTGTTGTTTTTTTTTTTTTAGTTTATTTGCCATTGACTTTTGTTTGATTTTTTTACATATTTTTTAAATTAGAATCAACTTGTGAGAATCCAAGATATTCCAAATGAAACACGATTTTTAATTATTTTGCTGCGCTATAGTAATATAGCTACCGCAATAAAAAACAACTCTTAAATCATATAAAGGAATAAATTTAAAAAGCTTTGCATACTAAAACGCGATTTCATTTCTGTCTATATTCTTTATTTTTTATATCCTGAAATTTTACTCATAATAGGTTTTTAAATTGCTCGTAAAATTTTTGAAAATATCAAGCCTTGAAATACATAAAAGTTTATGTAGTACATGCGCTCAAAGATTCAAAAGGCACTTAAATATTTTGTATATGAGTCTCCATTGAAGATTTTACACCATATTGTTTGTTTAATTACCAAATAAAGTTCCTGTGCAGTAAAAAACAGTTTAGATATTCCTAAAATAAACTAAACAAAAACTTGTACATATATATGTATAATCTTCCATTTTTTTTGAAGGCACTTCCTATACTACCTATATACATAAATAAGTTAAGAGCTAAATTTAATCACTTAAAAATTATTTTATTTTTTCAAAACCATCACACTTCACATCACAGTCACACACTTCAAGTACATTTTTAGTCATAAATATGAATTTATGTAACTCCAGAGTATAATCAACCAAAAGGTCAGCAGTCATTAAATATCACTCTCAAAAAAAAAAAAAAAATACGCAGACAAAATACATATATGTATAAGTGACCATTTGATGATAAATGTTTTATTTGTCTTTTTCATCAACCTCTAAAGTAAAGTACGTTGCTACAAATAATCTTCACATTCATTGATGTGTAAAACATCAAACAAAGTACTAATTTTTTATGCTTATATCAACAAAATAAACAAAAAGAATCCCGGAAGTGTGATCACTCCCACATGAATGAGACCGCATTAAGTTGTTTGTCAACCTTGAACCTGGAATTTTCGGATTTTTGATATGTTAAAAAATACAGGCCATACCTTCTTACTTTACCTAAGATGACACTTACAATCCATGATGGAGCACCCCTCAACCAACAAGCTGCCTCCAGTTAAGCATGCCAAGTTTTTTGAAGTTGATCTCCATCTGTGAGCACCATCTCTTCTGCGTAGTTTATAAGGTGGTAGACTCGAAGAATCAGTGGTGTATATTGGGGGGGATCAAGGGGATCAATCCTCCCCATGAGTCTTCAACTTAACCATCTAATAATCACAAAAGAAATAGAAAAAAAATCCATATCATTATAGAACAGCATACATAAACTGTACCTTCTTTCTTCAGTTTAATTTAATTGTACACTGATTCATGAATTTGTGATTTATATTGGGTACCGTGCTCGGGTTTTTTCGAGGAAGAGAAAAGGTAAAAACTATAAACCATAAATACATTACCTTCATTTGCTATCGAAGAATCTGATGAAAGTCCAAGATAAAAAAACTTTGAAGAGACTTAATTTGTCAAACTATGAAGCTGTTGATGAATTATTCGTGAATTATTCCCGTTGACTTACGAAATTTTAGATGAAATGAGAACCTCAGAAAATAATGTCAACAATTTAAAAAACGCTATGGACTTTTGAATTTTTGATAAGTTTACTGCAGGTTATCAATCTGATTTACCAACTTTATTTGCCTTTGAGTCACGAATTTCAAATATATTCGGTACAAGCTATGTATATCGCCAAAGATTTAAGCGTTTGATTTAAAAAGATTCGAACTGAAGATGCGTTTTCTGGAATTTATCAAGCATCAACCAAATTATTGAAACTGTTGACATAAAGACCGAAAAGACTAGTGGAAAGACAGAAGAATCGTTCAGAAGATTACATTCTATCGTCGCGACGGTGTTCGATTCATTTGTGGACATCTACATACATATATCATGGATCTTGGAGGGAGATTTACTAATCCTGAAAATATAATAAGAATTTTCAGATTTCTTAAGACATGCATCATTCGAAATTGAAAAAGTTTTAGTTAGTTTTAAGTGACAAGCAACCTTGCAAAATTTAAAGAGTTTTGATACTTCCATTTCATTTAAATGCGATATCATCTCATCCTCGGTTAAAACATTGCAGCCAAAAAAGAATCTTCTTGATTCCATCAATACCGGACATCTCCCTAGAAAGTGCAGCACATCTTCTCTTTCTTTCTGATAACACAGATGACATAATACAGGCGGTCTTCTCTATGTGGTACATGATTGAGTTGCAAAAGTTCTCCACGCAGTCTTACCATCATAGATATTTGCTCCACACTGTTTTTATCACGAAAATAATTTCTTTGTCCCAGATTTTGGCATAATCCGCTCTATGCACGGAACTGGTAGCTTCTTGAATATATTTTCCTCGATATTTGATGTCTGTAGCCTCAAGTAGTTTGTATAGTGAGCCTTTCCAGTCTTCGAGGTTCTCCAAATCCAAATTTAGCTGAATCCCACACCACTGCGCCAGCTCCAGCCACTCGGCATACCAACTGCTTCTTCGATTAATAACCTCAAGTGCCGCTTTCCTTGGTAGTCTTTCATTGGACATGTGTAAAACCTTGAGTATATAATCAATTTGTAGCTTAAGTGTCCGTATGAAGAGTGGGGAAAGTCCTGTTTCCAGCATAACGATGTAGTTAGGGGTATTAGAAGGAAGACAAAATATCCTTTTCACATAGAATCTTAAAAGTTTTTCCACCAATTCAAAATGCTTGTATCCCCAAACTTGGGATGCATAAAGCATGATTGACTCCGAGACTGCTTTAAAAACACGAAATTTACTGCTATGGGTATTTATTGGGGAAGCAATTTTTCCACGTAGCACAAATTTTTCCTTCAAATGCTTTTCCATGCTTAAATTTTTGGTAAAACAAACCGCCAGATATCTACATATATTCCTGAACAGTTTCTACACTCTCCTCGTTATAGGACCACCTCTCATTTATACAATTCCTTCCACCACCTCTTTTGAAAATCATGACTTTTGATTTGTTAAGATTCACTTTGAGACTCCAAGCTATGCTGTAGCTATGTAGTTGATTAATCATCAGTTGCAGAGATTCAGGTGAATAAGCAAATAGAACTACGTCATCCGCAAAGAGAAGAGCTTTGATGCTGGTTCTTGCATATTCGATACCTCCAGACAAACAGTCAGAAAGATCCTCAATGTAAAGTGCGAACAAAAGGGGGCTCAACGCACACCCTTGGCGTACTCCCGATTCGGTTTGAAACTATTCAGATATTTCCTCTCCATTCCATACTGCCGATTTAGTATTGTCTTAAGAAATTGAAAAAGCAGAGGCCATATTTTGTAAAATTTCTTGCTGCCATCTACTGCTCTTGCCGAATTGAAAAGGTCGAATAAATATTTGAGCCTTAAAAATTAAATTGAATGTTCAAAACAAAATTTCAAAAGCATCGATAGGTTGCTATCAGGATATTAGCTACACTGCCGGTATATCAGCGCCTTCTGTCGAACAAACTTTTTCTAGTTTGAAACGGATAAAAACAATTCAGAGGTGATATCAAGTTGCAGGTTTTGAAGTATTTATAAGCTATTAAAATAAAGTGTGTCGAAAAAAATCTACACATTATTGATACGTAGTAGATAGTATTAAAAATCTAGGAAGCTGCTTGTAAAATTTTAAAAAAAGAAAAAAAAGAAAAAGAAAAAAAGCTACGAGGAATACCTACTTCATTAAAGGTGTGAGTGTAAGAAATCAGTATTAAAATTGCCGAATTGAGAACCTTTGATTCGCCTTAAATGTCAAAAAAAAATTTTAAGTTTGATCTCACTCTATTGTAGACTGTAGTTATCGAAACTACATTGATTTGAACGTCATTCGTTAATTCGCTAATGCAAACATCTCACTTCGAACGGTCGATTCGCCAACCGAAGTTGAAAACTATTTAGTAATTTATTGTTAACGAAGTAATATAACGTGTTGCAGGTAACTTTCCGGTGATAGTTCCTGCGTATTTCGAGATTTTTAAAAAGGTTTCCCATTCAGCACACCAGGGCAGAAAATTTAGTCCTTCGCAAGTGGAGTACTAAATTTTTCTCGTCATTATTTTTTATCGCATTAGATATTTCTCACATGATTTTTTCTCGCGTTTTATTTTTGTTGTCGCATGATATGTTTGTGGTATGATATTATTTTCGCATGATATATTTCTGGCGCGATATTTTTCTCTCATCATATATCTTTCGGATGATATTTTCATGACATATTTCTAGCTTGCTATTTTTCTCTCATCATATTTCTTTCGCTTGATATTTCTACTATGAAGATTTTCTTGCATGATATTTTTCTCGTATGATATTTGTTCCCATGACATAATTCTCGTTTGATATTTCTTTCTTATTCTTATTAAAAATAATAAAATTGACTTCGAAGGAAGACCGAGTACATTCATCTTGATTTCGAAAATAATAGCTGTTTAATTAACTAATCCAATTTTTATCTTTTAATATCCTAAACATTCATGCATTGCAAATAAAATGCCAACAATCCCTTATCCTCTATTCAAATTATTATTTTTAAGTAGGTATACTAAACTCGTCCTATATAATATAACCAAACAACATCAATTCAACCAATCCAGTTTGCAGTCTAAATTTCCTCCGATTGAACAGACTTAGCTATTTTTTTTCTGCAATGTTGACTTTGCATCTTTGATTACATATAATTTTATTCTTTGAGTTGTAATGTCCATAAAGGATTCTTCTATCAATTATTGCCATCTCATAAAATAGCATGATAATTGAAACCATCATCGGCAAGACTTAAATAGAAGAATACCTCTGTTGCTTTAGCCTTTTTATCGTAAAGGGATCATTGAACTTTAAAGCAAGATGTAGGTACAAGATGGTACACTGCGCGTCATTTGTTTGATGCCAATCTTTCTACAAATTATTTTCGCTTTAATGGAACAGTTTACTACTTGTGAATAAATTATAATATATTCACTTCACGCTCATCACTGACTGGTTTTGAAATTTGAATTGCTGTAAGAAAGTGTTTGTTACTGAAAAGGTGTTATTTGGGGGAATTTCAGATGAGAATAAATTGGAAACAAAGACGAGTCTTTTTTCGTTCGTTTCATCTTTCGTCTTTTTGACAGCTTTGGTGCGGGGTGTAGAAATATAAGGGGAATGAAGTAACGAAAGCAGGAATGAAAATTTGAAGATTTTTTCTGATTGAACATTGATGTTTTTGGTTTGACAAACGAATAGAGATGAGCGGTGAACAGATATCAACAAAAATCGTAGTTGAGAGAAAAATGATCGATATTCAGGTATCGATTTTATGATACAATAAATCGGTTACAAAAAATTACAAATACGATCCATTGATTTCTACGTCTGTACTCTCGCATCGATAAAATTGGTCGAGAAACGTTAAAAAATGGAACAAAACTAGTTTTATAAGAACGGGTATCTGCCACAATAAAAATTTACGTTTTTTTTCAATTTACTCGAAAATGTTTGATTAAAGGATCCCCACATCAAAGCGGTGACAACGAAAACAATAACAACCACACGTGGTTGTCAATGAAAACAACACGATGTTATTATTGTTTTCTTCGTCGGCGCGAAAGATTCGCGTTGGTGTGGGGGATCCTTAAAATACAACAGGGTTTCAGTTTTTTGCCTAAAAATTCACATAATAGAAATAGGGTTTTAATGTTCTTTCACCTTATTTTTGGGTTATGGTCGTATATTTCGTTAATGGCTGGACTAAATTTGTTATAGTTTCCAATCTGTGCCTACGTTCTTTAACTCTCGGATCGCCCAAATTAGTCTAAAAACGATGAAAAATGAAACAAATCGTATGAGTTTTGTTCCATTTTTCAACGTTTATCGAACAATTTTATCGATGCGAGAGTTACGGAACATAGGCTAGGCACTGATTTAGTCTTAGGGCCAGTTTGTTTCCAGCTAAACATCTTTGGTCAAGGATTATTGCAACTGGTAAATCTTCAAATCTCCAATCTATAATTTGAAACGTTAATCATCGAATTTGATAATCAAACGCTTCAATGAAAACTTTTACTACAGATTTAATCCACACTGAACAAACGGCCCTAAGTCAAAAACACGTTTTGATGTGAATTCAACGTATTTGACTACAAAAATTAAAAAGAAAAAATCGATTTTTCAGGTTCGATAAATTTTGCCATCGACAGAATATTCTAACTGCTCATCTCTAAAACCAAAGCATTTTGCGAAAAACTTTTAAATTTTTAATTTCGTGTTGTAAAACAGTTTTTATACTTAAAAAGGCTACAAATATGAACAAAAAGTGATTAAAAAACATTTTTATTTATAACAACTGTTGATTTTCCAATAAATCCAACGCAAATTTTTTGTTCCTCAAAATAACGAAAGAGTCTTCACGAATGTAAAAATGAACCATGTAATCATGACGAAACGTGCCTATCAAAAAGACCCAAGACGAAACGAACGGAAAAAAGACTCATGTAATCAGCGTCAAAAATTCCAACGAGGTTCTATAGAATGGACCGTACCCAACATAATTAGAATAGAAACAATTTTTCTTAAAGCTGCTTCGGGGTAAGGTCACAAATAGTTCCTGGTTCAGAACACAATGTTGGTATATAATCTTTAAAAGAGAGATTTTGACATTGTGAGACTTTGGTAATATGAGATTTTAATAAGAGAGATTACAAAAAATCCATTATTTCGTAGATTTTGGTAAGCTCATAAGCTTTAAATTCTTGATGAATTATTTCTGCATATCCTCTTTAAGACATAAATAGTTTTAAGATTACAGTTTCATGTTGCTACACGTATATAAACACTTATGTTGTACATAAAGATGTATAATGTGAAATGCAATTTTAACACATATTATGTACATTTCGTCTTCATAGCGCTGAAGCTAATTCTAGCTGTTGAATTAAACCCTATTTATTTACCTAAAGCATAAATGTTTAGGTACTCGTAGTACAATTTGTATACTTGAAATTTTTTTAATTCTTTAATAAACTGCTATGTATGTCAAAAAATTTTCAAATTTAATTAAATTTGTGAAAGATTTTTTTACTAACGGATGGATAATAAATAAAAATATAAAGAAAATACATAAATCTTTATCCATAAATTTTATCTTTTCATTTTTTTTTCCATTTTCAGCAATTATTGTTTATAGAAACATGAATTTAAAGAATGCGAAATATGCAAGAGATGCCAACAAGTGCAAATAAAATGAAAAAATCATAAACCATTCTGTTTGTCAAAACATGTTAAATTTGTATCATTCTTATAATCTCACAGCTTTTTAATGTCAAAAGGACCCAATGTGATAAAATGCTGTAAAAGAAGTAAAATACAGACCAGGACCCATGTTCTGTAACTCGGCGATAACTTTTCGCGTCGAGAAACGGCGAAAAATCGAACAAAAATGGAACAAAACTCATAGGAATCCTATGGGTTTTGTTCCATTTTTCGCCGTTTCTCGCCGCGAAAACTTATCGCCGAGTTACAGAACATGGGTCCAGCAAAACTTGATTTTAAACAAATATTTGAAAATAAAAAAAAATCAATTTATACATCCGTATTTGAACATATGTGTTTCAAATATTTTGAAATTGAGAAATATGGGATCGCAGTTATCCAATCTCATACCAATTTAACATATTTTCTCACTTTAAATATTCCTAACTATTTATTAATCAATTCCGGACATTTTATAATTATCAATTTTTAAACTCATAAATTATAAAAGCCACAACTATTAAATTTAAATAACCTATAACATATGAGATTTTCCAACCGCCCAACAGACCCCCAAATCGGAACGATTCAAATTTGAATTTGTTTCGTCCGGTTACGAAAAAAATTCTGTGAATTATAACCGGGTAAAAAGTTTTAAAAGAATGCCTTGGATGTGTCAACTTTGACAATAATGGAGTGATGGATGTCAATTTGATAGATGGCAACTTGATAGTTGTCATTTTAACAGATGGCAATTTGATGGATGTCATTTTGACAGATGTCAGTTTGATGTTTATCATTTTGACAAATTTAAATTTGATGGATGTCATTGTGACAGATGTCAATTTGATGGATGTCATTTTGACAGATGGTAATTTCATGTTAAAATGACATCCATCAAATTGAAATCATATGCCTGTTATTGTTACTTTTTTTCAACAAATTTCCCAAAAACTGAGTTTTTTTTCTATGGGTTTTGACAGCAATTTGTGAAATTTTGTGAAAATTTGTGAAAATTTGTGCAAATTCGCAAGAAATTTCACGTTACCAAACAGACCACATATTTCTCAATCTCAAAAAAAAAATATAAATAAATGTTCAAATACGGATGGTATGTATGAAAGATCAATTGATTGACAAAAGCTATCAATAGTCAAATAATTGATCTTTGACAATCGTAATAGGGGTGTATTATATTTTCTAATAATTTCAAAATAAGGTTTCTGTGCTGGATGTTATGCCTTAGTCATTTTACCATCATGGTCAGGTCCCTTTGACACTTAAAGGCTTTGAGAATTTTTAGAAAACGCAAATGGATAATAAAAATTTAACGACTTCATGGCCAACATGGTTAATTTATGAGTTGGATCATTTTGCTTGCACTGATTGGCATTTCTTGTATTTTTCGCATTCTTTTTACATAGGTATTCGTTTTTCTATAGGGAATCATTTCTGAAAATGAAAAAAAAAAAAAACATAAAATTGAAGAATAAATTTATTTACATATAAAGATTTATTGGATGTTACAACCATGAATATCATGTACAAATTATGTACATATGTATGTATATTGTATATGTACATATGCGTGGTTATTACATTTTCAGATTCTTCCACAATCCACAGTCTTCAGACCTTCGATTTAAAATAATATATGAGGGACATACAACATGTACATACGTCATGCGTACGAAAAGTATTGATACATACTTTTATTTTTTTATTATCCTTCCGTTACAAATTTTTGTTCACATAATTAATTAAATTTGAAAACGCCTTGACCAGAAAAGTTTATTGACAGATTTAAAAAAAATAAAGTACATAAAAATGCTATGGTTATTCTTCTAAGAAACAATTAGCTTTAAGTTACTACTCGGAAAAACCTTCTTTTTTTTTACTAATTTTATAATGAACGTTAAGAGGACTTTATTTATGTGTTAAAATTATATTAGATTAAACATGTTATGAATATTAGTGTTTTTACTTTTAATTACATGAAATTCTGTTCATCGATATGTATGTATGTGTAGAAATATTTCATCAATAATTTAAAGCTTATGAGCTAAAAATGTCAATGTCCCATACCAAAATTTTGATAATAACGAAATATCGGATTTTTTAAAAATCTTGTACTATCAAAATATCAAAAACAATATCTTTTCTTCTTATATTGGGCCCGTAGTAAAGAACATTAGAACCTGGTTGGAATAATGGATCGTATGCTGAGCGGAACACAGACAAACTTTCATTTACAAAAATTATCTAACTTGATGAACTGAGATCGATCTTAAAACTCTGCACTTTAACTTCGTTGTAAGTTGTTAAGTATTTATAGAATACAATCTAGAAATTAGCATATATGTAAGAACTTGTGTGCAACAAAAAGAAAAATATGTACTTAATTTCTAATATAGGTAGTCAAATTTGTACGGACAAAAAAAAATCGCGAAAAAAGATTGTGGAAAGGGTGGCTTCAATCAAATGACGCGTAGTGTAAAGTTCTTTCTTAAAATTGCAAAATTAAATCTGAAAGTCATTTAGATTAAGTGAGATTGATTGAGTATTGAATATAAACTAGGAACGAAGGTATAGATAATATCGTCGCTACAATGCAGAACTAGTCTAAGTCACATTTTCCAATTTTTTAAAAAAGAACCTTAAAAGCGAACCTTAAGCGTAAAATGCTGACTTTCGACATTATGATTATATTCTATTATTTAAATTCTGAAGGATTTACTGCAAGTTGGAATATTCAGAATATGTAGAAAATGCTTGGAACACAACAAGTTTCCTTATGACATAAAAAAAAAACTCATTTTTAAATTTTGGAACTAGACTAGTTCTGCATTGTAGCGACGATATTATAAATGATTTAATCGCCTTCAAAGAAGAAAATTCATATTAGTTTGTTGTGTGTAGCTCTTTAAATTTTCGTAGTAATTTTTTTTAAAGTCAAATAAGAGTCAAATGCATTCATTTATATAAATAAACAAAAATAGAATTTATTTGTATTTCTCTTTTGATTCGGATTGTTTGGAAAATCACACCTTTGCCATATAAAACTACATTGAAGACTTTATTAAATGGGAGCTATATTGTGAGATCACATCTTACATATGAACTTAAATGACATAGGTGATAGATCACACTTAAGTTCAATACTCCAATTAATTCGTCGATGTTATCAAAATACCAATAAACTTAAAATTGTTAATTGGCAAAAAAAAAACACAAATTTGTTCGTTATTCATATGCTTTTATATTTTGACATAAAAAAACACAATGCAAATGCATTGGTAGCAAAAAGCTAACAAATAACAAACCAATTTAAAGCAAAACAAATATGTAAGTAAACGCATAATGAGTCAAGATTTCAAAACACAATAATTTAAAGTAAATTCAACCTAAGCAATTTTTTTTTTTCAACAATTCTGTTAAGCTCGCCTAATTGAACTGGAAAAATCACTTGTCGCCCATGCATGAGGTGACCATCGGTTTTTTTTTTATACAATGCATAGATTGTTTGAAGACTCTGCATTTCTGTATTATAAAAAGGTAAACAAATGTCTTTTTGAATTATTCGTTATCAAATAAAAATAAAATCTTTGACTGTGGAGTGTGGGTGATATGCTAGAAGTATGAGGTTAATGTAAAAAATTTGACTTTAAGTAAAAGATAAATTTAAAATATTAAAATTTATTTGTAAAATGGTATATCGTTACGAATAAATTACGAATATAAGTACCTATACACTTATAAATTTTAATAAAAATCGTGGGAACCGAAAAATAATATTTTCTTAAACAGTTTTTTAACAATTATATGAAAGGTACTGTTAATTTTTTGTCTATAAATATTTTTTGTTAAAAATATTATTTATTTTGTTCACAACCGGCTTTTTGCTAAATTTAATTAAAATCGAAAAAGTCGTTTTCGAAATATTGAATTTTCAAAAAAATATTTTGAACTATTTTACAAAATCCAAAAAAAAATTTTTCGAAAATTTTTTACACAATTATTAAACCTTTTTGAAACGATTTCGAGAAAATTTAAAATAAAAAAAATGCTTCTAGGGATTTGGCATTAATTATCTTTTTTTATTTGTTTTTACCAAAAGATAGCCTTTATTAAAATTTATAGATTTTAGTTTAGAAAAATCTGTGGATCTAAGTTTGAGAAAAATAAGTTTTTTCAAAAATGGTAAAAAATATATGAAAGGTACCGTTATTTTTAGTCGTTAAAAAACGTGTCGGGGGAATGTCCAAAAAACGCTAAGTACCCATCCGTTTAGGCTGTAGTCGAACAGACAGACATGACGGACAAGATTGCGAGACCCATGAATTCCCTATCATCGTAATGTCAAGTTTGATCAAAATCTTGAATTTTTACGAATCCAAAATTTGCCGTACATACATATGTGGCATTAACAATCAAACAAAGGCTACAAAAATTGAACATGAAACCGGTCAAAAGGGCAAAAACCTATGTATACTTCTAAAATATTTAAGATATTCTATGCAGTAAATTTTGTTAAATTTGTTCGATAGACTAAAAAAAATACTACAAGGATCTTTTATTTTCGCCCTTAAGTGAAATGTTTTTTTTAGGCAGTTTTTTTTATTAAAAATATATCTAGCCCATTTTGAAAACAACTTTTTTAAATGGTATCGTTTTGATTCTCAAATGCCTGTAAAATTAAAAAAAGGAGAGAAAAATTACGTAATATATTGGAGTTGCATAAAAAGTTTTATAACAGCGATTGTAAAGAATATTAGTAAAATAAATAAGTAATACTTCTTCATTCACAAAGTTATACATAAATAATAATTCTTAGCAATTTTATTTTCGTCATATATGTATAGGAACTTCAGATAAAATTTCAATCTTCGATTTCTCTCAATTTTACCCGACAATGGTGTTTGAGGAGTTTGTCAATTGGTGTTTTTCTTTTTAACCTCAGAGCAGATCACTGAGCTGTCAAAAATAAATTCTATGTTTCTTTTTTACCTCAGACAAATCAGAGCACATAAGTCGTGTTTCTTTTTTCTATCGGAGCTAGCTCGTAGCATGCTCTGTATGCTTAGAATAAAATGACCGAGCTGATGGAGGAAAGCGCTGAGCGAAGCCAACTTTATACAATTTGTATGTTATTTTACAGATTACTAAGCATATCTATAACAGTTCAGTGCTCAAGTGTGTTTCATAATTAAATCTGAGGGATCTGATCATAATCTCCTCAGAGCTTTGCTTTGATCGCTCAGCCTCTGCTCAGAGCCAAAAAAGAAAAACCCTAAATATCATTCGTTTATTTAAGCTTCTAAAAGAGGAATTCCTATGAGGGAAATTAAATTAGATTTATCATAACAATTCTTTTAGTCGGGTGCATAATGGATCTTGAGATCCAACAACTACCGTTTAGTTGGCTTAAACTTAAAATGCCATTAGCTGGTTGGCTTTGAGTTTTCTTGGGCAGAAGCTTTTTGGTTAATTACTGGACACACTCCGCCGCGCCGTTCCGTTTTGACAATTTCATATTCGTTGAAAATTTTATGATACTTTTCAAAGGATGATAACTTCCTCATGTCGCACTTTTTTTCTATGCCAGCAAAGACTCTGTTCAGCGGAAAAAAGGAATGACCAACAATTGGAAAGATTATTTAATTTTGTTTTACTGAAGGATGCTAATTCAGCTAATTTGAAGCTATTTATGTATATCAATGTTAAATTTGTATTTTGGGCTGCACATCAGCGCAGAGACGTAACATTTTTACCTGGTTGTTGATACCACAAAGCGTAATATAATAAGCTCAGTTTTGAAAATCAAAGCTATTTGATTTATTATTCTGTTTTTATGTTAAATAAAAAATGTTTAATGAAGGCCTTGGAATTATTATTCAAAAAAATTAAATTGGAGTTTTTTTTCAACTCTTCTTTTGAAAGCCATTAATTAAATTGAAAAAAAGGAAATATTTTTTTTTTATCAACAAACTAAGTTTTCAAAATAGGTATACATATATTATAACAAAATTTAAAAAAAAATATAAATGTTTTCAAAATGCTATCGAACAATTTTCATTTTTCATTCAATAAAAAAACATCTTTTTAGTTTTGCGTATGATAACTTTTTGATACTTTTGATCGTTTCACCTAAACAAAAGTAGTTTTCTAATTTTCTTCATTTTCGTTATTAAAGTTTTTGATACACATACATATATGTATGTCTTAATAATTCAAGAAAATAATTTATACCAAAAACAGTTTAAAAATTATTTCTACATATTCATACCAAAAAAATCACAACTTTCTTAAACTAAATTTTCTTTAAAAAAAAGTTGTTTTTATTCACATGGTCACTCTAAACGCTCTGCACCACTCTTTTCCGCAACTCTTTTTCATCGTTTAAATCCAAATCGCATTGTAATCATAAAGTCATCAGCACAATTGTATTGTAATTTTTGCCTCCTCGTTAAAAAAAAGTGTTAAATAATTTTTTTACAATAATGTGTAAAATCAGCTATAACAATAAAATTATATTTTTTTGTAACAATTACCATTCCGATTCTTCCAAACAAAAAAAAAAAAAACTACAATTTATTTAAAACTCAACGAAAACAAAATGTGAACGAACAAACTACACCGACCCGAGACCAAAGTAGAAACGAAAATGTATCTAGAAGCGCAGCAGTATAAGCAACTCACACAAGTCACCACACATCAAAATCCCTGGCACGAACACTGGCTTAGTGTGAATGTAAGTAGAAGTTCACCTGACATGACGTCGAGGCGCACTTTATGTCGTAGGTACCCCTGTAAAGCTGCCCCTATGGACTAAATAAAGCGTATGTAAGATTGTAAGGCCCAAAGAATCTACTTTGGCATAAACTATGATATTAGCGAATTTAGTTACCTGCGCGACTTCAAGCCAGTCTCATCGAAGTAAGAAGCTTTCCTCGGTTTCGAAGTGGGACTTAAGAGACGTCTCTCTTAACACATTGCACACAAGTCGTCGTCGGCCCTAGATAAACAAAAAAAAAAAACCGTTTCAATTTTGAATTTTGTTCTAATTTTAAGCTATTTATTCATCTTTGGCAATGAGATAAAAAACAAAATTGAAAAAACGTCTAGAATGAGAAGATTTTTATTATAATTTTTATTAAATCGGTTTAATTTTTTGGATTAATAAATTCGCAAAAAAAAAATGAATCCTACATTTTTGGTCTTAATTGCTGTGCTTAGTAATTTTTGCACATTGGGTGCGAGCACTTTGGACAGTTCGACATGCCAGTTAAAAAATAATTGTGATCTAGATGAGAAATTAATTGCAAAAGATTCTAGTGTTGGTGATAAATTGGAAAAGAAAATCACTTCGATATTTGAGGATAAAGTGAACTACAGTTTGAAATTGTCTTATCAAAGTGATGAGATTGAAGGAGAGCGCATTATTGGTTACACTTCGGTTGCTAATTTGACGCAATTTGAAAAATTAGACGATAAAGAGACAGAAGAAGAATATGAAATTCAAGAAAAAGGTAAGAAACGGACGATTAAATTGTTGTAACAATACAATAATTGTACTTTAAGCAAATAATTTAAAAAAATCTAATTTACTTGAAATTAAATCTGGAAATTATGAAGTAAAATCGAAAAATAATATTTAACATAATATGCACTAACCATGTGCATAAGGAATGAAAAAATAATTAAATAATTTGTTAAAATTAATGCAGAGTTCTCATAGTTTTGGGATTTAAAAAAGTTTTGCCGAATAATTCTTCACGCAAATTTATGAAAAAAAATAAAAAAATCTTTGCGGGGCTTAAAACAAGTTTTTTCCCACACATTTGAAAAATTATAAAGTTAATTTAAATTAAAATAAGATATAAAAATTAAATAAAATAAAATGCAAAAAATAATATAAATTGAAATAGAATACAATAAAATAAAATAAAATAAAATACAAAAAAATTAAATATAATAAATGAAATAAAAAAAATAATATAGAATAAAATAAAATAATTTAAAATAAAATGCAATGAAATAAAATAATATAAAATAAAATAAAATAAAATAAAATAAAATAAAATAAAATAAAATAAAATAAAATAAAATAAAATAAAATAAAATAAAATAAAATAAATTAAAATAAAATAAAATGAAATGAAATAAAATAAAATGAAATAATATAAAATAAAATAAAATGAAAAAAATAAAATAAATTGAAATAAAATAAAACGAAAAAAATAAAATAAATTGAATTAAAATAAAATAAAATAAAATAAAATCAAACGAAATAAAATTATATAAAATAAAATAAAATAAAATAAAATGAAATAATATAAAATAAAATAAAATAAAATAAAATGCAATGAAATAAAAAAATATTAAATAAAATAAAATAAAATAAAATAAAATAAAATAAAATAGAATAAAACAAAATAAAATATGTAGTAGATATCACCTTCTCTATTTGTCTGTATCTACATCAATGATAATTTTTCTTTGTTTATTTAAAAACGTTTTTTTATGGATTCAACAAAAAAAATGTGAACATACACATTTGGGATTGGCAATTTAAATTATCTGTCGACGAAAAATTGAAAAAAAAATTGACGATGATGTTAACAACAAAAAAAAAATCATTATCAAAAAAGTATCCGTAGAATATAAACAAAACATTTGTGGTTACTTTCAATGGCTAGGGTTTTTTGAAGTAAAACTTCTTTTGCGGCATGGGGGTAAAAAATTTTTCTATGGAGCTGTCAGTGACATGTCAAACCGACATACAAATTCCCGTCACGAATTTCAAAATTCAGCGTCACGATTTTGCAAATACTTGCCCTGTTGTCGTGAAAGAAGTTTTACTTCTAGCGTGTGTACATAAGTACGCACACTCTTTTTTTTTATTAATGAATAGAGAAACTTAAAATAATCGAAATCATACAAATCTATATTTAGTAGGTATAACCCGGTTTCCATAAGCAAAAGTCTAAAATAATTGAGCTATCACTTTGATACACATTTCTGAATTCTTTGAATATTTCACATATTTAATCTAGAAATATTTTCTAAGTCAAGATTTGAATAATATGGGGTTTAATGAATAAGAATCATTATCATAACCTACATAAGGCCGATTTAAACAACAATGATTTTTCGTAGATGTTTAAAAATAGGTTATGCTTTGCATATATTATGTATTGAAAAGAAGTTAACATAATTACATTAAAATCTGCTCACTAGGACACTAGGACAACGCGTGCATATTTATAGACAAAATCAGGTTAATCCATTTTCACTAATTTAAAAATGTAAAATACATTAACACATCTTTGGATTTGTTTTTACAAATTGAACATTTTATGTAATTTAATGTGTATGTTAAAATAATTACAATTAAATTACCGCCACCGCCTGACAGTGGTCCATTTGTTTAATTTCAACTACAAAAAATATTTCCCATTTTATTTCTTGGTGTAAATTAATGAAATTTGGTGCACTTAATGATTTGATGACGCTGTTTAGTTTTTATTCTTATACAAATGGGGGATTCTAAATTAAAGTCGAAATTTGGTACGAAATTTCAAAATTAAAAAAAAAATTATAAAAATCTGCAATTTGATCAAATTTATGTTTGAAATGTCAAAATTTGTGCATTAATGTATACTTTTGTATTTATTGGAGTGGTTCTGATAAAAATTTTACAATTTTTCTAGTTAAAAGTTGTCTCCTTAAATTGAGCTCGACAACTCAAAAACGCTTAATAATCTAAAATTATACTTTTAAAAATGTTCCTAATTTTTCTGTTTGCTGTATATTTAAATCTGATAGTTAATTTAAATTTCAATGTACGATTTGCAATTTTGGCATCTTCCAAATAATTGCATTCGGTGCCAATAAAACTATTTAGTTATATGTGATTATTTCAACTGTTTAATAAAAAATAAGCCGTGTTTTTTTGGGATTTTATGAATAGTAAAGAAGACATTCCCAAAAAAACCGTCCGGAGTAGCCTTCCCATTCGCAGTAGGATTCTACTTCTGCTTTTATTGGCAGTAATTCTACTGTGGATGTTGTATTTGTAACTTTTGTAAAATCCTACTGTACTGTGAATAGCTTTCCCAAAAAACACGACTATAGTAATTTAAGGGTTATTAAGATTTGAAGGGTAAGGTAGGTACTTAATAAAAAACAAGATATGGGAGTAGAAATACAAAACTTAGTTATTTTTTAAAGATCGAGTAAAGAAAGTCACCCCGATATTGTATTTTCGGCACTAAATTTCAAGGTCAAATCCGCCCAATAACGGCCCCCAAAAATTCTTCATCTTTAGTTTTTTTTTTTAAATTACCTATTTGAAGGTGTGGTGGACCTAGCTTAACGTCAACCAAGTTCCACCACAGGTTTGAGGTGTAAGTGAAGGTGTACTTAATTAGCAGTTACGTCACAACAACAAGCCCATGCAAACCACTTAAATCGTTCATCATTAGATTTTTGAAGTGTTCTTTTTGAAGGTGTGGTGCTGGACGTCAAGTTGAATCGTTATAATGGCGGCTTTCACGTCTACATGAGCTAAAACAAAAATTCGAATTTTTCCCCTGGAAAATCACATTAAATTTATTTGTTCCAAATCTGTATCAAATTCGTTCATCCGTTTAGGTTCAGGTCGATGTACATTGTAGCCCTGGACGCACAGAGGCCCACGAATGCCCATGAAGCACAGATACATAGACAAAGAGTACGATGCGATGATATGACGAAAACAATTTTTTTTGACTTCTCTATCATCGTTATGTTAGATTTGATTAAAACCTCAATAATTTTTTATACGAAACCAATACTTGTCCTAAAGACCAAGTAGAGGTTAACTAACATAAGAAAGAGAATCCTCAAATGAACTTAAGAAAACCTGATTGTCCTTCACGCTGACTTCATACATCCAATGGACTTTTTGTCTTAACCGTTGATTCCTTGTTTTTTTCCGGAGATCCATTTGATGGTTGGATGCTCCTATGGGTCTTCTTAATTATCACCTTCAAGTTGTTTAAAAGTTCCTTGATGATACCATTAATATGGTATGGCACTTCCACTTTTTGGATGGTAAGTTACTAGATATGCAGGCTATTCAAGCATGTCTGACGCGATCTTCACAAGCCTTTTAAACATCACTCAAAAGATATATACAAAAAAAAAGAGCCGGTTATTGTCTGATCAATGCTTTAGCGCTTGGAAGCGCCGATCGCGATGGTGGTGACGGTGGTGGCGGGCGGCGGTGGTTGAGAGGTGTTACATAAACGCCTTTCCATTCACAATTCTATTTGCTAATAGCTGAAGGAAATCAGATGATGTGAGTTTGTGCTTACTGCTAGTAGCTGAACTATATAGTCTATGCATTGCATTCATTCTCAAGTCTAAAGCTTAAACCGGCAACGGTAAATCGACAAACTGACACAACTCCTTCTAGGTATAGCAAAAGTGGAAGCTAAAAATGTTGTATTTTGGCGGGTAGATTATGGATACAAATTGGTAAGCTATGTACATTAATATAGAGTTTTCAACTCTGACGACACGCTCATTATTGATGCCAGGCAGTGCAGTGTATAGTGAATGTTGTTAGTAGGCCAATTGCTTGAGCTTTGATTATATTTTTGTTGCTTATACATATGTTTATAAAACAACGAAATGTATCATAATGTTTAGGTATGTGGACATGTTTTGATCATTTCGAAATAAAATGCGTATTTATCGAAAGAAAAAAAAGTTAATCAAACTAGTTGAGAAGTTATTGTATATGTAACACATAAAACCATTGACACTGTATAGGTACATTATTGTATCGTTTTAACAAATTATCTTTTCTACTGTCATTGCTAAAGTTGGCATATATGGTCAGGAACATTGTCTCCAATATAAATTCACATAGCCCTATAGTTTTCTTCAAGTTGAAATTTTGACACTTTGAGATGACAGTTTGAATCAAGCAACATGTCAATGAAAAGTTAACTATAGATTTGTTGATAAACTAAATCTGAAAATGGCCATCCACCTGAAATTGCTTGTCAGCTACGTTCGGTTGTAGTCAGGCAGGTCTAAGTTTAAGGTTTTTTAGTTGCAACGAAACTACACACCTCTCATTTAGCATTCAAGCACTATATCCGTTTTAGTATTTGACACCAGAATATTGTCACATATTTGCGAGCAAATAAAGATAAAAAAAAACAGCTCATGTTGCACTTGGGTTCAGGTGTATTTTTCAGAAAAAGTTGCTCGCAACATTCAAAAACCGTTGGAAACAAAAAGTTATTGGCAAAAGTTATTGCTTAGATTGAATGATTCTTACCAATCATGGTTTTGGTTTACTGGCAGAACTTAAGCGGTTTTGACAAAAAGGCGATGATATACCTACAGGGTAATTCCTAAAATATGCGCAAATACTTTAAATCGAGTAGGTTGAGGCGGCCCAAAAAAATATAGAATTAAAAGGGGAATATATTTTATTTATTTATGGCGTTTGGGTAATTTTCTAAAAAAAAATTGTTAAAAAAATATCGCCAATACTAACAAAACTGAATTTCAGATGAGAATTTCTTGTCTGAAAATTCAGATTAAACGTAACTAAACGCAACTAAAAGTCATCCAACTTTTTATGACAGCTGGCCAATCAGAAGCTCTAAAAATTCAGATTTCTGTATTCTTTATTAATATTTTATATTTGGCATGGAAATCTGTTTCGAATGACAGTGTAGCTTCTAAATTTTTATTTGGTTGATAAACTATAAATTCCAGTCTTTCTTGGAATCATTTTTCGTTCTAAAAATTTGTAGTCAAAAAAGTAACAAAAATTTGTTGACTCAAATTTTTTATGGAAATTTTCCTCTATAACGCACACATACCGCATTAAATACGAAGAATTGTAGGTATATGATAAAACTACCTTTAGAGATATGAATATGATAAAAACCTTGTTTTTACTCAAAACTAAGGCTTGTCGTTAAGTTGCTATAGATCAAGTAAAATATTATTTACTTCAAACATTTCAAATAACTGGGAAGAAAACCAGTCTAAATCTATTTGTCAATTTAATAGTCATTAACTGTCATTTTCACTTTCTTCAGAAAAACCCCTAAAAATCAATTAATACAACGCTAAATTATAAACTTGTATATAGTAAAATTATTTATACTGTAGCTTAGAATTTCCAATTTGCACTTCTAAAAGACATGTTTAGTTTTCTTATATGTAGTTAACTTTCTGATGATAGAATAATTACGTCATATGAGCAGTTCGTATATACATGCCCATGGACATTAAAAATATCTTTCATTTATTTAAAAAATTTATAACATTATGTGCTGTTCATTAGCACGTAACGAAACGAACCACCACCCGCCTATACTTTTGAATATTTTTGGTCACAAGCCCACAACTTATAAATTATAATAAACCACTTGACCGGTTCTTTATTATTTTTGTTGTTGTATAGACAAAAAAAATAATTGAAGTTGTTGTTCCTACCTATTATAATTGTTGAAAAAATGTCACTTTAAATATCACTTAATTATCTTGAACCAATTACCGTAATTAAACATGATTCTTTACCTGAAATTTTTGTATGAAACGATAAAATTATAAGGTTGCAAGTATTCGTTTAGAGTGATAAACTTATATTTATTCTTCTATAATTTGTCTATGAAATTATAATAGTTTTCTTAAATTAATAACAAGCTTTGATTTGAGTCGTTTAAAATAAAATATTTCCAATAAAAAAATATTAAACTTTTTAAATTTTGTCATTTATATAATCAAACAATTGAAAACCTTCATGATGCATGTGTGAGAACTGATTAGAGAGAATATTGATTAATTATTTAATTTACTTAACCATTGAATTGCATGATACAAAAAGACTTGTTAGCAATTGAAAGTCTTTTTTATAATATAATAAGACCCGATATATATTTTTGTAAACTTGTGATCTAATAGAGCAAGTTACATTGTCTTTATATGAACTGGACAATTCATTTTATTTAGCTTTCTTTAAAAGGGCAACGCCATCCAATAATAGGTAATTATAAAATGAATGTATTGCAATTTGGTGAAAGGGCATTTGTGATTTGTGAACCTATAGCTGGTCTTTCAAAGAGGGATAACGATAAATGAATGAAAAAGATGTAAGAAACCATTCACCATATGCGTTATGAGCAGTTGGTCCAATTGTTGGGTATTCCAATTAGCAAATTTTTATATTTAAAATTTTTGAGTTTTTAATTGGAAGCATAATATGTTGTGGGACACACATTAAAAACCAATTATAATAAGTATTTTGCCAACCTCGACAAAAATGTTGATAAAGCTGAATTTTGAAGGAAAGTTTGGTTTTTATTTCCTAACCATTTCCTGTAGCCTAAATTTGCACTAAGGGGAAGGGGGTAAAAGGATTTGAAATTCATATTTATATAAATACATATGTATGTACGACGTACCTATCTCAAAAACTGTCAGTTTATTTAATATATAAAGACGTTAAAAAACCATGAAAAAATTAAAATTTAGCTACTTAAACTCATTCTGTATAGATGTAACCCAGTAAAATTAGACTTTGAGTTCAAAAAAAATTTCGACAAAGTTGAATTTTTCTATACATGCGCCAATTCATTAATTCATCAACATAGGTATTTTCCTTAGGTACACGTAGAAACCACCATAATTTAGTGAAATTATGTTGATATATTTTTATTTGAATGCAGAAGAAAAAAAAATCTGAAAGACAATTTTTAGTACACCCATTTTTGGCATTTTCAAAAAATATTAATTTTTTTAATTCCATTATATTTTTTTTTCGTAAATTTAATATGTAATTTTATTTAAATTAAAGAAGCTTTTTCATACAAAAAAAATAATTATAATCGGTTTAACAGATATGTATATGAGACAGTAAAAAAAAAAGGACCTAATCCTTAGAGATTACTGTTAAAAATGGATAAATGTAAAAAAATTTCTGTTTGTAGGTATACCTAGATCATTTTAATATATCTCACCAAAAAATTTTAATCAGAGCGATACGAGTCAATTTGGAGAAAAATAAAATTTTCCTCAACGGGTTTTACACATTTCAGTACAGTAAGTAGGTACCTATAATTTTAGTTGAATCAAAATAAATTTTGTTCAAAATCTTCTGCTTACATAATGCGTATATAATGCTAAAAAACCCCTTAGATCGAAGTTTAATAAAAATCGACGAAGCTTAATTTACAATAATGTACCTACAAAATAGGTACCTAGGTACTATTTCAACTTTTTAGAACATTTTCTATAAACAAAATTACTCAGTTGAACCGTTTTAGAGAAAAATTCATTAATAAGTTCTTTTTCTGAAAAAAAAATTCACCATATTAAATTAAATTGAACTTTTTTTTTATCTGTGGGATTACTTTTGACAAAAATGAATAAAAAAAATAGGTATATGGCATGTTACCATTATTTTTGGTTCTAAAAAAATTCGATAAAGAACACGTCCAAAAAACGTTAAAAACCAAGTTTAAAGAACACCATTACATCAATTTAGGCTAGACAGACGAACAACATTGCGAGAAGCATTTTATTGACTATTCGTCTTCCCTATCATCGTAATGCCAAAATCTTACCTTTTCTTATAAGAAATCCCTTCCCGCCTCGAATATACAATTATACGAGCAGATATAATATTTTCGCCGTCCTTTCCTTACAATAATTGACAAAAATTAAACCCTTGTTCATAACTATAGGAAACATTTTAAAAACTCTATAAACAAACTTCGAAAAAAGAAGCCTCATGATGTGTCACATGTATTTAAATTAATTTTAATTAACGAAAGCTTCATTTTCATTTGTACCAAAAAATATATCTTTATGCTTCGTGCCCTGAATATTATTTTAAGTATCTGTACAATTGATTGGAAGCAAAGATAGAAGAAATACACATTCAAAATCAAGGAGATCAAAGAGAACAAAAAATTCAATCTGTAAAGAAGGCGGATACCGATGGAAAGGACTTAAGTTACGTGATATGCACGACTGTAGTTTCACTTTATTATTTAAAAGAATTCATTCTTTACCCAGCCATTTAGTATTTTTTTTTTTATTTCTTTTTTTGATTCTCAAACTGTCTGTTAGTATTTCTTATATGCATTTAACACATATGTACATATATATGAAAGGGGTTCTCACCATACGGCAAAATGCAGAGCTAACTATACAATATAGAAACCAATACAGAAAAATTTATTTTGAGAAAATTATAAGTTAAAAAAAAAAATATAAATTATCAGTATTTGAATTGAACATATGTACGTGCTTCAATTATTTTGAAATTGAGAAATATGGGATCGCAGTTATCCAATCTCATACCAATTTAACATATTTTCTCACTTTAAATATTCCTAACTATTTATTAATCAATTCCGGACATTTTATAATTATCAATTTTTAAACTCATAAATTATAAAAGCCACAACTATTAAATTTAAATAACCTACAACATATGAGATTTTCCAACCGCCCAACAGACCCCCAAATCGGAACGATTCAAATTTGAATTTGTTTCGTCCGGTTACGAAAAAAATTCTGTGAACTATAACCGGGTAAACAAAAATTAAAAGATTGCCTTGGATGTGTCAGCTTTGACAATAATAGAGTGATGGATGTCAATTTGACAGGCGGCAACTTAATAGATGTCATATTGACAGATGGAATTTAAATTGATGTCATTTTGTCAGAATATGGCAATTTAACGGATGTCATTTCGATAGATGTCAATTTTATTGATGTCATTTTGGCATCAAATTGCCATCTGTCAAACGAAATAACATCAAAAAAAATTGATATATTATTTATTATTTATTTATTAATTTTTTCAAAACAAAAATATTACAAACTTAGAATTAGAATTAGAAAATTGATATCTGTCATAATTACATCCTCAAATTGCCATCAGCTGTCAAAATGATATCAATCAAATTGAAATTGAAAAATGACTAAACGGATGGATAGAGAATAATTTATAAAAAAAAAACCAAGAGTAATTTACAAAACTGCATATCACGTTATTTTTAATTTTTGCACAATCGTCCTTTCCATATCGGTATCCGCCTTCTTTACAGATCGCATTTTGTGTTCTCTTTGATCTCTTTCATTTTGTATATCTTCTATCCTTGCTTCCAAGCAGTTGTACAGATATTTAAGGTACGAAGCATAGAGGTACTTTTTTTGGTATGTACCAGCTTCCGTTAGAAAATGAAGCTTTCAGAAATTAAATAACATTTAAAATAAATTCTGACACATCAGTCTTCTTTTTTTTCAAAGTTTGTATGTATAGAGTTTTAAAATTTTTTAAGTAGGTATAAAATATTTGCAAGTAATTATGAAATATGAAAAAGGATTTAATTTGTGGGCAATTATTGATACAAAGCACAATTTAGCATAACTCAAAAATACATTTACTGAATATAAAGTCAAATATTGTTTAAAATGCGATGTTTTCCGTTGTCGATTTAGTCGTGTATTTTTTTGGTATCCATAACAGAAAACAGACTTACGTTCGAAGACATTTTTTTAGAAAACTCATTCAATTTTACTATTGACGTATAAAGACTTCCTAAATTGTTAAGAATTCTTTTTAATAGTCAAACAAAATTCGCTCTGATGATGCCTTATGCATTTAAATTTTATATACTTTAAGTAAATAAACCAAAAATCTATTTCAATCACACAAAAGGATATTAACCTGCAAAATGTCTGGAGATAAATATTTAAGAAATTAACATACCAATAATTTAGTTGCGAGGTTTCATCTTGTGAATAATAATTTTTATTTCAAAGAAAATCCAACAATTTCACACTGACTTTTTTTGTTTGCAATATCTACTCCACTATCACGTATACATACAATATCCATAATATTGTATATGTATAGATGCTGTTATAACAGTGGCGGATCCAGGATTTGGTCATGGGAGGGTCCAACTAAAAATAAAAAACTTTAACGCAAGTAAAACTTGCGTGGGATTTGTGCTACATTATTTATGTTAGTGAAATTATTTTCAGAAAAAAACACAAGCAAGCACAAACTGAGCTTAAAACAGCGCATGATGTATAACTTTAAAAAAAAATCGTAATTTTGAAAAACAAATTGCAAATTTGCGAATTTAAAAAAATATTTACGGCACAAAAGGCAGCAAAAGTTGAGCACAATACAGCGCAACTTTATTTTTTAAAATGGAAAATGGCGGTGCTAACCTCACTCTTCGCAATATTTATTTTTGGCCATAAAAGCTGTAAATATGCGAATTATTAGGTTTGTTCCTTTACTTTAAAACTCAGTGCATTTGTGTGAATTTCTACGTAATTTTATTTTTTTTTTATATGAAATTTGACAGACTTTGGTGTAGAAATGCACAGAGTTTCAAAGTAAAGGAACTAGGCTATTTTTTGAGCAAAATACAGCACAACTTCGACGTTTTTGAAAATCGAAAAAAATTCATCCCTAAAATTTGCAAATTTGCGAATTAAAAAAAAATATATACGGCACATGACAACAACAAGTTGATTACAATACCAACAGCACAACTTTTTTGTTTGAAAATCGAAAATGATGGTGCTTATTTCATGCTAAGTTCCTTCGCAACATTCGCGTTCGATAGTAAAAGTTGCAAATAGTATGCGATTTTTTTTATCTCATCGGTTGTATCCACCATTTTAGAAAAACTTAACTTTGCAAATTTAATTGTACCGAAACCCCCCCCCCCCCCGTGGATCCGCCACTGTGTTATAAGTTAGAACTTCTTCAGATTCGATTCTTAAAATCTTAGCAGAGCTTAATATTGCTAACAATAAATTATTATGTAATATGACATTGAGGCTTTGGCTAAATGAATAGGCACATAATATGTATTATGAAACCCAAAAATATTTTTGTGTGATAATTTTCATACAAATATTATTTCATTTTTTTAACGCGATTATAGAATTTTATTAAAAGCAGCAACGTTTTGAGAATAAATACAAATAACGATACGACCTGAATTTCAATTTGATTCCAATAACAAAAAAAAAACTTTAAATAATTTTTTGAGTGAAAACATTTACATATGTATGTACATCATACATGCATATTAATAATATAATTGACCAGTTACCTTCCGCGTTTACTTCAAATTTTAAAGTATGTCACATTTTGACAGGCAGCTTTGTTTTAAAGTAGTTGTCAGCAAGTTTTGTTTATAGGTAATGAGGTTCTTTTGCGTTTTTTTATAAATTCTAATTTGGTATCATGTTGGCAATTTTAATATTGCATAGCCTATTCCAGAATATAAAGGAATTGCGAAATTTTGTATATTATGCTATGATGGCGCTATTATGTACCTACATACACATTTTTTCACGACATAAAAATATTTAAAAATTTAAGTCGGCCAATGCTATTGGTCATATTAAGCTTGTTATTCTGTTTTACTAAGTAGGCATTCGTTACGTTTAACTGCAGGTGTGCCGTATTGCATGTGTGCAACCATTTTCAGATAGCTTGAATACCAGGAAAAATTCGAATGCTCAAAACAATAATATTTACACTTGGAAGAATATTAATAAATTTGTTCAACAAAATTTCAAAATCATATCTTATCAATTATGTATCATGTTGTTCGAAGAAGCTGCTTCCTATTTTGAAAATTCCAAGACAGATTTGTTAAAGAAATTCAACACATAATTTGTTGTTTATCAAATAAATTTTTTTTAATCAATACTTTATCATCAACATCGATTTCAATATTAGAAATTCACAGACCTTTCCACCAATGTAAGAATTTTTGCACATCTTAACACATAAAAGTGATTTTTTTCAAAAATGTTTCCAAAACCCATTGAATTACACACCAAAAGAAAAGTCTTTAAAAACTGTACCCGTAACATTAACCTAAAATATTCTACGTGATCTGGTTCTCAAAATATTTACATCCAAAGTTATATTTCGATCCAATTTCGAAAATCAACCCAAAGAACTTGTTTGGATGGCGATATTTCTGCAATCAAGACTCGTAAGTGATTACCAATTTCTAAATAATTTACAAATTTTTTAAGATCTTAAAATTTTACGAGCTCTGGTTCTCGAAATATTTTCATCCAGTGATATTACTTTATTTCGACCCAATTTCATTAAAATTTGTCAAACTTATTTGTTTGGATGGCGATATTTCTCCAATCGTGAATCGTAAAAGGTTGCGGTTTTCAGCAGTGAATAGAAAATTAACCTTTTCGGCAATATTAAAATTTTTTAACACCAACGCCTTCTGTAAATCGGACAATAAGAAAAAGCAACTTCACTCGTCTTTTGTCCTCTTCTAAAGCGATTTTCAGTTGAACTAAGCGTCCAAGCGGCCTTAAAATGGCGCAGTGATTATCTTGAGAGTTCCAGCTTTCAATCATCACAACAGGGGTGGACTGGTATACAAAGGGCCTCCCGGGACTTTAAGAAAGAGGGCCACAAAAAAGTAAAATGAGTAGAAGTAGTGAAAAAGGATTAGCTCAGAAAACGACGATACACAAATTTTAAAGTTATGTAGTTGAATATCAATATTTAGTGATTTAACTAAAGTCCCGTTTAAAGTATTTTGGGACTACTATGGGGTCCCCAAACAGCTCAATATTTATTCTTAGAGTCATCAATACAGTTAAGGGCCTCTCATGATCGCTTTAAAGGTTACAAAAGCTCTATTTTAACAATTGGGACCTCTTAGGAGTCTAATTTCAGAAGATAGATTTCCTCTAAATGAACTGAAACTACCCATGTAATACACAAAGCACCTGTAGACTTTACCGAGGATTATCTAACAGTACTGTGGGGACCTCCGTACGATGCTCTTGGTCCTATACAACAGCTCAATAATGTGGGGCCCCATGAGCTAAAATATAGTTTTCGTTAAAATAATCTAGTTGCTAACCCAACACTTTTATCATACATTTGGGGCCCCTAACAGGATGTTGGCCTCCTCAGATTCCTTTGGGGCCACAAAAGCTATTTATTTACTGTAAGGCCCTAAGAAATCCAATTTTATGAGAACGTTTTTTTTTTTAAGAACAGAAAGTACGACAGGGGTTTCCATAAGCTTTTTATGCTCGCCCAGGGGCCCATCGGGCAAAATCCCGGTTGCCCATTATTTAACAGATCCTAACTTTGAATAAAAAAAACTCTTATAACTAAAGTTAACGGTATTGTCAAAACTGTTAAAAATCGTTATGGAAACTTTTTTTTCGAAATCGACTCCCAGTCTTACGGTATTGAGAAATCTTTTTTTGTGAGCATATATTAGTACAATTTACCAATTAAGGGAACACATTATACATGAAACCATTATTAAAAGTACCTACCTCGCATATAGTCATAAAACCTTATTTTTATTTTGGACTGTCTGATTATTTGGTTAACCGATTTTCATATATTAAATATTGTTATGCAAATGCTTCTAGTTTTAACGATATTACATAATTTTTTTTTTTCGAAAAAACTATTTTCGGATTTTTAAAAAAAATTTGAAAATTATTTTCTAAAAATTATAATAGCCGTGTTTTGTTGAAAGTATATAGCAACTCAGCAAAATTTTTGCACACAGACAATAACAAATAATATTTTGTTTTGTGTACAAACAATAACAAAATATTTATAATCACTTTTTCTCGTTATTGTTAAGCGTGTAAAAAAATTTACAGAGTATATTAGGCGTGTTTTGTTGACTTTCTAATGTGAACATTAAGAAATTTTTCACATTAAGCCAACTTTTAACATGCAAATGCAAAAGCAACAAGTTAACAGCACATTCAAACTTCAGTAACTCTAATGTGAACATTAACTTTCCAATGAATTTGCTTGTTATGTTGGTATCTTTGGTACCTATGGTACCTATGGTACCTATGATACCTATGTTTGAAAATATTTTGAAAAAATAACTTTTGTATGAAGATTTAAAATTTGACAGCGAATTATTTTATTAAAAAATAACAAAATACATGATGCAAATAAAATTATTTTATGAAAATTATCATTCACAATTGTTAAATCATGTATGACAAGATTCGAACAGAATAATATTGGTTTTGGTAAGTAACCATTTTCAATGAACGCATCCGCTGTGCGGCTTTTTTCAAGAAAGTGTGAGTTATACAAATACAAATGCATTGACACAGGATCGGCATGCAATTAGAGCTAAATGCTGGGGCGCCCAAGGAAATTTTTTGCTGGTTTTTTGAGGAATGTGTTTTGAGATTTTAAATCATTAAAATATTTAAAAAAAAAACTTATTAATTTATATACAAAAGTGAAATAAAAATAAATATGGTACATAAATGCAATACTTTATTAACATGCTGTGCTGTGTTAAATCTTGTAAACACGTAGATATAGTAAGAAGTTTACAATTTTTTCATTTCACTGGCTGATTGTGTATCATATTCAATACATACAAAGTAATGGGAAGATAATTTAATAAGTTGAAAAATAAAGGATCCCCCTTACCAACGCGAATTGAATTTTCGATGGCGACGACGAAAACAATAATAACAACGTGTTGTTTTCATTGACAACCACTATTGTTACTTATAGAAGTTTTGGTGAAAGTGTACCAAAACTTCTAATTTATTTAAAAAAAAACAAGGTAAATGATTTTTTCAAAATTAAATTTTTGACTCCACATTTAATTACTTAAAATTAGCGTACCAATTTTGTTTTCTTTAAAATTGTTATTGTTTTTCTTAAACATAATTTTAAAAAACACTCCCATAATTTTTAAATATACATTTTTTTAAAACTTACATTTCTTAAATAAATCAGATGGTGCAAATTGTATTTGGTTCAAAATAAAAGCGTAAAACACTTTCCAACACAGTGATGTAGAAAAAGTAGAGCCATGAAATAAAGTTCAATGCTAATTAAAGTCGAAAAAAAAGTTTTGGACTTTCGCACCTTTAAGGTACATTACTGTCCAAAACAATTTTGAACTATTTTGCATTATCGAGAATGCAAAACTAATACCCAGTTAATCCAAGCTTTTTAAATTTGAATTTCTTCGACAATTATATCGGTTGCTCCAAATTCCAATCACTTCTAAACATAAAATGGCAAATAGTTTATCACTGGGTGGTAGCTCACCCAAGTGTTTCATTCAAACCTTCAATATTAATATGATGGTGCGAACTGCGAAAAACCCCTAAAACTAAAGCTAAGTACAGACGATTGTCAGATCTTACAATATTGTCGGAACTGTCAATAGTCTGACAATAGCTAATAATAAGCTGATAATTGAATTATTTCTTATAATGAAAAATTGTCCGTTCACACGGTTGGTAGATTTCTTCCCAATGTCTGACAACTACATTGTCAGCTCTTTTTTTATCTCTCTTTAACGAACTCATTGACATTTCGGACAGTGAAGAAATAATCAGTAATTGTAATATGTTCTCAATGAAAACATCTGACAATGACCAATGAGTCTGACAATGTCCTAATCGACTGACAATGATAAAAATTGTATGTAAGATACCTGATAATTTCTTGTCAGATTGTCGTCTAACAATGACGTTTCTAACAATATTGTCAGACAAAATTGTGTGTTCAGACAATTGTAAGACATTTGGAACTGACAGATCTGACAATATTGTAAGATTTGATAATCGTCTGTACTTAGCTTAAGTTTTATTTTAAAAGTAAATTTTCTGAATGACGATGACGCCGATTTCAAATTTAGTTTTAAAGTTTCTATAACCCAGTAGTGCCGAAAAATAAATGCAGCTAAAAATCAGTGAAGGACACAGCTGGTGCACCCCAGATTTAATTTATCTTGACGATAGCGTTTTATCAAAAACCACGTCTACTGCATTTTGGTGCAACATATAAAAAAAAATTTAAAAGCACAATGCGAACTAAGATAAGAGCATACATATAGTACGTGTGACCCAGTTGAACATCGTATTTCTAAATAAGGTCATATACATCTTCATCACCTACATACTTTTTTACCTATTCATCCTCATTCGTATATATGATTGTACATAGTAACATACATACATACATATTAACATATATCATGCACAATTAATAATTCCACCAAAAATGATAAATTAAGAAAAATAATAAAAATGCAAATTTATTCGTGTTCATCATTTTTGTTAAAAATGTTTATTCGTTATTTCTTGTGTATGACGTGATAAATTTACGGTTAAAATATTATGGTTTATTTTCTACAGATTCGATAGTTCATTCACCTTTTTCAAAATTATTTGTTTACCCTCTTTTGATTGAATCTTGTTTTATTAACTACCAGAAGAAGAACACTGACACAATTCTTGTAACCTAGTACATAGAAACGAAATTTATTTGTATACCTAATATCATTATTGCATTGAGGTTAAGAATATTTAAAGGGATTATGTAAATTTTAGAGATCTTTGAAACCTATAACTAGAACAAGACATAGACTAAAAATAGAAGCTTAAGTTTTAAGATTGACCTCCACTGAGAAATTTGTTTCATTTCTAGCGAAAGCCACCAGTCACCTTCAAATAGTGACATAATTTTTGGTGAGCTAAATAAAACAGATTTATTATTTCAAAAAATATCTAAAACTCGATTTTAATCATCTTCTTTCCCTAAATGCATTCTGTAGTCATCATTAATACCTACGTGTAACCCGAAGTTGTGTCGTTCACATAGCAAAAGTGAAATTAATATTTTTTATAACAAAAACAACAGCGCTAAAAGTTGTAATCAACATGCCCATTGCAAAACTGGCCCTAAACAAGATTTTTTTGTATGCATATTTGCATTCTTCAATGCAAATCGATTTTGACAGTGCAGCAACACTGTTGGTTCACGTAATAAAGTTTCTAAAATAGTGCGTGATAAATGAATGACAGCTTATTATGAGATTTTACCTGTAAACCTTGCCTCTCAACGATGTTGTTTTTATTTCATTAAAATAAAAGGTATCGAAGTAAGTAAAATAAATTTTTTTTTTTGTAAGACAATAGTTAAAATTAGTGATAGGTACTGATTATAAATGCCATTCAAATATGCTTTAGATCAGGGTTAAGTCTTGAAATATACATACATACCTACTTACTTATTATAAAAATCCGATAAGAAGGTGGAGTCGTGATCAGAAAAAAATTCTTCAAGCAGGGCAACAACACTTAATTGTGGCATGCGATTTTTATATGCTTTGATTATGAAGTAACAACTTTTTATTTTTTTGGCACCAGTATAGATATGTATAATGTATATAATAGTGTGAGATACTTTGAGATTTTAAATTCTTTTTTTTTTATTGATGTAGGACTCATATTTATCTAACTTCTGTGGTGTAAGATAAATATTTTTAATTGCTAGATGTACTATAACTATATAAACTTTGTGTAGGCCGGTTTTTTTTTTTTTTTTTAGACATGGTTCAGTAACTTTTAAGCAAATAATAATTGCAGTTTAATATTCAAACATGAGATTACCTTTTCAATTGTGCTGTCATCTGTTTTTGCACTTAAATACTGTTTCATAATAGAAGTGCGGTAGCATATATTATACTAAAAGATACATTTCATATAGGAATGAGATAGTTTTATACGTATAGGTATAGATTTACAAATAAATATCATAAATCCGTGTCAAGAAGTTTTAGTTGGAAAACTTCATATAATCATTGAATGTTTATAAGCACTTGTATAAGATGAATTGCACGAATTGTAAGTCAATTTATGTTTATTCAACATTCTGCAGGTTTCGCTGTTCTAACTGATGAAACTACTGACGTTTCACGTAAGAAACAGATGTCAATTTGTGTTGATACGTCGATTTTAAAGAAGATATTTTTATCTTACGTGAAGACTTTTGCATTTATTCATGTAGAAAACACTACGGGAAAATATTTACCCAGAACAATTCTCTATGCACTTCAAACCATGGGCATAAATTGCAGCAATTTGATTGGACAAGGGTAAGATGGTGCTTCTGCTATGATTGGCAGTTTTAACGGAGTACAAGCTGTACGCGAGTCTCATCCAGAAGCCTTATACGTGCATTGTAACGCAAGCGCACACTCTTTAAATCTGGCCTTAGCGTATTCAGCCTATTCGCAATACTATTGGTATCATAAAATCCGTTAAAAATTTGTTTTAATTATCGGCAAAGTGCACACATTTGTTGCAGGAATTCATTAAACAGAATTACCCGCAAAATAACTGGAAAAAATTAACTACAATGTGTGAAACTCGATGGGTCAAAACATTGCCATCATGTCAGACAGCCAATGCCACACTCAAAGCGCTAAATTCATACAATATCAGCTCTAAACTGGTATGGGAGTGTGTGGGCAAATTAAACGAACTAGGCAAGAATAATAATGTAACACTTCATTGCGTACCAAGCCATGTTGGTGTCCAGGGCAATGAAGAGGCAGACTCCTTAGCAAAAATAGGGGCAAGTACACCCTTAATGGGTCCAGAGCCCTATTGTAGAATAGGAGAAAACGTGATTAAAAAAAAAATCAAAACAATAGAGGAGACCAAAAGACAAAGAATTTGGAATGAACTCCCCAAGCTGAGACAGGCAAAACTGCAGCTACTTGGGAATTACAACCAAGAACTTTTAACATCCTGCATCAGTTTAAGTAGGAACAACTTAAGGAGAAGAGCTGTAAATGAGCAGCACTCTCATATAGCTCTAAAAGGCACAATAGATCTTAAGGTCGCATGTGTAAATAATACTCCAAATATTCATTCATTCTTTCAACTCGCTGGGTGGAAAACCATCATTGGTTGATCAGATTTCAGTAAATTTTTAAAGCGATAATTAATGATGACGGACACAATCCCGAAATTTTGAATCCAGAAAACCCAAAATCCAGAATCCAGAATCCCGAAAAAACAGAATCCCGAAAACCCAAAATCCCGAAAACCCAAAATCCCGAAAACCCACAATCCCGAAAACCCACAATCCCGAAAACCCACAATCCCGAAAACCCACAATCCCGAAAACCCACAATCCCGAAAACCCAAAATACAGAAAACCTGTCCTGTTGAAACCTGTTGGTGTCCATATCATCCAATTCAGGCCAAAAGAAGTTGGTAATCATCGACTTGTAGCACTCGGTGATGGCCTGGCTAACGGCGTTCTTAAAGAAATATGGACCGATGACACCGCCCAAAATCCAGTGACTTTTTCGGAATTCATTGGAACTCTTGGATCCCATGTGGATTGGTATCGTCGCAAATTCGACAATATTGTTTGTTGATGTACCCCATTCATCCAGAAATGGGTCTCATCGCTGAATATGATTTTTCGATGAAAATTAGGGTCAGTTTCCAACTGCTTCAGAGCCCATTCAGCGAACATACGTTGACATTGTCTGTGGTCGTTTACCTTCAGCTCCTGGCTCAGTTGTACGGTGAAGGAGGCCCAAGTCACGACGCCAAATTCGTCAAGTTGTAGGCTCCGAAAAGCGACGCGAAATCGACTGCTTCGACTGCACACTGTCATGGACAGCGGCGATTTTTTCGGCAGATTTTGCGTTTAGTCAACGTACGTCTGTTGGTTGATAGTTAACTGAGCCAGTGACTCAAATTTATCCACTTCACTGCGAATAATTATCTCGGTAGGATGATTATAGCGAACGTAAAATGGGAGAAGCGTGCGGAACGTTGTCCGAACAGAACACCCATTTTGATAAAACAATGTTATTATTTGCACGTGTTGTTGGACGCTTTATCTGTCCATGTTGATTAAGCAAAATAGACTGAATAAACGACAGCCAATTGACAGATGTATAGCTTGAACAATATTGCCGATATCAATCGGAAATCCCTATTGGAAACCCCTTTATGCATTTGCATAATCTTGAAGAGAATTGATCTCCTGACTAAATATTAAATAAGAATAATTTTAGCACTTGCAAACATATGCAATTTTTATATATTCTACTCAAAAAAAAATAATAAAAACCCTTAGGATTTTATTGTTATTGAAATACGTTTTTTTGTACTTAAAAAATAACCACTTTCTGTCTTATCCATGATTAAATATACCAAAATTATGTTCGCTCTTATTTCCATCCGTTCCGTTCAAATCCCAAATCCCCAAAAACCGAAAACATTATCCAACTGAGCAAAAAATCACTTTCTCTTCTCGTGAGCGACACAACCAATTGGATTATACCACAAGAAGAAGTTGAAACTCAGTATGGACGACTTATGCAGAGGTTTTGGTGATGAGGACATACATGAGGATACTACTCACTACCTCTGCGCTATGCCATCTGGGAAACAGGTTCCTCGGAAGACACTTCTTCAATGACTTGGAGGAACTCTCTACTATTCCAAAGCTTAAGTTATATTTCACCAAAGCTACAAAATGGCTTGAAAATGCTTAATCCCTATCAACCCAGCCGACCAACAGACAGGAAATCGCTCCCTTAACCATAGTCAAATGATGCATAATGATACAGGGCGACAATGATAGTACGAATAAGAATGACTGAAAGATGCAGGTGTGCATTGCGGTGGCGACAATTAACGGAGAATGGGTACCTCGCCCATACACCAGCTGCCGCCTCTGCGTTGTACACCAGACTCAATAAGCCAACTTGACTAAACTTAACTGGGTCATACATACCAACCACCGGACTATCTAACCCATCCACCAAACGTTGCATGGAGCCACTGTTCCTACGAGTCTGGGGGAGGGATGATTCTACCTTGTGGGGGTAAGGGAGGGGAGCACGCCCAAGAATATACATTGGCGCGATAACCTCTCCTTACCCAAGTGATTTTGCCGACTGAATCTTCTTTAATAACTTCGGGCTACAGCTTGCTGAAACTCCATCCGCGCCCTTAACGGGCTCGGTCATAGGTCTTTGTCATAGGTTTTTCTCTAGGTTATCACAATCGATATATATTGATCTAAGTGTGACGGTAACAAGATCAACCGTCAGCCCACTAACCTAACTTAACCTCAATCACAATGCGATGACTGAATAGTTTCTGCCTCTGTTAAAAGTATGTATGGCAGTCACTTTTGAAACCCAACTGTTTCAAAACTAAAAGTTCCATGTGTGTACATTCGCATAACAAAATTGGCGGAAAATGGCGCCCAACGTGGGTGTAATATTTTTGGATTCGATTCATCGATTTTATGCGAATATTGAATCCATAGGGTTAACATGAGAAAAAAACAGAAGAAAAACTATACCTAATCCAAATTTTGATAGAAATAATTGCTTTAAGACCAAGTTGCTCGTCAATACTGATGTCATATGCTCTGAGTTAAATTACAGCTGGCTTACCTTGCATATAAATTAATTATTAATATATACGTTATGAATATAAATTGCTATTTTAGCATATTTCAATGAAATATCTGTTCAGTTAACTCAGAATTAACTCACCAAATTTAGCGGTTTAGCTAAAGTTAACTCGAAATTTGAATATGTTTTAGGAGTTAACTTGAGCTTAAACCTGGATGATATTGCATAGGATGATATTGCACTGAAACTTGAGCCTTATTATTTCTACGAATTTATTTTTTTAATTTAAGTACAAAAGAACTAAACCAATCTTTACCCGAATGTAGAACAGGATTTACATACCCAAAAATAATCCAAAATTAAATTAAAACTTCTGTCCTAAAAATGCTTACAATTAATTTCTATTTTAATCACGTACTATACAGAGAAACATACATTCAGAAATTTTGTTTGTAATCCTATACGTCTGTATACTTAATTCAAGTTGAATATAAGATTGTAAGCGTCATTTCAATCCATATATACATTATTAAATTTCTAACTGAATTTCACAGCTTAATTTTGATGTGATTTTGGCATGCGTAATAAAGTAGCAACAATATCTGCCGCATCTTTATATCTACATAGGTACTCAAATAAATTTATTCCGCCCGGATACATATGTGTGCCTGTGCATATACAAATTTGAACCTCATATAAAGTCGCAAGTTTAAAAGCAAACATTTTTTTAATCAGCAACACAAAATGCAAATTAATTTTTGTTTTATTTATAATTTATGGGCGAGTCTACCGAATTGGGAATCTTTTCCCCAATCCGTTCATCTGGACTTGGTACGTGATTGAAATTTAAAATAATAAATTAAAGTACTATGAGCTGGACTAAGTAACGTCTTCCTCATTTTATCTGTCATGAAACAAAAAGAAACAATCTAAAATGTGTATGTCGCTTCCCTCATGAATGAAATGGCAATGACAATTACGTCAAACTTGCCATATATAATGCATCGATACCTTAATTCTTCTAATATATTATTAATTTTTATTATTATTATATGTATATTCTATTTGTATATAAATTATGTGCATATTTGTTTGTATTGTTTTTTTTTTAGAATACCTAAGGGCGATTGGTGAGAGATTTATGGGACTATCTCGTCCTTTTGATGCATCAAACAGTCCGACAGCTTCGGCAGCTTGCCGAAGACACACAAGAGCATTTCTGGAAGGACTTCAAAACTTTGATCTTTGGGCAATAAAAAGTAAGTACATAACTATCTTTTATTAACAATCATAAAAAAACTTGCATAATACATTCACCATGCCTATATAGTACCTAATACTTGAGTAGCATATTAATTGGGAACAGTCATATATAAAATAGTTTTCAATTACACCATTCCTTTGTCGTCGTTTTATATAAAGTGATTTTTATTTGAAAATTTGCATACGTGTCTATTACTATATGATATATGTATAGACTGATGGTCTAGTTGCTTAAACTTACCTTTACATTGATTTCAAGGACAAATCGTAGTTTTGCTCAGGTAAAATTAAGAAATAGAAATGTTGTTGAAATGTTTTTTTTTTGTCTTTTTGCAAAATATCTATTATCGAATAGGTCTTAGCGGTTAATTTAATAATTATATTGTGTGAAAATATTTTGATTTGTAGTTAAGATCTAATTAAGTTAATTTCAACATAAGACAATGATTGAAATTGTTCTTAAAAACGACACAATACAAATAATTTTAAAAGGGGTTTTTTTGATAAATATACTGCGCAATAAAATACTAAAATACTGCAAAGCTTTTCACACCAAATATTGTTGTTTTTTAGAAGTGCAACTTAATGTCATGTCAGGTTTTCGAGATATATATGGGTGATTCTCTGCCAACTGTGATTTTTTAAATAAGAATTTTGCTAAAATTAAAAGTCTTTGAAAATTAATTTTTTTTTTATTTTATTTGTTGGTTTGGTATTAAATCTGTAAGAGCAACAACTTTTAAGAACAAAAAATATGGTAAAAAGTACTAAATCTCGCAGACATGGTGCTGACACTGATTTTTTTATTTTTTTTTATTTTTTAACGTTCTAACTCTTTTTGAAAATATTTTTGTTGAGTTTCTAAATTCTCTCTTACGTTTTGACGTTTTCAACTTTAAAAGGCAATGTTTTATTCAAAATTGTATTATTTTTAGTTTTTTAAATCTGTTCTTTGAGGTTGGAGTCTTTATTTTTATGCTAGGCTATAACTCAACATTTATTGCACAAATTTGTTTTAATATGATTTGTCCGAAGCACTGGTACCATTCTTAATAAAAAAATTTACCCGATTTGCCATTCCAGCATAGTTGAGGTACATTAGAAATGAAAAAAGCATTTATGTATTTTAAAACTTTGAATAAATTCTTTTTTAAATATATACGTAGGCTTTCCAGATATACAAATCTGGAAAGTCTACGTACAGGGTTGGCCGAATTAACTACACTACATTTTCTGCATCATTAACTGCGCGTAGTTAATTTAATAAACTACACGTCTTATTTTTTACAAATTGTTACGTTTTCATATACATACAAAGTAAATTTAGAGAAATAATAAAATTTCAATAAAAATTTGAACATTTTAACTCAAAATTCAAGCTTCAAAGTTACAACTTACAACACATTTGATATTTGAAACTAAGTTTGCTACAATTTGTTTCATTAACTACGTTTAACTACATAAACTACGTAGCAAATGTGAAAAATGTAGTGGCCATCACTGCCTACGAACACTTCTCCTTTTTTTGGTGTCCGTTTTATCATCTTCTTCGTATTCTGTTTCCTCAGACCAGTAAGAACATAGCATGAACGCAAAATTTTGTCTATTCCCCTGACGTTTCGCCCTCTTTCTCTACTCGACGTTACACTTTTTTGAAATTCTGTTGATTTTTTCACATTGTTAGTAGGTATGCCTACGCTTAAACATTTCTAATGTTAAAAATAACAAGATTTTTAGCAAAATTGCTTGAAATCATTTAATTTAAGTTCATCATAAATAATTATACCACGGTACTGACACCCACGGTACTGACAATTAGGCTTTAATATAACTTCATATCTCAAAGCTTCTGAGAAAAATAAAATCCGTTACAATTTTAACTTATATGACTTAAAAAGAAATACAATATTCTAAAAATCACCCCAACAAATTTCATGACACGCTTGGATAATACTACCACAGTACTGACAGGTAATTTTGTGACACACGATTTTAGAATAAAAACACTTCACTCTTACAGCAAAATTACGTAAGTAAAATAAATTGACTTTTGTTAACAATAAATAAATAGTGCCTCTTTCAAACGGCACCACACAAATGTCAAAAAACTAAAAACAAAATGGCGGTTCAGCGGTAACTCTTTTGAATTCAAAAAGAAAATGAAATCCGTGGACAACAGTCAATTATTATTATTTAATTAGAGAGCAAATATTTTGACTTGATATACTCATAATATAATCAAGCAACTATTGTACTCAAACTTTTCTGAGAACAACATTTTTATTCAATGATGTATTTTAATAGAAAATTGTAGATTTAATTGGAAAAACAAGGATGGGACATGCCACGGTACTGACATTTTGCGTATACTTTTTCAAGTCAAGGGGAAAGGGTAGCAAATTTTTAAACAATCTGTAATGTAAATTGTAGAACCAACTTATTTCCACAATTCAAACCAGAAATTCATAAGAAATTTTTACATTAAGCTACAAATAAAGCCCTGGACACAAAGAATCACAGTTGGCAGAGAATCGCACATATAACCTTAAATTACAATAATATATTGGACATATACAGGGTTATTAGAAGGGGATTTTGTCCCGAAGGAACTGGGAATTTGATCTTATTTCTCCGCAGATCTAGATCTAGCCGAAATGTATTCAGTAAATTTTTTGTGGGCTTGAATACCATCGATGTTAAAGATCTCGTTTAAGATAATAATAGTCAGGCAAAGGATTGTACTAACCTTGCCTTTTTGGTAATCGAAAGTAAGTATATCGATTTTAAACGACCACGTTATTATTTATGTAGGTACTTTATTTTGCCAAAATATTAAGCATTTTGTTTGTATTTTCTCAAATCTTGTTTATTTAAATAAAAATATCAATTTGTGTCTCTGGTACTTCACTTCAAAATATTTTAGAGTTGCATCAAAATAATTAATATTAGGTGTTTTCCTTCTTCTCAGTACATTTGTGTGAATTTCTACACAAAGTTCATATAAAAAAAAAATAATAGTAGAAATTAGGTTTGTTCGATGACAGCCCTGGGGCGCACTGGGTCGCCCTTAACTAGCTCTGAGGTGTTTTATGAAGCCTCATCAACAAGTTTTGATGACAAATTTCTTCGTAATTAAGAGAAATTTTGTTGATGACTTTGCTATTTATTTGTTGTATGTAATTATAACCAGAATGCCAAAATATACAATAGTCTTTGATGAAGAAAAATTTACGAAAATTAAATGCACGACTGGGTCGCACGAATTTGCTCTTACGTGCGATCACACGTGGTTTTAAGTCTGAATAATTTAAAAACTATTTATCTGCTGATAAAGTAATTAAACAACCTCTGAAATTGATTTGACACCAACGCGATGTACATCATCCGATTTCTTAAGGAAATCTCAATTTATGAGAAAAAAAAATTGAAAATCGTTGGAGCGCTTTTAAAAAAAATAATTTTGTGCTAATTTTACGCTAGTTTTTAGCCCTATTAATGCGGAGGTAAAAAAATAATTTAAAAAAATATCTTCTACCCATTTTTGAAATATGGAACTTTCAAAAAATAATTTAAAAATTTTTTTTTAAATCAAAAATTTACCTTTTTGAAAATTTTTGTATGCAATATTATTAGAACTTATTTGAAGCTTTTGTGCAAGAAAAATCATTAAAATCAGTTCAACTGATAATGAGATAGTCGAAAATCAAAAAATGGTTCTATGGGAGGTAGCATTTCTCGGAATTTTTTTTTTATAAAATAGTCGCTTTCTTGTAAAAAAAATTACTGAATTTTTTTTTTTTTAAAGTTGTGGGCAATTTTTTGAGAAAAATAAGATTTTTATTTTTTGCTAAAAAAATTTGAATGGCAGGTACCGTTATTTTTGGCCTTTCGACTTCGTTATCATCATCGTCAACTTTGATCAAAATCCCAAGTTCGATTTTTTTTACGAATCCATAACTTGCCATATAGGTACCTACTTATGTATATGTCGCAAGTAAAAATAATTTTGAAATTTGTTTTTTTTTGAAAATTTTGATATGGAATATTATTAAAAATTATCATAAGGTCATGTGTACAAATTCTTATTAAAATCGGTTTAGCAGATGATGAAATAGTCGAAAACCAAAGAAATATGGTTCTATGTGAGAGGTATCATTTTTAATCGATAGATAAAATTTTTGTCCAATAATATGGTAGATCGTACCTACTTATACATATTAGTTCACTTAAAAAATTTAATCAAAATCGAAGGAGTCGTTTTTGAGAAAAATGAGATTTACCTAAACGCTTGTATGGGAGGTACCGTTATTTTTGATCATAAGAATAACGTTTATTTAAAATCTGCTAGATAATCTTAAAAAATTACTGGAAGCTAAGTTTTATAAAAATCGATCAAGTCGTTTTCGAAATAGGTATTAAGTTCTAAAAAAAAAATTTTGTTAACTTTTTTTAAAAATCCATAATAAAATTTTTTGAACATTTTGGTACACAATTCTTTTAAAACTATTTGAAACATTTTCCATAAAAAATAGATCAAAATCAGTTGAACTGTTTTTGTGAAAATCGAAAATCAAAATAATAGTTCTATGCGGGAGGTACCACTTATAACCTTTTTCCAGAATATTTGTAATAAAAATTACTGAATTTTTTTTTAAGTTGTGGGCATAATTTTGAAAAAAAAATAAGGGTTTTATTTGTATGGCAGCTACTGTTATTTTTCGTCCTGACAGTCAGACAAATAGAAATGCGAGACCCACTTTTATCGACGTTGCTATCATCCTTCTGGAAACAATTTTCAAAACTTCGATTTTCGTAAAAAAAAAAGGGATGAGGTGTTGGGTCAATAATAAGTTTTGGATCTTAAATCAAATTTTTTTGATCATTTAAAAAAAAAATATTTGGAATTCAATTCGGAACAGATTTTAAACAACCTAGAATATTTTTCAAATCTAAAAAAATACCATAAAGAAATCTTAAAAAAAACTTTTTGTTTACGTTACATTCGAATATCTCAAAAATCTGACCAAATTTAGCTATTATGAGATCGGATTAAAATTCAAAATATTTCGGAAATTTAAATATGCTACTTAAACAAATTTATAACAAATTCATTTTAGTTATAGAAAAAAACCTATCCGATTTGGCTTAACCAAGACTTTTTAACTACCTGTTTACCCAATACATTTAACATGTCCGAGTTAATCATTATAACTCGAATAACCAAAGTTACACCTCGAACTTTGCCAAAGAAACAATTTAAATCGAGTGCAAGTCTAGTCATCGTCGTGCTAGAATTATTTCTAAGCTTATTCTGTCCTTGATCATAGTGATACTATAACGTATCTATGTACATATGTATGTATGTATGTATGTATGTATGTATGTATGTATACAGAAATGAACATGTTTTTTTGTTTTGCTTTATTATTTATGCTCCAAAAGCACGCCCAGCCAACAGACATTCATATAAAAAACTTAACGAAAATTACTCATAAATTGTTAAGAAAATCAAAAACCTAAACAAACTTTAATCTAAGCCTCTGGCCTCTCGCTATTCTCGAAGTAGGTAAAGTTCGGCAGATGTCCTTGAAGTAAAATCTACCAGCTGCCGCTGCCTCTGCCGCACACAGAACTTCTATAGGTATAGTATGATGCTTTTGCTGAAACCACAACAAAAATTGCATTCTGCAGCCGCGTTGTGTTTGTTTGGACATTGGCGACATTAGATTGTAAGATGCAAGCGTTATTTAACTACCCAATGGTGCAGGGTAGGGTATAAGCGCGGGGGAACCGAAACCATGCCAAAGTCATTATCGTTTCGTTCTGCTGGAAATAGAGTCCCATCAGTTACTACGAGTATACCGACTGACTGAGTACAGTACTGCAATAATGAACATTAGAGCCGGTTTCTGGTGATGCTATTGTCGTTGACCGCCAAAGGCCAGACCTCAGATTGCAAGGTTCAACATTGCGGATTGCATGCGAAGTGTGATACTTTATGTTTTGAGAAGCTGAATATCTGTGTTCGAATTTGAGATTGGTGCACTTCAGAGTGCGCAATGCGCATTCGCCGCATGTCAATATATTGCGCAATATGTGATTTTGTATATGTGGTTCACGTTCAAATAGTCGCTTATAGGTATAGTGTGAAATTAGTGATGTTGGTCAAGACAAGATACATATTTGGTGGCTTTGTTTTGTTTAGTATTATGACGTCAGAAATTGTTTCAATCAAATTTATTCTCTGGCTAGAAGGTTTGACGACCTTTCTGTAGTTGCGGCAAATATATATATGTACCTACCATACTTTTGCTTTCGTTCAGGAAGATATTGATTTTAGATCAGCATGTGACTGTGAGTAATGAATGTGTGGTTAAGTATATCGATATCTGCACTCCCCTACTATATTTCTAACGAATATCATATCATATTTAAAGAAGAAGTATCAAGCGAAAATAAAAAAATTGTACATACATATATGTGTTATGAAAGAATTGTGGTCTGAGATTTAAAAAGAAGAAAGGAAAAACTTGTGAGTACAACCTATGAAATTGAGCACATATGAAATATATGTACATGTACATATTTACTTTGAAGCAAAATCAATTATTTTTATCACTAGGTAGGTTCTATGACCCAAAAAAATGGACTATAGTTACTCTAGTGGAATAAAAATTTTGTAATGCTTGTTTTTTCCAGAAATGTTGGCTTGCAAAACTGGAGTTATTTCCCATTTGAAGTTGAATCATAAACTTATATTACAGGGGATACCGACGCACATCCAAAAATGGGCACAGTTGCTAAAAATAAGTAAAATGCACCACTGGGTAGCACGAACTTGCTCTTATGTGCGATCACGCACATTGGTTTTAAAGTCATCTGAATAAATAAGACCTGTTAGTCTGATTTTAAAAGAAAGACGTTATCTGCTATGGGAGCCTATATTTTATGCCCTCCTGCTAAAAAAGTATTTTAGTATAATGTCGTTTTCCATTGGACGTTTGGAAGCGTCCAGAATCAAAGAGAACTCTTCTGAAACCATTCCATTGTCAAAAAATAACGGTCAACCGACGCTTCTCAGAAGAAAATTTCGATTTGAAATCAGAATCCACTCAAGAAGCACTAATACATTTAAGCTATAACTTCAAAACAAACTCACTCAAATGTCAAAAGTACTCTGTTTGATTGTATGCCTGTTCGATACATGAAATGTTCACGATGATTCACCAATACAATGAAAAAATTTCTAAGTTGAGTAGAAGAATGCTAACTTTGTTCCATTGGATTTCAGAATGAGTTAATCCATGAGTGAAACCAATGGAAACGACATAAGGTAGCATTATGTGAGAACACAAAAATTTAAAAATATAGCACAGCAGTGCACATAATGCATGCATGAAACGTACAAAATTTAAAGAAATAAATTAATTAAAAAAAAATCTGAAATAGTTTTGACACCAACGCTATGCACGCCATCTGGTTTCTTAAATAAATATTAATTTATGAGACAAAAATTTCAAAAATCGTTGGAGTTTTTTTTTTAAATTAATTTTGTAGATAATATTTATGTACATATGTACATATATGTAATATATAAAATTTTAAAAACATTTTTAAGAAAAAAAATGTATTTAAGTGTTTATGCGGAGTTAAAAATAAATTTTGAAAAAAAATCATCCACCCACTTTCGAAATATCGAATTTAAAAAAAAAAAAAAAAATTTTAAGATTCTTTTGAAATTTTGATATGCAATATTTTTCAAACTGGTTAGAAGCTCTGTGTAAAAAATTTCACTAAAATCGGTTCACCAAATAATGGTATAGTCGAAAATCAAGAAAATGGTCCAATGAGAGATACCTTTTTTAATCGATAGATACATTTGTTCTACAAAAAATATTTGCAGATCGTACTGATATTAGCACCCATACAAAATTTATTCAAAATCGTATGTGTCGTTTTTGAGAAATATGAGATTTTCCTTACCCCTATTTAAACACTTGTATGAGAGGTACCGTTATTTTCGGTTATAAGAATAATTTTTATTTTAAATCTGCTAGATATTGTTAAAAAACTGTTAGTAAAGTGCCAAGTTTGATAAAAAATCGATCAAGTCGTTTTCGAGTTATTAAGTTCTCAAAAAAATGTTAAACTTTTTTTAAAAGTCAAAAAAATTTTTTTTTTGAAAATTTTGGCATACAACTTTTTAAACTTTTTAACAAATTCGTCATAAAAAAACTGATCGAAATCGGTTCAACTGTTTTTGAGAAAATCGAAAATCAAATAATGGTTCTATGGGAGGTACCATTTGTAACCATTTTTCGGACATTTTTTTTTTTTATAAAATGGCAGAATTAAAAAAACAAAATTACTGAATTTTTTTAAGGCACTTTTTTGAAAAAAATTGGATTTTCATCATTCATACTTTTTTCCAAAAAAAACACTTCATAAAAAAACACTTTTTTTTTGGTTTTCCAAAGTTTGATCTGCTCAGTTTAATTATTAAATTAGTGGATTACCCTTTTTTATTTTTTATTGCATAACATCCGGTTTTAATAACATCATAATAAAAAAAAATAAACTGGATTAACTAGATTTCACCTTTACTACTTTTCATTTTTTTTTATTTCTCAAAAACTAAGATACATTTTAGCATTCGGTTTTCTGTTTTTTTATTGAAAATTAATAAGAGCATTAATTTTGAAAACAAAAATTACACTTAATTACATAAAATTTTGTAAAAAATTAGTTTGAAAAATTTTTTTTTATTTTTTTTTTTTTTTTCAAAATTTCAAGTTTGAAAATAAATTTTTAAAAAACTATTCACAACACAACCTAACTGAAAATGAATTTTAAAGATTTCTGGTTTTCTAAAAAGGTATAGCATGGCATTTAAAGTTTTATCGTTGTTTTTAAATATTTTTTTTGTTTTAAGTCAATTTTTTAGAAAATTGCCCCTCCCATTTAAACGGGGAGAAATAGACCCCCTCCTATAGGATTTTTTTCTTGTCTTAACCCAACCTACTCGCTCTAGCTTTTTGGTGCACCTTATACCGATCGCAAGTAAAAATAATATAGATGATGCGCGGAAATTTTCACGAACGGAGCAATGATTTAAAAATTAAATGTAATAATTTGCTCAAGTTGTTCAACGCCATTGCCTTTTACGGTGTATAATTGACATACACTACTGAACAATTCACAATAAATTTGACAGATTTTCCTTTAATATATGGCCGTTATAATCATAATAATCAAACATGTTCAAAAAACGGTTCTACAATTATAAAATTTATTGCTTGTCATTGTAACTGTTAAAACCCAAATAACACTTATGTAGGTACAATCGTCTCAATTGATGTAGGAACCTATAATCGTCTTAATTGAAAACAATAAACAATAATTTCCATTGGATTTAAGAAAAGCTGTTAATTGAGTCTTTAAAACAATATATACTCATCATTCAAAAGTACTAATCCACTTTTAATTTCCGTTAAAAAATAAAAAAAAAAAAAAAACAAACAGTAAGAAATAATAATCATTCACCATGTTAATCGTGACTTCTGGTTAAATGATAAATAATAACAAAAGCTTATTTTGATTGTTTCATTATTTATTAACATGATAATTGCAATCATTTACAAAATTAATTTAACTTAATTTTTTTTTATTTTTCTTTCTCCATAATAGTGCACGATGCCACAGGAAAATTGACGTCTGGAATTTTAAATGGCAATATCAATCAATATGGTGATTTTGATCAGTGTTTAAATGTGAAAACTCCATCGGGAAAGGATGAATTTCAGGGACAATATTGCCTGGCGTACGCACAACCCGTTTGGTCTCATAAATCCAAGAAACTTAAGGAATTTTTCGAACTCATTCAATCACACAGTCCATTCCGAAACGAATTCAATGATGTAAGTATATGAGTCAATACTTTAAAGGCACGTCAATCTCGTGATCGATGTACACGTCTTGATTTTGGTGTAGATACCTTTTTTTGGTTATAAACTGTGAATTTCTTTTTTGTTATGACGCTTTTATTCTTTTATGGAGATATCAATGGTTTATTAATACGTCATATAATATTTCTGGGGCAATGAACTTTATTGTATCTTTGAAACAAGGCAGAAGAAGAAAAATATGCATAGTTAATATTTGTTCGAAAGACTTAATTTTTCATTCCGATAGCTTGAATGTAGGTTAGTAGACACATTTTTATGTAAATAAAACACCTGTCTAAGTTTATTTATGATGACTTTTGTTGGTTTTTATTAGAAGAAAACTTAACAGTCCTGGATTTAGAATATGTCATTTATAGGGCTCTACGTATTCCACAACTAGAAAAGTTTGTGAAGAATAATTAGATATAATCCTACCTACATGCTTATAGATTTTTAGAGTTTAAAGATTTTTGATGTTTGTTAATTGAAGGAAATGCAGGCATAGAATTAAAAGCTCCTAGTCCCCTTTCACACGATGAAATAAGTTGCTGCAGATTTTTTAACGTTTTTTTTAATTTATTTAAAAATCTCTTGTACCTTTCACACGAAGAAAGAAAACCGTAGAAATTGTCTGTAGTTTCCTTTTAAAGTAGCTTGGTTGAACATATACACTACTGTGTGTATACTGTATGAAGAGGAATGTCAACAAAAATCTCCTCAAATCGTTGACCGGGAGATTTCGTTTAATCCTCTTATAACGTTTTCGTTTGGTAAGGTAATACGGAAGAAGTCGCCGGAACTCTCCAATCCGGAATGTCAAACGAATATAAGTTTCACGTATTTCTTCGTGTGAACGGGGACTAAGTGTCACTTAAGAGTTTATGTGGAACATAAGTATTTATGTTTCGTATCAGCAAACGGTCCTAAGAGGCGTAATTTCGAAACCCACTCTATTCAGCATTCTTTATTTAATTACCTTCTATGCGCTCGAATAATTGAACACAACTTCTTAGAAAAAGTTCCCACTATTTCCTTGATACTTCGATTCTGAAATCATATCCAGATAGAAATCTGTCTTCTATTCAGAAGAATGACTATCAGTATACTTCTAGAAGGAACCAACATATTATAAACTTGTAAAAAAGGATTTATTTTGCTAAGCGCTATATCAAACCAGCTTTACGGCTCTGAGAACGAAAATTCAGCTATGTGTAACAGCAAAGTTTTGTTTACATGTATTTAATATCTATATTTAAAAGCCATATTATATTAAATGAAAAATTATCGAGTTGTAAATCACCTCGCAATATATGTACCTACCTCTGGAAATTGTAAAATGCAAATATAAATAAAATACCAATTCGATTTACATTGACTTATTTGTTTATTTACAAATTAAAGATGCGCACAGAAGTCACGATCGAATAAAAGAACCGATTTGTATAAGATTCATGATTGATTGCGGGTTTAACACGACACTGGTGTCATGAGAACCAAGATGAAATGAATATTTAATGCGGGCGTGTTAGGGAAATTACAATAATATGTTGCTTTGTGACCAATCATTTTAAGTAGGTATACCTATCTTTATTTCAAGATACAAAAACATTAATTTAACTAAATAATGTATTATATACATATATGTATGTACATTTTATAAAACATAATAATGTTTCTTAAGGTGTGGAGTATTTGGCAAATCAGTTATAGCCCAGTCGCTATATACAAAAAAAGGCCTAACCCGGGAAAAATTTGACTGTACACTTTTTTTCACAATTCGTTAGAGGGGGTTATTAGGAGCATATGTGCAGTTTTTCGAGAAAATCGGGCTGGAGCTTAAGCAACCATCTTGGAAATTTCTTAAAAAATGGAAAACAAAACTTTAAAAACAATGGCAATACAAACAGTGTCATGTTATCTTTTTTAAAGCCAGTAATCCATTCTTCGATTCTGTTTTTAAATCAAATTATAAAAATAATTTTTTTTAAATTAATTTTCAAACTAAAAATTTGGAAGAAAACAAAATTTTTGTTTTTAATTTTTAAATAAATTTTTTTTTTCAAAATGTTATGTTTTTGAGTAGTATTTTTGTTTCTAATAATATAATCTTATCAATTCTTAATCAAACTCTTAAATTCAGATGTCTCCTAGTTTTTGAGAAATATCAGAAATAATTTTCTATTAATTTTGCTTCAATCCTTGGTTTAAATTGCTCTAAAAATCCTATTTCCACTAAAAAAGTAGTAAAGTACATTTTGTTATTTTCATTTTTTTTTTTTTTTAATATTTTAGCATCTGGTTTTTAACGTTTGACTAAAAATTGATAAGAGCACGAATTACTAAAAACAAAAATACTGCTTAGATAATAATAAAAATTTTTGACAAAATAAATTTACAATTTTCTTTTATTTTTTTTTCAAAATTTTGAGTTTTAAAATTAATTTTTCAAAAAGTACCTATGCTCTAAAAATATTTGATTTAAAAGAGAATTAAGGCGCCCCCAAACCAACGCGAAGCTGTCGCGGCGACGACGAGAACAATAATAACAACACCGTGGTTGTCAATGAATTTCTGGCTTTATGTCATGTTATCGACACTGTTAGTGTTGCCGTTGCTTTTAAATATTTTGTTTTCTATTTGAAATCAATTTTTTCAAGAAATTTCCATGATGGCGGCTTGAGCTCCAGCCCAATTTTCCCGAAAAACTACACATGTGCTCCTCATAATCCCCTCTAACGAATTGTGAATGAAAAGTGTACCTAAAGTAAAATTTTTCCCAGGTCAAATTTTTATTACGACTGGTCCATTATCAGCTATGAGAGGTATGCAGTCAAGGCATAGGGTCGCCACGGTTTAAAGAACATTTTCTGTGTTAATTTAACTATCTCACTCAGCTCATATTGTAGTTTTTAATAATATGCAAAAAATATCATTGGAAAGGAAATTTTATTCAAAAATTTATTAGTGCGGGATTTTTTGAAATTGGGAGTACCTAGTTCCTTCCTATTGTAAGGTAAATTAGGATAACCAAACATAAAGAACCAGAATTAAATTTCTAAGCCAAAAATGATAGAAATAAAAAAAATTCATAGAAATAAAATAAAATTCTAGAAAATCTAAAACTCGACATAAAAACGTTTGAAAGTCAAAAAATGAAAAGAGACAATGGAGAAAAAATAACCTAAAATCAGGGTAGCTATTGTATTCTAGAAATATAATTTTATATTTTTGAGAAGCAAATAAGAAATTAAAAGACCCGTTTTTTGGAACATTTTCGATTTAAACTTTTTTCTTGGTTGGTGAATTTTTAAACAATATATATTTGTTCATCGATTTTTGATTGGTTTTTGATTTTTTTCCTTTTTTACCCTCATTGGTATTTTCATTTAAAACATTTTCAACATAAAGGAAATTCTATTACGAGTACGATGGTATAGGTACTATATTATATTGTTTCCAAAAGCGTTGGCAACATAGGCGCCCGCAGGGGAGGGTAAGAGGGGCACTCCCATCCATTCTTATCCATTTATTTCCTATATTCTGCTGCAATTGTGTTATCTTTAAGCCAAAAGTTGATCGCGGGCTTCAGATCATCTTAATCTAAAAGAATTTACTGGATACAAAGACTTCCATGAAATAGTGAAATAACATTTGAGATCAAGGTGGCACTCTGAATCTACAAAAAAATTAACGCATTTTGAAAAATCAAATCAATTGTCAATTATCTAAATATAACATCGCCTTAAAAATTTGATTAAAATATTTTTTGCCTCCTCCTCCTGTGGGTGCCTATGATTGGCCACACTCAGAGTATCGATATTTTGAAATTCCTCAGTGCGTTAAATCTCAATTTTCCAGTTTAAAACTTAAACACAGATCCGGATTTAGATCAAATTTTGTAAGCTAAAAGTATATACATAATGTAAATAAAAAGCATTAACGGGAAGAGGAAACATTTTCAATTAGACGTTATCAGCCGTAGATACCTCTTTAAACCACAGGGTTTACTAAAGTTTATGGTTTATTTTTCACTTTCACTAAAAATTTTTTTTTTTAAACTGTTTAATAATTTGTTGTTTTTTCTTTTAGCCTGGACATCGTGTTCCACGTTACAATATAATAAACTGGGGAATTTGTGTACCATCATCGTGTAAGCCACAAGATGTTGAGTATTCTGTTAAAGAATTCTTAACAAACATGACAATGTCAACTGGAGTTTCATTCAAAGTACGAGTCGAACCTCAGCATTGTCAAGTAAAGCAAAATCTTCCCTGGGATCGAAGTACAAAATTAGCTGTGTAAGTTAAATATTTTAATATACAATTTTCAAAAAAAAATTCATATTTTTTTCTTAATTTAGACAATTCTTTTTATGTATGATATCGATTGCGATTCTATCAACGATCTACGAACTACGATCCGACGAGGGAAAACAAAGTAAAGTTAAAAATCAATATTCAAATGAAATTTTCTATAAGTCCATAATTTTCAGACGAATGGTTCACAGCGTTTTCTCTTTACAAAAATGCGAAATCACTATTCAGCACTAGATCATCTTCAGATGACATTGAAGCTGTGCATGGAATACGATTCCTGAATGCAATAATGTTACTTTTGTCACACAAATCAATGGCGGTTTTCTTCAATGCGTTCAATAACAGAACGGAAATGGCTGAGGTGAGCTTTTGTTTTAAATCGACAAATGATAGCGAAGTGAAGTTATATTTATAATTTTTTGAATAGAGCCTCGGACGACCCTGGACGGTTATTGGGCGAGCCGCTTCTCTGTACACTGATCCATTTTTAATGTTTAGTGGGATGTTAACAGCATATTCGTTGTTTGGAAGACTTTTAAAAGGACAACCTGCTCGTCTTAAAAATGAATATATTGGCAGACTTATGAGGTAAAATATTTAAGAAGTAGCACTCCTTTTACAATCTCAACACTACAAAAGACTTCCATTGGTTGTTTGGAATGATGTTTAAGGAGTGTTTTTCACTCCTAATTTCATTAAGGAGTGCCATTAATCAAAAGCTATAAAGAAACATTTCTTTTAGCCTGCTAAATATGGATGGATTGTCTTAAGTATGAGAGAATTTACATTGTTAATTTTTTTTGCAGGGTTAAACTATTTACATCGGGCCATTACATTTAATTTTCAATTTTAATTTACCTATAGCCGAAAAATATAAACGTAATCCTCTTTCCAGAATCGTCCCACCATTGGCTGCTCTTATAATCTTTTGCACATTTATCCTTCCAATGTGGGGATCCGGCCCACAATGGAATCTTGTTGTTGGACATCATTCGAATATTTGTAAGAAACACTGGTGGAGGAACCTTTTGTTTATTCACAATTACTTTGGATTTGGGGAAATGGTAACTACTTGGAAACATACCTGATAGTTTTCAATTTTCTAAAAACCATTTTTATGCAGTGCTTGACTCATACTCATCATCTCGGAATCGACACTGAGCTTTTTGTAGTGGCTCCTCTAATGATTTTTGCCATTTGGAAGTGGCCAAGAGGTGGAGTTATTGGACTGATTTCATTAGCAGTCATTGGCACGGGTGCTAGATATTACACAACGGTCGTCAATGAGCTTTCAAACTACGTTTACTTTGGAACAACGTTGGTTTAAACGATCTTTGAATAATATTAAAATTTTAAAAATTGTTTTTTTTATGTTTCAGAATTCAAAGACTCTTTAGGACAGCAGATTACATGTACTCGTTCCCACCTCACAGATCAACAGTATACATAATAGGGATTTTTCTTGGTTATGGATTGAGAAAACTACGAGGCATCAGCCTAACAAACTCTCAACTAACAATGGGATGGACGGCAGCCGCTTTCTGTCTTGTCGCTTCCCTGCTTGGACCAGCGCCAATGGGTGATAGGTCCTACGTTTACAATTCCACACATGCGGCGATATACGCAGCTTTTGCACCAGTAGCATGGTGCTTCTTTTTCGCTTGGATTGTTTTTGTGTCTCACATGGGTTACAAGAGTACATATTTTCAATTTAAATTTGAATGAAACATTTTTGTAATTCTAATTAATTTTAGATCGTCTGACGAACTTTTTTTCGTGGAAGGGTTTCCAAGTGGCAACGAAGCTGTCGTATGCAATCTATTTAACCCAATTTCCTGTGTTCTTCTTCAATGTAGGGCGTAGACGTCACATCCATCATTACTACAATTTTGTATTCCTTATGGTAAGAGCAGTCTCTGCTAAAAATGTATCTAAAAAATGTAACCCATTTGTATTTTTTTTTTTTTAGTTGGACACCAATGAACTGATCAGCATCTTCGTAGCTTCGACACTTCTGACCCTCTTTTTCGACATACCCTTTCAAAATCTCAAAAAACTCATTTTTAATCGAACGCCAAAGAGTAAAAAGTCCGAAATAACCTGCCAGAAGCAAGTCTGTGATCATTCAATAAACAATAACGATTTAAGCTCAGACTCGTTAAACCAAGAGAGTATCCAAAGTAAAGTGCATGCCGAATAGAAAGTTGAAGTTTAAGGCGTCGCACACATTTAGCCACTAACGCTTATTTTCTTAGTATTAAATTATTTCATCTTTAAGATAAATTTCAAAAAAAGAAAAAAAACAAAAAAGTGTATGTTGTAAAATAATGGAAATGTTTATTATTAGTCATTTTGTATAGTAGATTTTAAGCAGAATTGGAGCAGTACTATTATTATTAGAATTTAAGTAAGATTTTAGTTCGAAAAATTATTTTTAATAAAATAAAATTAAATTCTTTTTCGATTAATGTAATGTTGTGTTTGATTTAACGAAACAATTGAAACCCGCGTCGCTTCTCCGAATTCAGCCATCTTTTTATTTGGAAAATATGTAAACTAAATTTCTCCGAAGAATTTATTTTTTAGCGTACAAACAAGTGAGGCTGAAATTTTAGTGATTCACTACCGAAAGCCAATCCTATCCGAATGTGGATTATGGTACTTTTTAAAACTTTAGAAATAAAAAAAAATATTTTCCAGTTTCGGATTAATTTTTTTTAAGTCTTGCATTATTACATTTTGAGATCTCAAATCAAGAAACCAAAACAAAGCTGAAAGGAAAAAAACGAGATTTAAAAATATTGTAAATGCGAAAGTAATTTAGAAATAGATAGTAAATTTTACTTTGGAACGAAATACCGAATAAAGCCCCAAGTAATTTTTCGTAATAGGAAATCAATTTACAATACGACATAGGCAATCCTTATGAATTCTTGTTAAGTAATCTTGCTCAGGTTTCTCATGTCTCCTAGTTAATTTTAATGTAATAGCAAATTTGTAAGATCTCAGAATATATTTGAATATGAATTTTTTTTATTACTTCGCCCAATAGTCAGAAATATGGGAAAATGGAAAATACATACCTATTGATAATTGTCACCAAAAAAGTAACCTCACAATTTTAGTTTTTAGGTTTTAGTAAATTTGAACCGTTAATAAACCTCATTATTAGAGTAGAGGTAACACACTCCGACTCTTAACATACAAGTTGTATTGTTTCGATTTTTATTTTAGTTTTTGACAAGCACGAGGTATCTCAGACAGTACCTCCTCCAATCAATGGTGATATGATAACTAATTCATAGGTTATCTTAAAAATTGTTGCCATATAGAGTCACTTTTTCATGACAAGAGCCTCGCATGAGGCAGTTACCCGTGAAAAACATTTCTGTATTTTTTTATTTAAGGTGGCATAGCCTGGGAATCGAAGACTTTCGGCGTAACAGATTTACGCACTATCCATTACGACACTGGCTTTGTTACTTAAGTAAATAATTGGTCTGCAAAAATGTTTTTACAGCATCAGAAAGTACTAATGTCCCCCTTTAAAATTTATTTTTATTCTTTTCAATTCTTTTTTTCTTCTTCAAAATATCGTTACTTATTAGCAGGGCAAGGATTTCTATGGAAATACATATTTTTTTCCGCTAGACTTAGAGGAAAACGAATAAGATAGTTTTTCGAATCAGGGAATTTCATTTAAAATGGCATTTAATCGTTACAGCATATTTTTGCATATTTTACTATAAATGCATTTAAAGGCATATTCACCTTTTTTGGGAATATTTAAATAATAATTGCATATTTTTCGTGCATATTTTTAAAACTTCAGAAAAATCTTAAGAGTTAATTTTGTATACTATTCCTAAAGTGCATACGGTAAACGTTTAATACAATTTTATTTGTCCTAAAAAAATGAGGGGTTCCTACAAATGAAAAAAAAATCTCAAACATATTGACGGATAACTGCCACGAAGAAAAGATCGTGAAGAACTATTCAATTAGTGAAATTCTCTCCTTCAAAAACGCTCAACTTACATCCGTCGAAGTTCAACGGTCATTTTCAAAGTATAAGAGTTTTTGTTAGAACTAAAAGACAAAGTTTTGTTTTTGAAAACTTAAAAAAAAATTGTATAGTATAGCTAACAAGACTTATTCCAGTAATTTGGAAAATAATAGTTATTAATTCAAATCAGATTTTGAATACAATTTTTTATTTTTTTTTAAGTTCAGAGAAGGGTTTATGTTTATTTATGTTGTTTACTTGTTTAAATAATTTTTACTTTTTGTTACTGACTGATTTATTTTTAAATTTTCAATGTTTTTTCTTTACTTCTTATTCACTTTTATAGAGCATATTTTCATTTTTTAAGCGAATATTTTCTAATTTTAAGTGCATATTTTAAGCACATATTTTCTGTTTTTTAGCACATAAAATTCCGAGCCCTGCTTATTAGTCTTTTCGCCTACCTTATTCATTCTCCAATACAACACTATGTCACTGATGCAAAAACTTAACTTTGAACTAACGATTTATTCGAATACAAATATATTTGGGAAAATTCTAAATTAATTTTAAAGGGGAAAATTATTAGTAACTTCAGGTACCGAGCGTAGAAAAAAATGTTCAGCTTAGGGCCAGTTTCACAGTGCACACTTAACAAAATAAGTGGCACTTAATTTTCCCATTTTGGCACTTAAGCCGCAGTTTTACTACCTGAGTAAGTGGAACTTAAGTGGCCAACATCGGAGACTTAAGTGTCACTTATTTCGATAAGTTTACACTGTGAAATTGGGAATTAGTTTTCCATATTCGGCACTTAAGTGACACTAACTTCACTGTGAAACTGGCCCTTAGTTTTTAACATTTCGTAAAGGTCCGATTATATTTGTGTAAATATTTAGTTTCTTAGTTTTAGAAACCAGCAAAGTTCCCAAAAATCAATTTGTTCATGCTTTGAGAAACGGTTTTTCTTCGGCGGCCAATCTATACAAAATAATATTAAAGAGGGTGGGAGGGACCCCAAGGGACCCCAAACTATTTTTTTTTTAATCTACAACATTTGAAGTTCATTGCTTTTCTACCTGCGATATATAGGTCCTATATGGCAAGTTATGGATTCGTAAAAAAAATCGAACTAGGGATTTTGATCAAAGTTGCATGACATTACTATGATAGAGAAGTCGAAAAAAGTGGGTCTCGCAATTCTGTCCGTCGGTCTGTCTGTCCTTTCGGCTGCAGCCTAAACGGGTCGGTCGATTTTCTTCAAAGTTGGTACCCAGCGTTTTTTGGGCATTCCCTCATACGTTTTTTTAATTTTTTTAAAGACCAAAACGGTACATGCCGTAAAAATTTGTTTAGCAAAAAATGAAAATCTTATTTTTCTCAAAAACGTGCCCACATTAAAAAAAAAATCATTAATTTTGTTTACAAAAGGCAACCATTTTATAAAAAAAAATTTCCGAAAAATGATACCTCTCATAGAACCATTTTTTTTAAATTTTGATTCATGCGAATCAGTCGTGCACATATTTTATTTATTTTTTGAGGTCAAAACAGATTTATGGGAAAAATTTTGCAGCTTTCTATATTTTTTGGCATAAATACCATTTTGAAATTTCTTTCATGTTTGAAATGAGCCCAGTGCTCCAACACTTAACCGATTGGTCAAACGTTCCAAGCAACAAGGGTCTGTGATATTTCGCGTGCTGGAAAACCTCGTGCAGTTCATGTGAATATTGAACGGGTGTATAGTGCAAGCAAGTATTGAGGAAACCCCGAAACTTCCACCAGGCGACGTTATAAGATTCAATTGGTTCAGAACCCACAGCTCACACAGCTCGTCCAACTATGTCTCTGGCTATGGATAATATAGCGTTTTTTATGATTTTAACTGGTCACCGCGTTCGCCCGATTTAACGGCTCCAGATTTTTTTCTTTGGGGCTACCTAAAACGTAAGGTGTATGCCAATAATCCAACAACCATGCACCAGTTTAAGTCCAATATCCGAGAAGAAGTAAAGGCGCTGGGGTCTGAAATTCTAATAATGGAAAATGCTCTGGAAAGAACACGTCAGGTCAAAGCAAACAATGGGCACCATTTGAGATTATCTTATGTGAAATTATTTCCACACAATAATCTTAGTTTTAAAAAATGTCAAGGTTAAACAAAATCATTAAGAAAAATGTTAGTTCATCAAATAAATCATAACGTTACTTATGCGCCACCCTGTACATCAACATAGATTTTTTTATTAATCATTAAATTAATTAAATATGTATATAACAAATAAAATTTTAATTTAGTGTAAAATGGTTTCTTACTTGAAATGTCTTACAAATTTGCTGTGAAAACTCATTGTAAAAGAACAAACTTTTGCAAAACGATGGTCTCATGCAAAACTATACTAAGTGCGAATATGCTATTTTTCTGGAGAGGTTCGAGTTTTTTGAGTCGATGCCGGGGTTTTATTAACATAAATAACTCAAAACTGTACTAAGTTCACTTAGTATAGGTAGTCTTGCATGGGACCATCGAAAACTTGTGATAATTTAAAGTTATCAAACAGACATGGTTTTTAAACCCAAAAGTTTAAGTAATTTCGAGCTGCCTTCCATCAAAGCCAGTCGATGGTACAAAACCAATTATGTTTATTATATTTTGTGTGCAATGTACATTATGTATAATTTATTGTTTGAATGCTTCTTTTTTGCAATCCAAAACAATTTACCGCAATTTCATTTTTGGACTCAAAAACGGAAAAACTCATTCTGGTGTCTAGATTCCCAATTAACTTTCGATACCTATGTAGGTATGTAAGCAGTTGAGACAAGGTAAATGTATTTAAACTGGTTAGTGTAAGAAAACGCTCACTTCTCACTTTCATTGTGCTACTTATTCTTCCAAATACATACGTCAATCTTCGGAAGTAATTCAGAAGGTACAGAGTGCATCTTCTTAATCATTATGTAAAAAGAATCTTATTTGAATGAGTAAGATGGATTAAATGTTTAGTTTTCTAACAAACTTAGAAAATCTAGTTGATGAGATGGCGAGAAAATGTTTGTTGGTTATAAATAAAAACCAAAAGGACGCGCCAATTTTGTTTGAGATATAATTTTACGAATATTTATACCTAAAGCAATTTTTTTTCTTAGTACTTCTTCTGATTGAAACTTCTTCATGACAAGGGAATGGGGATGTGAACCCATGTAAAATGTAATAAAAAAAATAAACAATTCCTCCTTTTTTCCCCAACTCCTGTTTAAAAAAATGTTTTGTTTACTTTGAAGAACCCAACTCAACTCAACAGTGTCGACCTTATGATCCTCCGATTTTTGGATATAACAGCTCTGAGCTATATGACACCATCATAATCTTTTTTTGGAAAATTCCCTTACTGCGAAAACGTAGATGTAGGTATTCCCACCAAAAAAAAAACAAAAAAAAAAATACCTTCAGATGTCCAATCAAAAAATTACGTTTTATTGTAAAAAGAAGTTTAGTTTAAAAAGTTTACGTTGCCTTCTTGGGCTTAGCTTGGGTTCCTTCACGGAATCCGTTGCGGAAGCGCCTTCGCACAACCTTAAGGAAACGCATACGACCAGTTCCAGTGGTCTTCCTCCTCTTAGCCTTAACCGACCAGTTGTCTATAAAAGAAGAAAAGAAAACTTTAATATCTGCACCATGAAATGAGATTCAATTAAATAGAACAATAACATGAAGCTATTTGCTACGTTCATTTATATTTGGAATGAAAAGTGGACAATTATGTTTGTGCATCCTCGAAGTCCATTACTTCACAATTCTTGACACTTAGAATGTAACATGTTTTATACTTACATGAACGCAACTTGGCGGCTGGGTATCCACATTGGGAGCACTTGGACTTTTGGATATGGTACGAGCTGCGTCCGCACCGACGGCACAAGGTGTGCGTCTTATTGTGGCGTTTACCAAAACTTGATGTACCTTTCGTCTGGAATACGAATTAAAATCAAGAATCAATCACAGAACTTATGGAAAAATATTTTTTTATATTTCAAAACACATCACGAATCTTGGTCAAACAGAAATCACTTTCAATCACAATCTAGGCGAGTTTTCTTTTTTCAAATAATTTAATATTCATATTCGTTGAAACATTTTGAATCGATTTTAATTTGATTGAAAGATTTTTCTATTCGGATTACATGGATAATTTAAGATTTTATTAAATACAAATTTAAGGAACCTACCATCTTGGATGGCGAACGACAGAAAAAGAAAGAGATGAAACGTCAAGGCGAAACGATTATTCAACTGTCAACGTCGAGCGAATTCGCCATGAGGCAATGCCAGTAAAAAAATAAAAAAATTGAAAATGTCACCAATAATAATAGTTAAGAAACTCACATTCAGATGGCGCTACTATCTTATTTTTTTGTATTTCTAAATTTAAATTGGGCGTATTGGGTTTTTTACTATCAGATGTATTTTTTTACTATCCTATGTAAACATGGCACATATGGATCATGACATAACATATAACAACAACAAGAACAACACTAGAACCTGCGCTCTTTACCGGATTCACATTTCATGATCCGAAAGTAGCTTCGAGCCTTAACTACATTCAACTTACTTTTGTACAAAAGTGAACAAAATGTTTTGTCTTTTTCAACGTACTACAAAATCCTATCTTCTTTCTCAAATTTTACAAAAGTAAAAGTTAAAGCGGTCCTAACTTTTACTTTTGCACAAAAGTAAAACACCAACACACATAAATAATGGCGCATATTCATAGTCGAATTTAGACCCCAGTTTATCTTAGCCTGGAGTTTATCCAATGTAAATTAGATAGGATAAACCCAGTATTTTTTTAGAAACAACTTAAACAGTGACTATGAATATGCCCCCATCAGTTTAAAAATCTACTAACAGATGTCACTGGGTGGGAAATTTTAGGGGAACAAAATTTTTCATTGAGAGGGTGCTAGGGTTTTTTCAACAAAATGGCAATTTTTGCAACACGAGCGAGTACTCACTACATAACCGGTTTTTTATAATCAGTGAAAATTGATACAAATCATAAGATTTTTGTTCCATTTTTCAACATTTCTCGATCAATTTAATCAATTTAGGCCAGTTTGTTCACAATGGGTTAAATCTGAACGATGACTTTCACAGCTAGTAACTAAATGGCGCTAATCTAGTTTTCTATCGGGGTTTGTTTTATGGAACCAGAAATAAGTTCTTACTTTGGCAGGTAGACGGCTCTTCAGTCGGTAGAGAGTACAAAAAAGGGAGAGGAAAAAGGGCAGTATCTACATGAAAAATAAACAAACATAAGACAAAAAGAGATGAGCGTTTTATTATATCGGGGTGAACCATATGGGTTATTGGCGATAATAAAACGCGGCTATAACTTAAATTATCGATTCATTGAAAAAAATTTGATTACCTTCCACATTCGATGATTTACTAGTTGCAATAATCCTTGATTAAAGATGACCAGCTGTGAACAAACTGGCCCTTAATGTACAGATAACGTAGGCACAGAATTGATCCATATAGATTATGAAAAAAACATGCACTATACAACAACAATACGAGATCAGCTGCCACGTATAGATTACAATTCATAATCCAAACTGCAATTACGGCCATATTTATTCACTCGATATACAGATTAAATATGGCGGTTAGTGTTTAAAAATATAATTACAGGACGATAACGACATACCTTAACACACGTTTTTAGCGAATGTATTGATTGCAGATATATTTAAAGAATGGTGCATGTGAATAATTTTACGTAGATCTTTCTTCCTTCGGAACATCAGCGCATGGGGAATACTAGCCGTGTTTTATTATCTACGGATCTGGATCAGGATCATCCCATATTAAAATAAAACGATACGGATCCATAATGACAACAGTGTTGTATGCTCACCTATTTTTTTCTTATGTTTGTTTATTTTTCATGTAGATACTAGCTGCGTTTTATTTTCTCACAGATCCAATCCAGATCAGATCAGGAAAATAAAACAACCCAGGATCTCTGTGACATACGTTATATACCCAACTCTTTTTTTCCTTTGTTTTTTTTTATTCGTATACACCCTTTGTCTTTTTTCTTTACACTACTGACGACATTTACAAATTAAGGGTGTGTGTTCAAAATGGATTTGGAAATCCAAATTCAAAACAAAGTTGGATCTTGTGTTGTTTTTGTAATACATGTATTTTTGTAAGCAAATCCAATCTGGTTCGGATCTAGGGGAAAATAAAACACAGCTACTGTCTTCTTTCTTTACACTACAGTTTGTACTCCCTACCGACTAAAGCGCCGTCTATTCGCCAGAGTTAAAACTTATTTACGGATCTTTAAAATAGATCCAGATACAGAGCAGGATCCAAATTTGTTGTTGTATTACGTGTTAAAAGATGATCCCGATCCAGATCCGTAGATAATAAAACACGGCTACTGTTAGCAAATTAATGTATATAAAGGTGCCCCCACACCAACGCGAATTTCCGGTGGCGACGACGAAAACAATAATAACAACGTGTCATACATCAAAGTTCTTTAAATGATCCCAAGCAGTGGGGTTGTAGGGGGCAGACCGAATTCAAAAGGCTGAGTTTTTCATTAATTCTTAAAGCCCTTTCACACTATCCCACTGAGTATTAATACAAAGTGGAAAAGAATTCCATGCTACTGACAAATTTGTGAGAGAGAAATTTCTTTTCATTTTTTGACCACACACAACAGTTTAATTTAACCTCAATAAAAATGTGATGAAATGTATTCTCATGTATTAACACATGTCAAATCGTGTAGCCTGGGAATATCATATTTTGTTTCCACACTATTATACATGATTTGTTTCACACTTTTTTGACATGTATTAATACTCAGTGGGATAGTGTGGAATGGCTTTTACCCTTTTCTTTCCTACTCGTGAACCCCTCCCCCAAAAAATCGAAAAAAAATATTTTTTCATTTGGGGAATCATAAAATCTGTATATCTATACTCTGTTCAATTTATCCTTTTTCCATATGTCCTTTATTGATGACGTCATATCTCAAAACGCTCAAGGATCTGAGAAGTATACCCGGCATTTTCGGATTCAGCACGCTTTTTTCATATAGAAACCTTCAAAATGTATTTTATATACCGAAATTTTGGGTTAAGGCAAAATTTCTTTTATTTTCGACTCATTAAAGGTTTAATTGATTTCGATCAAAATTTTCTTCGTTTTAAGTCGAAATTATCAATACAATTACAGAATCCGATAAATGAGATGCGCGGAGGGAGTCAGACTCTAACTGGGTCAATATTGCATTTAACAAGTTTTAAAAAATTTGAAAAAATATAAAAAAGTTTAAAGTTTTAAACATTTAACGGTTTATGATGAAAATTTAAAATATATTACTAAAATATTGTGGGCCTAACTGTATTGCGCAAATTAAGTTTGATTTTCAGATAATAAAACAACAAAATATTGGGGGACAAGATAATATTGTAACTGTTTATTGAATAAATACGAAGATTTAAAATTTCAAATTGTTTCAAGCAAGTGCAAAAATGTTCCATACTCCGAATTTAAGATTTACCCTTATTCTCTAAACTATTCTTTCCTGCAGCTAAATGAGCTTTACTCGAAATATGCTTCTTTAGACGTGCGACATCTTCAAGACCTACGTTACAAGTTTTACAATAGTACGACCCACTTGGTGTCCTATACATAGACACATCCGAAGGATTGTTGCAATCTAAACTCTCTAGAATAGTAGTGGGTGACTTTTCGAACAGATCCGAAATAGGTGGTTCACCGAGAGCTCGGAGTTTTTTGGTGTGGCGTACGCCTTTAAGATGTAGCAACATTTGATCATACGATGTTGTGGCGATTCCACATATTTTGCATTGTTGTGAATCCAAAGCTTCTTGCGGTGTTTGGCCGATTTTAGAAGATTCTTGGGAATCTAGCGAAACAGTTTTAAATTGATTGTTTGTTGTTGAGTTGGTGGTTTTATTTTGCTGTTTTTTATTCTTCTCATACTCGGTTATCATTGTTCGATATTGCTCCTCTTTCATATTCTTAATTTTTTCCATTTCAGCATCATGAGTTCCATCTAGAATGGGTTTCTTTGCTGGTGTCTCTTCGGACTTGTTTCCTTGCAAATCTGCGGGTCTTTTTACGCCAGCAACCGCTTTGGGCGCCACATGCAGAACAACCGGTTCAAAACCCGATGGCGTGTTGACCAAGATATACGAAGTCTCCTTACCGGTAACCTTATCCATGACTTTGCCCGTCTCAACCCAGTTGCCATCTACATTATAATAACCAATTCCAGTTGGAGGGGATATCTTTGTAGCAGCTTGCCGATGGCGTTTGCCATTGTAATGTTGGAGAGCATGTTGTGCTGAAGTTAAATCCACCTTGCAGAGTTCACAGCGATATGGGCCGATTGCTTCTTCGGTAACGAATCTCTGTACCTCTGGGACAGCCAGGCCTTTGTCAGCAAAATTTTTCTTCATCCAATTAGAAATTTGCTTATCGTGGGCCTTCGATTCATAATGGATGTTAGCGCTTTTAATAGAATTCAACCGTGAATTACAAACGCCACAGAAAAATGGATTCATTAGATTGTTCAATTCGTTTGGATAAGATTGATCTCTGCCCATGAACAATGATGGAGGAGGCGTTTTATCATTTGATGTGTCATTTTGGTGGTTCGAAAAATGTTGTCTGAACTTTCGAAAGGAAACATAATTTGAGTTGGTGTTGTTTCCATCATTGGCATTAAATTGATTATTTGAGGATTGATTTGAATTTGAGTTGCCAAATGATCCGCGTCCGGAACCTGATTGCCAAGATCCGCCTCGGTTATTAGAGTTGTTCATATTATTGGAATTAGATTGATACTTTCGTGGTCCGTTGTTGGAATACGATCTATTCTGCTGCGATCCAAAGTTGTTGAAATTCGATCTATTCTGCTGCGATCCAAAGTTATTGGAATTTCCATGATTCTGCTGAGATTGAAAGAAATTGGAATTTATCTTGTCCTGCTGAGATCCAAAGTTATTGGAGTTCTCCTGATAATCTGCATTGTTATTGTTTTTCTGATTACCATACCCAGAAGAAAATCCACTATCATTGAAATTAGAATTGTTTCCATCAAAAGACCCACCACCGGCACCAGTGGAATTCCTGAAGTCATCGACATCAGAATCCTCACGATTGGATTGATACTCTGAGGTAACACCGTCAGCGATATTATTTTGTTCATTTGAGTTTTTTCCGGAGTTATTTCCAGATTTTTTGTAGTTTGGTTGTCGATCGTATCTCTAATAGGAAAATAATTGTGTATCGATTTAAAATTTGTTTCATATCTGTTTAGCTTATTTTTTACATACCGAACTAAATGATCCCCAAGAACTAGTGGGAAACGAAAGAGCGTTTAGGGAGCTACTGTTGTTATTACTGCTATTCATATTTACTTAATTTTATAATATTGAATGGTACAAATTTAAAGAGAATAATTTTTTCAATTAACAAAATGACAAGGAGACTGGAGTTCTAATTTTTGTTTTTTTTCTTGTTTTTTTTTTGGCGTAGAAGTGTTTAACAGCTAACCGCTAGTAGCTCGTAGATATTGGATCAACGGCGTTTATAAAGGGGCGTCCACACTTTCAAAAAAATTGTTGAGAAGCGTTCTGGATGTCAAACAGAACGCGGACATCATTAGGCATTCTAGTTTTAAGTATAATTTTCCAGTTAACACAAGGGTTGCTAGCCACGCTGTGGCTCCATTAGAAGAAGAAATAGAGGAACGGGCATATCCAGGAAAGAGTGAAGCATTTTTCAAAATAGTGTGAGTTACACAAACAAATGCATTCACACAAGGAAAGCATGCAGTTAGACAGCTAAATCATGGCGTTTTTTGTTTTTTGAGGAATGTGTTTTGAGATTTTAAATCGTCAAAATAGAAAAAAAAGCTTATAGCCAGTTGTACAATAGTGGTTCAGCCTCGGTTAAAGATTTTAACTCACCGATTTCAGCGGATTTCTAACTTTCAACGCTGGTTCAAGAATGTAATTGGTTATTATCACACACTTGAGTAGTAAACCACTGGTACTCAATTAATCCGCCGAAATCGGTGGATAAAAATAGCTGAACCACGGTTTAAATATTTGTACAACTGGCTTAATACATTAAAAAAACAAGTGCAATAAAAGTAAATAAAGTAAATATATGCCATTCTTCATTGAAATAAAATTATAAAACTACATGCGGTGCTCCGTAAAATCCTGTAAATACACCTTTAAATAAGCAGTGCAATTTTTGTTCATTTCACAGGTTAGCTCTATCCCACATTCCATATAAAAGCCGTGTTTTTTTGCAAGCCCGGGGGAATTGGTTGAAAAAAAAGACAACGGGGATTAGATATGCCATCACAGAAACAAAATGGAGTTTTCATACAAACTATAGGCGTGTTTTTTCCAATCCCGAAGGAAATTGGATTAAAAAAACGATTCGGGGATAAATCATTTACATGTTAAATGCAACAACAACTAACCCCCAATGGGTTTAGATAAACCCAGATAATTTACGGGGCTTAACTTTAGTACGGAGAAAAACTGTATTACCGGTGGGAATTACATACTCGTAATCGATAGGTGTTTTTTTTCCAATCCCGGAGGTAAGTGGTAGAAAAAAACGATATGGGAGATTAGCGACGCCATTACAAGGCGTGTTTTTTTGCAAGCCCGGGGGGAATTGGTTGAAAAAAACGACAGCGGGGATTAGCGACGCCATGACAGTAAAAAACATGGAGTTTTCATACAAACTATCGATAACATGTATGCAATTCATGCTGGTAACACAGTTTTTCGGTGCGCTTAAGTTAAACCCCGAGAATTCTCCGGGATTAGTTGTTGTTGCATTTAACATGTTAATTGTTTAGCACCGACGTCGTTTTTTTCATCCAATTCCCCCCGGGCTTTCAAAAAAACACGGCTACAGACAAAAATGGAGTTTTCATACAAACTATCGATAACAAGTATGTAATTCCTGCCGGTAATACAGTTTTTCACCGTGCTAAAGTTAAGCCCCGTAAATTATCCGGGTTTAGCTAAACCCATTGGGGGTTAGTTGTTGTTGCATTTAACATGTAAATTATTTAGCCCCGAATCGTTTTTTTCATCCAATTTCCTTAGGGCTTGGAAAAAACACGCCTGAAGATAGCGTTGAAAATTATTTATGACTTGAACCTAGTCGTTTTGCACTCACAAAATGGATGTGTTCTGTATGACTGTTTAGATTGGGAAGAATTGAGTCCGGACTGGTGAGTGTCATCGTGTTTACATAGGCATCTCAACATACATCGAAATAACAACAATTTCAACATTTCACACATTAGGCGTGTTTTTTTGCAAGCCCGGGGGGAATTGGTTGAACAAAACGACAGCGGGGATTAGCGACGCCATGACAGTAAAAAACATGGAGTTTTCATACAAACTATCGATAACATGTATGAAATTCATGCCGGTAACACAGTTTTTCGGTGCGCTTAAGTTAAACCCCGAGAATTCTCCGGGATTAGTTGTTGTTGCATTTAACATGTTAATTGTTTAGCACCGACGTCGTTTTTTTCATCCAATTCCCCCCGGGCTTGCAAAAAAACACGGCTATTGAAACAACAAAGTAGACTCACGAGTCCGGTTTTTGTTTTCTTCGTGCCTCACGAGAGTCCTCACCCCACACTTCTCTTGCCTACGAACTGCCGTGATACCGGCCTCAATCTTCCCAATCTAAACAGCGTCTAAGGCCATCGTAATTCGTAATCGCAGATTTTTATTCCGACGTTTTATCTAAAAAGATCCCAGAAAATGTATGTTTTAGTATACGCTTCTAGTGATCAAAGCAAATTGCTTGAAAACTAGAAATTTGTTAAGTACATCTTAACATAGATTAGGCTGGTTTAAATTTAGCTCCATTGTTTCCAATATAAACTTTCCACATAATGCAGTTATGGAATATATTTTCAAAATTTGAAAATAGTTACCAAGAAATACGAATATGTATCTCATTCCATTTTCGGAATAGTTTTTTTTTTAACTTAGTGGTAGCTCACCCAAGTGTTGTTGTTTCAATTCAAACCTTCAGTTTTTTTAACTTTAAAATTAATTTGGCCTCAGCCTTTAAAATTTTTCAAAATAATACAAGTTTCTCTCTTGGAAATGATTTGTTTTTATTTCCTTAACATGAAAAAAAATTCTAAATACAGATACATTTATTTTTATTATAACTTTCATTCATATTTAGTTTCTTAGCCAAAAGTTTCTTGCAAGACTGAATCAGAACCTCACAAAGTTGACAAAAATAATAAACCGAAAATGATAATAAAAATTGATAAATTCAGATTATTCCACCAATTTAAATTTGAGAACTTTTACATAAATTTTTTTGTTTGTTCATTATGAATTATGATGTGTTTTTGTTTACATTTATGTTGCATAGTCTAAGGTCTATGTGTGTTCTTTTTTCGCTTCTTCTGCATCAGTACAAGTAGCCGGTTTTTTAAAATGTGTTTGAGCGAGAGAACTGTAGTTAAATGGACTGGGTATGTTTGTCGTTTTCTCTTTTTTCTAACATACATAATTATAAAGTAATAAAATTAAGATTAAAAGAATGATATTCTGTTCATTTTTTTTTTAATATTAATTTTGTTTTCTTTTTATTGTATTAAAGAGGAATAGTTTTTTTTTTGTTTTAGTTTTAATAATATTGTTATATCTTCGGTCTTAATTTAGGCCACCACCCGTCTGTTGCTGGTAAACTTCGATCGTGTCGCCTTCTTCCATTTCAAGTGAAGTTGGTGTATCGTTCTCATTTATGGGTTGTCCATCAAATCGAAACCGTACCACTTGCATAGATAGACCCTAGAAATAAAAATAAGATCAATAAATAAATAGAAATAATATAATAATTCTCCCATTTGGGAAACTCACCGCTCGATCACAATAAGCATTCATCAGTTTTCGCAGTGGAGTATGCTTTTTAATTTTAAATTGAACTACAGCGTTGTCCTGTCCTAAGACTTTCAAGTTGATATGTTCGGTTTCGGATCCCTAGTTGAAAATAAAAGGTTTTAAATGTAAAATTTAGTGATTTCAATAGAAAGTATAGTTGACAAAAATTACTTTTTAAATGAATGAATCGTTAGAGTGAATGATCATAATATTAATTTGTTTTCTCTTTGGGCTTCAGGTCAATACATAAATGAAACAAGTTTTTTGTTATTTTACCCCAAAAAGAAAACAAATTTGCATTCATAAAACGTCACCTACTATACATGATCATGCTGTGCATAATGCTTATAAAAATCCTAGTTCTAAAAATGTATGAGACTTTCATATGTAAATACAGACTTCAACTTTAAAGAAACAACTTTCTTAACCTTCCCCCAGAATTTTCCCCTTTTTATTGCATTTATTAAAAGACTGGGTTTTATAAATAAACAATAAACAAAATATATTAAAAAAGATTTAGTTCTGATCCTGATAAAAGATTTCATAAGAATAACAATACATATTGAAAAATTAATTTTCAGTTATAGAAAATTACAAACTTCCTAAATATGTGTAAACAAAACAAAGTGTTGTTCTAAAATTAACTGAATAGGTAGTAACATATTCTTAACTTTAACACACGTTCCCACTCGTTCACAGTGGCAATAGATGCGAACGAAAAAGACGAAAGGAATTAGCAAAACTAACGAAAAAAAAAAAACCAAAATTACAACAATGTATAGCACAGTGTGTGTGCCACCAAATCATTGTATGTGATCAAATGCAAATGGATTTCTGCAGTTGTAGTCTGTTTTTGTATATTGTTTCTTGTATAACTATTTTTCTTTAGTTGTATTATATTTTTTCCCTTGGACGGACAAAAGTGTTGCGAACGTCGCTCTCCGCCCAAGGGAGGTTTTACTGTATAGACTTGCACATTATACAGATTATGGTTGGATGACGCATGTCCTTTACTGAGAAGCACGGATTAAGAATGAATAAGCAGCACGATTGATCTGTTGCTATATATTCAAAATTCTGTATCAAGTACAAGCAGCAGTGAAGAATTTTAGCCAAATCGTGAAATATCCTAATAATGAAATACATTCAATTATGTTTATTTAATTATAAATTATAATTATAATCATTAGCCTTGTTTCTTTGGAGGTGGTGTATTACTCATAATTAGATGTAAACGATAATCTAGTGCTACCAACTACTTAATATGTTCTCATGCGCGAATAGATGAGATTTGTAGAAAAATTAATTGCCATTCCTTATAGAAATTAAGTTATTAGACCGTTTTCAATGGTTTGTATCAAAGAGCTTAAGGGTTTTGTAGTTTTTTGAAGCTTTCGAGGAAATACTTGCAGTGAAAATGAATTGTTAAACTATTTGTTAGAAGAAAAATTGGTTAACAAAAGTCATTAATAATTGAATTGAATTAATGGAAAGGAAAACCCTGTGAGAACTTTAAATAGAGACAGGTTTATGCAAGTCAATTCAACAAGAGTGAGATGCAAACGTCCTATCTTCCATATACTGACAAATTTTGTTGAACAGAGTACCTATAGCAAAGTACTTATGAGTACTTATCCAAATCCAAAGGAACACAGCTATTGATGACATAATTCTTATAATCAGAATAAATAGGACCAATTATTGTTGAAGCTATGGACATTATTTTATCTTGCGAACTTACTGATTAGTAATGACAAGTTAGTTATTTACTTAGACAAGTAAGTCTAACTAACTGACTTCTTGTCTTCCTTTTTCTTTATTTTTAAAAACAAAACTAGCCGCCATATTATTTCCGTGATTCAATCAGATTAAAACTAAAATCCAAATGTAAATTATATAAATTTAATGTATATACATCCGGATTTGAGATTTAATCTGGATGTTGGCAAGGCTCAGCACTTCATAGCTCACTTGCGCAGAGAGATAACATTCCTCTTGGAGTTATGAAGGGCAATATATTCTCAATTTTTCTAAATGAATCTAATAGCAGGTGGGGCAGTTTAGCAAACTGCGAGTTATGAAGGGCAATATATTCTCAATTTTTCTAAATGAATCCAATAGCAGGTGGGGCAGTTTAGCAAACTGCATCATTTCTAGGAAGATTTGGCCCACATGTAGTAAAACCCGAACAATAATAATAATTTAATTTGCAGACCCAGCCAAGACATGCCGCGAAGCTAGGCATCCCCCACAATACAAACTGTCGTAGCTGTGTGGACCAGCAGGAAAGGGAAACAGTCGTTCATTTCCTCTTTAAATGCCCCGCTCTAACCAGAATGAGAGCGCAATCATTCGTTAGTCGATGAACTTTCTGGGGTAAAGATCATAGATTTACTCTCTTTCCTCAACGCGACGAGGTGGCTCTATAAAGAATACCTGTAGCTAATTACCGCGACCGTAACCCAAACAATTGATATTTATCACACATAGGTCAAGCGACTTGTGGTATCAAAACTACGTAATCTAACGCTACTTGGGTCACTGACCTAGATCAAACTGGCTTTATACTGGTACAATGAACCTAACATTCTAAATATTTGATACATTTTTAGTGAGTTTTAGCTTGATAAATTAAACCATTATTACTCTGAACGCTTCATAGGGTATTTTTATGTTCGATCAGTTCCAGCCAATATACAGTAGCATAATAGTACAATTGTCCTTATTTTTTAAAATACATTTCGCTCACCAAATTTAAAATAAATAAAATTTTTACTTTAACTTTTATTTATAATTTGGTTCAAGGTACGGCGTAAGTTATTTTTTCGTTTTGATGGTCAGTATTTTTTGCTTCTGTTGCGATAAAAAAGTGAATGATTACTCTTAACCTGCTAAGCCACAGCGATGCTAATTGCATACTCCTTTTTGAAAAAACGTAGGTAGGTATAGAAATTTCTTATGGTCTATAATAATTTTCAAATGAATCATTGTTTTACCCCTCGGTTCTTTAATCTCAATTAAGACCTTATCGCCGATACAAGTCAACTACTAAAGATTGGTCCGAACAAATTGGCGTTTTGATTTTTGATGTATAAACATCTATACTGGCGGTAGGGTGAAAAAAAACGTAACGTATCTTGCGATTGTGATTCTGAGCCTCACGTTACGTTAGATATGTTTACACATCTTAACCGTGAGTCCCGGCACTCACAATTTTTTTTATAGTAAAACTCTGAAATGGGTTCGTCTGAATAAATGGATTAGATTAGAATTGGATAGAAAAAAATGAGGGTTTTTCTAAAAATCACTTGAATAAATATTTAATAATTTGCTTTATTGCTCAAACGGCGAATACGATTTTTATAAAAAAAATTAAAATATAATTTAAACTATAAATTTGAAAAACGAATGAGAAATACAATTCTTTTGTTGGAGATAAGGTTTAAAAGTAAGAAGTTGTGATGCAGCAAGTCATTATTTACCGAAGGATAAAAAATACATTGTATGAAGTTATTACACTGCTGAAATTTAAGCATAAATAATAATAATCGCCATCTGTGTCGTATAGATTGTATAAATATCAATTTTGGGGTAGTCAATATAAAAACTCATTTTCGGGGTTGTGGCCTCTTATTTTGGAAAAGGCGGTGTTTTACACTTCACTCGATTTTACTTTTCTTACAAAAAAAAAATCTATGAACATATACCTAAGTACTGAACAACACGAACAAACCTTTTTTAATTTGTCATGTGAACCCATAATGCAATTTCTCATATTGAACATCTACCAACTTTGTGAACTTACAATTTTTCATTGTGAAGAAGATGACTATTATCAGCTCATTGTCAGTGGATTGGCAGAATTGAAAATATTATGCCTGTTTGGTAAATGTTCTTTTCAATAAGTTTCCCAAAATTGAGTTTTTTTTTGTGAAATTTTTTGCCAATTCTCAAGAAATTTCGTCTGTACTTATTTTAACTACTAGGATACTCAAATGTTCGTCGATTTCTGGAACTGAATACTCAAAAATCACACTTACATCACGATTTTTGTAAATATTTCATTTTTGTTAGCAAAGCTTAAAATTTTAATCTACACGTTTCAAGCAATTTATGATTTGTTTAACAATTGAATAGAGCATTAAAAAAAAAACTTAAGATAAGATTGCTCACTATACTAATACCATGACTAAAGGTTGGTTCCGAGTCTTTGGTTGATTTAATTTTTCCCATAAATGCTCATCTTTTAACATTTAGCTGTTTTTTTTATTGTCATCTTAATTTTTATTTTTGGTGTTAAATTATTTCAATATTTTAAAAAGTAAATTCCATTTTGAATAACAATAGGTGTGTTTTATTCATTGCTGCATAGCCAGCGCAGCACAAGTCTGAATAAAACGAAAGCTCACTCTATAGGTATGTTCATTTCAATATTGAAAGCTCTATCGCCAGTACAGCCATCTTTATTTTTACTGACTTCTTTTTCGCCAGCAATCAAATTGTTTTTGTTTGCCAAGGGAAATTTTGCTGCGCTGGCTATGCAGCAATGAATAAAACACACCTAATATAAGTAGGTAGGTAATTTACAAATAATATATCACAAAAGAAAATAAATATAAAAAAATCCCTGAGGAAGCTGGACAAAAGCTGTCGAAACGTAGGGTAAACAAAGATGAATTAGTGTTTTTCTTTAATTAATTGCATCCATTTAATCAGATCATTCAATCCCAATACCTAAGTACCTATACAAATCATTTTAAAGTTGGATCACCTAAGTTAAAATAAATATTTATTTTTTAAATAAACTCCGAAAAATTTTGATTTTTTTTTTTTTCAAGATACCTATTATGTAATTTGTAGGAAGAAAACTGCTAGATGTGTTGCTTACTTCAAGCTAAAAATATTTCGTCCTTGGATGGAAAATTGTATATTCGCACACAAATTTCATTATCATACCTATATGAGTTGCTTTCGACCCGAATGTTTCCCGCCTCCTTGGAATTTTTTTTTTTTTGAAACCTTTAAAATTATTAAAAAATACCTACATATACATAGGTATGTGCCAACTTTCGTTCTGTTCCATTTGTTTATTGTTTTATTGATTTTTTTTAAATTTTTTGCTTCAATTTTAGAATAACTGTATACTGTTTTTTAACTTCAGTATTGAGAATAATACCATTTAACGAATACTTTTGTCCGTCACTGTATCTACCTACTCTTATTTTAAGGGACATCGGGCAATCGGTTATGTAGTTGAGTTTAATTTATACTTTTTAAGGCCACAACAAAATAAAGAAATAATTTAAAAAACATCGTAACAGAACATATTGTCACCTCAATTCAGATTAATGGGTTTATATGAATACAAACGATAGGTAACGTACAGTTCGGCCGCCGATCAATATTAAGACATTGGTCTATTTATTTTATCCTGCGGTTTGTTTTGCTTTAAATATTATACCTTAATATCCTTTTAGTTGAAATAATCCAAGTATAAACAATTTGTTTTATGCAAATTAATCTTAATAAAACTATAAATATACGTTTCCATATAATCTTGTTTTTTTCTTTTAGAAAAAGATGCGCTTGCATTTGTTTTCACCACTTAAAAGACGCCACTTTTCAGCGCGCAAAACACTACAAAATTTTAACAACGTGAGAAAGCAAAAATTATCATAAATTTAATAACCTTGAGACAGAAATAATGAATATTCGTCAAATGCTGCTTTTTAACAAAAAATTAATGAGGGCGGCAACTTTTCGTAGCAACTGTAACTAGTATACATATTATTATAATACTTCAGTGAATTTCATAAAAAGAACAATTTTTACATTTCATGTATTAACATGAATTAAACAATTCTGGACAAAAATTCGAAATCTGCCTCGTGAACAGAAATACGGATGTTAGACAAAATATGGTTAAGTTTTATATTTCAGGTATGTAGAAAACTATTTTAAGAAATCTATTTCAAAGTCGTTGTGTTTCTAATTTAAGTTTGTGTATGCAATAATAAAATTCATAACAATTAAATAATTAAATACTTTTTGCTAATATTTCGCAAAAAAAGAATTAAAAAAAAACGCCGGAGAATGAGGAACACCGCGCCATGTTGTCGGCGTCATACCCGCACCAACATTTTTCTTGTGACAATCTTTTTAATTATTTTAATTTGTTGTTTAAGTACGAGAGTTTAACTCACCTTTTTCTCATCAGACATTGTGAATTATTGTTTTAAAGCAAATTTACTTCCGAAATAACTTTTATAAACTATTGAAATTTAGATTCAACACCAAGCACAACTCGCTCAACGATTTATCACTGAAGAACACAATTATTTAAATGGCGGAGGTGAGGTTTTTTCTTTCATCGGGTATCTTTTTGATTAGCTCAATTTTTCTAATGCCGCTGAAGGTGCGAGGGAGACAGATGGCTGGCGTTGTAGCTCAAACTATTATGAGCACAATATAGTGATGCCAATAATTAATTTTAAATTACGGTGGCTGCATTCAAGCAAAACTTAAGGCTGATCGGCCACTTGGCAATTTTTGTGACTCAGTTTGTTGTCCTGTAAAACAAAAATAACTACCTATATTCGAAACGAAAAGCACAGTGCAAATATACACATATATAATAGCTGCGTTTTATTTTCCCCCAGATCCAATCCAGATCAGATCATGAAAATAAAACAACCCAGGATCTCAGTGACAACTTGTTATATACCCAACTCTTTTTTCCTTTTGTTTTTTTTTATTTGTATACACCCGTTGTCTTTTTTCTTTACACTACTGACGACATTTACAAATTAAGGGTGTGTGTTCAAAACGGATTTGGAAATCCAAATCCAAAACAAAGTTGGATCTTGTGTTGTTTTTGTTATACATGTATTTTCGTAAGCAAATCCAATCTGGTTCGGATCTCGGGGAAAATAAAACACAGCTAATATATGTAAATACATTAGCGTCGTCTGCTTGCGAGAAATTTTACCAAAACTGTGTTTGTACTTAAAATATTTGTCATTTTTTTGAAAACCCTATCAATTCTGGAGAAATAAGGTTTGCTCATAGATGATTCCCTTAAAATGTACAATAGTGTTCATATATAAAGCTGGAACCACACCTATCTCGTGTGGTGTGTTGTGGAGTGGTGTATCGCTATCGCTCCAATGTGTTTCATATGCTGCCGGAACCACACTTATCTCGTGTGCTGTGTTGTGGTGTGGAGCGGTGTGTCGTTGAATGTGCACACTTGTGTGTAGTGATGTTGAAAAAGAAAAGTACAAATATATATGTCATGACATGACTGTTGTTTTGATTTTTGTTTATAATAGGGGTATTCCCGATCCGAATCAACTGGTCTTGTATCATTGCAAAAATGCAAAAGTGTAAAATTGCTATACCCTAACCCCATTGTAAAAAAAAACTTTTCACTTTTACAATGATGCAAGACCAGTTTGCATCGGATCGGATTTTTGCAATGATACAAGACCAGTTGCATCGGATCGGGAATACCCCTAATGGGGTAAGGGTATAGCAATTTTACACTTTTGCATTTTTGCAATGATACAAGACCAGTTGCATCGGATCGGGAATACCCCTAATATATTTTATATGCCAATAACCCATATGGTTCACCCCGATATAATAAAACGTTACGGATCCTAATGAAAACAGTGTTGTATGCTCAACTTTTCAGCCTTAAAGGTAGAACCGTACTAGGCGGAGCTGCACTTCAGCGACACCCTGCGCACTTTCGCTCGAAACTGAACGAAACTTCATGTCGCGACACAGTTGGTCAGATTATCAACTTTGCCGCATAGTGTCGCGCCGTGAAGTGCAGTTGTCGCTTAGTGCGATATAGCTCATACAATTTCATACAAATAAGTCGTGAAGTTCGGTTCCGCTGAAGTGCAGTTCCGCCAAGTGCGGTCTTACCTTAAGGCTTAACTACATTCAAAACTTTTTGCAGAAAGTACAAATGTGAAAAAATACACACATACTCTAGCGACATCTAATTTCAGATATTTTTACCAAAACTGCCATTTTGTTGAAAAAGCCCTAGCACCAACTGAATGAAAAATGTTGTTCCCCTAAAATTTCCCACCCAGTGGTGACATCTGTTAGTCGATTTTTTAACTGATTATTTATGTGTGTTGGTGTTTTACTTTTGTGCAAAAGTAAAAGTTAGGACCGCTTTAACTTTTACTTTTGTAAAATTTGAGAAAAAAGATAGGATTTTGTAGTTCGTTGAAAAAGACAAAACATTTTGTTCACTTTTGTACAAAAGTAAGTTGAATGTAGTTAAGCCTTTATTTATTAGATTTCACTAACACTCGTTTAAACCTCGGAATAGTTAAACCGAGTCGAAGCACTTACTCCGTCTTTACGCCACGTCAAACAAATTCTTATTTATAAAATATTTTCTTGGCAGTTTTAGCTACACCGTCCTAATGTCAAATATATTACCAAAAAAATGACCAATCTAAAACTCTGGTTATTACAAACGTAAACAAACCCCGCATTTCCACAATTATTCATTTTAAGAAATTATTATTGATGGTTTTTCTTACGAAATAAATGGATAAACAAAATAAAAGAAAACGGCCTGAAAAATGGAATGGTTCTCAAAAGCTAAACGAATAAATAATTTGCAGATTACGATAAAAACAAATATATTTGCTTAAATGTTCATAGATACTTCATCATCATTTAAGCCTAGTACGCTGCTGATGCGAAACGAAAAATCCCATACAAAAATGACAACGAAATCATAAACGGAAAATTTCGTTCTGTTTTTCGTTTTGCAGTACGCTGTTCGAAGAGCGAAATTTATAATTGTAGCAGATTATTTGGAGAAGTCTCCGCTCCTTTTTCGCACTGAATTAATTATACAGACTATTTATTGTGTGCGGAAAAATGACATTTGAGTTATATTTGTGTTTTTTTTGTTTATCATTTTCTTACATCATGGGTTTCTCTGATTTTTTGCGTTTATGTTTGATTTTGTTTTTGGTATTAGTGAAACTCTCCAAGGATATTTTCCGTTGTGTTTTCGCAAGCGTTTCGTTGTCTGTTTGGAGATCACAGGAAATTTTCGTTTCGCATCAGCAGCGTACTAGGCTTTGGGAAGGCCGAACTATGGCTATTAATTGTTTCACATTTTCCCATTTTTCTCAGTGCCATGAGATTAAAACGAGTTTTGTACTGCTTATAGTCTTGCTCATTTTGGCTCCAATGAAAACGTAGTATAACTACATTCAAAACTTTTTCCAAAAAGTACAAAAGTGGAAAATTACACACATACTCTAGCGACATCTCCTTGAAGAAATTTTTGCCAAAACTGCCATTTTGTTGAAAAAACCCTAGCACCATCTGAATGAAAAATTTTGTTCCGTTAAATTTCCCCCCCCAGTGGCGACATCTGTTAGTCGATTTTTAAAGTGATTATTTATGTGTGTTGGTGTTTTACCTTTGTGCAAAAGTAAAAGTTAAGACCGCTTTAACTTTTATATTTGTAAAATTTGAGAGTGAAGATAGGATTGCGTAGTAAGTTGAAAAAGACAAAACATTTTGCTCACTTTTGTACAAAAGTAAATTGAATGTAGTTGAGCCTATAAATAGAAAAAAAATTTATTTCAGAAAGTTTTTGAAAGGCTTGGTTTTCAATTATAAAATTTTATTAAATGACAACTTTTCAGATAGTTGCCTTTCTATCTAACAATTCTTATATTGGCAGCACTTACAACAGGGATAAAAAGTGCCGTTCAAGCAAATTGATATATATTGACCCAGATTTGTCGGTCTTTCTTAAATCTTTGCAAAACGGAGTTTCTCACACACACCATACATTTTTGTGTCAACAGTGCAGTGCCGCCGGTTGCGGCTTGCCATAAGCTAAAAGTTGATCTTGACGTCACAAAAATACCAACATGGTGGCTTGGGTGTATCTAATGAAAATATCTTGTAAACAAAGAATGAATTTAATCAATCGACCTGGAAATTTTAGGCGGGAAAATGGATGTCGCAAACTCTGAAGCAAACAATTTCTTGTACATTCCATCTGAAATTAAAGATGACATTCTAGAATTTATAAAGGTAGGTTTTTTCTGAATTTTCTTGTTTTATTGATCCAAATATACCTACCTACCTACCATAGATTGCAGCTACATTGATAAAACAAAATAAAAAAGTTTTATTGTTCACTCGTCAACATGTTGATTTCATGTCGGCTTTGGCTGGGGTAAGCAAGGAGCAGATGCAACATTTTATCATTTCGTATGTACCTACCTACCTATTTTTGTTTTAATTTTAATTTTTATTTATTTAATATTAGTTTTGTTTCATTGAATAGGTACCAATCAGATGTCAATACTATCATTGGAAAACTTTTAGAACTTCACGATTGGACAATTCTACCTGATTTTGTTATAGTGAATTTGAATTCTTTTTATGATTTTCCAAACGGTGAAGGGGAACCCAAATTTGATGAAGTATGCTTTTGTATCTCAACATTGCTTAACTACATGAGATTTTTAAGAATACAAAAATGTGCAAAAAGTGTAGTTTTGTTGAATTCCCAACCCAATGTAAAAGTTCAGTTGTTAATCGATTTTTATTTTTATAAAATGGCAGCGTTTAATGAGTTCGATGGGATACTAAATAAAATTCTGAATGATTAGAAATTATTGAAGGATAATATAGTTGCTATAATACAAACCTTTCTTTATGTATATACATAAATATAAACCATGGTCTTTATCAAATAAATGGATGTGTAGAAAGTTAATTACTATTAGATTTGTTCCTCATAAAACTATGTATGTACCTATCTTAAGATATAATAAAATCTAAAAACTGAATCGCTCATTAATGAGTTTTTTCATAGAATTTTATTTTTCCCACTAAGCTTTAAGGAAGTTTAAAATAATCAATTGTTAGGTAATATAAATGTATTGATTTATAACTCTGCAATCTGCATGTAGGTAACTGCTAAAATTTATAGTTTCCAAGACTTGATGTATCAAAAACTATTCAAATCTAGTTTATTATTCCAAAACTCAAAGAATCCATAATAACTTCATACTTCAAAACTGACAGACATTCGAAGAGAACGTTAAAATTGGCAAATCTAAATTTTGGGAGTAGAATTTAAAAATGACCTATATGGCATCGGTTTTTACTGAACTCTGTAAAATACAATTCTATTACAGGAAATCAAGTAGGTCATCTCACAATAAGTACCTTTGTACATAAATTATGAAATTTAGATACAGTTACCTACTTAAATTTCATTACCAGATAAAAACAAATAACAGTAGACTTTTAATTGATTTGTATACAAACGTACCTTTCGATTTTATTTCACACTTACTTATTACTTATAACGTTAATTACATCTTAGTAGGACTATGTTTTATAATTTAACTTGAGTTCGAATTAATGGTTTATTTTATTAAACATTCAAAGTTAAAATTGAGAAATAACCAAAATAAGACAATTTTTTTTTGTTTGACATAGCACCGACATATTTATACCTACAATAAATAAATAACTGAATCTTATAAAATGGCTTGTTTTTTTTTTACTAAATTTTCTTGTATTATTTATGTATATAAATAAAAATACTAAAATTTATTATTTTTTTTAATGTAATCATGTACACATCGTAGCGCCTAAAAATGACATCAACAATTCATTTTCCTTTGTTAATATTTAAATTTAAAACTAACTTAAGGGAGAAACACGATTATTTTCTAAGACACATATAGATTTGATTTCTGATGGAATATTTTTTTACTTTTAAGTTTTTCTTTTTATTTTTAATAAAATTGAGATAAAATGATTTTAAATCTCATAGGTATATTTACTTTCAGTTTTTTTTAACATGAATCTAATTTTCAGAAGTTGTGTCTTGTAAAAAAAAAATGATTTAATTTATTTGAATAAAGATCAAAATTAATTCTTTTGACTTTATGTTGAAAAAGTTGTTTAACTTTTACAAACTGTAAAAACCTATTAACGTAAAAAACAATCAGCTGTTTAAGAACATTAAACATTTTAAGGCGCTTTAAGAACACAGAAATAGACATTTATGTATGTATAAATAGATATAATAATATTATAACAGGAAGGATAAAATGTTTAAGAACATTTCAAAAACAATGTTCCTGAAATATTTTTTAATTTGTAAAACAGCACATGCATTGTAAATAAAATTATTAAACTGCAACAATCAGGAAAAAGTACCTAAGTTGAAAATTTATATACATACATAGATTATGCCAGATTAAATCAAATTTTAAATATAAATCGATGAAGTTCTAATAATAATATTTAGTTATAATATTTTTGTTTTCTTCTAAAAACTAAATAAAAAAAATATTACATGTAAGTATACCAATATATCAGAATTCTAATGATAGTCTGGGGGTGGCCCCGGCGTAGTGGAAGTAGTGCTTGACTGCTAACCGTGATGTGTGGGATCGATCCCCAGTCTAGGCAGCATTCCTTTCTATATTCCTTCAACTGAACGCCACCCCTGGGATTTAATGAGATAATCAAAACCTAATTTCTCAGTCCACTGTGCCAACAAAAATCTATCCTATCCTTCTATTCCTTCTAACATTTGCCTAATTTATAAGACCTTATAGGTCTTACTGGCTAAGGTATACCTATTTCTTCAAGTCCATCTCGATAGAGCTGTTGCCTTTTTTGTATTTTGTTGTTGTGTTCTATAAATTTCGTTTTAAAAAGTGGCAAGTCGGTCATGAAAAGTATTTTGTGTAGGTACACCCTTTTACTACTCCATAGCCATGTTTCTTTAGTTTTAGCCTTAGACCATATAGTACCTACGTCCTACATGGACTGCGCTTTCCCTATGCTTTCGTACAACTGAAGAAGTTCTCAACTCTCAACATAGGGGCCAGTTATAGCGATCAGGAAAACCGAAACAGGAAAATCTTTCAAATAGATGATTTACTAGGTTTTCATTCGATTTGTAACGCAATTGATGCACTAATCGATGGAAAATAAGCTAAGTACAGAACAGACGATTGTCAGATCTTACAATATTGTCAGAACTGTCAATGGTCTGACAATAGCTAACAATTAGCTGACAATTGACATATTTCTTATACAATGAAAAATTGTCCGTTCACACGGTTGGTAGATTTTTTCCCAGTCCTAATCGACTGACAATGATAAAAATTGTGTGTTCAGACGATTGTAGGACATTTGGAACAGTTTTTTCACTGACAGATCTGACAATATTGTAAGATCTGACAATCGTCTGTACTAAGCTTAAGTTTCCCTCACAAAAATGTAAGTAGGTATACTCCTTTTCCACTAAGATGCATTTGAAGTTTTTGAGGTATAACTACCTATTCATTACACTTGAAGAAATTTTTAGTCGCAAATTTATAAAAGGATGGGCTTTCTGTAATTAAGTAGGTTAAACGTAGACCAAACTTAGGTCGAAGAGAGAAATATGTATATTTAATAAATAAATAAATTTATATACAAATATTTTGTTTCAATGCTCATGGGATCCCCGTGGATCCGCCACTGGTTATCGGTACTTTTGTGCATTTTTTAGATATTTATAGATGACCGTCAAATTTCGTCCATTGACCATTTAGGGCGCGGATATAGGTAGGTATGTCTGTTTGGTAACTGTAACTTCTTGCTACAAGTTGCTACTTGACATTTTTTTTATGGGATTTGACAGTCAATTTTGCTACATTCGTACGTCATACAACGTTTCAAGTTAACAAACGGCAAACAGACATACAGACACACAGTAGTGATTGGAAATTGAAAACGATCGCTTTATCGAGTAGTTCTGTATTGAAATGGAAAAATATATTATACTGAACCAGAGATTATGAATTATAAAGATTGGAATCTTTCGTACATTCCATCCCCCAAAAACCCATTTGTTTGCAATGTTGTTTTTGTAATTTCATATCGTGTCGAAGAATAGATGTGAATTGCAACAACAATTTATGCAGTGGTGAATTCATATTTTTGCACTAGTGTGCGTTAAAACATGGACACTAATGCAAAAATATGATTTCACGACCATCCGCCATTTTTTTTTAAATTGTAGGCAAACCATAATGACAGCCGAGGATTCCAATCTTTAGAATTCATAATTTCTGAGCTTCAACCACCTGTCAAATTTCACATTTACTGTCAGGAACAGTGTTGCCAATTTGAAAACTAAACTTCTATAAGAACAAAAACCTAAGTTGATATATAGACTTTAGAATGAGAATATTAAGAATACTTATATGCATGTACAATATTTTAAGCGTTGTTCTGGTGTAAATCTGATGAAATGCCAAAATAACTATATTTGTTAAATTAAGTAGTATAAAAAAAAAAAACAGTGTTACCAATTTAAACATCAAATCTCTATAAAAAAAAAATATTTTGTATAGCTTTGCTCTACCAGTTTCCAAACCTTACCTCAAAAGCAACTTCATGTTTATAAATACATGCTTATCGACAAATAAATTTATATCAAAAGTTTAAATTTGAACTTAACGATATAGAAATTCCGCATTTAGTTCCATTATTTTATATTAAAAAAAAAAAAAAAAAAAACAGCCAACCATTGAAACTTTTTTTAACAGATTTATTTTTCAAGTAACAGATAAATGAAAAGGAGAAACAAATTAATTTCATTATAGACACGTACTTTTTTTTACCGTTTCCACTTGAATTCCTACAAAATTCCTTTACAAACACATTATAATACACACACCAATAATTCCTATATTATAATATTATAATAATATAGGTACTTTTACTGTATAATAAAAAAGATAAATAATTATTTTCTTCTTATTTTTTTTATAATATAAAGGTTAGATGTATCCTTAAATTCTATCATCTATATACCTCACAGGGATCTCTGCATGCGTTTTATTAATATGTTATGTATGTATGTATATTTTTTTTTTAGTTTTATTTTTATAGTTTTCTTTTTGTTCTGTCTGTATACAAAATATATTATGTTTTATCATGTTTTAGGTTTTGAAAAAAGTACAAAACTTGTTTATTTCTTGTTTAGAAAAAACCTAAGGATTAGTTTTTTTTTTTGTGAAAAGTGTGTATTCGTGTTGTTGGTGTATACCTTTATGTAAGTATAAATTTATATAATATACAAATATTTTTAAATGTGTTGTTATAAAAATTGTGACCTGCACAATAATATATTTCATGTTTATGTATATGCTATTTTTCTATCATTTTCCTTTCATATCCTTGTATTTAATAATTTTCATATACAAAACTATACATACATAAAAATAAAAATAAAAAAATCGTATTTATTTCTGTCTGTCACATTGGTAAATCGTGGCAAATAAAAATGGAATATAATTTAGTTTAAAAAAACTACCCACGTGTTAAGAACTGTTGTCAGGAAAACTGTGTTCCTGCGTCCTGCAGAAAATCAAAACTAAAAAAAATATTAATATGAATGAATGCCAATTTAAAAATAATAAAACAATTTGTTTTTGTTTTGTGTTGAAAAAATTAATATTATTTATTGATTCAATTTCTTTATATGAAATACAATAACAATTGTTGCCAGTTCTAGGTATGAACAATATTGCAGAATTCTATAGATCCTACTTATACTGTCGGAATTGCGCAATAAATCTATAAATTTTCAATTTAATTACAAGTCTATAAGAACTCTGCGAATAAATCATAATATTTTTCTCTGCTATATAACTTTTTTTTTTTCTTTAATAGATTGTTTTTTGTTTTTTCTTTAATTTGGTTTTAAAAGTTATTATTAGGATAAATTTTAGAAAAACATTTTTAAGAGTAAAAAAGTACACATATTTTTCTCCATATAATATTTTTTTTTCTGTACATATATATATAATAGTATGTAATAATATATATTTTTTTTGCATTTTTTCTTAGTTTTTTTTTTTGTTCTTGTTGTTGTTGTTTTTTTGTATGAAAGTTTTATGCTATAAATAGGTTTTCATGTAAGAAATTTGAATAAAAAATCTACTCATTTATAACAAAATTATAAATCTAATATTTTTTTTTGTATGTTTTATTTTTCAATATATATTTTCTTTTATATATATATGTATGTTTTTTTTTTGTTTTGTTACAAAATGTATATTACATTTATGATGTATGAAAATCGGTTTTATATATATGTATGTATATATTATTCTATTCACTAGTTGCATTGAATACATAAAAATATTGTTTTTTTATTTATATTAATGATATAATTTCATTTTAAAATAAAGAAATCACACCCAGATTATTATTAAGTAGCCTTTATGATGTATATAATATATATATCTATGTTTGATAATATAAAACATTTTTTTAATACTTTTTTGTTCGAAGTGGTTTTTGTTTTCTGTAGCATTGTTGTTTTTTTTTTTAATTAGTATGGTTGTTTTTGCTTTTTATGTATAATTTTGTTGAAAAGCGCATTACTTTTATGATATTTATTTTATTAATAATTTTTTAATTTTTTATTTCATATAGAGAATGCCTTATTTGCGTTATATAAATTTATAATGATTATATTAAGGGATAATGTGAGTTATATTTATATATATATAAATTCATGTAATGTACATAATGTTTAAGTATTATCATTTATAAATGGAACATCTCATATTGGCTGTTGTGTTTCTGTATTAAAATTAAGTATATTTTGTTGGAAATTTAATTCGATTAACTTTTTGGGAGGTTATTAAAATCTGTTGAATTGTTTTTGTTTTTTTTATTTATTTATTGTTTCGATGATTTTATTAACAGCGCAGCTGCATGATTAAACATTTTTTTTTGTTTTTTTTTCTCAGTAATATATATAAAATAAATAACATAATAATATCATGTTTTATTTTTATTTTTAAATACAAACAACACATTAATATTTGAGCTGTCTAATTAGATTTTTTGTTTTATTTAATTGGTAGGTACTTTTGCAGTTAAGTTTAGTATTTATTTACATTATAGTTTTAGTATTAGTTTTTTAAATTTTTTTTGTTTTATTTTGTATTTTAATCTTAAAGATTAGTTAAAGTAAGAAAATAGGTTGTTATTTTTGCTTAAATTTTGTTTTCTTTTTTAAATATATACCTATAAATGTTATTATCATTACGACAATTCACTTAGCGCCCATGTTTATAATATATATATAATTTTGTCTATTGTTTATTAAACAATTAGTATAGAAGGTAGGTTTTTTTTTATAAATAATATATGTACATAGTCCTAAATACGACAAATTTTTATTTAACCTTTTTTTTTCTCTTGTCAATGTGTATTTAAAGCGTTCTTTTTTTTGTTTTAAATTAACCTTTTTTTCATATAGAATTATTATAACAGGTACTCTATAGCTATGACCTTACGTAAAATTTCCGCATGGATAATAATTAAGTAGATAACAAAAAAATTTTGCATTCGCAGTATAACTGAAAACAAAAGAAATTACACGATTATACTAACTAACAATTATTATTTTTAAAACATTCATGTACAAAAGGTGTTGTAGAAAAAGTTACGCACGTACATATAATGTAAGGATCGATTAAGTGAAAATAAGTTCCTTGACTTAAGGTACTTGTATTCGGGTATTTTTTTTTATAATAAGAGCGCACTAAAGGTGTTTTGACTAAAAATGATTAAACACAGAGCGAGGTTAGGGACATAGGGAAGTTCTGGACATCAAAATGGGAGGTATAAAATATAGAGTTAGGTGAAGCATTCCACATTCGAACAGTTCGGTAAAAAAAGATCCTCTTCTCTATACTTGACAGTACCTCTGAAATTGGGGTCAAGAGTGATGTTCATACATTCCTACAGAATTACAAGTATTACTGTGGAATTGTTTAAGGGGTGGTTGGTTGGGTGGTAATTGGTTTTTTCACTAGAAAACTGTTTATTCAAATAACTACCTATAAAATGAAGAGAGACACGAAATATTGCAGCAGTGTTCGAACGATGTTACATAGTGTTATCACTTATCATTTTTAAAGCTCTATATAGGAAATTCTTTGAGTTATAGGAGCACCTGACTGGACGTGAGAGTTATACTTAAGGTTTTTTTAATGAAGGTTTTATATGATAAGGTACAGCTAAATGTGAAAAAGGGTGAAAAGTGTTTTTGGCGACGTCAAATATGTTAGGTAGACTGTGTCCTGTGATGCACATGCCGACAAATTTTAAGCGGTTTGATTCTCCATTGTTCAATGCAGCAGAATTTAAGGAAAAGCAGGAGTTCTCTAATTCCACATCCAAAGGATAAAGATTTGAATCTTAGAACGAATAAGAAATGCTGATGGTACTTGTCGTCAGCGAAACAGTTAAATAGATAAGAAGTTTCAGACAAAAAGTCTAAGAGATAAATAAATTGGGTGGTGCAACAGCTCGTATATAAAGGGCCTAATAACTAACAACTCTCAACCATTCCTGTGTGCGTGTTATTGGCAGGAATTGAATAGACCTACAATTTTCTGCCAAATTCTAACGGCTAATGTGAGAAGAAGTTTTCCATGACAAGAGATACTCTTGGAGGATGCAGCAAATTTTGAAAAACATTTTTTTGAGGTGGCATAGGCTGCGAATCGAATGGAAAGCCTTCGGCGTAATAGTCCTACGCACTAACCATAACGCCGCGGGCTACTACATACAAAGGTCATTTATGAATATACACATACATATATACATAATTCCTAACACAAGAAATTCATTAATACCAAATGCAATCATTTTCGATAAGTGGGCCTGATGATGACTTGATCAAACGCTTTTGAAAGGTGCCTATTGTTTCGCTTCGCATTTTTGTTGTTTCGCTTTACAATACAATTATTTCTGTTTATTTCGTAATACCTTATTTCGTTTTTACATTACTTTGTTTTTCAATCACTTCACCCTACAGTCATTTCGTATTTCTTTCTCTCTCTTTTTAATCGTTTTGCATTTTCGTTAAAAGTGCAAAGAGTTATTTAGCTCAGGTTTGTTTCATTATAGGTTCATTTCGCATTATGGTTTTAATTAGACTATTGTCTTAGCGTGGGTTTATTTTGGGCCCTATACGAACATAACTCCCACTAAAATTAAACCAAGTCCCATTAGTGCGCCGAAGAATCCCCTCGCACCTACCCCAAATCCTATATAGTGTGCCCAAGCAGGGGGTTGCATCATTACCCCCATACATACCTCACTGTTTATCGCAAACGATGGCGAAATAATTGAAATCGAACTAAACAGAAAACGAAATAATTGAAAAACTAAACAATAAAAGGCGAAATGACCTTAAAACGAATTAAGTGAAAGACAAAATGTTTTTTTGCGAAACAATTATAAACCAAATAATTGAAAAAAATATTGATGAAAATCCTAAACAAACGAAATGCGAAACGAAAAAAGCGAAACAACCAAAAAACGAGATGAAAAAGGCGAAACAAACCATGCCCGCTTTTGAGATATCAAGTGAAATAATCTTACTTTCTCCAAAGCGATATAAAGAATGGAAGTGAGTTAAAATGGACGATATATGTAATTGGAGCAGGGAAAAATCTTTGCGTTTTTAAGGGAAATGCTGGAAAAATGCAGTTTTTCATTCAATTTGAAAATGGAAAGAGATCAGTAGAGCGGGACAAAAAAGCTTACGCATTGGTGGAACAATGGAAAGGATACTATCTGTGGTACAGGAGGAGTTACAACACTTTCTGGCAGAGTCAAATTATCAACAAACGAATTAGCTCATTTTGATATTTTGAAATGAAAAAAATGTTTGCATTTGAATTGTTTTATTTTAGGCTTAGTCAAAAGGCTTTAATTAATATGAAGTGAAAATATGTAATTAAAAGTTTTTCTGTGAAAGTAGTTCAACATTTTTCATTTGAAATAAATTGGCTCGTTTCAATAGCATCAGGGTTCAAATTCCACAACATTGTCGTCAAAGCATATCGTGTGGAAAGATTTTGTAGTGTGAACTTGACTTCAGACATATGGACAAGTCAGAAAGCCGGAAATCCTTTTCTGTAAACTATTTGGAAAAAATGCCAGACATTTTGAAAAGATTGCCCATCTGATAGATTTGCTAAAAAAAATCAATTAGTAAATAAGTTTTTATTTAAACTCCAAAAAATATTTAAATTTTATCATTTATTTTTGTGGGAGAAATTTGCAAAATAATTTCTGTTATTTTTTTACAGAAAAATGGGTTATGGATTTTTATTATAATGTTGTAAACTTTCAGTAAACTAATATCTAATTTTTTTTAATTTATTTTCTTTTATTTATACTTTAAATAGTCATTAGTCTAATTTTCGTACAAAACGACCCTACAAAAAAACAGAAATAATTAATGGCTGTCGATTTTCATCATGGGCTGGACTACTTTGCATTTGTTAGCAATTATTGTGACTGATGACTAAAAAGTAAGTTTAAGATATCACCGCCCTTCAGAGTCATATGTCCCCATCATCCCCATGATCGAATTTGGTTAAAAAGTTTCACGTAGTTCTTAAAACAATATATAAGTAAATATTGTGGGAAGAAAATTGTTTTCGTTGGAACAAGAAAATCGGATGTAAAATCTGTATCTGATAACTGTGAAGGTTAAAATACATCATCCCCATTAAAATGCATTTTAAAGGAAATAAATGAATTTGCTATTAAATAATCGATCCTTTTGCTAGGTAGTAAATTTTTACACATTTGTTTTAAGTTGCATAATTTACAGTGACATTTAACAGGAAAATTAACAAATTTTATATTAATATACCGAAGATCAATATATGTATATAAATGACATTAAAAGCAAAACGAATATTATATTAGCGCAATTAATAAATATATAGAAATACAAACACTTAACAGTTTTAAAAATATGTATATACTAAAAAAATTTTATGCAAATAAAGCTATTGAAAATATTTTTAACCTAAGCGTATATATGTACATATCCATATAAAGTTTTATGTGATAGATTTTAAACACTTACAATAAACATGTCCATTAAGATGATAAAAAGCATAAAAGATTTATTTTGTTTTTATATATATATTATGTATTTATTTTGTTTTTTTTTTAGACATTTATGGTTTAAAGTTTTGTTTTTCAACTTTTATAAAATTTATTTTATCATAATTATTGTATCATTTGATATGCAAGTAATTTTTTCTTTTTAATTTTGTTAGTGTATGTTAAAATTATATTTATTTTAATTTAATTTACAAAAGAATAAGTATACATTTTATATAAAAAATAAAAGTTGAAAATAATGATTTAAAATAAAAATGTATGCGGAACTTTGCTCTTGACGTTTTAGTTTTGAATAAATTATGATTAATTTTTTTGTTTAGTAAAAATTGAAAAATAAACAACATTGTTATAGTATCCGACCTAAGTTTATTTTTTATCTGAAACTTAGGCCGTTTCAAAAACGCGGTTTGACTCAAAATTACAATTTCAAGCTTTTCCTGCGCACATAAACTGCAAAAGTCAACTTTTCAAAAACTCAAAACGAAATTTTTAATGCAAAAGCATTATTTTCGATAACGCAGTTTGCTAAAGTCATATCACATACAGTCTGATAACATAATTTGCGGCACAAGTCTGCAGTAAAAAAAATGTAGTAATTGTAATATTGAAAAGCCATCGTGTTCTTAAATGTCAAACGCATTTGCAAGAAAATTGTCTGACATTGATCAAACAGATTTTGTGAAAGCAAGTCGATTGCATATTTGACGGTAGCAACTGGCGCAACTGACGTATAATCTTCGTGTGCGTGTTTTAAGTCGGCATCGCCGGATCCGAAAATCTAAGATGAGAGGCACTTAATGTTGACAGGACGTCATACTCCTGAAAATATAATTTTTCTTACAGGTTCTAAATGCTGGGATTTTATTCCAGACCTCCTCCGTTTGGCGTGATAATATAGTCAAACGGATTTATCAATACGTTAAGAGGTACTATTAAATCTAAGTACAGACGATAGTCAGATCTTACAATATTGTCAGAACTGTCAATGGTCTGACAATATTTATTATAGCTAACAATTAGCTGACAATTCATATTTGGTGTGTTCAGAAAAATGAGATCTCAGAGAATTTTCTCACTCAAAAATTGAGCAAGCGAATCCAAGATTTTTTTTCCTCAGAGTTTTGACAGCAAAGCTGAGAAATTTTGCTGAGGAATCCTGTTCATGTAACTGAGATTGCTGAGATCTCCGAGATCTCGTTTTCCTGAACATGCCTATTACTTAAAATAAAAAATTGTCCGTTCACACGGTTGGTATAGATTTCTTCCCAAAGTCTGACAATTTGATTGTCAGCTCTTTTTTTATCTCTCTTTTAACCAACTCATTGACATTTCGGACAATGAAGAAATTGTCAGCAATTGTAACATGTTTTCAATGAAAACATCAGACAATGACCAATGAGTCTGACAATGTCCTAATCGACTGACAATGATAAATATTGTGTGTTCAGACGATTGTAATATACCTGACAATTTTTTGTCAGGCTTTTGTCTAACAATGACGTTTATGATTATATTGTCAGACAAAATTGTGTGTTAAGACATTTGGAACAGTTTTTTCACTGACAGATCTAACAATATTGTAAGATCTGACAAACGTCTTTACTTAGCTTAATGCCTAATAGCTTAGTACAACATAATTTAGCAAATTTGCAAACACTTTATAACTATATAACCTGTTCTTACACCTATCAACACGTCAAAGTAAAATGTTTAATTTTATTGTACCTGCTTCAAATTAATGAATTTTACTAAAAATGTAAATAAATAATTTTCTTTATTGAAATAAATAAAATTATTATAAAAGTGTTAAGAGATAACAAAAATAACTTAAACTAAAGTAGATCAGTTTTTAAAATAGTTCCGAGATTTTTGTCTTTATCAATTGATGATGAATACAAAATTAAAGCTTTGGAGTTTTTTGGTTGAAGATGATCAAAGTCGAAACTTTTATCGAAAGTTAGGTACCACCTATTTCTAACTCAAATTACTTCACTGGAAAATTCTAACGCGACACAGTAAAACTTACAAGAGTCTAGCACACCTATTACAATTGTCAATTATCAATTAATAAATATTGAAATTTGGTACATTAAAACAAATTTTTTTTTGTAATTCACAACGGTCTGCACCATTCCAATGATCAAAACTTTTGTCAATTGGGTTCTTGAATATCGATTGATAATATTTATCAACTATCAATAATTGACAATCGCACAAAAAATGTATTGTGTAGTACATAATTCAGCTGACCTGTTGACGTACAAAATGCCTGTATCATTGAATTTTTGAACAACAACAAACAATTAAAGGTGGTGTTTTACGAATTAATATATAATTCGTTTATTTTTGGCTGGAGATATAGTTATTTCAAGGGGTGCCAAGCCCTATCATAAGTCTCCTTATTAGTGGTGCTGAGCTTTAATTCAATTTTATTATGAAAAACTTTATACATGCACACCATATAGGATTCGAACCCACGCATATCAGATTTGCTCAGTCTTAGAAGTCGTATGCACTACGCATTCCACTGCTTATGACCACTGACGTCACAGGTCGAAATGTGTTGTTTGTTTATCAAATGTATTTGGAGCATCAGCATTTTTCTAAGCTCCTTTAAGTATGCTGTCTTGTTCCACTTCCATTTTTCTCCATACCTTATTTCGATAGACTACAATTCGCCTGTAAATTAATTAGAAATATGATATTTCTAACAAAGTTCTGACTGGGTAAAAGGTTTTTTTTTAATCAAATGTCTTCTTTTTCAAATTCTTTTCTACAAATAAACGTGGATGAAATTAGAGAAAAATGTTCAAAAGCATGAAATTGATAAATTGATAAAATAACTCCTATGATAGAATTAGTTAAAAAAATGGAATCGTATCTTAAATAAATATGAATTTGAAGAGATCAAAAAGTATATTAAAAATCATTATTTTTATAAACAATTTGTTTTAAATGTATTTAACAAAATTTTTGTAAAAGCCTCAATTGGATAATGTGGAAGACACTATCCCACTGAGTATTAATATAAGTCAAATTGAAATTGGGAAAGAATTCCATGCTACTGCCAAATTTGTGGGAGAGAAATGACTTTTCATTCATTTACCACACACAACAGTTTAATTTTACTTTTATAAAAATGTGATGAAATGTGTGATAGAATTAGAACCATTTCTTAAAATTCTCATGTAAGTGGTTTTTAAGATATCAAATAAAAAAAAATTGTTTCATAATTTTAATAAACACAATATACATTTTTCTGTTTTGAAGGAGCTCTTTTACAAATATTCTTATCAAAATCGATGAAGTCGTTAACAAGGATGTCCAAAATAAAAAAAAAATTCTATTTGGTGAATTATTTTTACCAAAATGTAGACCTCACCTAAAATAGTACACATAAGTGTCTACCGAAAAATTTAGTCTCAAGTTTAATAAAAATCGCTTCAGGGGTTTCAGCAGTATTTCGCTGTACAAGCAGACAAAGTGGAGGGATCTATTTTTTGTGTCTATCGTCGTAATGTTAGGTTTTATTAAAATATCGAGTTCTTATTTTTTTACGATTCCTAAAATGTCCCTTATAATACGTAGGTATGTACCTATGTATATAAGTGTATCGCATGTCTTAAACCAAAAAAGTTTTTTTTTGGTTTATTTATAATGCTTTTTTACATAAAATATTAAATCAAATTAACAGTTTTTGTCTGTTAATTTTAAATGTTAAAGTAAATAAAACACCCGGTTATTAGTTCGGATTTTTGTGAAATTTCATGTATGTACATGGTACATTAAGTCCTGTATAACTCAACTACACTTTAATAAGAATTATTCTTTTTCTAGATACTGATTGTCGCAGAATTTTGAAAAGTATAATTTTGAAAATATCGAATTTTGTAAAACCGAAAAGAAAAATTAGAAAAAAAACTGAATTTGAAGGAAGAATTTTTAACCTACTGACAACCATACTCATAAAAACTCAGATCCTTTCTTTTCGCAAAAACATGTTTTTTATATATAAAATAAATAAGAATGTTTAATGTTTTTGACCAATTTTTTCGTGTAACTTTTCCACTGCATTTTAGTGTTTGTTTTGGTCTTTTTGAAGAAAATGCGAAGAAAAACAATTTTTATTTCACTAAAATAGTGAAATGAAAATTGTTTTTATTCGTATTTTCTTCAAATAGACCAAAACATAATGATTTTTTATAAAATATTTCTTTCTGAAGATATCGCTTGATTTGTATGTCTCTGAATAAGATCAAAAGAAAAAATAAGCGAACAAATATAGTTTCGGGGAATAGAAATGTTATTTCTCTTTCTGAACAAATAATTTTGTCTACTTATAATTTTCAAGGATATGTGTATCTAAGAAAATTGAAATAAAATATTAATAGACAAAAAGTGAAAACAAAAATCAACAAGCATGTTTTCGAGATTTAAGTACTGATTACACTTGTAACTCAAATTAAAAAAAAATATATATCTATAAAAATTGTATGCTGTCCATCACTAGCTATAAGTATACCAATGACCATATAATTTTCAACGAAATAAAATTAAAAAGGGCAATCTAAGATTTTAGATTAAAAGAAAGCTTCATATAGAGAATATTGTTCGCAATGTATATGCTTAAAAGTTTCTTGAAAATTAGAAATGTGACACAAAAAATACGCTGAAGAGCAAAATTGAATTCAAATATGAATATGATTATTTTTCCAAATCAAGAAATGAGCTTCTGATAATATATAAAAGATTTAAATAAATAAAAAAATAACAATTTTGTTTTGTTTTTATATAAAATAAAAAAAGCTTTTATTCAAAATTTTAAAAAATTTAAAATCTATTAGTTTTTCTTTATATAAAAAAATACAAATTATTATTTAACTGATTATAACAAAATTATAAAAAATATGTGTCTATTATAAAAATATTTGTTTTTATTTACTTTTTTAGTTAATTATTTAAATAATAGCAACAAACAATAGAAAAACAAAAACAACTTATATAATATTATTATAAAACATAATAACTCTTATATACGTGTAGGTATCTACAATTCACTTTGAAATTTTATATAATTTTTTTTTCTTTCTAAATATGATAATTAAAGTGTTGTCCACTTTCAAATATATTATTAAATAAATTTTATATAACGCTTTAAAATTATTGACTATTTAAAAAAAAAACGTGTTTATTTGTTTTTATTACAAAAAAAAAATCATAAATTTAACGTTTATTTTTTTTTTCAGACTACATTTTTGACTATATAAAGTATACTCTAAAATTAACTAAATGTATGTATTTATATATATTTTCATTAACTATTATTTTTATGTATAAAAAGATTTAATGAATGTTTTTATACACTCTATTCTGATTTTGTTTTAATATAAGTATTTTTTTTGTATCTAAATAGAAAAATATGTTTCCTTAAATTTTATGTAATAATTATGTTTTTTTTTTTCTTTTGTATCTATATTTTTGCTCTTCCTTTATGAAAAAACGTTAAAAAAAATTACGTAAAAAAGTATGTATGTATGTATTTTCCTAAAATTTGCATCTATTAAATAATACTAATTTTATTTATGTGGCTCTGTATATAATATAAGAAAATGAAACACACAAAAAAAAAAAATATTTAATGATGACGGCTACGACCACAATAACTATTGTTTTGCTTTAGATGATTTATATACTCACAAGGTGTGGCGATTATCTAGTAAAGATTACCTAAGGCAAATAATTCAGATCAACTATATATTGTTTTATAAAAAAAGGAATTATACCAATTTATACTTAGAATTTTTGAAAATTTTCTTGAATTGATAAAGAACTTTTGTAAAATATTACACAGTATTTTTATTTTTCTTTACAAACATTTATATATATGTATGTATATATTTATCTTTACCACTATTCAGTTTATTTAAAAAACTATTTATAATTGCTTTTGTTTTGGAAGGTTATATTATTCCTTGCGTATAAATTTTTATATTATTCCGCATGAGATACTTTCAAATATTTTTTTGTATTTTGCTACTACTCTTTCAATTTTTTTTTTTATAAATAAATTATTGTGATTATAATGCCGTTTTTTTTTTATCTAATCGCTAATTTTCTTTAGTGAGAAGATAAACTCACATGTATTTTCTATTATCTTGTATATCTTTTTTTTAACTTTTAATATAAATATTTAATGAATATTCTACAAAAAATTGGTATAAAAATACAAAAAGATAAAGTCTACATAGGTACATAAAATGTGTTGTATTTAATTATAAATGGTATTTATCCATTTTTTTAATGTTTTTTTTTCTTTGTTTGCCTTATAACTAATTTTAACTTAGGTGAAAATAATTAAAGTTAATTTAGTAATAAAATTTAAATAAATGTTAAGAATTTAGGAGATTGTATAAGGAGTAATAATTCGGTTTCAATTTTTTTTTTAAGAATTTTGTTAAAATAAAATGATATTCGAATAAAAAAATTTAAATAAGAAGAAGCTGAAATGTAGCTACTATATAATATTTACAATATTAAATAAAAGAAAAGTAGTATTTCTTAAGTTTTCCAGCATTTTTTGCTTTTGATCGTTAACTATATAGGGAATAAAATATATATAAAAAAAAATATTTACGAATTTCAATTAACTCCTTAATCTCCTCTGTGAAACAAAACATTTTAAACTTACATATATGTAAAACTTATAAAAATGTGTAAAAAAATATCTGTGATTAATTATATTATTAACGTGTATTCGTCCACACTTATTCATTTTTGTTTTAATATATATTTATCTCACCAATGTTATAAAAATATATTTATTTTACGTATATTCTTTTGTTTTTTATTTCATTAATTTGTGTTAAGTAAAAAAGGTAAAAAATTATAATATGTTAAATTTAATTCAATACATTTAAAATTTGTCTTATTTTTGTTATACTTCTTTTTTTTTTTAGTATTCATACAAAATGGTTTAATATAATTTTTGTTTATACATTTTTCGGTCAAATATCTTAACACTATTCACAGTGGACATTTTTTTCTATTTGTATCAATTCATAGCTGTTTTTTTTTAATTATTTTTTTGTTTGTTCTCATATAGATAAATAATTTAAGTTTTCTTTTTTTGGTGGGTAACTCGCTTTTTACTTCTCCATTTAATGCCATTCACTGATTTTCATTTAGGGTGAATTAAAAAAAAAAATCTTTAAAATTATATAATATTATATAAACAACAGGAATCATTCACAATAAATAACAATAAAATTATTCAAAAAAAAAAGAAAACAGAATAATTAAAGTAAAAAAAAATAAACTTAATATTAAGTTTTGTTTTAAATTTAAAAAAACATTATTCTATTAAAAAAAATAACACATACAAAATAAAAATATTTTCCTAGATAACAGTATTTTTTTTAAATATATATATTTGAATTAAAGGTACATATACATATGTGAAAAATTACAAAAAAATTAGATTAAAAGATACATATACATATAGATAAATTTATCATTTCTATTATAGCGAATTCAATATAAAAATTAATTATAATAAACTTTCACAACTTAAATATTTAATTAGCAACCAAAAGGTGCTGATAAGGTCCTGTTGCATTGGAATAAAACGAATTGAGACCATCAATCAATTTTGAATTGTTCGAGTCCTGATTCCCGCCGCCCGAACCGGGTGAGCTCATAGGTGAGACAGGTTGCTGTTGTTGTTGTTGTTGTTGTGGCTGACCATTTGCAGAACTGCCAACTGAATTTGCACTTGCACCTGCTGCTGCTGTTAGGCTACCTACGGCAGCTGAGATTGCAGCCGATACATTATTGTTGGTATTATTATTTGGCATTGGGGCATTACTGTTGTTATTGAGATTTCCTCCACCATTTAGATTATTTGAGTTGCCATTTTGTTGTAATGGCTGCTGTGGTAATTGATTGTTAAGACCATAAAATCCATGGGGTTCAATGTACGATGAAAATTTCCCATGTCCATTCGGAGTAGAGCCATTGCCAGGATTGGCGTTGTTAGTACTGCCATTGAATATGCCATTAGTTTCAGCATGATAATGAGAATCAAAGATATTTCGGTGTCCATTGAATTGAGGATATATGCCCATGCCGATGTTGGGAAAATAGAAAGGATCATTTTGGCCAATGCCCAAACCCAGAGGATTGGGTGAGAGAGATCTAGATGGAGATGATGGTCCTATTGGACCGAAGTGGTTACTTGGTGCAGCTGGACCATGGGAATGATGAAACTGCTGTTGCATTGCCCTTTGCTTAATATAATTGGAAAATTCCGTCGGTGACATTCTGTATGAGCTGAAATAAAAATAAAAAAAAAACATTCAATTTATCTAGAATCAATTTTTTTTGTCAAATTAATAACTTATACCTGTTAGCGCGCTTAGAGCTGGTTTTTAATTTTGTGCTTCCAAACTTAGTTTGGGCGAATGTGGCTGTGGTAAATGTCAATGGCGCTTGAGAACGCGCTAGAAAATTACCAGCTGGATTCGGGCTGCCTTTATACGTTGGACTAGTTGATGATGCTGGTGATGAGCCCGAATGTGGTGATGTTTTCGGACTCAAACTTAATCCATTCATACTTGAGCTCACAGCATCGATTGGTCGGAAACATTGTGCCTCCGGATTAAAAGTTTTTGTCACTTCACGATCGGCTGATGATGAGTCTTCGTGATTATCATTGTTTTCAGAGTACAAAATCTTAAAAAAATAAATATAACACAAATTAAATTTAAACCAATACATTTAAAGAATACATATTTATTTTTAAAACACTTAAATAAATTGCTCAACTTTAACTTACCTTCACTGCACCCTTCTCACCAATTCGGTATGATACCTCACCAGGATCAACCCATACTGATAATTCGGATGGAAGATTTTCTAGGATATCAGAAATGGGTACGCCACTTTCACGAGCCGCTCTTTCAAGTACAGAATCGATTGGATCTCCTGTTTTTAAACAGCGAAATGCTGAGCCCTGTAAATATTATTTTGAATTATTTTGTTGTTTAAATTGATAGTTTATTAAAGAAGAATTCTTTACAATTTTTACAATTTTTTTGTTTAAACAAAATATCGGAAGTATTTAAAAGTCAATAATTTAACATGTAAAATTTAATGTAGAAAATCTGCTTAAATAGAATTCTCTTCGTAGATTTCAATGGATTTAACGATAATAATTGTAACGATGTTTATTCTTTTTGATTCTCATTATTTAAAGCATCAAATTAATTTTGTTTTCTAAGAATTATATTTAATAGGTATATTATAATATGAACTTACCTTAAAAGGCTTTTCAGGATACCAATGCCCTTGGAATTTGTCTTTTAATGCTTTTTCTAGCTCCTCGCCAAATATGTTGACTCGTCGTCTTGGCAGTTTATTATACAGATACGATATAACAAAATTTAATGCAACCTGAATTTCTATATGCATTATGGTGGTGGTGTTGGTAGTTGTGGTATGGTATGGTGTGGTGTTTTATTGTGATGAAATCCGTTACAAACTTATTTAAATACTTTAAACCGTCCGCCGTGTCTTTATTATTCTCTGCTCCTTTTGTTTGTCAAAATTTATTGTGTATTTTGCTGAAGCTCGCCCTTTTTGCTGTGCTTCTTAATAGTAAAAAAAAAATGTTGGGATCTACAATTTACACCACCTGGAAATAGAAAAAAAAAAAATTAGTCAAGTGAAATAAAGTGCAATCGATTGATTTTTTATATTGTTTTGGTTTAAATGTATACCTAGTTCCATATATCGTCTAATCTATGATAGTATATTCATTCACGTTTAACTATCCATCTAGCCTTGACTCAAAGCAAAGCACTAATGGTAATTACTTGCCAAGAAATTAGATTAACAAGACCCTCGTTATACCAACATCAATGTCATATACCACTTCACTTTCAATGTGCTGCGGTTTTAACAACGAAGCCCTACATTCAATGTTCTATGATTCAAAAGCATGGTATATATGTACATAGATGGTGTCTAACATATTTAAAAAAATGTCATGTGTTAGCCAAGCACGCCGAAATGTGCTGCAGCAAAATTCAACCCTATATACATATATGTACATAAAATAAATAGCGCTGCCAAAAAACCTTGAAAATGTGTTAGAATAAAAAACACACCAGAGCCAAAATATCTATCACTTTCAAATGCAGGCGCTTTTGTTTTATACTGTCCCTACGATAAAATGTTACAAAAAAAAAAAATACCATTTCAAAGCTAATATGGCATTTTTGTGTCTATCAGTCTAACAATAAATATTAGACACCTCATATTATTGCCAAAAATACTTTTTTGTTTAAGAATTTAAAATAGATTTATTTGTGATTGTAACATCTCTTAGCCTTCTCTATCTCCTATAACCTGTACACGATAAATTTTTAGGTATGAATGATTATAACGGAATTCATTTGTGACAAGTTAGAGCTAAGCACAATTCTTTGATTGATCTAAGAGCATGGTATTTCCAGTAAAGTTCTCAAGCAAGGTACTAAAAACCCAGCTTACATCAAGAGTCAACTCAGGCGATTTTCGAACCCTTCTAAATTACAACAGGTATGAAATATGGGATTTGTCCTTTAAGAAATATAAATAAGATATTTCATTCTAAAAATAAAAACAAACTTATTTATTTGAACGCGTAACAGTAGAAAAAAAATTTAATTTAATTTATCAACTGACATATAAAATATATGAGCTTGCTGGAAATTATTTAATTAAAGTTTTTAATACTTTCCAACAAAAGTTAAATTCACAATATTTGCTAAGTTAATCAAGCATATAGTCACCTAACCAAATTTCAATTCTTTACCATTAGTGGTTCCCGAGAAATAATTCACTGACTGACAGGTCATCAACATTATATATGTAGCACTTCCCGACACCGTAGAAGCATTTTGGGGGCCTTCTGTTAAATATATTATAGAGCACTTGGAATTATAGAAGAACTTTGAAATTTGTTGAAATGGATATAAAATATAAAATTTAGGTATTTTAAATTCAGGAGGCGTGGCACCCACCCACTTTCCCAGAATTTCAATCAATTATATGGAGCAGTTGTGAAACTTGTAGAAAGTGGGCGCAAAGGGCGAAATTTGAGATTTTTCATTTAGAATAATTGCATATAATCATTTTTACATATATAAATCAGTTCTGTTTATTGTAGAATGATGCAAATTGGTATAGCGGCAGAACAGCATTGCAAGGTAAAAATGAAATACGGCGCGCGCAATCAAGTGCTTATTGGGTCACGGAGCTAGGCGCTCGTGGCCACCATTTCAAGCTGCGCACTATTCTTTTGTGAATTCTTAAACCAACAGTTTCAGAAATGTTGTTGAAGCTTCATAAATTCCAGAAAACACATCTTCTTCTTCTCGAATACTTTTAATATGTTCATCGCGAAAATCTTATGGCGAGATCCTTAATTGATAACTTGTAGGTATTTGTTCCTCCTCAAAAAAAAGCCCGAATAATGCAGAAAACCCAGTTTTGATCACAAATTCGTGAATTTGTGCACTCATTTTCAAATCGAAGAAAACCTCGTACTTGTCGGACAGATAGAGAAAAGGCAAAGATTTGAGAATCCAAATAAGTCAATTTAGTTGATGACGCTGTGTGTATATACGCTGTGTTATATAGTGATGTGGATTTTGTTTCCATACCTTTTATGGTTAAGCTGAAGATTCAGGGGGGGGGGGGGGATTGATCCCTTGATCCCTTCGCAACTGTTGTCTATATTTAAGGGAAATAAAGTTCAAATGAAATGAAACGACTGGGTGGCATGTATACTTGCTTATAAGGTAAGACCACACGTGACAGAATTGCACTTCAGTCGAACTGCGTGACACTACAGCGGTCCAAATATATGCATCAAATCTTTTTTAGTCCAGTGAAATTTTAAATAAAATTTTCCGAACCTTCGATTTTATTTTTATGTCCATATGTGAGTATTAAACTAAGTTTTCGGGGTTAAAAGCCCCTATTCGATCACCATTATATTTCCTCCCCCTCCCTTTAAACATAATACGCAGCTGAAGTAAAAAAAAATGTCCTTACCAAAATTGACACAACGAAATCATAAATGAACAATTTCATTCTCATTTTTGTTGTGCAGTAAGTACGTTGTACATTGGCGCTGTTTGCTGTATCGCATTTGCGGCAATGGAACTGCACTGACTACAAAATTGGTCAGACTATCAACTTTGTAGCTAAGCCCTCTTTCAAACGAGGAAACAAGTTGCCGGAGATTATTTTTGAAGTTTTCTTTTAATTTCTTTAAATTTCCTTAAAAATCTCTTGTAGCTTTCACACGAAAAAACAAAATCGTAGAAATTTGCTACTTATAGATTGTTGACGTGCCCTTCTCACCTAAAAACTGAAAGTTGCTGGTAACTCAGTTTCCTCGTGTGGAAGGGTGCCGCGCCATGCAGTTTCATTGCCGGTTAGTGTGTTGTGAGGTGCAGTGCAATAAGACCCGCGGAATCAATGCCCGTGGGTCATATTTCCCAAAAAAGGGAAATAATACCCGCGAGTTTTTTTTCTTTTTGAGATTTGCAATAAGACCAACCATAAAAAGGCATTAAGACCCGCGGGAGTTTTTGCCTTTCTGAATTGACAATGAGACCCATACTTAAAGTTTGATTCAATATTTCCAACTTTGCTTTAAAATATTTTTCAATTAATGAAAATTTTGAACTTTGTTCATAGTTTTCCTGGATATTGGTACCTTGGGTGGGCCGTTTCGCGGGTTCTAGGGATTTTAACTCCCTTTTTGGGGGACTCCGTTGCTCCGCTTAGGGTATGTTCAGTCGTCAGGCAGGTGCCTATGTCAACAGTTTGCTTGGACAACAGTCATTTGTACTTCATTCTTTGAATTGAAACTCACAAGTCACAATAAAAAAGAATAAAGAATAAAATATTGTGTTTCCATTTTAAAACGGAAAAAAAGCCTGCGTTATTTCCCTTTATTTTTGGAAATAGACCCCAGTGCTTACTTTCCCCGGGTCTTATTACACTGCACCTCACAATGTATGATTGATTGATCAATATATTGCACCCTTAGAATGAAAGTGACCTAACTAAAAAATTCGGCATCTTTTTTACCACCTTTTTAAAGTCAGTTTATTGGAAAATAAGAAGTTACGAAAACTTTGAGTTAGGTCACTTTCATTCTAAGGGTGCGATATGCTGTTATTTAAAGTATAGGTAGATAACAATAAAAAAATCTAACAATATTGTTAGACAGTTATTTTCAGTGTAAGATATTTTTTTTCTATTTGTTTTTTTAAATACACATTTTTAAAAATTTCAATGAACTTGTTGTTCAAGGTACATAATATATAACATAAGGATAACTTATTTGAATGTTCAAATAAAATTTCAGACAAATAAATTCTTACAAACAATAAAAATATCAAGCAGTATAGGTGTAATGTTCTTTATAGGTAGACAAAACAAAATTTTAGAAAGATACATTCATTCATTTAAATAAATTTGTAATTAAAGGTGGGAGTTAGTTAATGAGATGGAAATATTCATCAGCGAATTGATATATACATACATACAACAGCTCACCTATAAATAAGCTGCTTTTAAATATCCATTTCCTATAAATACACATTTCATTAAACAGAAAAAAAATAATTAAAAACCGTAAATAATTTGAATGGATATTTGTATCAGTATAAGTATTATTTTAAATTAAGGAGATTTAAATTTTATTTTTTTAAACTTACGTAGAATGGCATTTTTAAACACATATATGATAAATGTGGTTAAGCAATAATTAAGGTTGAAATTCTAAATATAAATTTAAGTACTTTTTAATTGATTTAACTTTTTTTCCTTTTTTTTCATATACATATATGTATGTATATCTATATTGTATCTATTTATATGTGCAACAATAAAAAATATAGTTTGCCCATTCTATTCAAAATTTACTTTTTTAAAAAAGTATGTATAGTCAACTCTCGATTATCCGGAATTCGATATACCAAAAAACCGGGACATTTTGTGCTCCACAATTTATTTGATTAGCAATCGATTAGTCGGTATTTACATTGTACAATACATGTTGTTATATTAGGTGTGTTCCTTTACTTTGAAACTCTGTGCTTTTGTGCGAGTTTCTACACAAAAGTCTGTCAAAGTTCACATAAAAAAAAATATAATGTGAAGAAACTCATACAAATGCACCGAATTTAAGAGTAAAGGAACACACTTAGGTATTGTTAGTTATATAAATTACGATTTTGAAGCCAGAAAGTAATTCTTTCGAACTTAACTGGAATACAGCATGCGAGCTTGGTGACGAGAATTCCGGTTTATAGGTAGTTGGCTGTAGGTATGTTTATCGAACTGTTTGGTTATAATTCTAATTATAATAAATTTCTAATGGTTGTTCTTCGACTTGTATATTGGAATTGTCTGATATATTGGCTTTTTGTATCCAATTTCAACACAATTGTAGCCCAATTGAAACTATCATGTGGATCACAATGTGAATACTCTATTAGAACGCATGCATGCATAATCTAAAAATAGACTTATATAATTATTTGCTCAATAATTATATACATATATCTACCTTCTGATGAAGGTACATAGTTATCTAAATTCCATCCGAAAAACACAAATTCTAAAATCAATAGAACTGATTTTCAAAAACACATAATATTAGGTATGGTATGAACATATGTAGTGTTCCTATGACCAAAGAATTGTTATTATAATAGTGATTAATTTTGAGGGCTGAAGGGAAATTAAATTTTGAAAACACGTCATCTTTGAGCCGTTTGCTGATACGAAAAGTCCTTTGAAGTGCTGTATGTTTGACGAAGAATGTGGTAGATTAAGAGCTAATTTGTAAAAGGCTAAAGTTAATTTTATTATTGTTAAAATGCCTAGTACGCTGCTGGTGCAAAACGAAATTTGTCCGTTGTCTCCAATAATATATAAGGAAATGCTTAAGAGAAACCACAAACTGCAAAAGCATAGTACGCTGCTATGCGAAATAAAATATTTCTCTGATCTCTAAATAAGACAACGAAATACTTGTGAAAACATAACTAAAAAATCAATTAAAAAATCAATAAAAAAACTCGGTAAATCCAGCAGATATTATTTATTTTTATTCAAAATTAAATAAGAAATCTTCACTTATTTTTTTTTTATTTCAGAATAAATTTGACACATCTGGTTCTTGTTTCTTAGCTAAACCACCATCTTTGGTGGTTTAACTTAGTATGCACGTCACTTAGTAGAAATTTTGTTTTATTCATAACATTTTGCACTTAGTCCACGGAATAAGACCTAACCCGTTTATTTATTTGGCTGTTAGGGACTAAGTTAATCTTGAGTTAAACTAAATTTACTTAGGGCCAGTTTCACAGTGCACACTTAACAAAATAAGTGGCACTTAATTTTCCCATTTTGGCACTTAAGGTGCAGTTTTACTACCTGAGTAAGTGGAACTTAAGTGGCCAACATCGGAGACTTAAGTGTCACTTATTCCGATAAGTTTACACTGTGAAATTGGGAATTAGTTTTCCATATTTGGCACTTAAGTGACACTTACTTCACTGTGAAACTGGCCCTTAATCCTGCAAATAAATTGAACCCGAGTTAACTGGGGGCAGTTTTCAGAGTTAAGCTAAGTAGAGACGATTGTCAGATCTTACAATATTGTCAGAACTGTCAATGGTCTGACAATAGCTAAATTGTTAGCTCACAATTGGCATATTTCCTAAAATGAAAAATTTTCCGTTCACACGGTTGGTAGATTTCTTCCCAATTTAATTGTCAGCTATTTTTTTATCTCTCTTTAACCAACTCATTGACATTTCGAACAATGAAAAATTGTCAGCAATTGTAAGATGTTTTCAATTAAAACATCTGACAATGACCAATGAGTCTGACAATGTCCTAATCGACTGACAATGATAAAAATTGTGTGTTCGGACGAAAGATACCTGACAATATTTTGTCAGATTGTCGTCTGACAATGACGTGTCTGACAATATTGTCAGGCAAAATTGTGTGTTCAGACGATTGTAAGACATTTGGAACAGTTTTTCACTGACAGATCTGACAATATTGAAAGATCTGACAATCGTCTGTACTTAGCTTAAGATTAACGTTTACTTTCAGTTGTCAAAAATGTATCGAAATCAAAGTGGAAAGTAGCTTTTACTATCGAAACAAAGATGGCAACACTATGTTACATTGTTTGGATACACATCGATGTCAGAAATATTTATTACAATATTCGAGAATTTTTTTTTTCTTATTTGAAGCAAATCGAACGATCTATTTCACTTCAAATTTATAAGAAAAGTAAAACACTATTTGGATTTCTGAAAGTTAATCCACGTTCTAATTTGTGTGTGTGGTGAAGGCACTCCATAGGATTTACTTTCAGTGAAAACTTAGTATAAGCGCCATGTTATTCACTCGATAAATTCAGTTTAAAACTTAATTCAAGAAGTAAATTAATATTGCTTCAATGTACATATACATCCGGATTTAAGTTTTAGTTTGAATAATATGGCGATAAAAGTTTGTGAGTCACTATAGATAGGTCTGGTTATTAAAAAGTCCAAAACAGTTGTTTTTTACTGTTCAGTCAATGTGTCTCTACATACAAACTGGCACAAACTTCAATTAATTTTATTTCACAGACCGTTACATTCTGAATTCGCTTTGATAGATTAAGGGATAGTTTCACAATGCATTGCATTTACACTTTTGAAAATAAGTGGCACTTAAATTTCCCATATTCAGGTAAGTTTGCACTGTGAAATTGTCCATTAATTTTTCATATTAACCACTTAAGTATCACTTACTTCGACATATGAAACTTAATAGTTATGTTTATAATAAATTCTATAAAAAACATTCAAACTTAAACTCACGTGGTGTTGATATTATTCTAGTAGAAAGTACATACTACATAATTACTTATTTTAGTTGATTTAATTTCTGATTATATGTACATATGTATGTATGTATTTTTATATTTTCTTCATTCCCTTCAAAAATCCATAATGTTTTGATCAAAAACAGGTGACACGGCGGCAATGCGGTGGTGGCGTGCTGAGGCGCAATTGTATTTTATAAAACGTAAACAAAATTAATTACAATTATAATTATTTCAATGTCTGACAAAATGAAACTAGTGCAAGGGCTTCGCTATATAGTACCTTTATATTTTCCACATGTTGCGAAGACGAATTGCATTAACACCAATCACAAGGTATTACCTGACTGTAACTGCAGTCAGTTCAGTATATATGTAAGTATATTAAGTATACATGAGCTTGGACTTATTGCCTCATTTTTTTCACACATTTTTAATGCATTATTATTATTTATTTTGTTCCTGTTTTGCACAATATATGCCCGCAATGCATTCATTGTTATGCATGCATATTTTTAACTTTGGTATAGTCTCTGCAAATGGCATGAAAAGTATATGTATATTGTATATGCATAAACGAATTGAAATGCAAAATGAAAATTAATGAAGGAATAACAATAATTTTTTGTTTTGTTTTAATAATGGCTACCTTGCACTTGACCTTGAGAGGTGTCTTATTGCTTATTGCATTTGTCATATTAAGTATTTATTATTACTTTACGTTCGATTTCTCAGTGGTGTAATGACATATTACGTAAAGAAATTTGTTTTTTTTTAATTTCTTTTTAATTGTAAGTAGCACATTAAATTAACTAAAAAAAAATTAAACATTGAAAAAGTTCTATACACAATTTGAATTTATAAAAAAATTTGATTTTGTAGTTTCGTTGTGAGACCTACGAATTTTGACATTGTAGGTAAATCTTTTTTCAATATATATAAGTATAGACCAAACTATTGAAATATGAGTTGTAATGAACGCCTCTATTACATTTAAAGAAAGGAAACCAAAGTACATACATATACAGTGGTGTGACCGGATTTTTTTGGTAAACTGCATTGATTGTTGGTTTGTGATATAAAAATGAAAAAATCAAATGTTTGCAATTTTTTCCCATTTTTATTGAACAATTTTTGATTTTGAAACAAAAACCATGGAACTTTATCCATCAAAACAAAAAAAAAAATCAAAAAATTAAAGTTAATTCAAAATTTTAATGTGACAAACTCACCGGATTATATTTTTTTGCAATTAACTTTTATTATTTATTTAATATTTTGTCCACTAACCCCTGTTTTTTATCACAGCTCGGCATCGACGAGGCATTGACTGGATTAAATTCTCGAAAACAGAAGCAGGAATATTCTCAGAATATTCATTTTTCAAAGCTGCAAAAAGAGAAGTTGTTGACGGGTGCTTTTTTTTCCCAACCCGCCTTTTTAAAGTGGCCCACAAGTTTTCTATTGGGTTTAAATCGGGTGATTGAGATGGCCATTCTAAGACACGAATATTTTTAGTTGCAAACCACTCTTTTAGCAGCTTTGAAGAATGTTTGGGGTCATTATCCTGTTGAAAAACCCAACGCAGAGGCGTATGCGTATGGAAGCATTACTGACTCCAAAATGTCCCTATATTGGAAACGGTCCATAATTCCTGTGATTTGGTGTATAGGACCGCAGCTTGCTCCTGAAAAACAGCCACAAACCATCACCGAGGCTCCACCGTGCTTAACTGTAGGGAGTACATTTGCAGGCTTTAATCGCGTACCTTTTGAGCGCCTCACTGTCCTTGCACCATCGGAGTAAAATAAGTTGAATTTGCTTTCATCACTGAAAAGCACACTCCTCCATTTGCTTAAAGATCGGTTAAGATGATTTTTTGCAAATTCAACCCTGGGTTAAATGTTTTGATTAGGAATTTTAAGTCTTTCCCAAATACCTTTTACGGATTACCTTTTTTTTACGATGTTTAGCAGTAAGAAGAGGTTTTTTAGCTGGTCGAAATGCAAAAAGACCGAAATCTCTAAAACGCTTCCTGACCGTACTTGGCCCTATGGGTAGATTAAGTTCTTCAAAAATTGTCTTTGAAGTCGCAAAAGGGTCTTTAAGCACGAAATTCTTTATACGCCTATCAGTTTTAATTGTTGTTTTTGCGAGGGCGTCCACCAAAATGATCTGCTTCTACAGATTTTCCTCTTTAAAATTTTTTAATGATGTCGCAAACCGTTGACGTTGGAATTTTTAAGATTTCAGCGATTACTTTTTGTTTTATACCAGCTTGGAACTTTTCTATTATTTCGTATCGAATCGCGTTGCTACAACGTGTTTTAGCCATTTTATGCACTATATAATTTCAACTTACACAGCACTCAACTTGTAAAAACGTTTTAATCTACGGCTTGAGTCAAAAGACTCGAAAAAACCGTTACTTTAACATCGAGACTCGCAATCTTCTTGAAATCCGGTTAGTTTTGCACAGGCATGTTTTTATAAAATAATTTTTTTATTGTTCTTGTCATCGTAGAATTAAATTTTTAAGGTTATTATTAACTTGTCTCATACTCTTTACAAATTATTAAAAAACTTATGGAAAGTTGTTAGTTTTCTACTTGGTATTAAGAAAATCATTACTATGGGAAAAAATCCGGAATGTTTTGGCAGCACTGTACATACATACTATATCAAAACTGGAGAGTTGTATTTTCTAGTTCAAAACTATTTGAGAAGTTGAGGATGATTTGTACACATTTTTACAATCCTTGTAATTACTTTACCTTCATAATAAAAAAACAAAATCTTAAGCTACTTGAGCTTTAAAAGTGAGTATGTGTACCCAGTCGTGAACTTTATTTCATTTAGAAATATACTCATGTATCATTAAAAAAAACATAAATAAATACTCTCCACATCCAGACACCAAACAACAAATTAAAATGCTTTTGAAAAACCATCCATTTAGAAATGCAGTTTTCATTTTGCCAAAAACAAAGTTTGCTCTACTTTTAAACTATCCAACTGCAGATAAAACTAAGAAAACTCCATATATGAAAAATGGCATAGTTTTTGTGTTACAAACACTAAATTTTTTTTTCGTACAAAAATATGTGTACATATGTGCCTATACAGTATATATATACATAGGATAGCATCTATAACTATAAGAAGTTCTATACATTCTATTTACCAATAATCCAGCAATTTGGAGCATTGAACTGCGGAAGAAATGATGGAAATGCTGAAGTTCGGTTTATCGCTTATTATGAAACTGAAGTTCTCTATTATCAATTTTTTCAAACAAGTAACAGCGTAAATCACTATAGGCCCTGGTTCTTCACTGTGGTGCCACTAATAGGTATTTATTTATTTATTTAATTGATGTAAGCGCCGCCAACAGTTTTTCATTTTTACGATTACTTTTACAGAAAAAATGTCAAAGATAAATTTTAAGCTTAGAAAATTTACCAAACAAAAAAAAAAGCTCCATGAAAATGAAGAATTAAATGAGTCCATAAAAATATCTAAAGTGGAAGGGTCTTTTTAAAGAGAAGAGTCGGAGAAATTATACTATAATATTATTATAATATTCGAAATGTATGTTGGCAAAATCGAAAGTTAAGGCATATGGTTTTAAGGTGTTTTTTTGGTATTTTGTAATGAAAACAAAATTAAGACCATTGAAAAGCTACCAAGTAATATATCACAGAAAAAAAATCTGAGAATAATTTACAAAATTGAACTTAGTATACCTGTAAATGTTTTATTTGTAATGAGTACCAAGAAATAAAAGAGCCTACATAAATATTTGGGTGGGGTTTTTGGAGAGGTTGGGTGTGAGGTTTAGGTTTATATAAGAATTGCGAATAAATGTTTGTATATAATAAATACAAGGATATTACAAAAATATATGAAGCATGATTTTAAGAAATAATTGGAGGTAGTTAATATTCGGTCGAACCACCAACAAATTTGACCAATGGCCATTGGGCCTTTTTAACCCATGGGCAAGTATCTAATATCTAAGAAGGAAGTTATTTTAATTATAATAATAATTTTGCTTTTAAATATAAGCCTGTAAGACCTTAGTCTTTTAAATGCAACTTTAATCTGCATAGCACTATAGTTACATAGAAGGAATAAAAGGACAGGAAAGAATTTTTTTTTGGAACAGTGGGCTGAGAAATAAGGTGTTTATTCCTGGGGATAATACAGTAAAGAATGCTACCTAGAGTCGGACTTGAACCCATATACCTCTCTATAAGATAGGATCCAAGGCATGAAACAAAGTAGAAATCAGTCAATTTAACTCTAGCCATTCTAATCAACATTTGCTATGTATACAGTATACATATTAATAATATAATAATTTCGTTTGTTGAACTTTACCCAGGGTTGACCCAGGTTTTCTTGACAACTACAAGAATTGTCAAAAAAAACTGTGTTTTTCGGTTTAAAAAAAAAAACACCAGAGGACTTTAAATTGTGTTGTTGGACACTAAACACAAGAAACGAGAAGCTATTTGCTCAATGATTAAAACATAAAATGTGTTTTAAATTAGTTTTAAAATGAATTGAAACAACATCAAGCGTTCTCCTTTTCCTTTTCCTTTTCCTTTTCCTTTTCCTTTTCCTTTTCCTTTTCCTTTTCCTTTTCCTTTTCCTTTTCCTTTTCCTTTTCCTTTTCCTTTTCCTTTTCCTTTTCCTTTTCCTTTTCCTTTTCCTTTTCTATTTCCATTTGTTATCTTTCGAATTTTGTTTTAATTTCTATTTCAAAAATAAGCTATTACCTGCAACAAGCAAATTCACAACAAAATAATTGCCTCACCACTCATGTCATTTTGGCAGTTTATTTGTTATACCTCAACTCGCCCCAGCAGAAAACCTAGTTCTACTTCAGGGCAAGTTCAAGGCAAAATCAGGGACCTATTTCACCAAACACTTTTCACTTTGCACTTTGCAAATTTGCAAAAAAAATAAAAGTAAAAGTGCAAAGTGTTTCACAAAATTTGCAAAGTGCAAAGACTTTTCACTTTTCAATTTTTCAGACTATTTTTGAAAAGTGTAAAGTAAAAGTGTTTCATCAACTTTCAATAGAACTTTGCATTTGAATTCGTATTTTGCAAAGTAAATCTGAGTTTGTATCTATTAAGATCAAATATGCATTGAAAAAAAAAATCAATGACAGTAGGTACCAAATTAGTTTATATGATTCAAAATTAATCTTTTTATTTATTTTCTTGCAAAAAAGTACTTGGCCTGGTCCACTGCGCGGGTTCCAAGGATTTTAACACCCTTTCTATTTTTTTAAAACGCGTTTTGGTATAGATGAACTGAGTTAAATTCAGGAATTACTCTGAAATAAAAAAACTTTCAAAAAACATTTTTAGATTTGCGGCTAAAAAAAGCATCCCTGCGACTTAAAAACTGCATATTCGTAATCTAGGAAGTTCCGCCTTTCAATTGGTGCATCGCATTATAAGAAAAATCGACTTTTATCTTTAAACACGATTTGCGGCTAAACTAGACGTGCTAGAGGCATCAAAGTTGACACCTTTAAACTTGACTTGCGACTAAACTAAGCGACCTAGCGACTTCAAAAATGCATATTCGTGATCTAGGAAGTGCCAGTTCTAAAAAATAAAAAAAAAGTTCGTAAATAAAGTTTTTTTTTCCAAAAACTCAAAAAATTCATATTCTTAATCTAAGAAGTGACTAGACTAACTCTCACCAAAAGTTCGTTCAACTTAGTTCATAAATTTGGGAGTTAGTTCATGTTGGGACTTAGTTCATTATGAAATAAGTCCCAATGATTTTAATGGTGCCGTGTCATAAGGCCATGCCTTATGACGCTTTTACAAAGTGACATAAGGCCATATTCCAACTTATGGCCTTCTGACTCATTAATAAAAAGACATAGGGCCATATGGCCTTATGTCACTTTAAACCGTCTTTCCTTGTTTGATAAATAAACCTGGCCAAATGTTTTTGTCCAACACTTTAATTGTAATTCAGTTACGGCGTATAAACAGTGAGGTATGTATGCCCCTGCTTGGGCACACTATAGGATTTGGGGTAGGTGCGAGGTTGGGTGTATGCAGTTTCTTTTGCATTTAAAGATTCTGGATTAAAAAACAAATCATATTTTTTCACTTAACGCAAGTATTATATGAGTCCATATTTAGATATGGCCTTAAGTCGCAAAAAAATATGGCACTCTATGACACCTTGGTAAAGTGTCAATAGGCCATATGTTTCAGTATGCCCTTATGACACATTTCGAATGCGTCATAAGGCCATATTTCTTAATTTCTTAATTTCTATGTGACCTAGAGCCCACTATTAAGTTTCAAATATCTATAACGATTAAAAAAAAAAAAAAAAAAAAAAAAGGTCACAAAAATCATCACTTATTACTGAAAAACTTTTCAAAATCATTATTATAATTTGCAAAGTTTATTTGTTTGTTGAAACAAAAAGACCAAATACTTTGCAAATAAACAAAACTTTCTTTGCAAAAAGAACTTTGTACTTTGCAAATTTGTGTTTGGTGAAACGTAATTTGCAAAGAGGGAAACTTTTCAATTCAAATTTGCGTTTGATGAAACAAAATTTGCAAAGTAAAAGTGCAAAGTTGCAAAGTGAAAAGTGTTTGGTGAAATAGGTCCGTCTCAAAAAACACAGAATTTGATTTGAAGGTTTTAGGGCGACCCCAGGGTGACTTCAGGGCTCAAAGAACAAACCTAATGACAAAAATTTGGTACATTCAATTCATGACTCGGAAAAAAAATATACTTCAAAGATTCAATAAGCCATATACATGCCAACCTTTTCGAACGGCGGCATCTCTACCTCACTTCCTGATTAAAGTCGCATTTAGTATAATTACTTATATTGTGTTAACTTTTATTTAAACAATACCAAGTTTTTATCTGATAGTAGAATTTAAAACCATTGTTAAGCATCAAGTAAATAAGTAAAATTGAATTTTTAAAAAGTATTTGCGCTTATTTTAACATTGTTTATCTTTTTTTTGGCGCCTTCTCTCTTAAAAGTGATAAAGATACCTATATGTACATGTGAATACAAAAAATTCTGCGTAAAATTTTTATAAATATCAATTAACAATAAACACGTGCCAGCCAGTTGAACTTTTTCATACAAAATACACGTTGTTAGTGTTTTAGTACTAAAATTATTTATTTTAAAAATTAAAAAGAAGAAGAAGCATTTTTGAAACCTTCATTTCTTAATAATATAATTTTTTTTTTATTTTTTTTCTTACACATTTATTAATAAACTGAAAGCAAAACATGAATTATTTTTAATCGATGAAATAATTTCGAAATCTTACCAATAAAACAAAATTGAAGTTAATTCATGTTTATTAGATAATTCGCTCAAGTATAGATGGATTAACGAGTAATAAAGTTAAAAATATAGGTACCAACGAATAGAAATGAACTTTGGCGAAAACAGAGTTCTTATGTTGAATGTTATAAATGTTCGTTCAGATTTGCTACTTAACGTGAATTTGCAGCGTAATGATTATTAATAAAATATTTAATTTCATGAACTAATTTTTGATCAACGTTTTAGTTGATTTATGAATTAGAAGAAAAGTAAGCCTTTTTATTGAGGGTGTTAATTATTAAGCAGCCAATAAGAGTATAATTAAAAGAGCCCTGGGGACAAACTTTAATTCCTCATAAACAAACTCCAAACTACCAAAGAAAACAAATACACCATTTTTGGTAGATACCATAATATGTAAATACTCTGGATACTTATCGTTCTTACGATTTTTGGCGGCGTTTTTTTACCATAATTAAAATTGGTAGGTATTTTCGTTTTCACTCTTATACACTAATTTAATTCAGACTCGTAAAAGAAATATTTTGGTTTGTTTTTTTTCTTGTAAAAAACCATTTGTCATTCATCAAGAAAAAAACAATTAACCTAGGATAGAAAACTCTTTATAAATTTTATAGGTATAAACATTTAAATGCCATTTCATGCAAAATATTCAAAGATTTACGATGACTTTGTGATATTTATAAAATTTTATTTGGATATGAAAATATTTTTGTTGTTTCATCAATTTGGTATTTTTGGAAAAGTGCAAGAGTGTATTGTAAAGTGATTGACATGTGAGGTGCTCAGAGAAAGTTTTGACCTTCAGAATTTATTATATCTATTTTAAATCATTTAATATCATTTTTAAAATTCTTCTAATTATACTTTCTTATGGACAATATGACCTGTAAGGCTATAACACACCATGATTTGATGGACAAATTATAGTTATAAGTTGTAATTTCAGGGGAATATTGTTTCATTAAATTTTTTCAAAGTGCATTTTGAATTCAAACTTCGTATGTGAAGAAAACATTTGTTTTTTTTTGTTGATAAATTTGCATTGCTATACGATAAATTTAACTTCCAACATTTATAGCTTCTTTGGAAGGTATCTTTAATATACCCGATTCAATATATTTAACCTTTTCATTGTGTATAGATACATATCTTAGAGAAGAAAAAATAAAAAAAAACATCATGATAATCAATCACTGTTAAATTTTCCCTGCACGAATGGGAAAAAAAAAATTCACTATACACAGCTATCATTATTCTTTTTGTTTACACTTTTTCCACCCACATCATGACCTTATCATTTAGAGTATCTATATGTAAGTGAAGAATCACGCATAGCACTCCCTCACTTTATATCGACCGCAAAGCAAAATATAAAGTAAGTAAAATTTACTTTTTCATTTGTTAAAATATCCCACAGGGGCCTTGGTATTGGTATAATAATAAAATTAATCCTCTCAAACGTTTATTTGTTCTAGAAACTTACATTTATACAAATGTATAAAATGATACGAAATTAAAACAAAATTCAATGCCCCAATGTCCGTCATCTGTCTAACCATGCAAATCAATTTTCCAATTAAATTGAATAAATAAATTGATTGCTCTTATTACGAATTGAGTAGACCTTCCTATACCTATTTGCATAGAACTAAAAACAACATAATTCGATTCGAGTAGTTCGACGCCACAATTCAGGTGGAAATAGTTTTATAAACCAAATCAGAATATAAAGGCAGAACTTTTAGTGAAAGAATTTTTCAAAAACTTAAATCAGATTTTACAGAAACTCTATTAGCACTTGGTTTTCTATTCTCTAGCTTAACATAAATAAAATACTTATACTAAATGTTTGAACATTCTTGGTATCAATATTCTGACTTAAAACTTCAATTCTATATATGTATATCTACTTAAAATTGTAGATTTTGCTGTAATTAAATTTTTCATAAACCTCGGCTTTTGAAAACTACCCAATATTTTTACCTGCGATATATATGTATGTATATGGCAAGTTATGGATTCGTAAATTAGAGATTTTGATCAAAGTTGACATTACGATGATAGCAAAGTCGAAAAAAGTGGTCTCGCAATTCTGTCCGTCTGTCTGTCTGTCCTTTCATCTACAGCCTAAAAGGGTCGGGCATTCCTCCAACCGGTTTTTTCATTTTTTTTAAAGATCAAAAATAACGGTACCCTCCGTACAAATTTTCTTAGCACAAAATGAAAATCTTATTTTTCTCAAAAACGTGCCTACAACTTTAAAAAAAAAGAAGAAATTTTTTTTTAAAAAAGGCAATCTTTTTATAAAAAAAAATTTCCCAAAAATGGTTAAAAATGGTACCTCCCATAGAACCATTTTTTTTTATTTTCGATTTTCTCAAAAACCGTTCAATTAATATTGTTTAATTTTTTTATACAGAATGTTTGAAAAAGTTTTGTATACTAAAATTTTCAAAAATTTTTTTTTTGGATTTTTAAAAAAGTTTCAAAATTTTTTTTTGAGAACTTAACAATTCGAAAACGACTCAGTCAATTTTTATTAAACTTGGCAACCAGCAGTTTTTTAACATTATCTAGCGGATTTTAAATGAAAATTGTTTTTATAAACAAAAATAACGGTAAATCCCATTCAAATGTTTCAAAACCAGTATTGAAAATCTCATTTTTTTCAAAAACTGCTTATACGATTTTTATTAAATTTTTTTTTTAAAAAAGGCAATCTTTTTATAAAAAAAAATTTCCCAAAAATGGTTAAAAATGGTACCTCCCATAGAACCATTTTTTTTTATTTTCGATTTTCTCAAAAACCGTTCAATTAATATTGTTTAATTTTTTTATACAGAATGTTTGAAAAAGTTTTGTATACTAAAATTTTCAAAAATTTTTTTTTTGGATTTTTAAAAAAGTTTCAAAATTTTTTTTTGAGAACTTAACAATTCGAAAACGACTCAGTCAATTTTTATTAAACTTGGCAACCAGCAGTTTTTTAACATTATCTAGCGGATTTTAAATGAAAATTGTTTTTATAAACAAAAATAACGGTAAATCCCATTCAAATGTTTCAAAACCAGTATTGAAAATCTCATTTTTTTCAAAAACTGCTTATACGATTTTTATTAAATTTTTTGAATGAACTAATATCTGTACGATATACCATTTGTCTATTGTTTAAAAATGGTTTTTCTAAAAACTTTAAAAACACATTGTGATCGCACATAAGAGCAAGTTCGGGCGACCCAGTCGTGAACATATTTTTTTTTTTCAAAAAGGCCTGCAAAAATTTCCATAAAAATGTTTGTGTTTTTTTCAAAGGAAAAAAATTCGGAAGTTGATGGCTATACTTCATTAATTTCAGAAATTAACGCGCGATAACGTTGCGATAACTCTACCCCGCTGAATTAATAGATAAATCTCTAGGTAGTCGAGAATGTTGCTTCATTCTCACATAACCTGACACGAGTCTAATTTTTATACTTGCTGACTTGATATTTTTACTTTTACAAGATCTTTAATGTATCTAATAACGTAAAATAAAAGGAATTTTAGTCATTGTTTTTCCGATGTAATTTCCATTATAGAAGCATTTGTATTCTAAGCTGAAAATCCTCATTTTAGTGCAGTTTCCATTTTTTATATTTCTAAATTAATTTAAATATTTCTAATTTTCGATATTTTGGTTTAATTTCATTTTCAAAATTATTGGATTTTTTTAAAAATTATTTCCTAAAATTTTTTGTAGCCTTTTAAAAAAACATTTTTTTGGATTATTTTATTCCGGGATGATTTCGAAATATGTATATATATCCATGCATACATATAAACAAGTTGCAAAAATACAGATATTTGACAAATGAAACTGCACTGCATATAGATTATGCGTCCGCCATTTTCTTCGATTTTGACAGCTGCACAAAACTGAATAAAAATTAAGATGCTATAAGATAATATGTATAAAAGGTGCTTCAACCTATTTTACGTTCAAGGAAGAATGAATTGAAAAGTTATCTTGAAATGCACGTATTCAACAAAATTGAAAATTGACAAATTACAGGGATGTTAGTAAGTATACTAGAACATATTTAGACAACTGTTGGAATGCGTTTATAAATATGGAGATGTCCAACTATTTAGACAGTGGCTAGCTGGAAAATTGTCCAAGAGTGTTCTATATGAAAATTTAATAAATATGATTGTCAAAATACAAAATGGCTGTTGTTTACTTTTACTTTTAGTTTTATTTATTTTTTTATAAGAAATTAATTCTTTTCTTGTTTGTTAGTATTTTATTTTTTAATAATTAATGAAACAACCGAAAATAAACAGTTTTAAAGAAGAAATTTTTTTAATCATGATATTTAATAAAAATTTAATAATAAAAAGAAATTCCAATGTAACCAAACTGTTTACTTCATTTTGTTTTTTGTGACGAAGCTAAGGCTCTTTGGTGGCAGTTGATCAATTTATAAAAAAAGAGATGGATTAGTGCTTTTCACTTTTAAAGGTGAAATCCTGTTCAGGTTTCTCCTTCTGCTCAGTGAAGCTGACAGAAGTTTGCTCTGTGAGATCTCAGAAACGTCAATAACTGGCTTAAAAATTAAAAAAAAATTGACATTAGAATTATCAGATTGATATTTTATTACTTTTTGCAATTAAATTATTATTGCGAAAATTATTTTTTTCTTTGAAAAAATAAAAACTTTTGGATGCATTAAGATATCACCACAATTTCCAAGGCTATAAAAATATTGATTTTTAAGAAAATTGCTAAAATTAAAAAAAAAAAATGTAAGTCTGATTTTATTAGAAAAAGGAATTAAAGCAAAACTTTAAAATCAGTTAAAATTATACGAATTTTGTTTGTGGCAATTTAATTGTTCACAGGGTGTTCCAAAATAAAATTTTTCACAACTGTGTATGCATAAAGTTAACTTAACAATTTTTGATGTTTTTAGCAAATATTTGAACAATGTTTTACATTTTGTGGCTCATCGAAATATCTTTTAATCTGTTTCAGTGACCAGTTTTATGTGAAAAAGTGTAGGAAAGAAGTAATCGGATAAAAATTTCAATAAATAATTTTTTTTTTCAATGTTTTGATTTATAAAATAAAAAAGAAAACATAATAAGTCTTTTTTAAATTAATTATATAGATTTTAATTTTCAGAAAAAAATTATTGGCATGATTTTCTTAAACATTTAATAATTAATAGACCTCATATATATGGGCAATGACTATTTTTCAGATCTCACGTGCCTTAAAGATGAAATAAGTGGACCTGATGAGTTATATCATCACCATATTATATAAATCGTCATTTTGACGTTTCCGTGAAACCATGCAGGTATTTTCGTACCGTTATCGCTTGTAGTCTTTATTTCTTGATTCTTGTGATTCTTCTTCTTCTTAAAGCTTTACTATCTGTTTAATTGGATCATAAAATAATAATCCATAGTTAAATATTTCCTTTAGCGGATTTTTTTACGATGAAGATAATAATAAAATGTAGGTATATTCTAGTTTAAATAAAAATAAAATTTCACGTTCTAACGAAATAACTCAAACATTTCAAAAGTAAATTTGCTTTAAGACCACCGGGAACATACTTTTTCACACTTGATATTCGTCATTAAATCTTTATAAGATGAACTGAATTTCATAAAAATAGCTCAGCTTATAAGTCAATTGATAAGTCTAAATGTGATCACTGGAACAAAACACCAATTTTGGAAGTTCGATATTTCAAAAACCGGCAAATGATTTTTTCGAAATTAAATTTTTTACTCTGTAATAATGAATACTTAAAATTAAGAACTTTCAAATAAATAGGGTTTACAAACTTTCTCTACTTTGCGCTACCGTTTTCAACAAATTCTACATCCAATTAAATAAGATAATAATTATAAATTTTTTGTAGCAAAAGTACATTAGTATACTGTATACTCATTTTAAAGATGAAGGGCGAAAATTGATAGGTATTCCTACAGAGACTGAACCATCTCTAAAACAGTTTTCCACTTTCAAATCATTTAAAATGAATATCGACGTATGGATTTGGGAAGTTCAAGTGCATAATTTTCAAATAAAATGAAATACAATGCAATGTTTCCTATATCGAATCTTTTTTTTGCTCATGTTGAAGAGTTGATATATCCTACACTTGGAAAACATTTTAAAAGACACATACTGCAATAAATAAATTATAACACACAGCTATGGATATGAATAATATTACAAATATTTATTTTAAAATATTGCAGATACAAGACTTAGTAAAAAAAATATTCCATTTATCTCATTCGATCCAAATTCACTTGCATATACAGTAAATTTTCTAAATTCTTTAAAGACATCTCCTTATATGAAAACATGCGCTAGAGCATCACTAAATATTTCAATTTTCTCGTGTGCTAACGATCACCTTTTATCATCATATTTTAAAGAACTTTTCATTAAATTTAATTTGATCATAAATTTTCCTTGGAGATTGCAAAAATATATATTTTCTCTCTTTTCAAATCTATTGTTAGACATTTTGACTGACGTTCTATTTAAATCAAAAGATCAATGTGCAATATTTTATGATTATACAATGCAATTTTCGAGATAGTTTTGGTGAAAATACATACATACGTCTATATAAAATATCAATTAAGAGTAAGATCAAAACCAAATGATTTTCGTTGTTGTTTCTGTATTTCTATGTAGTTGAAAAAAAAAATTAAAAACAATTTGAGATCCTTGGTCAAAATGCCAAATAATTTATAGATCTCTATTAAATTGGCCAATACCTGATCAAATGTTATAGACGAGGATAAATTTATATCTTTATAGATAAATTAAAATAAAATTGTTTTTAGAGTAAAAGTCAAAAGAAACAAATTAAAAATGATGAAATGGATTAAACCAAACGAATATAGAATAATCATAAACAAATTATAGGACAAATGATGCTGAATGGTGACAAGTGGTGGTATTTTGAATATAATTTTTAATTTATGAGGTGTTATCAATAAAAAAAAACGGTGCTGCTAATGCTAATGTTTCATTTAAATTTAGTACAGTTAAGAATTTTAGAGGATCGCTTAAAGGAAAATGTATTTGTTGCTTATACTTTATAGAACAAATATGTGTTGGTTTCGTGTCAAATTACGATAACTGAGAAGTCCAAAAAATGGTTTTCGGCATATCATCAGTTTGTCGAGCTTAAGAGCAAAGAAAAAATATTTGCAATTACATAAGTAGATACAGAACATTTTTGTGTGATTCCCCAGACTAAACTAGAACTAGACGGGTAGTAACGATTTCGGTTTTTTCACATTTTCTCGAAAACTGCTTTAACGATTTGATATGATATGGATGTCTAACGTAATCTAAATAAAACTGCATGGAGGGTTTTGCCAAAAAACTCGCGTTTGCAATGAAATCTTGTAAATTAATATCTCGCATTGGAAATTTAGAAAAAAAACACTCTTTTTATTATTTCGCAATTGTAAATACCCCTACCTATGCGTGCATTTGAAATTAATCCCAATACAATAAAGTCAAAAGCAACATTTTGAACTTTATTGCACTTTAAAGAATCAAGCAGGCACTTCACTTAAGGTAGCTCTTTAACTTTTATTAACAATACCTTCCAGGTTATACTTGGACAGTTCTTTGTATTTTTCACTTTGACATTTAGGGCAAATTTATTCATTCTTAATTTAAAACAAGATTTCATCGTTTTAGCTAAAGCAGCTTTGAAGCTAATAGTGTCATTTACCGCAATATTATTTAATCGATACATCAAGATTAAAACTTAAATCCAGATGTAAGTCATACAAATTCAATGTAAATACATCCGGATTTAAGTTTTAATCTGGATGTAATAAGTGAATAATATGGGCCTAAGAAAGCTTATTGAGAGTAAATAAATAGAAACAACATCATTAAATTCTCCCTTAAAAATCCGCCTTAAAAAACGTTTTTGTCATTTTATCTAAAATTCGAAATTCGATATTTCGTATGAAATTTCCCTCACGTGTCGTTCAGTCACTGATGCCGTAATTCGGCCCCAGTTTAAAATAAAATAAACAATTAGTTAATAGAAGGAGGGGGTAAATAAATAAGTTTTTCTAATTCGAAATTTTGTCATTTTTAATAAAAACTTCATATATTTAATGGAGAATGAATAATCTTCAGCCGTTCCGATAAATTTTTGTTCTGATTACTTTTATGTTCGTAATATGTAGCAAGCTTAAATAGTTTCAATAAATTCCAACTAATTTTGTGAATTAAATATTTAAAAATACAATTTTGAATCACAAAACGTGTTTTATATTTAAAAGCATTTCATAGTTCATTACTTCTGTAGAATGATAAAATATTTTTGGAAAAGCAATATGGCAACACTGTACCTCATGCAGATATATATAAATAAATAGTAAATGCATTGATGCAGTAAGTAGCAAAGTCATCTAAATGTCTAAAAAGAATGTTCTCTCCTCCTACCGATTTAGCGAGACCAATCGATGGTTGATGAGAAATCAGGGGTAGGGACGAAGGACGGGGAGATGAATTGTTTGTTTTTGTGGGGAGACAGAACTGCAGTGTATATACAAGAATATTGCATTTTAGAATTTGGTTCACAAGAAAATAAGCTTAGAGTTTTTCTGGGATATGACGTGTATAAGACGACGACGACAACGACGACAAGGTGAAGAATTTTCACATTTTACTGCGAACATCCGTCTGATGAGGAACGTTTGTTACTGATGGCGTGTCATTTTGATTTCGAAATCGATTCTATTCGAATATAAATGGCACTATGTCAGTGAGTCGAAAAATGTAAAAATGTCACTGGTTCAAATACATCAAGTAAAATACACCAAGAGATATAAAACAAATAAATTATATGTACATATATGTATGTAGGTACATTGTACATATGAATAATATTGTTACTATAAGAGAATTCATGTAAAAAGCTTTTCTAATAGATTATCACATGTTCACATACAAATTTAATGTACATATATAAATATAGTAGTTAGGTTAGGTATATGTATTTATGGATACATTGATTTTGGCAATTTTTTAACCCACAAAGAAATCAAAAGGTTTATTGTTTTTTTTTAACTTTTGTGTTTTTTTAAGAACACTTAAGTTATTTTTTTTTTAAACTGTTGAACTTTGAGAATATCAATTAAACTAAGGTTTAATGTATATACGTATAGTTTATAAATTCTTTATACTTTTATTTGAATCACTATACATTTAAAAGGTATTTAAAAATAATTTTTGGCATAAGACCAAATTGGATGGCTCTAATTTATCGTAATCTTACTATTCGAGACATCTGGGCGTATTTTTGTATTTCCTTAAAATTATATAGAGTTTTTACTTGCTGTTGGTTTGTTATCAGGGACCTGATGAAGCCTTTGTATCTCTGAAACTTATAAGTTCTTTTTTTGAAAAACACTATGCTGTATTAAAACTCCCAAAAAACCTCTCTGAGGTTTTATTTCCAGGAAACTAGAAATAATTATAAGTTTATGAGATTTATTAACTATAGAAACAAATATAACCTAACTACCTTTTTTTTAAGGTGGCACTAATGAATGAACTTTCTCTATTTTGTGCTGTTAAATTCCATTTATAAGTCGAATTTATTTATTTAAAAACGAAATTGAGTGTTTTATGTTCTGGATAGACACCCAATCAACTTTACCAATTGCGTTGATTTGAGTATCGTTGGAAAACTGGCAACGTCTGATTAATTGTAGACTTAAAGTATTGTAAAAATTAAAAATTAATTTAACATTTGTAATTAATTCAATAAAAATGTTTGATGATTTAGGTGACGTTTTTTTTTAATTTTAGAAAAATTTATTTATAGCCTAAAGTCAATATTTTTCACTTTTTTTTTAATGGCAGAAATAAAATTATAAAAAATTTATGATTATATGAAAATTGATGTAAACCATGAGTTCCTGAGGTCATTTCATGTCGAAAAACTTGAGGAGTAATTTCCTCGTTTTCGCTTCGTTTTCGACTTATAACGGTTTTTATGATTTGTATTCTTTTATCCTTTGACCGGCTCTATCTTGCCAAACTACAACCGATTTTTTATTTTTTTTTTTTTTTATTTAAACAAGAACAGTTAGATATTTGTATCTATCATAAAGTGTGGATAAAGGTTTTCCCGCAATTTATTATTAAATACATTTTTTAAGCATATTTATGTTGTTTTTTTGACGTCCATATGACGTCAATTAAATGTCAATTTTAGATCGATTGTTTCAAGATTGATAACTGCGGCCACTTGATTGTCCATTTTCACAGCAATTTTGACAGCGTCCTTGTATAAAAATTCCATTGATTTTGATTAAAGGATTTTCGAAGGAATATTTATTTGCATAAAAACTCTTTCCAAATTACTGTTGACAATAGGAGGTTTTCTTTTTTAGTTCAGAGCTGAGCACTAAGCAGAGTCTGAGCGAACAGAGTAAGTTCCCAGCAGAGTATGTTCAAAGCTCTCTGATTTAATTTTGAAACAACTTGAGCACTGCACTTTCATGATTAGAAATTATTTAATTATTATTATTATTTCATCTTCTCCATTAGAGTAACCAGCCTCTTCCGCCATTTTTATTGTTTTGACGATGATTTTTTATTTTTTTTTCCCGCCTTTAAAATTTCATCTCGTTTGTTTTCAGAATTTTACTCCTTTTATTCTACTATTTTATTCTGAGCTCATAGAACGTGCTCTGAAGTCTGAACATGCTCAGAACTACAAAAGAAACACAAATTTGAAGCTCTGAACGATCAGAGCTAAATAAGGAACACACAAATTTTTTTTACAGTTTAGGCTCTGCTCTGAACTTAAAAAGAAAAATGCCTTTTACAAACTTGAATTTGTGTACGCGTTTTCTAAGTTGAGTTGCTTTAAAACTTGAATTCCGAACATTCTGCAATTTCAATGAAGGAATCATAAATTTCTGTTAAATTTTCTGTGAGACACGTATCGTTGCTTTTGTTCTGCTGGACGGATACATTTTTCAAAACAATTCGCTTAGAATATTAAGCATGTTTTTGAAGAATGGCCCAGCACTTCGGACAACAACGAAGAACGAAAAAGTACAGGGAAATAGTTATTGAAGTAGAAGGATGCGTTGCCCTTTTTTCGCTTTGAAATTATTGTACTGATTTTGCCGCCCTAATCAAGTGCCGCCCTAGGCAATGGCGTATATTGCCTGCAGGCAGATTCGGCACCGGATGTAGTAGACGATAAGAGTGTTCTTACTCAAATGTGACTATTGGATTAATAAATCTTCTTTGTTACAGTCAAAGACATAAATTCTTAATGAAATTTTCCAAGACATTGTATCCAATGCTCTATATAATACAATACAATATACGAAATACTTAGAATGAACAATAAATTGCTCCATATTATGTATGAAGAACATATAATATTTATAACATTAACCCAACTCACTCTTTTCTTCTTACAATTATGATAAATAATGTAAGCAAAGAACTTATACACATTAAAAATTACTGTCATAACATAAGTAAAAATCCATAAGTGCGTATAGAATGACAACTTCAGAAAAAAAAAAAAATAACATTAAACCTTAGCCAATTATATGTCTACGGGCATGTAGGATGTAGATGTAGAATAACTAATGGAATACCACCCCAAAAGAAAATCCTTGGTTTTATAAGTATCTACATATATCTACAGTTGTCACTGAAGGAGTACCACGATAATTAAACAGATATACACTCAGCAACAACAACAAAAAAAAGATATACAGATTACACCAGGTATAAGAGCAGTAATAAATAAATGCTATAAATATTTCTATAACAATGACGATGACAACAATGCGCGTACCTATATATATGTATATAGTATATAAGAATACAGTACATGTACAGTTACAATGATGATGTAGACAAGCTTTGATGATGGAAACTCTACACAACACATATATCCACCGTTTTATTGTTAAAAAAAGGGTATTCATTATAATGAAGGAAAAACGAGGTCATTGTTTACTCCCACCATTTAACTTACTTTTCCCATTATTTTATCAAACATTTATCAGTTAGACAGGCTTGTTTGGTTAAATGTGATTTAAAAACGTTTCTTTAACTCCACATGTATGTACATGTGTAGGTGTGTGTGTTTATTATAATACTTTTGGTAGAAAAAAGTGAAATATAAATCAAATTGTGTATAAATGTGAAGAAAAGAAAAATCAATAAAATCTGGGACATTTCGGGTGTGTGTTTTTTTTTTTCAAGTGCGAACAAAAAAAAGAAATAAAAATATTTACGATGTAAGCGAACAGTGGTGCCTCAAAGTAAAATATATGACGAAAAAAATCCAACAAAAAGGTAGTGCAAATTGTTTTTTTTTTTTTTAATTTTATCTGAACAGTAACAAATGGTAACCGTCTAAAATCAACCAAAATACAAAATCGGAAAAAATCATATTAACGTAATTTGTGTTTAGACGTCTTGTAAGCAAACATTTTTTTCTGTGCAACAGCTAGTGCGACAAAACCTTTTTCTATTTATTTTAAACCTTACAAAAATAATGATTTTAATAAAATATAATACATATTTCACTGGCACAACCAACTAAATAATTTCAGTTATAATAAAGTACCTATATTGTTGTCCCAACGATTGAGTTTGCTTCAATCAACAAAATAGGTTATTGGAAAAAAAATAAATTGATTAAAATGTCTTATCATTTAAATACAAAAATTTCTTTTTTCCGTACGTACGCTTTACTTCCAATCAACAGCTATGTTTACTGTCATAATAAATCAGTACATTTAAAACAATAAAAAATTATCATTTTAATAAATTCATTTTATATAAAAAATAATCATTTTAATAAATTAATTTGTTATTTGAATAAATTCCATTCATTCAATCACTTATTTGAAACAATTCAAATAAATGTTTTTTTTTATTTAAAGCAAATATTTTATTGGTGCAACGAACTTGTACATGAAAAATATGTTATTTCATTAACGTTACAAACAAATTTGTTGAAGAAATAAATAAATTAACAAACTAAATTCGAAACATTTTTTATTGTATTAATAAACGTTTATTAAATTAATAATGTGCTTTTTTTAAATATATAAATAAAAGATTTCGTTGGACGAATAATAATACAAAATTTCTTGTCAAAGTTTACTCTGCAATTTGATATTAACTTTTGCATATTAGAAATCTAAAGTTAAAGTAATTGTGGGTGTACAGACCCTTTAAATTTGATTTTATTTTGATATCCCCGTAATAATTATTTTGAATCTCAAATGTAGATTCACATTTTGCCTTCGTTTAAAGATTTATCAATAAAAAAATTAAGCGTATTCATGCAACGTCGTAAGTTTACAAATAGTGTAAAATGATAAGTTTACACAAAAGTCTGCATGAACGCCCTTTTTAATTCATTTGGTTAAATGCGATGTAATTGAATCAGCTGTTCGTAAAACGTCAAATATTAAACTTCAAAATATGAATACAAATAAGCTTTTTCAGATTTCGAAGTTATTTCAAATGGATAACCTCTCCTAAACCAACCTTAAATCGAAGATGAATGTCTCGAAACGGTTAAAAAAAGTAACATACACGACAAAAGTCGCTTTTTTTAAGCCCAAAGGGAATTAGATGAGAAAACAATTGCGGGGTAAAGGTAGAATTTTATATGTCATATGGCGGGCCTAATGTCCATATTGATGGATGGATATCTTTTGTTTGTTAACCAAATCGTAAACTTAACTAAATAGTAAACTTATCTAGTTTTTTACAACATTGCGTGAATACACCCTTATTAAACAAAATTTATTGCTAATTCAAGTTAAATAGCAAATCATAAGATTCAACATAAATCTACTACATTCAACAGGAACACTCACTATTTCAATAATAATCGGCCAAACTGTCGTATTTGGGCCAAATAGCAACCCTGTCATTGCATCCAGAAAAAAAAAACGATTTGTTGTGGTTTATGGGCTCGTGTAGCCATTTCAAACGTATAACTGTCGATGGCGCCCTTTATCGTGCCATGATAACTGACTATTTTTTGCCTGAAATTGAAGCCCGAAATCTAGATGAAATTCATTTGGTTTCAACAAGAAAGCGCTACTTGCCAAATAACCCATGAAACCTTTTATGAGAGTACACCGTAACAGTAACACCAGCCTCATTTTCGAATAAGTAAGGTCCAATCACACCACCAGCCGAAAAACCGCACCAAACAGTGACACTTTGAGGATGGAGACGCTTTTCAACAATCATTCTTTAGCCCCAAATGCAAAAATTCTGCTTTTTAACGTAGTCTCCGAGGTGAAAATGGGCCTCATCACTGAAGATGATTTTTCGATGAAAATCCGAATCATTTTGATGAATTTCAAGGACCCAATCAGCGAAGATACGACATTGCTGGTGATCGACCGTCTTGAATTCTTGTGTTAACTGAACTTTAAAGCCTTAAGACTTAAGTCTTTATGCATATATATATGTATATTATTCGGTGTAATATCGTTTTTGGAATGCCTAATTCCAAAGATAGACGAGGAATCGACAAACCTAGGTTTTCGTCAACACTACCGGCTGCAGCAGCAATATTCTTAGTTGTTCTTGAGCGACGCACACGTTATCGAATCTTCACGTAAATAGCTTGTCCCAACAGCTCCAATATTGCCCGTCGAGAAGGTGCTTTACGATGACCCAAAAGGGATTTAGTTTTGCGAACTGTGATTGAAAAATGTTAACCAATTTTGTAGTTAATTTTAACAATTTCAATGCGTTGTTGAAGGGTGTATCGTTCCATTTTTAGTAATGGCGTAATCAAGTCCGGACCAACCATATGTGCAAGATGTGCAAGAAAATGTAATTGGCGTTAGGCAATAATGCGCTAATTGATTTGGAAATATCGGCCAAAGAAATTCTGAACAATTGCTGTTGTTTTTTTTTTTTTTGCTCGGGCTTGGGCGTTATTTCCAATTTTTGAATTTTTTTTAAAGGAAAGAAAAAAAATACAAATTTTAAAAGAAATATCACCCAAAAAAAAATCCAGAAAAACCTCAATGTTTATGCGCCGCGATTTTTTTTTAAGATTATCTTATCATTGAAATTTCACTTTGGAAATATCGCCAAAAATTTAGGAAAGAATTAAAAAAAATGTTTGATCGCGCAAAATTGAAGAAATAACACCCAAATTTTACGAAAACAATTAACATTGAAAATATTTGGCGATACATATTTCCAACTTATTATTTGGAAAAATTTAAATTTCGGCGATATTTTCATTTTTTTTTGGGCGATAAAAAAAATTTGAGCGATATTTCCAAATCGATTTGGGAGTTATTTCCTTTGGCGTTTTTGCCTAACACCAATGTAATCTGATCTTGCGCAAACAAATATGTACTACCATTTGCCATGTGTATGTATGTGTGCACATATAAAAACTGGCACTTACTATACAAATCTTGCACAGGGCGCAAGTTTGGCTGAGGCCGGCCCTGGGCGTAATTTTTACTTGTCAAATGTCAAAAGATGACAGCCCTTATTGGAAAACCCTTTAGAAAGCGTCATAAAATATTGGAACTTTAGAATAGATCATCTTTTAACCGGAGTTATGGTCAACATCTCAAAGAAAAATTTTAAATAGCCTCATACTACTTAACAATTTTCGAACTTTGAAGCTCTTTACTAAAGTTTTCTTAATTTTTGTCATTTTTTAACAAGAATCATACTAAACTTATTATGTATTTCATAAACTCCAGCTGAACACACCTAAAATAGTGACAGTTAATGCAAAAAATTGAGCAAATATTTCATTTTCACATTTTTAACTGACAAAGTATTTTATTTAGAGTTAGTATAAGGAGGCGCAAAACTTCAGTGACAACAGAAAGTTATCTACGGTTGCATATAGTATGTCTGTTCACGTACTTGTCCTAAACTGCCAGATTCTATCAGCTTTATTTTTATTTTATATGAATTTTGACAGTCTTTCGGGCTGAAAATGGTAGAAATGGGTAGGTTTTTGTCTTTATTACCTACATAAGACATAAGGTTGGTGTCAACTGTCAATTCTACTTTGACTGAATTGACATTCGTCGCCATTTCCAATCGGTGTCCGATTTGACAGTATAGGTAGTATAGTTCCACTTTTGGCGAGTTCGTCTGCTTTACAATTGCCTGGGAATGGCCCTAAGACCCAGCACCCAGCAAAGGTGAATGTTGAACTAATGTGCCATCACCATGAGAGATGATCAGCAATTAAGGGCAGTTTTTGAATTTGTAGAGACAGAATCCAGAAATTAAACGGCTGCTTGGCTATACGAGAAAATACCGATATCTTTGCTTGATATTACGTTTTCTTTCACCCAAGACAAGACTTCTTTTATCGCCAAAAATTCTGCCTGGAATACGCTACAGTGATTGGGAATACGGAAGGAGATACCTAGTTTCAGCCCATCTGAGTACACACCTCCACCAACCCCGTCATCAGTTTTAGAACCGTCAGAATAGAAGTGGATCGATTCATCTTCCAGGAACGCCAGATCCTCCCAGAGAGATCTGGAAGGAATGGTAACTTGAAAGTTTTTATGGAACTGATAGCTGTTTAAACGTCTGCTAATGTAACATTTTATTTTACAAATTAAAGCATTTTTCCAATTATTTTGATCTAAATACACTTTAAAACTAGTAAAAAATCTAATAAATACGCTTGATAAATTTTAAATACATATTTCTTTCGCTTATTTTAATACAGAGCTCCACATTATTGTAACTTTGCTGATTAAGTTAATCTTACTGCTAGAATGTCATACATAACATAATATAAACCCATTGTCATTAAATAATATGTTTAAAGTTTGTTGAAAAACACTAATCCTTCCCCTTTATAAAATGGATATCTCACTGTTTCTTATTGTTTTTGTTTTTGTTTTTATTTTTTTATACACGACAATGATGTAAGGGCACCCTTACATACATATGTATTTCCCAAGGCCCTACAAAAAAAATAAAAAAAAAATATATATCCTCAAAAATGTTGTTGTAAAGAAATGTTGGATTTTTCATACCTACTTGGCTTTTATTATAATATATAGACGTACAGGGTTATTATATAGCCAGCGTGGAAATAATTTTCCTCCACGAATGTTACTGAAATAAAATACCGCGCACAAAGCACTGCTTAGGGTAGGAATGAGGTATCAGGTGGTAGTGTGGTTGTGGATGACCTTTTTTTTCATTCTTAATAATTTATCTGCTGATGTGATACCATATCGTTGAAAATAATAGGGTGGGTGGGTGGTACTTCTTCTACGTCTTGTTGTCGAAAAAAATTTCAACCAGTATAAAAAAGTATGACATAAAAAAAAAAAAAAAAAACATGCGAAAGAATTCTTGATATGCTGATTTCTAAAAACAGACCTCTTTACCAAAAGGTAGGTCAGTAGAAGTAGAGTTTATAGTCTAACATAGAAGAATGTGGGTACTTGTATAGTGGAGAGGTAATTTATAGCTTTAGTTTTGTATATATATGTAGTTCCTATGGTTTTTCTCAATAAAATTTAAATAGAATTCTATTGTAGTAGAAAAATTAGTTTTATTTTTTGTTTTGTTTTGTTTTTGTACACGGCATAAACCTCCCAGTTGGAGTGCTGTTTTCATGAATTTCCTGACAGGTTTAGAGTGCTTCCTATATTTTTATTATACATATACCTTTGCATTTTTTTTCCAAACCCTTTTTATGGAAATTCATTTCTATATTTTTTGACTTGTTTTTTTGTTTCTACTTTGTTGTTGTTATTTTTGTGTGTGTTATTTTTTTTTGAGAGAGAAATCCAAGCGACTTTTTGAAACTATGGTCTAGGAATTCTCTGACGAAATAAGTGGTTTGTCGATGTGGAAAATTTTTGACACACTTTTAGGGACGAAGTTTGATAAACTATCACGTTTGGGGATATCCATTTATATAAATATCTAACCTTGCTATATTTAGCAGGGCCTTCTCAAATTAAGTTAAATGTGCAGTAATATATTGAAGACGATCATATATTAAAGGTTTAAAAATAATGTAAAAAATGATTAATTATTTTTTAAGTGCGATACAATATACATATGTATGTATGTATGTATGTTTGTAAGTTATAGGCGAGTTTGTTATATGGCGAATTATGGATTCCTAAAGAAGATCGAACTCAAATTTTTGATCAAACTTGACATTAATAGCGAAGTCGAAAAAAGTGGGTCTCGCAATTTTGTCTGTCTGTCCTTTCGGCTGCAGCCTAAACGAATTGGTCGATTTTATTTAAACTTGGTATATAGCGTTTTTTTGGGATGTCCCCGACCAGTTTTTTTTCATTTTATTTTAAGACCAAAAATAACAATAGCTACCGTACAAATTTTTCAGCAAAAAATGAAAACCTTGTTTTTTTCAAAAACGTTTTTATAAAAAAAAAATCAGTAGTTTTTTTTTATATAAAAAATTTCCGAAAATGATTATAAATGGTACCTCCTATAGAATTATTTTATTTTTAATTTAGGATTTTCCCAAAAACGCTCCAACTGATTTTGATCAATTTTTTTTGGAGAATGTTTTAAAAAGTTTTAAAATATTGTATACCTAAATTTTTGTTTGGATATTTTAAAAAAGTTTCAAAATTTTTAGAACACAATAATTGGAACACGATTTGGTCGATTTTTATTAAACTTGGCGACAAGCAATTTTTTGACATCTAGCAGATTAAAAAAAATTATTATTATACGCAAAAATAACGGTACATCCCATACAAGTGTTTAAAAATCGTTAAGGAAAATCTCATTTTCTCAAAAACGGCTCCTACGATTTTAATTAAATTTTTTGTTCGATCTAATATATTGAGAAAAATGAATCTATCGAATAAAAATGGAATTTCTCGTCGAACCATTTTTTCGGTTTTGTACCAGTACCAGTTTTTTTTTCTTAAATACATATGTTTTAAAAATTTTATATGAAAAAAATTATTTTTTTTAAAAACTTTCTAACGATCTTTGATTTTTTTTTATAAATTGTTTTATATAGGAAATCAGATGGCGTGCATAACGTTGGTGTCAAAACAATTTCAGATTTTGTTTAATTAATTTAATTCTAATAATACATTATTTATATTAATTTCTTACTAATTTTTCAATTTAAACAATTCACATATGCATGAAACTAACAGCTTTTACCGCGGTGCTATTTTGTTAATTTTTGTATTCTCACATAATAATACCTTAAATTAAAATACGTTTTTAGCACGTGACATAATATAAAAGCCCCTTTAACTTATTTATTTATTTTAGGGTTCGTTTTTCAGTGCCTGAATTAATTATTAATTAAACCAGTGTTAGTTAATCATGAAAATAAATTGGACCAAACATAATTCAGAAGCAGTTTTTCAGTGCAGGATTAACTTAAATATTAAGGGGCGGTTATAGCGACCAGGAAAATGCATCAGGAAAACAATTTCTTTTGGATAATTTAATTCTTTATAATACGATTTGAAATATAAAAAGGACACGAATCGATGATAAATTAATCGAAATATATTTTTCATAAAATAAATCTTCTTTGCAGGATTTTTACCCTTGACAACGTTATATTTAACACATTTTTTTTAACCCACCAAAAAACGCTCTCGGTTAGTAATTATTTTGATGCGTGACGACAAATACAGAATTGCTTAAAAGTAATGCATTAAATCAACATTTCGTTTGTCTTAATTCAGTCGTCTGGTTATCAGAGCCTTCACAAAAAAAAAAATATACGTTTGCAGACTTATGAAACTTTCATTTCTTTTACCTGAATATGATCAAAGCAAAAAAGTGTCGAGTGCAGCTTAAATTCCTCAATGAAAAAGCAGCTAAGTCACCACTAAATTTTTAGAAATGTCTTATGGGAAATAAGGACACCCTGCGTGCTTTCTTATGCTTTATAAAGTAAGAAGAAAAACGCTAAACTTATCAACTTGAAACACAATTTCCGCAATTTTTTAAGCCTCTGTTACATTTGTCGTATTATTATGAATTTGTAACTACAACTTCCATTGGAGCTAACGTTCTTTTTTGTCCAATCTTATGTTAGGTATTTGTGAAATGTGGAGGCACATTGAGGTATTATAAATTTTTTTAAGTTATTCCATGTATGCTGTGCATAGCGCCACATACCAGCGTAAGTATGGGCACAATTTTGGTACCGATGCGGTTGACGCACGTACTGCATTTGGTGGGTGGAATGCGGAAATTGTCCAATTAAATATGACAAGCATTTCTGCAGGTTGTTTAAACAATAATAGTCTTATTTATAAACCCTTTCTAAAATATGTTTAACTTTGGACAGCTTCCCAACTCTTAAACTTTATTTATAAATATATGTTCCATCACTGCAATTGGTTGTCCAAAACTGTTCTGAAGTGAGTAAGTTCAATTAACTATAAGAACTGAAAAGTTATCTTGAAATAAACGTATCCAAAAGTTCGATTGCCTACAGGGATGTCAGTGAACATTTGAGGACATATTTAAACAATTGTAGGAATGCGTTTATAAATAAGCAGATGTTTGCTGAAAAACTGTTCAAGAGAGTTTTAAGGAAATCTAATAAATACTGTTTTAATATAGTCATTCGGTTCGGTGTCGGTCGTCTATTTTCCACACGATAATGAAGGATTGAATTCAAATCATTTCAATTTTCAAACAGCACATGCGATGCTGAGACCATCAAAACAAACGCAACGTAAGATCGTATATACGTTGAATATCCCTAGTTTGATAGATTTTGCAATCTGACCTTATTATTATGGTTTCGATATGATACGCAGCTTATTTTTAAGAAAACTTAAAGAAAATACCTTAAAAACAAAAAAATAAATCTTTAGTTCTACAAAAATTTGGCGTCTCGTCCCAGCGATCTCACTTGACTAGTCAACTAATGATTCCAAGATGAGATTGTGGGACGAAACGCCAAACTTTTGTAGAAATAAAGGCAGTTAAAAGCTATTTTGAATAAAAAAAATAAATCTTCAATGGACAATAAGAAAGAATGTGTAATATTAGAAAAGAGGGCGTGGTAGCAGGCGGATTTTCAAAAAGAAATTCAACCCGCCATGTCTTTCATTCTAAGACCTTAATTTACTGACTTTCTAGGGATGTTTAATGAGCCAAAAATTCAAATGTAATTTAAGTTATGAAAATCAATGAGTAAGTTAATTTCAAAAAAAAAAAAAAAATATACATGTCATACTTCAATTTCAAGAGATCTTCTATCAAATCTAAGTGACAAGAGATAGCTAGCTGATAGCTATGCAGTGCTCAATTGTTATTTATTTTTCGGAAAATGGAAAAATAAAACTGCGTTCGTTAGTGTTTTTAATCGTTGGTTTATTCAATTATCGATGAATATTTTTTAATGCATATGTATTGCTGATTTCATTTTTAATCAAGAAATAAGAATATTTCCAAAAAGCATTTGGAATTTTTTATATCTCTATAATTTTCTTATAACACGAACGTGGCTTGAAGATAAGAGAAAACATTTAACTATATTAATAAAAAAACATGTGTATTTTTTAATAGAACATACTACATATGGTGTTCCAAGTATTGATTGTTAAAATTAAGATATATCACGTTAGAAATAGAAAAAAATATTATTTAAACTTAGAGATAAAGAATTCGAGAAAACAAAGCTCAAGAGCGGAAATATAGTACATTTTTTTACGGAAACATTTTTTATGAGTAGGCGGATGTTTAAGTTTGTAAAATTGTCCGCATACCATTGTGAGGTATTTTTGGTGTCCAGATCAGACATCAGACGTGGGGTGAAGTGGACATACTTCTGGTATGTAGAGCTTTTTCACGTAATGTGAAATGTGCTAATGTATGTACATTTTTTTTATTGGAAAAAAACTGTTATAACTGTTATTAATTGGCGTTTATCTAGTCTCGTCCTTGAATTTAAGTCGCAAAAAGCCTCTGAAATTGACAGCCTTGATAGGGAGTTGTTGGTAGCGGCAGGCGATGACATGGTAGGGAGTATAGAACAACTTATTTGCACATGCAGAAAAATGATCGCTTAAAAACAACGTTAAACTCTGTTAAGTTAGATAAGAACACTGTTAATATACAATCTGCAAACTCACCAGCTAAAATTATACGAGTCAAGTCTATTAAACAAAATTATTTAAATCTACAATTGATTGGATTCAAATATTCATAACTTTTGATCTAAGGTGAGTTGTGATAAGTTGTATACTTTTTCACAAACTGCTTAACTAGGACAAGCTTTCAAAAGTAAAAAGTGTTGTTTAGTAGTAGGATATTTAAACAGGTTGCTGTTTCAAACGTTTCAAGTACAATTTAATTATGAACATCATTTAGAGCTATCGTTTTATTTATAGCTATATGGTGAAAATCATTAAAAATATTTCTTTCTAAAATGTTAGTATAACTATTAAGCAGTAACAAAAATCAATTTTGGACAGGGTGACCCAAAAATTAAATCAAAGTACAGGTTTTCTAAATAAAAAAATGTTAAAAATTAAAAACCGTTAGGATTTAGTATACAATTATAATAGGTTGAAATTCTTAAGAAAATAATAAAAAAACAGTTTTTTTGACACACCCTGTACAATACGATATGAGTTTTTCTACATCATGGTTATACTGCTTTCTTTTGAAAATATTATTTAAATAAGTTTAAGCAAGAAATGAACTTTGGGGCAGGTTCTTAGTCTTTAAAATGCATTTTCGGTTTAACTAGACGTAATTGGAAGTTAACAACAAGTCCCAGATCCCTTGCGGATTTTTTCTGTAAACGTTTTCTTTTTATTTATAAACAAAATAAATTATATAAAAAGTATTTCATAAATTAATTTTCTAACTAAATAGTCAGAAATAAAATTACGAAAAATTCCTGAAAATTTCATGTTTTAAAAAACTAAAACTAGAAAAGTAATGCAGTTTTAAACATTTCAGAAAAATTCCTATTTTCAAAGATATTCAAGAAACATTATTGAAAAAACGCTGGAAGCGACCATTAAAGGGTGTTCGATTTTAAATTTGTTGGTCTCAATTTTTTGGTTTCAATCTAAGCTTCAAAATTTCGTCCGGTCCCAGTTGAATTTCGAGAAAGGTCTCATTATGAATCAACCTAATAGAGATAAGTTATAAGTACAGAAAAATGCTACCACCCCCGAGGGAGGGTGCAGTAGAGAAGGACCACGACGGGATGCACATGCAAGAGAAGAGGACCTCAAAAAAATCGGTGTACAAGGGACCGAGTTTGAGCTGTAGAAGTGTTGAGTCACTCTAGGGAAAAACTTTTCAGAAATGGTGGTTATTATTAATTCATGTAAAGTCGAATAAAGTTTTTTAGATTTAACTTATAAATAATTGAACAATATGCACAATAAATTTGTCGTATTTTTATTTTATTTGAAAACAATAATAGAACACTCGGGCGTATACGCACTTTTTTTTTTAATTTTTAACCAATTTGCCTATTATGCACATTAAATTAGTTTATCTCAATTGAAAAATTAATATTTAAATTAACCTCACGCTTTCTTAATTCAGATATGTATTTTTTTTCTTACGCCATAATTTTTCAATGGAAAAACCTCTTCTTTTTGATACAGCCTATAAATTTGACAAAACAAATCATATATAATTATAGATCAAAAAGACTCATATTCACAACATCTAAGATAGATGGGAAAGGTATCACTTGAGCACAGGTGGACCAATTTGGCACATTTTTTTTTTTAATTTTCGCAATAACCCAAATAAGGTTTGTTCGTTGAGCAAAATTGAAAACTTGGCTGGAAAATTGGAGAATTCGGGTTTTTTCCATAGAAAATTTTTGTATGAACTTGCGACCACAACTCATGTATCGAGCGATAAATCTGCACAGTCTTTAAAGGGGGTTTAGTTAAAACCAACCACTGCCACGCCTACACATATTATATCCATGTGAGTTTTATTCTTGTTTAAGAACCATAAATATAAAAAAAATTATATAACTTATCCCTTTTTAAACTTATAAACATGATAATATTGTAATTTGTTTGGCATTTCGCCCACCACAACTACGCCTACTTTTCTTGTGAGTATTTTAAAGTAAAGTGTATATATACGTATTTAACATCAATAGAAAGCTGAAATTTTCTTATTGAAATCTTTTCAAAATAAAGTACACTAGAATCTCGGAAAGATGAACGGTTCTATAAGATGAACAGCTCGGAAAGATAAACGAAATATTTCCACTTTTCAGTGCTCAAAAAGAAGAAAGGTTGAAATTTAGTGCTAGAAAAGATGAACACTTTATTCCCAACATAATTTTTTACTTTTTCTTTGCCTTTTAGTTCCTCTTGAACAGTACTGTGGGGCTTGTTTTGACTTGTTATGTAAATAATATTTAATGGTTTTATTTATAAAACTGTATCTTTTTCCTTAACCAAATGTTGATGCTCGAAAAGATGAACAATTTGAAAAGATGAACTGGCCCTGTTTTATATCTGTTCATCTTTTCGAGGTTCTACTGTATAGTATTTTTTGGTTTGAAAAATCCACCCTCTGCCGCGCTTAGATATTCTCAATTGGATATTCTCCTTATTTAACAACTTTAGGTGCATATTATATGTCATACATTTGACCAATGGAATTATATACATAAATATGGCATATAAATATACCTATGAATGACAAATATGACATATAAATTGGTCTATCACAGTTTATGACACTTTTGAGCCATACTTATTTGTCAAATTCGACATACTCATGTATGAAAGTGTTATACCGTCTTAACTGTTATTCAAGAAAACTGTTGACAAAATACACATTAATCAGTTATTCTTTGTGGTTTACTGCTTTTAAATAATTAACTTCAATGTGAATGTGACATAAGAGAGAATATGTACGTCGATTACACTGATTGCACCACTATTCAACTCTCCATACGAAATGAAAAGAATGTATTTCAAATATTCTGGAATGAAACAAAAAACAAACAAAAAAATGTTTATCTGTAAAATTCAGGTGAATATAGAAAAGCAAAAACCTATTCGAATTATTCTGAATATTCCGAATGAATAAAGAAACACATCGATCTTGATATGTACCTTGGGAATGGGATAAAAATGTCCATGAAATACAAAACATTTCTGGTGTTGGACAAATTCAATATTTCTTTTATTGTGCACATTTCTTATGAAATAAAACGAATGCATTCCAAGTAATAAGGAATTAATAAAGCAACAACAGAATAGTTTATACGGAATTTTGAATATAAAAAAAAGTCACAAAATGTTTATTCTGGAACTGCGTTGCCACCCACACAAAATTACCGTGCCACAGTTTTTGAATAGCCATTTTATTTTGTGTTAAATTAAATAAACACAAGTTCTTCTTCTTCTTCTTCAAAAAAAAAACGATAGTTAAATATTATTACGAGGTGGTATATAATAAAAAATGAAGAAAAAGGAACTTGCTCTATTCGTGCCCAAAAGTGATTCCACCAAATTTTATTAAATTTGGAGTGATTTTCATAAAATGTATCCAAAATTCGTGTAAGTTTAAGTCAAATAATGTAAAAAGCGTTCCATTTTGAATTTTTACCTTGTCAAAAACTCACAGTTATGACACGTCGGCAACGCTGTTCTAGAAATTCTAAATATTCCGAATGAATAAAGAATATCAATACGTAGATAGATATATTTTGAAGATACATAAATGAAATCACTTAACCAGACAAACTGAGCTTACAAGAGCACGTCAACATACATACAACAAAAATAACTGAATGCCATTAAGCTATCTTATGTATATGTTTGGGCTAAAAATAAAAAGGACAAAGGTTATCTGTGGGTGAAGGTAGGTGTACCTTAATTTAAATCAGTACTAAAACCAAATTAAATTCAATCTTAAAGACAAGGAAATAAGAACTTAATTTATGTAAGAAAATCCCGAATTTATAAAAAAAAGAACTATAGTGAGGATTCGATCCTTTGATGATTCTCGATGGACAGATAGGGTTCTTTTTTTAACGAGTGTGTAGTTTCTTTTATAGTAAAGTAACTGCGTCTTATTTATTTTTTATATTTTTGAACCCAAGTGAAATGAGAGTCAATGAAATCTGCGTCATGCTTTAAAACGCAATACTTAAAATTTAGACCACTCCTTTTAAAGATTCCAATTTTATCCTTTAACACTATTTTGAATTCTATATATGTATGTATATTCCAAAGATGTTTCAAAGAGAATTTCTTTATTTAATTCACAAAAAGCACATTAACTTCAAAATAAATATACAAAAAACAAAACAAAAAAAAAACAGTCCTTTTTTAAGTGTTCTTACTTTCGAAAATATGTATCTATGTATATATGTTATCACTGGGTTTACTTTATAGGAATTTACGCATTATAAATTTTGGTAGTTTTATATTTTCCATACACACACGCACACGTTTATATAAATCAGCTGATAGTTTGCTCCGAAATCAGGACTTTATGCCGACGCGATACGAAAGCCATCTCGTTCGGTATGCAAATGTTAGAAAGTGCCACGTTACTCTATTGAAATTGTGCCAACAACTGTGCTTTAATTTCAGATAGGGCTCAGTAGACCGACGACGACAATATCTACTCGACACTGCAGTCACATCACAGAGGATACTTTCCCCAACATCTTTCAAAATATACCAACACCACTGACCTAGTGAGTTTGCGTATACACAAAAGTAATACTAACACCATCTCACTTCATCATGTGAAGAACTTTATTCCTATTTTTGTGCTTATTTCAAAAATAAAGCAGGTAGAAAATAAGCTCCTGTTGTTTTTTTTTGTTTTTTTTTTTTTAATATATATTTTGTTTAATATAAATCTGTGTCTAAATTAAATAAAAAAAAACTTTTTTGTTTATTATCTCAAAAATTCTCTTCAAAAGTTTGCTTAAATTTGCATTTTAATGGATTAAAATTAAGATTTGTACCTTATTAAGGCAGATTAAAAAAAAACACGTTAAGAGTAAGTGAAAATAAATATTTGCAGTATGCCGAGTCCTTTTTTTGGCACACAAATACTACTGCTCTATATACACACATACATACACATAAGTAGGTATGTAGCAGGCTCACTCTTATATATGTACACACTTCCTTACTATAGAGTGTTTCGTGTAGAGCTATGTTGAAAAGTAGGTTAACAGCTTCGGCTTTATCGATTTCCCTTACCATCATCATGTTACCATTTATATCCTCTCTGTGTGTTTATGTAGGAAAAAGGGTATAACTAATATATGTACAACTTTCTGATTCTATGTAATACTCCAAAAGGAAGTATAGTCTCTCTCTCTTGAGTCTTGACTTGAATGCGATTTACTTGGCCTCGTCAGTAGAGATGTGCGGTTTGTTACAACAAAAAAATATAAAAAAAAAAAATAATTAAAAACTATCGGTTAGCCAATAAAAATTGGACAAAGATAATAAATGAAGGACGATGATGATGCTGGATGGTACAGTGGTTTTCTGGTTACTCAATGAGGACATTGTAAGCATGATGTGACTTACATTAGCATGGTATACAGCACAAGCAGTATATAGGTATATAACCAACGATGACGACGTCAAAGGATGGCCACAATCCATTGATATTTTGTGCTGTGTTATGGCTTGTATTTTTTTTGATATAAAGTGCAGTGGGTCCCAAAAGGGGTGGGTATATATTTTATCAATGGATTATTTCTATTCAAACTGCAAAATTGTAAATGGCCTTCATTTTAGAGTTTGGCTCGATTCCAAAATCAACAGTGAATATTGAGGTTGGTTGGGGATATTGCCAGTAAATATTATGTATAACTAAATCGGACTTATTTTTTTTTTGTAAATAGTTTCTTGAGAAATTTGAAATCTAATAACCCAATCAAGGCCATTTTAAGTTAGAAAGAGCTGTAAGTATATCTAACAATTCGGTTTTACTTAGAATTATATTTACTAGTTCATGATATTATGTAAGTTTGAACTTTGAAGGAAAATAATAAGAAAACTAAATCTCTGACGTCAAAATTATGTTAAATTCAGTGCCAAAATTGTCCAGGCATAACATTTTCAGTACAGAACACTGTCAATGCCTTGACGGCTGGGTTGACACTCGCGTTGAAATGAGTTTTAGGGTGTATGAGTCGATTTGTTTGTTTTGTATTGCCAATAACGCTGTGGCTCCATTTAGCAATATTTGAGGCAATGTCGATTTAATTGATTGCCTGGGGTAGGTTATCTATTTCCACGTAATTTTAGTTGTCAAATGTCAGTATAGAAATTTCAAGCCCATGAGAAATCATGTCAAGCAATTTGTTACTTCAAATATTGCCAATGGAGCCGATAGGTAAAGCCGAGTTCTTTTGAACAAAAAAAAACATAAGTGGTAAGAATTTTTTTCGGAAGAAAAAAAATCTGAGTTGAAATAAAAAATTTGTATTCGTTGTCCTCTTTTTTTCCACAATGGCACTGACATTCCTTTGCGCGAAAAAATATTCGTGGTGAATATAAAATTTTTTCTCAGGGTTGGTTCACATCTCGATAAAAAGAATTAAACGTCAATTTTTTGGTTTGCGCAAAAATCTCTCCCATATGAAATGCATGTAGTTTTTTTTTGTCTGTATAGTGTATACTCGGCTTAAGGCAAAAAATTATTTATATTTTGATGTTTATTGAATATTTTGATCCAAACATCATCCTTAAGCCTAAAATCGAATTAAATCAAAATTTGAATTAAAATGTAATCGTAGACATATTTCAACCGAATTTGACAGTTTGATGCCTTGACAGTTGACAATCTATATATTAAGAGGGAACCACACTTATCTCGTGTGGTGTGTTGTGTCGGAATCAATCTTTTTACGATTGTGCCATACCAAGCTATGTCGGAGACATATTTTTTTATGTGAAAGAGAAGAAAGTGATCGGGGAAGAGAATAAGTAAATATCGAAAGCAAAAAATGACAGTTTACAACACAAAATTTTGATTATTTTGCAAAGTCGGCGACACAATACACAACACACAGCCAATACACCACACTTTAGCGACAAAAACATCATATTGATTGAGCATTTTAACGCATTAACACAAAAGTGAAAGATTTTAGCTCTTGTCAACTAGGCGTCAACGCTCAAAGTGTTCGAATGTATTCAAATTGAGTGATCGTCATAGTTTAACATGTACACGCGTACCAAAGGGTAAAAATCGAGGTGACACAGATAACTCGTCAACAAATTTTGAGATAACATTGAACGACTGGCGTCACTCGTGTGATCGTTAAGTTAACAGCAGGATTGATGATATTTTTGGTAAGGTAAGGTTAGGTTAGGAGAGGTGATTGCATGGCAGGCCGAACTATCTCACTCGGATCTCAATGTATCCATTGTGCTCCCCAGGGAGTAGAAAATAAGGAATGGTAAAGAAAGGAGCTTTTGTATAGGGTACCTCCCTAGGTTAGGTTTAGGTTTATGTGGTTGTCAGCAGAAAGCTAGACACGATAGACCAGGGGGTTGGCCCATTGTGATACCACAGGAATCTAGGAAGCTTTCTTCTTACTCGTTGAACCATTTAGAGCTTCTTACGAAGCGCGCGAGACTAATAATGTTCACATTACTCGTGAGTGTCGGTTCTTAAGAGTCAATGGCGGAAAATTTTAAAAAGCCTGATATTAAAGTAATCACCCTTATTCCCTAAGGCGTTTAAGTAAAATGACGGTAAAAACAGCTGAACAGTGAACAAGCTTAAAGTTCAGCTGGATAGGTACGCCTAAATTGACAGTTCGTGCAAACAATTAAGCAACCATAGCATTTTCATATTTTTAATTGTTGAAGTGACATTTGGAGTTAGTATAATACTAAAAAATTGTAATTATTAATTTTAATTTTAATGATAATACATACATATATTGAAAAGATAGCACGATCCTAATTCGTTTAAAGTTTGGAAAATCCTATTTTCAACCGAGCATCATACTAAAAGTGCTTTAACATCCTCTTTAATCGTCTAAAATTTTGCGACAGTGAGTAGGTATTGACAGACAAAAAAAAGGGTCAGTGTGTTTTCAGCCTATAAATAAAAATTTTATATTGCTCGGGCAGTAAAACAAAATATAGGAAAGGCTAAAATTTAATTTTGAGAAAGAAGAATATTGCATTCAGATTCCGTAGCAAATTTTCAGGCTGCAAATAACTTCGCTGTCTCACCAAACACCAAATATAAAGCAAAAAGCTATAACTTCCCGTAGTCAAATAATTATTCAATAAATAATAACAAAGTTTGAACAACTTTTTCAATTTTATTCTTTTTTTTGAAAAAAAAAAAAAAAAAAATTAAATAGATGCATTCGTTGCAAGTTGGCAACACTGTTTATAAGAACTTCATTAACAATAAAACTGGGTTCTCTCATCGGAAAAAAAAGAATGAAAGAAAGAAGGTATACGATATATACATACGATTTGAGTTTACAAAACAATACTCTATTGATTTTACAATATGTTCCACCAACCTACATTTTCTGGCTGACGATGTTTCATAAAATTGTGCGCCTGCTTTTTTCAATTCTACTAGATTATAGACCGTCAGCACAAGATGTTGTTGAGGCAGTAGCGGTATAATTTTCTACCCGCATAAATAACATAGGTATACAGCTGTTATTTTATGCTTGAATTTTTTTTTACGTATACCTCGACCGAAATTAGAATAAAGTTATATCCCACCCCAAGTTGTATGGCCAATTTATTTCTATAGTTAGAAATCGATTTTGATGAGAGAGTTGTTGAAATCTGTGTAGGTTAGGTTTACCTAAATATCATTATGATTGTTGAAACAACAATTTTTGGAGAGAAACTGCTCTGCAGTTGATTAGAATTTTTTTGTTTTGTCATTTCTTTGAGAAATAAAGTAAAAAAAAATAAGAAAAAGGTATGTGAGCCTGATGCAGATAGAAAGGATGCTGTAATTTAAGTTTATTCATTTGCAATTTGCTGCTGTATATACAATACATATTTAAAAAAAGTTTGGACATACATATGTACATACATACATGTATAAGTATGTATTTACCTATATATAGAGCTTAGAAAAAAAGACAACAACAATATAATGTAAAGGTCAATTAAGGGGGTTGAAAAATGTAGGGAAATATATAAGGTTCAAAAGGTTGGAATACTTTTAGCTAAAAGCCTTCGTTGTATACACATTAATCAGAATTAAGTAAAAAAAATAAATAAAATTATATAGAAAACAAGGCAATCTAGTTTTAAAAATAGGTCAGTGTGCTTGAAGAATGATAAATATAGAACTTACATATATTATTTGGTATCCGATGGTTACCTGAAAGAAAAAAAAAGTATTCATAAATTAAATAAATTAAGGTATGTCAAGATAAATTGAATTTAATGATTTACATAAGTTATTTATATTGTTTTGTTTCATAAATAAATATACTAAATCTAAATCTAAAACACGAACGGTCTTATTTATAAACGTTGTCTAACTTTAGACAACTGTCCAACTTTGGAAAATGTGTTCATAAACCTTGTTTATTGTTGTCTTATAGCTGCCTAACTTAGACACAAGAGAAGATTATCTTAACCGTGAATAATGTAATATTTATTTTTATTAAACAAAACATATTGCCAACAATTTGAAAAAAGTTAGACAGTGCAGTCTAAGTAGACAAAAATCTAATAAATACGACGGGAAATATTTTGGTTGAAATGACAATTTTCGATTTGAGTATTACATGACATTTGAATAATATTTTGGGTGTTATGATAATTTTTTTGGGCTTTTAAATACCGTTAAGCATCACTAGAAGTTTAAAACCGCTCAAAAGTAGACAAATTAAATAAGTCTCCAAATTTGGGAACTTATTAAATCAATGAACTAGCTCTCCCCAAAAATCCATGAAATAAATCCCCAAGGATAAGGATTATTTTTATATGAAAAAAATCCACAACTCCATATAAATTTTGGAAGAATATTTCATTTCTTATTTGGAGGGTTAGCTATTTTATTGGAGAGTTAGTTACTGGATTCATATAAAAAAAGTAGAACTTGGAAATCTTAATATGTTTTGTGATAAGCCTATTAAATTTAGTTCCAACTAAGAGACAGAGGGTAGCAAAGGTGCAGCACTTAAATAATTGTATTCCCGTTTTTTCCTCCAAAAAATTTATCAAGCAATAAATTGCAAATGTACAAAAATATAATACCATCTACCTATAACAGCAACAATTTTATTTAAATAAAAATAAATAATCGAAAAAATACTGTGAAAGAATAAAGTAGTTTTCGTTATTTTCAATTTTCTCAAAAATTAGAAGTGATAAGAATTTTTAATATCAAACTAGTGCTTAAATTGAAAAACCTTTTGACTTTAAACATTGATAAATGTACCAGTGCTGACGTTGCCATTGATTTTAAATATTTTATATTCATTGCTTTTTGAGGACATTTTTTTCCCCTCCCACCTAAACTGGGAAAATATACGCACTTAGCTTTTCATTATTTTTTTTTTAAACATAATTTAAAGAAAAAATAATCACCTGAACAAATTTCTTTGTTAATTAAAAAATAAATTTTTGAACAGACAAGACAAGACGAGACAAAGATGTTAGAAGTGAAATTCAACTACAGTAATCCAACAAGTGATTCGATGGATGTACTCTTCACCTTTGCATACAATATAGATCTTCGGCAATTCCAAGCCAAAAAAGTCAGCTGGACCAGATTGAGTATCCAATTTCATTCTGATTTCTGAAAAGGCTTTCTCAAGGCTTTTTCTTTTGTTTTATCTTCAAAAAAACTGCATCAACAACTGCTACTTCCTTTAGAAGTGAAAAACAGCAAAGATCATGGCTATTCCGAAAAGAGGCTACCTCCGAAAATAGGTAACTAACTTTATTTTCAACTACAACATCAGAAAACTACATGAAAAAGTTATTCTCAAGAGGTTCAAGGAGGTCCTGTAGTAAACCATGAAAATGCAAACATCTTCTGCTGCTGCTAAAATTTCAACACGATATCTACATAGCACTCAACAGTCATCGTGTCACTATTGGATGCCTTTTCAATGTTGAGAAAACACTCCATGAACCCCATTTGATCAAATTACTTTCATCATTAACAAATGATATTTTTTTTCTCTCTTGCAAAAACTCCTTCGAACAACTGGATAGCTGCAAATCTCCAATAAATATCATTTATAGATCTAAACTCCCAAGGCCCGACACTAAGCCCGTTCCTATCTAAATGCAATTTGACCTTTCTACTGAGTACGAGAATCTTCTTTATACGCTGACGACTCACTAACTAATGTCGAATTCCTTTCAAAAAAAGAATCGAATTTTTTTCCAAAAGAATCGAATTTTTCTGTCAAAACGAATTTTTCTAGTGTAGCAAAATTCGTTTTGACAGAAAAAAATCGATTCTTTTGGAAAAAAAATCGATTCTTTTTTTGAAAGGAATTCGACATAACTCCACGAATTTGACGTCATAATTTTTAGCTGTTCAGCAAGTCGAGGCTAAAAACCACTCTTGAGTTTTGGCGGGTGCCAGAATCAATATCTCCAAACCGGAACATCTTCTACTTCAGTAAAACCTCAATTGGCACAGTTAGTTGAGCAGCAGAAAATTGCAGAAACCTGCTTTTAAAACTCTCAAACATTTCTAAAAAAGCAGTTAAGTATCTGGGGATCTAGTTCAACGATAGTTGCTACGATTAAATCTGCACTCAAGGAATTTGCTAAACAAAAATCTTCCACTGACGGTGTCCCTTGATGAGAAGAAGAACCAATTTTTTTCGATTAAAAAATATCTTCATCTACTCGTTAAAGATTTCTAGTTTGGAACACGATCTCCGAAATAGCCAAGTTTTCGAAATGCCTATCCCGCGTGGCTCCACGAAGTTAGGCCTCAGGAAATAAGACCCCAAAAGTTGAGCGGAGCCACCCCGCGTCTAAAAACCGACAACAAAAGTGCCAACAAAATTCAAGTTGAATGCATTTATTTTAATTAGTTGTAAATAAATTTTAAATCAATTGTAAATATATATTAATGTTCAATTAAATAAAATTAAGTTGAATTTAAGTCAAAATCAAATGTAATGAAAACGATTCTATGAGAGGTGCCGTGACAAGCCGTCACTTATTTCAGTTTTTGATATTTTTCACATAAAAGTAGACTATACCTACAAAAGCACACCGAAAGAATAAACTTTCACTTTAGATTTTTTTTTGTCAGGTACCGATATTTATTAATTTCCCTCTAGCTGCAGTCATCTAATATCCTTATCTCCCATGTTTAAAGAAAATCTTTTCTCCGGCTTATTTTGAAATAAATTTTATTCGAAATTTTGAGATACTTAACCGAAAGTTTTTGATTATCGAATCAGATTTGAAATTTTTAATTCTAAAGAAACGTGGATGACAAGTTTAAAGTTAAGCAAGCTATTAAATATCCTCGGGGACACAAAGACACAATCTAGAAATAACGTTCAAAAGCATGCTTTCTTAATTTTCCTACTTCAAAAAAAAATATAAATAATTTTATTTGCAGACTCTTAACTTCTATTATAAAGCTTTATCAAGTTGTTTATTAACTTTTGTTTTCTTATCGTAAAATTTCTTGTTTTGTCATTTTGCTAAAATGTTTTACTCACAGTTCATATTATAAATACACTATGTAGTCGTTTCTAGTGACTTTATTGATTTTTGGTATTTCTCTCAACAACAACAACAAGACAAAAATCCTTATCTGCTTTTGAACAACAAATTAAGAAAAGTGCCTTCCTTCATAACACGCAACAGATTTTTAGTATGACTCGCTGAGAAATTATTTTCCAAGGAAATAGTCAAAAGTAGCAATATTCTTGTTTCATATTAAAACACATTATACCTACTTGAAGAGGATGATGCTTTGAAAGTGTCAGTGATTAAATGTTTTGCCACACTTTAAGTTATTAAAACTTTTGAGAATTTTTTTTTTTTTACAAAGAAGTAAAGATATGGTAATGTGATGATTAAATGGCTTTTACTTTTGCATTTAAAAATAAAAAAAAAAAAACAAAGAAATCCTTACAACACTGTAAATTGTTGGAATTTGTATGGTAGATAAGAAAAAATTTCTTATGATATAATAGAAGTGTTGCCGTTTGGTTTATTTTTTTTTTTCAATTGTAAAAAGTAGCAATTTTCAAGGATAAAAGTAGCGTCTGCGGATGTTGGGTAAATTTTCAAAGAAGAAATAATTAACATTTATAGATATGAGACTTTATTACCCCCTTTTTTGGTTCAAAATTTAGCGTAGCCGATTTGAATTAATGTACAACAATGTTTACTTGAAAAAAAACAGAAATACACATACTGAATTTTTTTAACTAAGAAAATATAAAACTAATTATTGTTAATTTAAATTTTTAATTCGAAAAGATAATTTACAAAATAATTATACATGGCTTGCTATAACAATTATTAACCTAACAGTAAAATAACTTGAAAATGCTCATTTTTTGTCCTAAAGGGGAAGTGCAGACAAAACCAAACATGGGGCAATGGCAATACATTAAATGCAAACATGTAGCTAATGGAATGACACATAATGTCTGCCAAGATAACGAAGTGCATTATTAACAATCAATGTGAATTAAAATGTCAGCGGAAAGAAGAACTAAAAGAGAATTCTGGAATTTAGGAAAGATCCGTTTGGGGAAAACCAATGAGTTCAAATATAGTGTCAAATTATTTACGAAAGACAACGCTACAGTCTATAGGAAGAATTGTTTTACAGGAGTGACACTTTATTTCTTCTAAACTTTAAAGATTTACGTTAAATTACTTTTCGACTTGCGGAGTAAATTAAGTAACGAAATAAGTTGTATTGTTGAGGCAAACAAATCTTACCCACGTTGTTTTTAATTAAACTGATAAAAGTAGTATTTAAAGGGGATTTGTAACATGTTCATGTGAGTTTCGTAAACTATCGAGAGTGGATTGAGGCACTAAGTTTTATGCAAGTTTTTTTATGTGTTTTTTTTACACGAAAAAATCATCGTGGTATGGTGGCACGAAAAATTTAAACATAGCAGGATTTTCTTAAATTTCTATTTTTTACTTAAAATAAAGCGAATTATGAAAAAATTTTAGGAAAATTGCTCAAAATAAAATAAAAACTGGCAGAGACATTCATTTTTTGACAATACACGAATAGAGAAAATTATTTCTTCAAATTTTTTGATGTAGGTATCTCACGCTAAATTTGAGTTATATTTTTTTTTAATATCAAAATTATTTTTTTTTTCATATGGCACAAAAATGACACAGTGTTTTAAAAAAATGTGTCACTGAAATTTTTTTTTTATTCATTTTAAGGATCCCCGACACCAACGCGAATCTGTAGCGGCGACGGCGAAAGCAATAATGTTTTCATTGACAACCACGTGTTGTTATTATTGTTTTCGTCATCGCCGCGTTGGTGTGGGGAATCCTTTAATCTTGTAAAACAACTCTTCGTTTCGTGCACACACAGCACCAAAGACTCCATCGATAACTTTAATAATTTTGACGTGGTTTTTAATTGTAAAAATTTAGACAAGTAGAGTGACTAGCTCTTAAATCAAATTGCTAATAAAGGTAAATATTTTCGCCTGCAATAATACGGTTTAGAAAACTTTGTTTAATAATATTTTCAATAAGTTTACTTACGTTGCAAAAAAGTTAGTTTTAGAAAATTTGTAGATCGATGAACTTTAGGAAAATAAAAAAGGATTAAATAACCACAAAAAAACAATTTTAAGAAATTTGATGACCGTTGTAGGTAACACAAAACATATTCACAACCGAAAAAATTTAAATACATAAATCAAAAACTATAATTTTATTTTTAGACCCACGCGACGATTTTATTTTGTGCATGTTTTGGGGAATTCAGGGTGGGTGCGACGACGCACAGCAGAAAATAACTAGTACAAGAATAAAACAAATCTTTGCAAAATTAATAAATAAATGAAAAAAAAAGTCAAAAATAAAATGTTTTTTATGTATTTACAACCAAATTAAAATTATATTTTTTTAAATTGTCAAATTGTTGAATTGTTTTGTGAATATTTTACCATTGTAGACGTAGTGATGTTTTTTGGTGGACCAAATTGTAGCGATAAAGCTACAATTTAAGGGTGGCCGCATCAAACAAATTATCACAAAACATATTCAATTATATGATAAACGAGAATTTAAGTTACAGTTACAAAATTGTTTAAGTAAGAAAATTTAAACAAAAATCACAAACTTTTTGATACTATCGTATAAGGCTAAGATTCATATAGCCTGTTTAAGTGTCATTTAAATGGTCAAAAAGTAACACTTAAGTGTCACTTTTATCAAACTAATTGCATTCCTACTTAGTAACAGTTTAAAAAATAAAAACGCCCTAATGTGTTTTAAATGTTAACTCCACTTTGTTCAAAAAAAAAAACATTGTATTAAAAAAAATTCTAAGAATTCTAACTTACAGTTTAAGTTATTTTTCAAGCTTCAAGCTTATAGGCTCAATTCCATTTATCTTTTCTGTCACAACTTTGATATGGTGCTATAATAAATACCACTTTCTTAACACATTTGTATTTTTGATGTTAACATTTTGATTGACATAACTTAATTTAAAATGTAAAATGATACAAAACCGGAAACTTGATATAGAAATATCCAAATGAATCAAAAGAACATTTTTTTGAATGTAAATCTTCTAAACATCAAATCAAAGTTTACATATTATTATGTAGGTAATAAATATTTCACATCATCAAAAAAGACACAAACAGTTTTACAATTCACACTCATTACATTACACATGAGAGAAGATCTAATGTCGCGTTCGTCACAAGTCGAGTATTATAATTAATGGTTTTCTTTCATTATCAAATTATAATCTATTTTCGTGTAGTTCACGGCGCGGCGCGGCGGCATATAGCACGGTGCGGCGCGGCGCGGCGTGTGTGCGAAATACTATTTAGAAGCCATATGCGGTATGTATGTATGTATGTCTACCGCATGCGGTATTGCCTTTATCAACTATCACAAAAAGTTGTGGTTTCTTATATGACAATGGGGTAATTAATAATGAAAAATGTGCTAGAGAATGTTTTTCTTCAACGCATGTGAAGTTATTCAAGGGCGTACTGCGATAAAAAAAAATCCCTGATAATATATGAAATATGTATGACTGGTTGGAAAAATGATTCAGGTTTCAGGAAAATCATTTGTGACAAGCCAAAAATGATAAGAAACTAAAATAAAAAAAAAAACAGACTGATTTTTTTTCAGGCAAGCAAAGAAGCCATAATACTTATTTAGGTATGCTTTAACTGTCACTCATCTGGAAATTTCTGTGACATAAAATTTTTTTAGTTAAGTAAATTTCTACTACAAATTTTAATGAAAAAGTGTTCCAAAAAGTGTCCTGTTTAGATAGTTAATTAACAAGATAAAATGATAGACAATTCATAGTCAATAATGAAAAAAAAGCAAGCAAGCTTTGTGACATTTTTTCGTTTGTCTTCATATTTTTTTTACATTTGGTGAGTGACGAATGTTGAAAACGCCCACATAACTTGTGCCTGAGCGTAGACTTTGAGCAGGTTATGTTGAAGACATCATGATTTTGATTCATTTGACGATACGAGTAATTGGTTTCCTATAGAAACTATAGTTAGTATGATGGAAGTCAAATGGAAAATGTCAGAGTGCCATAAATTGTAAAATTGTAACTTATAACTATATTAAACGAATTTTGTCTAAATTTTAAAATGCAAAAAAAAAAAAAAAGCGGAATCAGAGCCACCTTTTGGCAATTTCAGTGTAACAATGTTGTTCAAAACATTTTACAGAAATGCAGAATTCAAAACCTCGACCGCATACAAAATCTGGCAATTTTTTTATTTAAAAAAAACATGCAACAATGACTTACGAGGTTCTGCACTTTAACAGTCGTTATGTAGAATTCACATGATTGAAAAATTGTCAGAATTGTTGTGGCAAAACATAGAAAATATTGGATTTACAAGATTTACAAGAAGTCATATATGTATATAATGGCGGGGTGATTATACTTACTGCCAATGTGCCAGAAATGAATTAACAGGTTTATTTTTATCTTGAATGAAAAATGCCATAATTAAAAAAATAGTGTCAGCTTAATATTAACACGATGATGCCAGAATAATGGTAAAATTTAAACGTCAGTTGCATTTTTCAGATTTTAATTTGACTAAATCACTGGCAGATTTTAGAACATTTACACGATAAAATAAAAAAGTCAGATGTGTGTGAAATATACAGATGCATACAAGGTCGTAACTTGTTTCTACCTTAATAATTAATACAAATTTATTTATGTTGTAAATAAAAAAAATTCAATTCATTCTTCTCAAGAAGGACATCAATTGACATTTTTTAATTAAATATCATCAGCGTAGATAAGCAGCTTATAACCGGTCATTTATTTGGTGTTTCAAGTTCGAAGCGCTGGTATTTGACACCTGTCAAACTCAGCTGTCATTTAAAGTGTCATAATATTAGTTGAATGTTTGCCATACAATTAAAACTTAGTACAAAAGTGATGATTCAAACGATGCGCGATGATTATATGGTCGTCATAATCGACCGACTACGCAAGTAATCAGTGAAATTGTGAAGAAATTTGAACAGAGTGGAAGCGTTACTGATGTCGTTAGGCCTGTGCATTATCGTGCATTGTGATGATGCACAGGCCTTACGAAATCAATATTCAAATTTCTCCACAATTTTACCGATTTTTCAGTCGAAAATATTGCTGCTGTAAGTGCAAGTGTTGCTGATGATTCGAATTCATCGATTTCCCGGCGTTCGCAGCAATGGTCGGATGATAACCGATTATTTTTTGGCCGGGCGGCGATTGATGATAATGACTTGGACGATATGTGGTTCCAACAAGACGGGGCAACAAGCCACACAACACGACCAATTATGGCTTTATTGCGTGAGAAGTTTCCTGGTCGCGTAATTTCACGTTTTGGCGACGTCAATTGGCCAGCAAGATTATGCGATTTGACACTGTGCGGCTATGCAATATAGCCATAATCTCCAAAGTCTAGACGCATTAAAAAGAAATATTACTCAAGTTATGGCCGAGATACCACCCGAAATGTGCGAAAAAGTGGTAAAACATTACCTCAAAAGAATCGTATGCTGCGAATCTTCCCGTGACAGCCATTTGAATAATATTGTTTTTCACACTTAATGGTAAAGTCCAAACTTTATAATGAAATAAAATTTTCATCAAAAATATATCGCTGTGTGTTTTTATTTAGCTTTACTTTCGAAACCCAAAAAGAAATGACCCTTTATATGATTTACATACCGAAACAACATCGTTTGTATAGCAACTATAAAAGAGTATTGGACCTAGAGGATTACCTTGAGGTACACCGAGTCCGCTTTTATTAACTTAGAAGTTATTTGGGTATGTCCTTCCATAAAATATACGATCTGATTAATTTTCTTAAAGGTATATAACTGAGTATGAAGTTTGGAATAAAATAAGAATGTGAGACAACCTTAAGAAGGTTTTGCTGAAGAGTGTATACTGTTTTAATAATATCAGTTTGATAGCTGTTCTCAATTGCATAATTTTTAAAAGACGCGAATTCAACACAGTTAGACATTAGTTACAGTATAGATTTATTTTTCACTAAACCGTTTGTTCCTCAATTTGCAAGAAAAGCTGGCCGTTATAGAAAATCTTTAAAATCAATTAACTTTTTCCTTTATAAAAAATCTGTAACTTGGTTCTAAAAGGGTCAGTATCCAATTTCTCCATTTTTGGAAAATCCAAATTTCGTCTTTTAAATTGCTTAAAACTTTTAAATCTTTCTCAAAGATTTTTTTAATAAAAATAGATTGTTTTCCTTGAAAATATCTAGCATCGTGAAATTTTAAATTATATTACCTACGTTGAATCAAATGCTGTATACTTAAATCAATTTAGTAAAAAAATGGACACTGACCCTTGTTTTTCTAGGAAAGTGCTTTAGACAGTACCTACTGAGGTTTGGAATAAAAATGAAATACGTTAAGCGAAAGTAGTAAAATGTAATAAAAGCTATTAAAATTCAATAAAAGCTATTAAATTGAGTAAAATTGGTTACACCAGGGCTGAAGTCGGCTATTGCTTGTCTCGTCCCAAGTACATGGATGGGGATCAGTTGCAGACTTTCTCTTCAAAAAGAAGTGATAAAAATATTTTGAAAATATATTCAGATACGTATTTTGAGTAAATGAAGTAACTTATTCCACGAAAATTACCAATTTACGAATTCAAAATTTTTTTCCTTTTAAATAGATCGTGAAAAAGGTTGATGTCAAATTTCTATTGTGTTTACCTTAATAATAACTGACCTTGGAACATTCACTATAGTAATTTGCGAAAAACTGCATAGAATATAAATATACAGTTTATCACATTGAAATTTTAAAAATTGGCAAAACATTCAAAGCAGGAGAAAATACAAAAAAAAAAAAATAAACAAAAATAAAATAACAAGGTCAAATAAATGAATTTATAAATATTTACCGGAAGGCTATTTTGTTTTGTCTGGTTATTAATCATCTCGGTAATTTCAAATATCTTTTGTCATTATGTAGGTATAAACATAATTTATATGTGGTGGATTTATTATTATCTGTCTCGACATGGGACACAAACTCATAAGTTATATTTATGTACACTCTTTCTAGGAATGCGTTAAAACTCTTATCTAATTGTCTATAGATACCTATTATATCTATTTAATAACAACTAAAAAAAAGTTTTTTTTAGAACACATTTGTTTTTGTTATTTTGAATCTATTTTTTTTTTTTAAATTGTCTACAGGGTCAAACACGAAAAATACACTAATTGATCATAATGATAATAATAAATCTACTTTTTCATTATTTTTCTAGTCAGGTGTATTATAATAATTGTTTTTTATCAATGTTTTGAAAATGGGTGAATGATTTTGTTTTTTTAATAAAGTTTTAAGGTGTATGTGAATATTTAAAAATAGTAAACCATTTTTCTAAATGCTACAGAAATTTTGTATATAAAAAAAAAATATTTTTTAAGAAAACTCCAACGATTTTTGAAATTTTGTTTGCATAACATATTTTTTCAAAATTCAGTGTTCTTTATTTCGAGATCAAATTTTTTTTAAGAGTTGTTTTAGCAATTAAAAAAAAAACGAGTTTCATGCTTCCTTTAATAATAACTATTTTCCGCAATTTATTTCCAAACATAATTGTTTTATATTTTAATTTGTTGTTGTTAAATTGGATACAAGTTTATTAAAAAATAATACATTGTTGAGTAAAAAAAATTAACATACTTTACGACTTTTTTCATAAAAAGAATAATATTTAAATTTATTGACAACAACAAAAAATTAAAATGAAATTTCATTAAATTTAATTTGACAGATATAAGTATAAGTATCATTTTATCTCGAAAATGAAGTTAAAACGAAAAAAAAACAACCTATTTTTTCTTCTGTGGCGGTGACTGTTGGGTAGCCTATATTAGTGGTAAGAATTTTGTTTATTTATATATGTAAATTACAATAAGATGTTTTTTTACTAAAATGTGTTTCAAGACTGCATCTTTTTTATTTAAATTAGAGTTAACCTACTTTTCGCATTTTTTTTCCGGAATGGAATGGCATACTCTCATTAAACAATTTTTGAGAGATCCGTTTTGTTGGGAAGTTTATATTTACTAAGCTCAATCTTCAGTTTGTTCCAATAGTCCTCAATAGATCAAGGTTCGTTGATTGATCAGTCTTATGGCGTTTTTTTTGATTGGTAATCGGCAAGAGAAATGCCAATCGAACGCTTCAAACAGATTTTATAAATTCTGAAGTCTTAGTGCTTTTAATTTGGTTCTGAATTCAAATCCATTTTAATTTTGTTCGACTTTTATTTGAAGATGCTTGAAATTTTTTCAGAGGTATAAAATCAATAGATGACTTGCAAAGGCTAATCAAAAAGTTAACAGTTAGGTTTAGAACGCGAAAAGCGCTAAATTTTTATCTTCCAAACAATTAATTTTTTTTCCAAAATTCAGCCAATCTCCAGTTTAGCTAAGTATCCTTTCACACGAGGAAACAAGTTGGTGGACATTTTTTGACGTTTTCTTTTAATTTCCAATGCTAGATCAAATCTTATAGACCGTTCACATCTTTAACTTCTTGCCCATCTCAAAAACTGAAAGTAGCTGAAAACTCAATTTCTTCCTGTGAAAGGAATCAAAGGTTTGTTTTTTACTGTACATCACTCATCTGTCAAAATTTAGCGCAAGAAAAAATCATTCGGCTTATAAATTCTTTAGCTAAAATTTGACAGATTTTGTAACTCTGATGAAATTTGACTGGTGAAAATAAACACTGAAATGGAGAAATATTTGGAACAAACGAGAGAAAAGAAAAAATTGATTCTTTTCTTTTGCAGAAATAAATCGTTTGTTCCAAATATTTATTCATTTCAGTTTTTATTTTCACCAAAAATCTGTCAAATTCAAATCTGTCATTTCAAAAAGTGGAAGTGTTCCTTTACTTTGAAACTCTGTGCATTTCTGTGAATTTCAACACCAAAGTCTGTCAAAGTTCATATAAAAAAATTTAAATGACGTAGAAATTCACACAAATGCACAGAGTCTTAAAGTAAAGGAACACACCTTACTTCTTCTGAGAGAATAACTTATTTGTCAAACACATTCTACACAACGATCTTATATATCAAAATTTAGCTAGGGTTTCATTTATTTAGCGCCATCTACGCTACATCACTCATCTGTCAAAATTTAACACAGGAACAAAATGTTTGGTTCATTAATTCTCCAGCTAAGATTTGACAGATCCAGTTACTCTTGATTATTTTTTAAATTTACGTGGTGAAAATAAAAATCAAAATATACGAATACATATTTCATCAAACTTAATTATAAACGTGGATATGGTAAACCCTTTTTTTCCTTTTATTTCTTTTTGTCAATAATTTTTTAATTAGTTTTCGACCTTATTTTTAAAAGTAAGATTTATGTATACATTCATCATTAATTAAAATAAATAAAATAAATAATACATTAAATGAAAGCGTAAATTAAATAAAATAAAGCTTAAATTCTTAATAAATTAAATGAAAGTGTTTTTATTGTGATTGTCTGAATAAATCGTGCCTTTAAGGGAGGACACAATGTTCTTAAATGAGTGTCGGTGTAGTTATCGACTTGAATTTAAACTACGCTAATCATGTAAAATATATTGTGGCAAAACGACGAATTTTCAAAGACTTTATTAAGGTTCCATATTTTACTTTGAAATCCCTATAAATAGCTCTTCTGTTAAGTCAATTTTAGATTATTCCCGTGTGATATTGAATCCATATTACAACTTTAATTCGAATGGATTTGAAAAACTTGAAAAATTTACTAGATTTGAAAGTAATTCTTTATTTCAATAATTCTAGGTTCCAACTACAAAATTCTTTTTGTTTTTCATTCTAAAATTTAAAGACAGCGATTCTGGTTCTAAGGTATGTATTTTTGAATTTTATTAAGACAATGCAACGAGAGGTGGAGAAAAAAAGGTATAAAGTAATAAAATAGGATTTAACTGACTCCAACCAAGATAATGAAACCTTTACTTAAAGGCGTTACCTATACATTTGCTTTTGAAATTGTTTTTTTTTTTTTAATTTTATGCGACACCTTGCTTTGCTTTAATTACATCGTTTTCAAATAAGTATGTACTAAAATAAATTATCATAAACTTTTTTCTTCTATACATGTTATTGTTAAGTTGAAAAAAAAAAAATAATGTTTTCGATAATAAAAAATAAAAGATCGCTTTTAACTTTTTTTATGTTATATATTTTTTTTTTTAATTCAAACAAAAACAAACATAAAACTAAACTATCTACAGATATTTATAATTTGTTAAACCACTTAAAAAAAAAACATGACACGGCATGCGTAAGAAAAGCAGCAAATTGATGTTAATATGTTAAGTCACGTACGATGGAAGACGTGTGAAATAACAGGCCTTGCTGCAACAAATCATTTGTCAATATAAATATCTTCCTAATTGATTATATGTGTGTTTGTGTGTATTGACATTAATGTCGATATGTAGTTGGAGATGCTAAGATAAACTGACCCTTAAAAAATATAGTGTACGAATTAAATTAGGTGGATACATATACATATGTATATGAATTTGTTTCTGTTTTGTTATAATAAATTAAATACTGTTGCCTTAAAATTAAAGCTCGAATTTTTGATTAAATAAGTTTGTAAATAGAATTTGGGAGAAGACGTTTGTTCATTTAATAAACACCTATAAGCCTGACTTTTATAAAATATTTTACTGTGAATAATTTATTATCTCTTAAATGACTATTTAAGTAATTTATAAATATTATTTTATAAATTAATATCCAACTTAAATGCTTATTAAATTTATCATCATGCAGAATAATTCTGGTTTGCACTAAAGTCATCATTTCTTGGTTTCAAGTTGGTAGCCCTGGCATTTGACACCTGTCAAACTCAGCTGTCAGTTGAAGTGTCATAATATTAACTGAATGTTTGCCATTTACGATAATGGATCGCTTAACAATCGAACAACGCGTTAAAATTATTAAAATTTACTACAAAAGTGTGATTCAAACGTTGCCACTTTTCGCACATTACGCGATGATTATGGTCGTCATATAATCGACCGACTACGCAAGCAATCTGTAAAATTGTAAAGAAATTTGAAGAGAGTGGAAGCGTTACTGATGTCGTAAGAGGCCTGTGCATCATCGTAATGCAAGCTCAGTCGAAAATATTGCTGCTGCAAGTGTTGCTGATAATCAGAATTTATCGATTTCCCGGCGTTCGCAGCAATTTAACTTGTCGTGCACCTCACTATGACGTATTTTGCATTTGGATTTGCATCTCAATCTCTTTAAAGTTCAAATTACGCAACAATTGAAGTCTGCTGAGTGCTGACCATTCACAATTCCGTAGACACGCTTCTTGGGTGTTGGAAGAAAAGACAATAAACACTGATTTTTCGAACAACATTTTCTTCAGCGATGAGGCACATTTCTCACTTGGTGGGTATGTAAACAAACAAAATTGTCACATATGGAGCTTAGAAAACCCACAAGTGATCGAAGAGTTGCCGTTGCATCCAGACAAAGTGACTGTTTGGTGTGCTCTATGGTCGAAAGGTGTCATTGGTCCGTATTTCTTCGAAGATGCCAATGAGCTGACGGTTACAGTGAATTCGGAGCGATATGGTGGAATGATAACCGATTTTTTTTTGGCCGGCGGCGATTGAAGATCATAACTTGGACGATATATGGTTCCAACAAGACGGAGCAACTAGCCACACAACATGACCAATTATGGCTTTATTGCGTGAGAAGTTTCTTGGTCGCGTAATTTCACGTTTTGGGGACGTCAATTGGCCACCAAGATCATGCGATTTGACACCGTTAGATTTTTTTCTGTAAGACTACGCAAAAGTTCGCGTTTACGAGAAAAATTCCCGTACTCTAGACGCATTGAAAACCAACAATACTCAAGTTATGTCCGAGATACCGCCCGAAATGTGCAAAAAAGTGGTTAAAAATTACCCCATAAGAATCGCATGCTGCGAACCTTCCCGAGGCGGCCATTCGAATGATATTTTTTTCACACTTAATTCGAAACCGAAAAATGAATGACCCTTTTGTTTGCTAACCATCCCTGCATTTTATCCTCAACTTAAAGCAAACTTAAGGATAAAGTTTCCACCAGCATCAGTGCAATTTAGATATAAATACGAGAGATGTCAAATTCATCAAATTAACATCAAAAATACATATACATACAACAAGAAACCAACTTCAATTCGGTCTGAAATAAATATTAGAAAATGAAATTGGAAAACAAAATTGTATGTAATTTACGAAAGTTTTTTGTTTAAGTTTCAGTTTTTCAATTATTCGTTTTTATTAGAATGGGAATGTATAACTAAAGTTATTTTCCAAAAGTTTCTGGAATAGTTTTAGTATTTAAATATTAATTATTAATAAGAAAATTATTGCTTTTTAACTGTGTATTGTTATTTTTTGTATAAACAATTTGTTATTTACTTTTCCTAATACATTATGGCAAAATTGGTTCATTCGTTTAAATTCTCTTTTAAAATTGGAAATGGAACTATAGTTTATTGACTTTTTAGAATAAAAGTAATCAGTGCAATCAAAATTTAAAAGTGTAACTAAAGATATTCTACAATTGAATACGCAATTTACCAGATTTCACTGGAGAAAAGAATTTATTTTTAAATTAATAAAGTTCTAGAATTTGAATAAGGTATTAAAAAAAAATAAATGAATATTGTAGGACTTACCATTTTGAAGTTAGTTTTTGAACCCTTGACCAATTTTACCTTATTTTACCATATTTATAATGAGAATTTTAAAAAATCTCTTCTTAGTGCTCACTTACGTAAAATTTGTAATATAAAAAAAATAATGAAATATTTTAAAAACTTCTAGTATAAGCTGTGCGTTGATATGTCAGATGAATGAATGAGTGAGTAAGTGACCGACTCTTTCTTTTATATCGGTAATTTTCCTGCTTTTTTTGCATTAAAATTTGTCCTATCCCAAACACCATTCTAGGTTTTTTAGTATTTAATTTTAAATTTGGCTTTCGTTGGAGAAACAAAATTAATTTTGTTAATTTTTTCTGACAATTATTCGATAACGAATTAAGAAACGAAGTTAATTTTATTAATTTTTTCTGATAAAGTTACAATCAATTCGATTTTTCAAATCTAAGATCAAAATCTTGTAAATCTTTATTTAAAACAATTGCTTTAATGCAGGTAGTTGTTGCAATGGCGTAGCGTGGGTTTTTGCCGTGGCAGAGCTAATTTTGGAAGTTACATGCATTTTTTTTCTGACGCATCTACTGGACTAAATGGCGAGAGTTCCATATCTTTACAATACCAAATTAAATCATTTCGGCTTAGTTTTACTTGCGATAAAGTAAGTTACTGATGCCTATTTCACAGAACATAATATGTTCCTTAAAATATGCTCCATAGATGACACAGTTTAAATTTGGCACCTGGCACTCAGCTCTTGGTACTCCCCACTTGGTATTCCGCACAATGATACTCCGCACAATGATACTCCGCATTTGGCACACCACATTTGGCTCTCTGCACTTGGCACTCCGCACTTGACACTTGCCAAGTGCGGAGTGCAAACTTTAAAATAATTTCTTTGAGCTTAAAAAATGCCATTTGAAGAAATGTGGATCCAATTGAATAAAAAAAAAAAACAGAAAATACTAAAATATTTTATAGTAGGTAACGCCTTACGGAATAATGGTGATTATTCACCATAGACACGGCTTCAGAAGCGTTAATTGGTGTTTAAGTAAAACTGAAACTTTACCGTTCTCTTCTTTCTTCACAAACTTCTAACCATTAATATGATAGTCGATTTAATAAAACTCCAATTGCCGCTTTAAGAGTTGTGTTGTTTTACTGACATTCTACTTAAACTAAATATTTTTGAAAATTTCCTCCTCCTACCAAAGTTCCACCCAGATACTTTGAAAAATTGCCACTCCTAGGAAAGTGCCGCCTGGGCCATATGTCCCCTTAGATCTTGCCACGCTAAAAAACTTCTGCAGATCATGGTTAGGAAAATTGTTGAAGTTACCGTTCGACCGATCATTTTCTTCAATCCAATGAAATGTTTCGGCCGTGGCGTAATGGTTATATATAAAACTGTCACGCCGAAGGTCTTGGGCTCGAATCGCAGTCTATGCAACCTAAACACAGAAATGTTTTTACTGGTATATCCACTTGCTTAAAATTGAAAAATCCTCCAATGAGTATCTCTTGTCATGAAAAAATTATTCTGACTTTAGAAGTTCGAATTCGACAGAAAATTGTAGGTCTCATCCTTTTCTGCCAAAAAGCACTCGGGAATAGTTGAGAATTGTATGTTACTGTAGGCCCTGGTTCTAAAACATGAACTGTCGATGTTTAGATGTTCTTGTGCTTTTCTATAATAATTAATATTTTTAGTTCAAATAGGTACAATTTTGTTTTGTGGTAAGTGGTTATATCAACCAAAATTCGACCTTAACCTCGTTTATGGTAGCGGATGTTTTATATCTTGTAATTATTTAAGCATTCAATAAATAACACCATATTTTCTTTAAATATTTTCAACTATATTTAATTATAATCCATGTAAAACATATTATTCATTCTATTAAAAGTCCCCGCTCGACTCAGCTGTCACGTCATTCCCAATGATACAATGTATTTAATCGCATTTTATTTAATTCATCTCCAAAAGGCTTTCAATTAATCACTTAAAGAAATTTCAAAAAAATAAAATAAAAATATTGAACTTTTCTTTTAACACAAAATCATTCGTACTTGCCCCACTTAAATGTTCCTAAATTAAATTGTCGTACTTTTCAAATCTTCTCATAAATATCTTGTACAAATAAATAATAATTTTGACTCTAAATTTAAACTTCAAATATACCTATACAACGTATATAACTGTGTCTTCCTAATGTACATATATGTATGTATGTATAATATAAAATATTATCGCAATATCCTTTCTCGAGTGATTGATGGTAACATAGATATTAAAGCACATTGCTTTGCTCTAAATGATGAGTACTTTTTCAAAAAGATTATAAGAACCATCCTTTCTATATACGAGTATAGCGTCTGTCTTGTGTCCCCATAGTCATAAAAGTCTCCAATAAAAATAACAACAAACTAGAATGCGCTTGCTTAATGCTCATGTAATAGTATATTCCTCATCAGGTGACCAGCAAATTGCTTCGTACTTATACGTATTACGTACATTTTCGTCGCTATGATGAGTAAGTGTCTTTATAAATAGAGATAAGTAAACTTCTTACACAAATACAGTGGGGCAGAAATATTGTTGTTTAAGAATAGGTACCTAGAACTCAATCGATATCTAAGGAACGTAAAAATGTTTCAGGTTCCTTAGATATCGATTAAGTTCTAGGTATTCTCAAACAACAATATTACTGCCCCACTGTATTTGTGTAAGAAGCTTTCTTATCTCTATTTATAAAGACACTTGATTTTTTTTTTGATTTTTTTTTATTGCTGAAGAAAAACACGAATTTATAATATAATAATACATATTTTAAGAAAATGTGTGTTTATGAAAATTAACTGCAAATAATACGTTCATTTAGCTGTTTTTGAGACACGGGTCTTGCGGGGAATCACCAAATCATTTAAGAGTAGCTATCTATTGTCTGAAATACTGAAATAGTGTCTTTCATCTTAGCCATTCGGATTCTTCAGAAAAATGTAGGTCCCCACCATTCCAGGGGGTCGATTCTGGTTCTGTGAAAAAGTGAATCGAATAAATTGTTTTCACAATCGCTCTCATGCATTGCTTTCACTTTTTCGATTCACTTTGTGCAAATAAGCTATTCTGGTTCAGTGAATAAAATCTTCCGATGAACTATACTACCGATCCCGAACCTTCTTATAAAAAAAAAGCTTAATTCTCTCAATTTTTGAAGAGAAAAGAGAAACACATGAGATAGAAAGATTTTTTTCTTCATGCGAATAGGACAGAGAGGGACATGTGATTGGTATACACCCTTTCTTTTCACAGATTCACTTCTAAATATCGACGTGAAAGCAATTTATTCATATGAATGTTATTTTACGTTTGGTTTCGTAGAACGAGAATCGGATTTAGTGTGAAAGGGTAAAAATTTTTTTGATACACTTTTTCACAGAACCAGAATCGGCTCCATGTACGCTGAAGCTAAATTGATAATTGAAGCAGATTTTTTGGAGAAGTCTCCACTCTTTTTTTTTCGGACTGCAATAATTACCCTAAAATTGTATGAACTTTTTTTTTTATTTCAGTTGGATTCGATTGCCAGACCTATCCGGCGGGCGGCGCGGCGGGTTGAGACAGTTGAACGCAGTTACTTACCATACCATACCTGATACCATACTAAATGTAATTTTTAGAGCCTTAAGCTCCTCCAGTGGACTGCAATTTTTTATTTTTTTTTTGTTTAAAATTCTAAAGTTATTTCAAATTTCTAATATTTTTCTTTTAAAATTCAAATAGACGCCCTACTGTGCATCTTATATTCGATCGTCTCCCTTGTTGTATCCAAAGCATTATATACCCCACCACAAACTGATTGCGCCAACGGTAATGATGGCCGAGTTTGAGATACATTTTTATAAATACAAAAAAAAGTATCTATGTATGAGGCCAGGCCTGGCCAACTCAGAAGAGCAAGCTAAATTATTATTATTATTATTTCATTACGTTGATTACGTATTAGCTGTGACAGAATAAGGCATCTTCCCCAGACACTCACTGCCTTTGGTTTTGAATAGCCTTGAAAAATTTGGTACACAAACTTATTTTACTTGTCGTATATAAAATGTATGTATGTATAAACGTATTCAAATTCCACCTGCCGGCTGTTTTCAATTATATTTTTTTCTTCCCACTCACTTTGGTTTTGTTTTATTTTTTTTTTCCTGTCGTAACATTTAATTGAAGGTGAGTTTTCTGTCTTCTCCATTCAGAAGAACATTGTGCTCGAATTTTTATAGTATATGGTACAATATGGGGGTGATTTTGCTTACGTCAAAACCTTTTGAAATATTTAGATACACTTAGAGAAATTAAATTTCTTTAATAAATCAAAAAATATATACATTTTGTAATATGTGTCTCTTATAAAACTCCAAGAGATTTTTGATGCAAACGGATTTTCTGGAGAGAAAAGTTAAAAAACTCAGCTGCTTTTATTCATTGCGTCTATTGCATGGGTTGCCTATTATTGCTTCTCATAAGAACGTTTATATGTTTTATCGAACTGTCAGTTCTAAACGTAAACGCAACGTATGTATGCAACTGCTTGTATGGGTCGGGCCCTTTTACTTTACAGTCTATAATATGACGCTGTTCACATTGGACTACCTCCTCCAATTTTTGTTTGACGTCTCTGTACTTTATCTCACTCCCAAATCCCAATTCATAGAAAGAAGAAAGTGGCCAAGAAAGGCATCTCTTTCTTGCCATAAAGTGGGAGTGAGATAAAGTGCAGAGACCTCAAAAAAAGCCGGAGAAGAAAGTCAAATGTAAACATCGTCTATGAGAATAATCCACTCGCAGTACCCATATCTAAGGTAAATATATTGCACTGCGTATATCAAAGTTGAAATTATAAGAAATTAAAAAATTGAACATGCACATCCCATTATTAGAAAAAAGAACAAAATAATGATATTAGGCAGGAAGGGGCACTGGATCCGCCATTTTCTTCAATTTTGACATATGCACCTATACCTTTAATATCTGTACTGTACATTCCACTCACAGTATGACAACACTGAACACAGCCCCAGGGTTGTCATGTCTTGACCTAGTTCTATAGCCTAATTTAAAAATGTTTGTAGCCCAAAATCGGAGCCGAATACCAATACCAAAAAAAAAATATTTCTCTTATAACTTGAAACACAATTTATTTTTATAAAAAAAAACCAAAAATAAAATAAATTTTTTGATCATAAAAAAAAAAATTACGAAATACGCTAAATCTCAAAAAACTAATTCACGAAATACGCCAAATCCACGAAAACTAATTCATCCGAAATATTTTGTACGTTTATAGCCAAATCTGTCCAAAATTTTTTCAAATTTGTTGGAATTTTGATTGAAAAATCCAGTCAAAAAGAGGGAGCTGATTCTATTGTTCTTCTAAATTTCGAATACTTTCCACGGTTTTTTTTTGCTCTTTGGAATTATCTCCAAAGGCATATCCTTAAAATTTTGGCCGATTTTGGTACGAAATTACGATTTATTTGTAAAAAAAAAAAAATATCTCCCCAGATAAGATTTTTACTATTTATAGCCCAATTATGATTGGGCTGTCATGATGAAATTGTTGTCAGCAATTTTGGAAAAGGATAGCCCAATTTTCTACAAATGGCCCAAATCATGGCAAGCCTGCATAGTCCACCAGATCAAGAAGAGAAAGACGAACGCTGGAATGTAATACTCATAGCAATGCATAAACGCACATTGTATGAAAGAATCCATCGCCTATTTTCCGCATAACAAGCAGACGAAATCAAACCAGTTTGATTTTGAAACTATACGCATGCATGCCACGACGAGAAACGGCATTAAAGTTAAATCGCCAGAACGGAACGCCAATTTTTATGGACTTAAAGGTCACTGAAAATTATTCCAATCCTTTTAAATAATGCTCAGTATTTGGCACACGTTTTTTTTTTTAAATTTGCTGTTGTACAAAAAAATCGTGAGTTCCTGGACTCAGGATGAATATAATGTCAACATACAACACGTATTTAAACTTTGAAAAACGTAAAAACAAAATTAAATTCAAATGTCAACCGAAATATTTCAAATATTTTTCTCGAACAAAATGGTAAAAAGCCATTGCATATAATCAATCAATCCTTTTCGTGTAAGACTTTTCCATTGCTGTTATTAGGTTATAGGATCTCGGTTATAAGGATCTCGATTAGAATCATTTATAATAACAACTTGGGACCCTGCTCTCCATCTGGATCTATTTTCAAGATCCAAAAATAAGTTCTTTCTTTGGCGGGTAGATGGCTTTTCAGTTTTGAAAATGGTAAGGTAGTGCAAACTGCAGTGTATTGAAAAATAAACAAATATGTATAAAGAAAAAGGAGATGAGCGGCCAATTTTTACACATCAAATTAATTTAGTGGTAAAAGTAACCATTTCTTCGATAAAAAGAAACTATAAATTAAAAAAAAGAAGAATTTCGAGTTTAGAAACGAAATTTCAATATCTTGATATATATAATGTTTTTTAATATTTTTAAAGGTTATATTCTTATAAGGCCCTGAGAAGTCACCATCTGGTAACACTTGTTGAAATTTGGTGGAAGTAATTTTATGTGTACATATTAATCGCCTAATTAATTGCTTCAAAAATCCTTCGTTCCAGACTTTAGACCCTTCGTCTTAAGGGTCTAAAGTCTGGAACCATTAAATGGAGTACGTCCAATCCTGTGGTGTATGTAATGAAGGCATGATTTTTTTGAATAAAAGAAAACACACACTTCTTTATTTATTTGTTTTTAAAGAATTTACAGCTTTCTTTCAAAGAAACTTTTTTTTCTAAATCGTTCTTTTTGTCATGTTTTCCTTAAATAAATAAATTTTTCGCTAAGTGTCTTAGTCTATCAGGTACATTGTACAATGTTTGTATATTGTAGATACACATGAATGTACATTTACACACATTTATTTTGAGAATGAAAATATTTAGATTTTTTTTATCATTTTAATCTGACTTGTATAGAAATAAGACATATTTTTACGTAAGCATTATTCATTAAGAAACCAAACTATAAACATCACCAACGTTATCTCATCGATCAACGAAGAATTTTTGTAATTCCGTTTTGAATTTATTATTATTGTTCTATTTTTAATTCCTCTTTTGTTTTGCAAAATACCTTAATGTGTCATATTGACATATTCTCACATTAGTTATATTATGAACTAAATACTGTACAGAAATCCTTATATGTCACGTCTTACCTGTCACTCAGTTAAGAAAAAAAAAATAATAAAAAAAAGAACGGATCAGCATTATGAGATTGTAGTCATTTGACACCTTATTCCAGGGTAAATGAAATGAAGGTTATTTTGTTGAATATAATTAATTTTGCATGCGTCTTCAAAACAAGCAAATGGATATTTCGTTTTTTTTTTAATATTAAATCCAGATATTTTAAATGAATTGTAGGTGTTCAGGCATCATTCATCAGGGTTAGTAACAGAGGTATATTGGTGCTTTTCACATCATATTTTTTGATCTCAAATTATATAACTGAAAATGATTGGTAGAGGAACACAAAAGTCCTTGACCCTCTAAATACTGAAAAAGGTACATAGGTATTCTATGTTAACATGTTTTACCTAAAAATGTTCCACATACGCCACCCTACACTATAAGCATCAGTTAGCTTCACAGCAACTATTATTATTATTTTTGGGACAACTAAAGAAAACATTTTTTTTCTGCATTTTCATTAGATCCAAAATGGGTTAGTCACAGAAAAAGTATTTTAATTTTAAATTTGCTTATTTCATTTGACAGGTCATTTAATTTCATTTTGAATTGATTTGACAGTTAAGCAGTTGTTTTTTTTTTTGTTTTCTCTTTTGGTCTTTTCGATTTAAAACCTCTTGAAATGAAAGTTCCTTGTTTTGGATTTCATTTCAGAATCGAAACCTAAAGGCTTCTAGATGACCAATGGCAAACGACATAATATTGCCAATGATGTTGAATTTAAACTTGACATTTTTGTTTACATAAAATTACATTTAACTGTGAGTAATTCTAATTTAAGTTCTAAAAATCAAATTCAGAACACTAAAGGTCTGTTTCTTTACTTTGAAACTTTGTGCATTTGTGTGAATTTCTACATAAAAGTCTGTCAAAAACTGAAGTTCATATAAAAAAAATAAATAAAATTTGTAGAAATTCACATAAATTCACAGAGCTTTAAAGTAAAAGAACACAGCTAGTAGCTATTCTCTCTCTTTTTTCAGGAACGGCACCGTCATTTCGGATTTTAACACATTCCGAATGCTTTTGGGCCACCAATTGAAAATTCTATTACTGTTCCTGGGGCCGAATATCATTGATAATATTCGATATTTCGTATGAAATTTCCCTCACGTGTCGTTCAGTCACTGATGCCGTAATTCGGCCCCTGTTTTTATAAATATAATTTTGACATTTTCAACGAATTTCTTTTTAACTGGATTCTACGTGGGTGTTTTCGCAAGGTTTTCACGTATTTTCTTACCGAATTTTTATGCTAATTTGTTTAAAATTGTATAATTTCAAAGTCTTAATTCGTATTGGAAATAAAATGATTTAAATTGTTTTTGTAAATTGCACAAATCATTTTTTTGTAATGAAAAAAAATCTAAGTAAAAATCAAACTATACAACTTTTGACTTTTCTTCATATTTATTCTTTAAGTTTTTACCATATATACATATATCTTTAAATAGTCTTGAAACTTAAGAGCAAGTGTGGCTCTAACTGATGTCTAGGTGGACTTTAATTTTTTTTTTAAGTGCCAGAGATAGAAAAGATTCCAGAATTGTGATTGGAACAAGGTGGAGCCACATCTCATACGGCCGTTGAGGAATGTTTAGCGATCGCTCGATTAAACGGTACCAAATAAGCCAAATATTTCTATAAAATAATGAAAGTAACACAAAGTCATTAATAACTTACGAAATACGAAAATACGAAATACAAAGTATGGTTGGAATCACATTTCACAAATTTAAGTCAATATATTGCGCAGGTTGTCAAATTTATAAATGTCAAAAATTAAAAATGGCTGTTCGAGTGCACATAAACTGCACACCCAAAAATATTGAAATTAGAAAAGTGAACAGGCTGTGCTGGAACTGCCATGTTCTTCGATTTTGACAGACGTGCAGAACTGAACACTATATTGGCGCAAAATTTTAGACGATTAAGTACGATGTTGAAGCATTTTAAGCATGGTGTTAAGCTAAAAACAGGATTTCCCAAATTTTAAACGCGATAGCATCGTGCTCTCTTTTTAACATTTTATTAAAGTTAAAATCACCAAATGACTATTTTAGTTTTTTAGTATCGTAGGTACTTACTCCAAATGTCACTTTGACAGTTAAAAATGTGAAAATGGTTTGTTTGCTTAAAGCCCTTCCACACTATCCCACTGAGTATTATTACATGTCAAAAAAGTGTGAAACAAATCATGTATAATAGTGTGGAAACAAAATATGATATTCCCAGCCTACACGATTTGACATGTGTTAATACATGAGAATTTTTAGAAATGGTTCTAATTCTGTCACACATTTCATCACATTTTTATTGAGGTTAAATTAAACTGTTGTGTGTGGTCAAAAATTAAAAGAAATTTCTCTGTCACAAATTTAGCAGTAGAACGGAATTTTTTTCCACTTTGTATTAATACTCAGCGGGATAGTGTGGAAGGGCTTTTATTTGTTTGCACGATCTGTCACTTTCTTAGGCGTGTTCAGCTGAAGTTTTTTTTAAGAAAAAAGGTTTAGTATGAAACTAGTTAAAAAATGTTTAAAACTAAGAACATTTTAGTAAAGAACTTTAAAGTTAGTAAATTTTTAAGTAGTATCATGCTAATACCTTAGATCAGACTGCTTAAATTTTAGCGCCATTATCTTTAATATGTATACTGAGGGTCAGAATATTGATTTAACTTCGTCAACTGTAAAGAAAGTAGGTGATAATTTAGAGAGTATAAGTGATGCGAAACAAACTGGTCGTCAAAGAAAAAAGACCTTCAAATGTCAATAACGAAGCGGTGCGTGAGAGTGTTGGTTGTTCTCTCATATAATGCTCCATTTTTACTTATCCTGTCAAATTGTCTTTTTTTTAAGAGTTACCATCACTTTACTACACAAATGGCGGCAAATTCAAATCTTGCGTAAATTTTGGGACACCATTTATAAGCTTAGGATTAATAAATGAAAAATTAAAAAAAAGAAGAAAAAAAAGTTATTCATTAATTAAACCATAAGGTTAGTTATGTGCTACCAATTCTGTAACTTAACAAAAAACAACTTTAATGATGCTCTATAAAACTTCTCTAATTGACTAATTTACAAAATATCTTTTGATTCATTCTTTGTATATTAATTATTTTGATAGAATTCAAAGAACTTTCATAAACACTAAATTTATACATGGTATACAAAAATTATATCCGTTGTATATCTTCAAAGCTTTTTATTTAATAAATAAGTAGAAAGGAACTATAAAAGTGTGGTCTGTCAGTCTTGTGAAAAGAAAAAGAATTGACTGAAATGTTCTTCCCACCTCAATGTATATACAAAAATGTACATAGGCGTATAAGGCCACCGTCATTATGGAGCCAAGAATGGTCCATTTTGATGATATTTTATGTCGCGTTTGACATTCATTTTTTTTGTTGTTGTTAAAGGAATGTCTGCTGGTGATGCCATACCGATGTTGTTGTTAATTTTGAAGAAAACAATTTTTGTCATTGAGTGAATGGTAATGATTGTCAAAGTTTTTGCTTGATATTTGGAATGTTCATTTTTAACATTATCCCTTATCTGTGGTGGCGTCAAAATTGTTATGCTCTATAACTATACATTGGACATTGCGTTAGATTTAGTAGGTATAGCTAAACAGATTGTAAGGAATTTTGTATATTTTGTTTATTGGTTTAGTAATAAGAGCACAATCTTTAATTTTTCTTTTGACGTCTTTAAATTTTATGAGAAATTCTGGATTGATTAAATATTTTTTTTAGGATTGTATTATATAAATATAATAATGAAGGCTTGAGAGCTCTACCACCAAGATCATAAGCTAGAGTTATAGATTTTTCATCCCCTTTCATATATTGTAATATATTTAGTAGGTAAAGGAAATTTAAAAGAAAAAAAAGGAAAAAAAACAAACAAGGAAACATTAAAAAAGATTTATTAGGCATTCCAAAGGTTTTAAAATACTGATGAATAAATTTTATTGATGTAATTCTCTGTAAGTATCTTACCTACCTTACCGTTCGTTTTTTTTTTTTTTTTTACTAATTCCTCTTTACAGCACATTACTGAAAAGTAATACGACTCCCAATTCAGATTTATTTAAAATAAGATTTTTCAATAAAAAAAAAAAAAACAAAACATTACCATCGATATCAAATGACAATAAATTGCTTTACGAGCCAATTTAATCGTGCATTTCAAATTGAATTTTCAATGGAAAATGATGATTCAAATTTAATTTCACTAAAGGAATTTTATATATTTATTTTAAATATTAAAATAATATATGTATTATAATATATAATATAAATTTTTATATTCTAACTACAGAAATAGTGGAATCAAAATATTTCATAACACATAGGACAGGATTTGAATCATAATTTAATGAATGAGAAAAGAATGAAATTATGTACTTTTATAATAGGCGTGTTTTTTTAGCCAGTCCCGTTAGGGAATTGCATGAAAAAACGATGTTGGTTCTAAACAATTTACATGTTAAATGCATCAACATCTAATCCCTAATTTTCTGGGATTAACTTAAGCGCAAAGAAAAACTTTGTTATCGGTGTAAATAACATACCTACTTGTTATCGATAGTTTTGTAAGGAAACTCCATTTTTTATCTGTGATATGGCGTTTCTGATTCCCGGTTTCGTTTTTTTAACCTATACTCTCTCCTAGAATGTACAAAACGTTCAACTAAAAACTGTTTGACCAACTTTTATTTTGACAGAAATAAAATAAAATGCACGAATGGCTCGCAAGAACTTGCTTGATCAATTTGTGTGATCACAATGTGGTCGTAAAGTCTGAATAGTTTAGATCTATCATTTGATTTTAAAAGAAATAAATTATGTATTTGTGGGAGCCTTTATTTTATGCCAGCAACATAGTTATAAATTTAAGGTAGAACTTATGTATGAAAAGTTCACATCAAATGAATAATAAAGCACCGTGTTGTACATACCTACATAATATGTACGCTTGGAAATGGAACTTATATACAGCTTAAACTGAAAAAACTGTAAAAAATGAAATAAATTGTTTTTTTTTTTTTAAATCTTTTGAAATTGTTTTAACACCATAACACCAACGCCATGTACAACATCTAATTTCTTTAATAAATCTTTAACAATCTTCTTGGTGGTTTAAAAAAACAAAAAAATTAATACATATGTATATACATTTTTGTAAACACTTTTAATACAAAAAATTGGTATGCAATTTTTTAGCTAATAAGCAGTTGAAAAACCATCCACTTTGTTTTTTTTTTGTCTGAAAATTTGGATATGCAATATTATTCAAACTTATCAGAAGCTCTTGTGTAAAAAATTCATTAAAATTAGTTCAACTGCAAATAATGAGATTATCGAAAACCATTGAGAGATACCGTTAATAATAGGTGTGTTTTATTCATTGCTGCATAGCCAGCGCAGCACAAGTCTGAATAAAACGAAAGCTCACTCTATACGTTCATTTCAATTATTGAAAGCTCTATCGCCAGCACAGCCATCTTTATTTTTACTGACTTCTTTTTCGCCAGCAATCAAATTGTTTTTGTTTGCCAAGGGAAATTTTGCTGCGCTGGCTATACAGCAATGAATAAAACACACCTAATGTTAGATAAAATTTGGTTTCCAATAAAATGGCAAATCTTATAACCTACTGTTATTAGCTCATATAAAAATTTTAATTAAAATCGAAGGAGTCGTTATTGAGAAAAATGAGATTTTCCTTGGTTTTTAAACTTGTACTGGAAATATTGTTATTTTTGGTTATAAGAACACTATTTATTTAAAATTTGGTAAATAATGTTAAAAACTGCTGGTTGTCAATTTTAATTTAAATCTATCAAGTCGTTTTCAATTTATTAAGTTCTCAAAAAAAAAATGTTATCTTTTTGTAAAAATCAAAAAAAATTTTTGAAAAATTTGCTATAGGTTGACAATTCTTTTAAAATTTTTTTTTTAAGTTGGACAGTTTTTGAGAATATGGATAATAAGAAAAATGATTCTATGGGAGGTACCATTTATAAATCTTTTTCGGGTTTTTTTTATAAAATTAAAAAAAAAATTACTCCTTTTTTTGTAAGTTGTGGGTGGATTTTCATTAGTTTCGTTCGTTGAACTTTACCGAGGATTGACCTGCAGGTTTTCTTGACAACCCCAAGAATTTTCAAAAAATCTGATTTTTTCGTTTTTCAAAAAAAAAAAAAAAATGCTCGAAGGCTGCAAACATAAAATTAATTTTAAAAATGAATTAAAACAACTTCAAGCGTTTGCTTTCTCTATTTTTATTTATTATTTTCTTTCAATTTTTTATTTTTATTTTTAAAGTAAGCAATTACCTGCAGCAAGCTAATCCACAAAAAAAAAGTTGCTTCAGAATTCATGTCACTTTGGAAGTTTATTCGTTTCCTGAACTCGCCACAGCAACAAACCTAGGTTTACTTCAGGGCGAGTTCAGGGCGAACCTAGGTATCAAAAAACACACAATTTGATTATCGGGGTGATTTCAGTGCTCAACGAACAAACCTTTTATTTGCTTACAAAAAATTGTATAGCAGGTACCGCTATTGTTGGTCCTAAAATAGGAAATGCCCAAAAAACAAACTCTATGGTACCAAGTTTAAAGAAAATGGACCCACCAGTTTAGGTTGCAGCTGAAAGGACTGACTTTTTTCGACTTCGCTATCATCGTAATGTCATGTTTTGATCAAAATCTCAAGTTCAATTTTTTTTACGAATCCATAACTTGTCATATGTAAATTGTACATAATATGTAAAAGGAGCCGATAAAAAATATTGTAGTTATTAGTGCTTATTTGTTTTGCGAAAAAAAAAAAATAAAAATTTAAAGAAAAAAATATCGGAAATAAAAAAATTGGTTCATGATTTGTTTTCTTTAAATTACACACGCTGCATTTTTGGCACGTAAGAATAGCACGTACGGAATTTTTTAACAGCTATGCCAGTCCAGCTCCAATTCCAGACCAAGCACTCTATTGTGCAATTAAAATTACAAGTGACCTCAACTCTAAAATGGATGTCGCTCTGGAACCTCATTTGGGCAATTCTGTTAGATGCTATCTTATGCTTCTAAGGTGCAAATTATGGTCGCATTTTGGAGTTGAGGTCACTTGAACAATTGAAATATATTTAATCGCACCACCCAGTGTTTTCGATAAAAAAAAATATCATGATTTTTTTCCTGAGATATAACAACAAAAATTATGAGATTTAGTAACTTTATATTTCGCCTTATTGTGAGTTTCACCTTTAAATTTTTTTTTCTTCCGGAATTTTAAAAGTTTTTGTGAGTTTCGCCCGAACGAAATTTTGTTATCCTACTAAAAATTAATGAAAATTTAAGCTGTCAATGGCATTACATTCCGCCCGAAGTGACTGTTCACAATAAGGGGAAGGGGAACATGCAATTTCGGCTAAAAGTGAATGTCAAATTATCCGGGTAGAATGAATTGTTCGGGTGAAACTCCGATAAGGCTGATTCAAAGCAGTTCTGATCTATCTTGAGGTCGTTTGCATGAAAAGCCTTATGAATGAATAAACTTCAAGTCAATTTTTTATTTTAGTTTTGAGAAGCGTAACCATTGCAAAAATTCGATCCGTATATTGGCTGAAAAATGTGGCACCGAGAAGATCTAAAGCTAACGCCATCGGCTAGTTTAATTTTTTCAATATATTGTCAGAATTCTTCTATGAGTCGTTTATTAATTATTATTACTTCAAGAATATGCATTCGATTTGTTTGTGTTGAAGTTTTAAGTAAGTCTAAGAAAATATTTAATTTCTTGTTTTGTTTTTTTAAGAAAAAAATCATGAGAATTTCAATGATTTTCATGAGATGAGAGTGCGAAAAATCATGAAAAATATGAAAATTATGAGATTCAGCAAAAACTGCTCTACCTAAAAACAAGTAGTTTTGTAATTTTCTTCATCTTCGCACTCTTTTGTATTCAAGCAATAACTATAATATGCAAATATCGGTAAAAAATGTAACCTTTGAACTAATTATATAAAAAAAAAATTATATCGGTAGTTTACAATCAACTATCGATATTGGAGACTATCGATAATTTTCCACCTCTAGTTCAACTAAAATTATAATTTCACAGAAAATACTTTAATTCCATTAAAATATGTCACTGGGAAAATTCGACCTATTTACCTATAGATTTCAAAGGTTCAAGCGTGTTAAAATAAAAATTTACCTATTGTGATAAATAAATGTGGAGAATACACATTTTAAAAATTAAATAATTATTATTAAACTTAACTTTTCATAACAAAACAATTTCACAACCCTAACAAATTTATATATGTATGTAGGTACCTAATTGACCTTGAAACGGGTTGATAAAGTATACCCTAGGCATTAAAACATTAAATTTAATAGCTTGTTTACCGTCACGCAAAAACATCATAATATTAACTAACCTTAAATTGTTATAAACTTTATCTATAATAATAAGAGAATTTTTGTCAACCAGACAAACTTAAAAAAAAAAAATTACTTCAAGCCTTTTGTCAAAACACACTGCAACAAATTTGGGTTCATGATGGATGACAGTATCTTCTTACATATACATATACGCATCATTGTTTGCAAAGGAAGGTTTATTCTTTTGTCGTATACTTTGTTCTTTGTACTTATGTCATTTATTTAATTCATTTCGTAATGAGGAATGAAATATTTAAGTAAGGCACCTGTTAGTTTGATGGAAAGTCATTAAATGACCTCTGCTTTTGACACAAACTGTGTTTATACAAAATTATATTGCAAAGATTTAAATCATGTCAACGTTGTTGTCACAGTCCGTCGTCGAGCCATCGCTTGGCTTCCGTTTAAGCAAAGGGGTAACAACCATACCGACACGACTATATTATAAGTAGTTTATAGAGAACTGTTTTTATTTTCCCATAGTAACTTTCAATTATCCCCATCAATTAGCGGTGATGAGAATTTGATAGTAAATTAGTTTCCCCGGTGACATTCGTTCATATAAGCAAACGTTGCATCCGTTGGTGTTTTTCAATGTCGATAATCGTGTACATATACCTATATATAGTCTTGAGATACAAAATGAGATAAACAGATGAACATACATACGTTCGTATACCTTCTGCCTGGAATTATACACTGATGGTGCATAAGGGGAAAATCTATGGAAAGGTTGTAATTTATGATGTGCCTGGCAGAACAAAAAAAAAAAACAGTTTTCACTGGTAACTATATGAAAACGATGAAATTGATTGATGCTAATGCTAGAAGCGACACGATTCGGGCTGTTTTCTTTAAGCCTAATGAATTTTGCCATTGTGGGAGACATTAAAGCTTAACATATTTTTTCTTTTTTTATTTTGACAGATAGTAATTTTTTTCTAAATTTTTAACAAATGTTCTTTTTAAATGTTTCGACTATTTTTTCGTATTTAAAATTATGCAATGTTAATTGAAATTATAAAGTTAATGGATTTTAAAATAGATTATGAAGACATAGCTATCAGTTAAATGACAGGTTTCACAGGTGCATTAAATGATGTTAAAGACAAATTAATTAATCTACCGTGATATAGAACATTTGATATATTTATAGAATTCTTCAAATAGAAAATTTGATTGAAAAATTAACCATTTTTGAGAAAATTTATAAGATTAGGTAGCAACTGTATATCTAGTTGAGAAAGTGCTTGATTTCTGTGTTTAGTTATAGAGGTGGGACTATAAGCTATAAAAATGTCCGAAACTTTTCCACACAAAATTTCGGCTCTGCCAAATTAGGCCCCAGGAAATAAAACCCAAAAAAATAAATAAGGCCCAAAAAAAAAAACACCCCAAAATAAAACGAAACAACACTCCAATTTGTTTTGTCCATATTTGTAGTATTTAAAAAAAAAATGAAATAATACCCCAATTTTTTTGTCCATATTTTTTCTCAAAAATTATATAATACCCCGATTTGTCAGCACCCAGTATTACGGCGTACAAACAGTGAGGTATGTATGGGGGGCATGCTGCCCCCCTGCAACCCCCCTGAAATAAGGCCCCAATAAAAAAATGAAAAAAGGACCCAAAAAAATTGAAAAATGTTCGTTGTTGTTGTACAGACTTTATTTCATTTTGTTTTTGGGGTTTTATTCCCTGGGGCCTAATTTCGCAGAGCCCAAATTTTCTGAATTTATGGCATTTTTACAACAGAAATTTCATGTGTTTTTCCATTTTTAAAAAGGTATTCTTGTCCATGAATTTTATTTGGAAAAAAAGCCAAATAAAATTGCTATGTTTCTAGAACTTGGCATTTTTTCCAAAAATGTTTCTGTGTTTTGTCCATTTTGAGCAGATGTAAGAGATTGAAGGTTAAAAAAGAGTGTATGCCCTGATAAAAGTTTAAAACATGCTGCTACTTAGAATTTTGAAAATTATATCAGAATACTATTCTGGCGTTATTTCCATTTTGCTATCTGGCTTTTTTTCAAATTTTTTTTTCACAGTTTCCAATATTTTTGGATTTTTTCTTACAAAATGTTATCTAGTTTTTTTTTCAATTTTGAGCCATAACAAACTTCTGGCGGTTTTTCTTTAAATAATCTCTGGTGTAATCTCCGGGAACTACAGGTAGGATTTCAAAGACCGTTAAGGACATCTTCTACTTTTTTAAACAAATTCCGAACCAACAATCCTAAAAATTGTACGAATTGTACGTGGTAATTAGAAACGGTTTTTTGTTTTGTATATTGATAATGAATTACTGATACATCCTTCACAATTAAATACGTCCTTTCGACAGAAAAAAAATTACATAATAATATTAAATAATACACCTTTGACCTTGGAGCGTCTTTGAACCGAAGTGTTTTTCCCATGTTTTTTGAAAAGTTTAATGATGAGATTTAAGATCTTAACGTATTTAATTAAGTATAAGGTAACTGCTTACTTGCTTTGTAGCATATTACAATCATCTTTGTAGCACCAATCAAGAAGTTGCCGGAAAAGTGGTTTTCATCATACAAGTAAAAGTATGTCTTTGTAGGTGAACAATGTATGCATTGAGCAAAAGTCTTAAATTATGGTCGGCTTTTCTTCAATATTGGTAGGAACAGACTTGGTTTTCGTCATATATCGTCCGTCAGTTTGTAAGTTTATATGAGTGAGCTGTATTTTGAGCTAGAGTCCAAACGGGTGAACCAATTTGCTTATAATTTGGTACAGAGAATTTTTGAGAAAATTGCATTTTTTTTAAAGATAACCCCATCTAGCACTGGACCTAAAAATGGCTCATCTCCTTTAAATAAAATTGCGAACAATCGTTTTTCTATACAAAAATCTGTTTTTCTTTTACACAAATAAAGATCCCCTCTGTGAGGTTAAATTTTCTAAAATCAGATTTGAAATGTTAATTTCCGGTTTCGTATCCAAACAGAATTGATTTCCAGTTTAAATTTTCATTAATAAAATAACATCTTATTTACCATATATTCCACCATTTGTAACAAAAAGTGGAGTTAAATAGCAGAGTATATTATTTTCCTTTTAGAGTTCAGAGCAGGGTTACCTATGAATATTTTAAAGAGGAGTCAAAAAAGGAGTCCTGGGTGAAAAAAAAGATTCCTCTATAAACTTCAAATAAAATACCAATAATTAGATATAAACTCCATAGTTCAAAGAAGATTAGTTTTCAACTTTATTAACATAAGGTTTCTCTTTTATACAATATAAAAAAGTTCAAAAAAAAAAAAAACATTTTCCGTAAAAAAATTAACTTGAAAATCGTGTATTAATATCGAAATTTTCAATAGTCAGTATGAGCAGCGAATACTTTTGCTAGATTTAAAAGACTGACAAATTGGCAGTATTTCTGTTACAAAAGTCGTAAAAGTATAGAAAAATTCATTTTGAATGAAGTTCAATTTCAATATTGTACTGAATATTGCGATAGGGGAATAGGTGTGTTCGATTTGTAAAATTATTGGTCCTATGAAGATTTAACAAGATTAATTTCTAATCTTCTTGATTTGAAGATTAATTTGTATGGTAAATCTTTGAAATTTGAAGGGGATTTAGGGTAAACCTACTTAAATCTCGGTTTAGCGGTCGGTGAAAATGTAGTACAATGCTGCTTAACAGGTCACAGAAATGAAAAATAAAAAAAAAACTTGAAAGGGAACGGTAAAAATGACGTTTTAAGAAAAAATGTTGAACGAATTCGTTTCCAAAGTATTCAATTATATATTTTTTTGATGCATTTACAAAAAAGAGTCCCAATTTTAAAAAGGAGTCAAATTTAAAAAAAAATGAGTCCCAGCGTTAAAAAAAAGAGTCAAAGTGACTCTAAACAGTCCCGAAGGTAACACTGGTTCAGAGTATCTAACGTCTGAAGGCTACTGAGAAAGAATTGATTAAAAAAAACGGAAAAATCTTAATGTTTCTTCATTGTTCCTTCATCGTTGTACCGCGAACAACGAAAATTGAAAAGCAAATGAAAAACGAACTTCCAGCTTTAATAAATTAAAAAACACCATTGAAAATTTTATTTTTAAGTTTTGAGAAAGAAAGAAAAATCAGTAAATATTTTAATACCATAAAAAAACTTATTACTTGAATTATTATTTTAGTCATAAAAATTATGTGACTCTTATCCCAACACTCCATATAAATTTAGCTTTATTTTTTCCATTTTTGTTGATTGATTTAACTGTTATTAAAAATTACTTTATGTAGAAGACTAAACCAGAATGATTTAGCTTTTTATATATTTTAAAATGTTAAAATTGAACTTTTCAATGATATGAAGCTATATAATTGGCTGTAAACCATCATTTTATTTTACATTGAGTGAAAATGATTAAAGTGCCACCGTATAAGACAGACACCTTAAGCCTGGGACTTGCTTAAGTCCTCATTTGTTTGCTACTGAAGAAAATATATAAAATCCCCAAGGACATTGCTTTTACACATCATTAACATCTTTGGATTCGTAAAAGGATGATTTCGAAAATTGTCTACATAATCTAAAAACATAGCTAGGATACTGGTAAAGCTTCATAAAATGTGTTGATTCAACAAATATGTAAGTAGATACTATTGTATATGTATAATGAAAAGATATACTACTTAACGCCTGAGAGTGATAAAAGCAAATTGAAAGCATTTGAAGGTTACATATTGCTCCCTCATATACGATATCGATTAATTAAAAGATAGATATAGGAGGTGCTAACAACAAATTTGCTGCCCCTTTTAATTAAACCACTTTTATATATACGAACTATATATAGTCAAAGTATTTATACAAAAGTTAGGTACAAATCTATTGATTTTTCTAAATGTGAACTTTGTTACATGATTATAATGTAAAACCTAAATAAAATGCCTACCTACATAACATGCGCTTGCTTTTAGAGTTTTACATGAAACCTACAGTGTAACAAAGAAAATGTCGTACTATAGAACTTTAAAAAAATTTCAAATGCAATGGCGCAAAATTTTAGATTAAGTACGATGTTAAAGCATTTTTAGGAACAGGATTTTCCAAATTTTAAACGAGTTATCACTTAGGATCTTGCTATCTGTTTGACATTTTATTAAATTTAAAATCACCAAATGCCTATTTTAATTTTTTAGTATCATACTAACTCCAAATATCACTTTGACAGTTTAAAATGTTAAAATGGTGTGTTTACTTACTTGTTTGCACGAACTGTCACTTTTTTAAGGCGTGTTCAGCTGAAGTTTATTAAGAAAATAGGTTTAGTATGATACTAGTTAAAAAATGTTTAAAACTAAGAACATTTAAGTAAAGAGCTTTAAAGTTAGTAAATTGTTTACTAGTATCATGCTAATATCTTAACATCAGGCTGTTTAAAATTTTGCGCTAATATTATTTCAATTAATTTAGACATATAAGAAGTACGAAGTTGAAGAAAATCCATAAAGTCGTTTGCGAGAATATTTGAAGAAATCTAAATCGTTTAATGGCTGCTATTCGTCTTAGATTAAACAAAAAAGTGCTCTGTACCAAATTTTAGGCAAATTTGTCCAACCGAAGAGAAGAACAGACGAACAAGTACAGAAAACCACTTCTTTCACACGAAACCAATATGTACTTGCCCTTGTAGAGCAACTAAAATTGTATGTCAAACTGAAATGACTTATGAATCGTTTTAGCAAACGGCTCTTAGAAGTTAATTTCTAAATTTCAATACAATAACTGTAATTGTACGTCGTCGATTTGTTTGTTTTGTTTAACATTGAACTAGTTTAAATGTTTGTATGTAAACTTATTTGATTCACTGTATACAAATGCGGTAGTTTTCCTGTATGATTCGTCTTTTTGTTTTGTTATTGTTATTGTTTTTTTTTTTTTTCTTTCAATCTTAATTCCGTTTCCGCTGGATGATCCCATTTTGTACTATTTCATTCAACCTTCAAGTATATTGTACAGTACATAATATGCATGTATACATACGACGAACACGATTAAACTGATGTAATTTCAATTATTGAAGCGAAAGAGCGCAAATTTAGCATTTCGTTAACGTTTTTCGTTCTGACATTACTATTGCTATTTTGTCTGGATAAAAAATAATGTGACGCAGTGAAGTGGAAAATCAGCAGTAATTTGCAAAATAATTTAATTTAACTGTTTATAATATGACAACGACAACAATCAACATAAAATGAGTAAGATATAGGTACTATGATGATGATGATTATCTGTGTGTATAGGTATAATATTATGAGACCAACAATCATGCTGTGTTCACGGCTTCACGCAATGTCGAAACACGTAACATAAAGTGTGTGGTCATTTTGTTTTGTTTGTTTATTCATGTGACACGTGACGTAAATATATATACGAACAGCTGATTTTTTTTTCCTTAACCATGGGATATTTAATTTATAAATACATTTAAATTAATTTGTTAGTATATTTGTATAAGCTTAACGACATTGGTATAGGTATAGATAAAGATCATTTCAATGAGGTTTTATAAAAGAGCTATAGATAGATGGTTTTAGAAGACTATACTAAACCTATACAAAATTTATACGTTGAACTTAAACTTTAGTGAATGTTTATTTGGCTGAAATTGACATTGATTGTCATTTTGAAGAAAAAAAAAATTAAATCAATCAAGCATATCGTTGAGGAAGGCTGCGCAAAATGCAAACTAGCCTTAAAATAACTTAGGCTCAGATATAATCAATCGTTGCAGATTAGATAGGCTTACAGTACTGGTCACAATTTACTCAATTTGTGTATATGTACATATATTTAATGACGCATTTTGTACGTTTTAATAATCTATAGATTTATAGGAGGAAGTAGTGCTCTGTGAAAGTAATAGGTTTGTTCGTTGAGCCCTGAAGTCACCCTGGGGTCGCCCTAAAGCGTTTTTTTTTTTGAAAAACCTGTCAATCAAATTCTATATTTTTTGAGACCTGGGGGTCGCTCTGAACTCGCCCGGAAGTAGAACTGGGTTTTCTGCTGTGGCGAGTTGAGGTAACGAATAAACTGCCAAAGTGACATGAGTCGTGAGGAAATTATTATGTTTCGGATTTACTTGTTGCAGGTAATAGCTTATTTTTTAAATAGAAATTAAAAGAAAAATTGAAAGATAACAAATAGAAATAGAAAAGGAAAACGCTTTATGTTGTTTCAATTCATTTTTAAAACTTATTTAAAACACGTTTTATGTTTTAATTATTTAGCACATTGCTTCTTGTTTCTTGTGTTTAATAACAACAATACAATTTAAAGCCCTCTGGCGTTTTTTGAATACCGAAAAACACAGTTTTTTTAGTTGTCTAGAAAACCTGGGTGAACCACCCTGGGTAAATTTCAACGAACAAAACTAATGCGATTAGTGCGTGAATCTGAAAGTTTCGCAATTGATTCCCAGGACATATCTCCTAAAACTTAAAATGTGGCATGGCAGTACTTACACTTGCGAGAGATAGAAGAAACAAACTCTCAAAGAGTATTTCATCTCAATGACTATCAAAACGAATACAGGAAAAGTGGAGAGCTGTAAGTAAAATTAAGCCCTGGTTAATACAAGATTATTCTCGTACAAAATTATTTAATTTTGTGACAGCTAGCATCGAAACGTTTTATTTTTCTCTATCTCTTTTCTTCACAAATGTCAAAATGACATACCTACATATTTTTGCCATTTGTTTTTCTATTTTTTTTTTTTACTCCAGGATTGTAGAAAATATAATGGGGCATATTCATAGTCACTGTTTAAGTTGTTTCTAAATAAATACTGGGTTTATCTTATCTAATTTACATTGGATAAACTCCAGGCTAAGATAAACTACTTTGAATATGCGGCAATATGTATTTCTATAAATATTACCTTAAAAATAAAAATTGAGCACAAATTTCAAGGTTTAAAAACGGCATTTTATTTTTACTTTTCAACTTTGTATCTGTCAGTCTCAACTAAAGTTGAGAATGGAACTTTTAATGTTGACATATTCGGAAAACATTATAGTGTTGAAGAGAAAATCAAATGAAGGTTCCCCTACACCAAACCGAATCTATCGTGGTGACGACGAAAGCGAAAATAACAACGTGTTTTTAGACAACACGTGTTGCCACGACAGATTCGCGTTGGTGTGGGGGAACCTTAATGCCGAACCTATTTTATTTTTTAAAAACTTCACAGAAATACTCTCGAAACAATTCTGAAGATTCCCCATAGCAACAGTAAGTTCCTTAAGATTTTTGCCATTTTATTATTACTTTTTCTTTGTATCGTAACGCCGCTCCGCGCCGCCTTAAAGCCTAGTACGCTGCTGATGCGAAACGAAAATTCTCATACAAAAATGACACAACGAAATCAGAAACGGAAAATTTCGTTCTCCTCTTCGTTTTGCAGTACGCTGTTCGAAGAGCGAAATGTATAATTGTAGTAGATTATTTGGAGAAGTCTCCGCTCCTTTTTCGCACTGAATTAATTATACAGACTATTTATTGTGTGCGGAAAAATGACATTTGGGTTTATTTGTGTTTTTTTTTTTATATCATTTTGTTACATCATGGGTTTCTCTGATTTTTTGCGTTTATGTTTGGTTTTGTTTTTGGAATTAGTGAAACTCTCCAAGGATATTTTCCGTTGTGTTTTCGCAAGCGTTTCGTTGTCTGTTTGGAGATCACAGAAAAATTTCGTTTCGCATCAGCAGCGTACTAGGCTTAAAAAAAGAAAAATGTATGCCAGTAAGACCTAGGGTAGGGTCTTATAAATTATGCAATGTTAGAAGGAATAGAAGGATAGGATAGATTTTTATTGGCACAGTCGATTGAGAAATTAGGTTTTGATTATCTCATTAAATCCCAGGTGTGGCGTTCAGTTGAGGGAATATGTAGAAAATAATGCTGCCTAGACTGAGGATCGAACCCACACATCCAAGTTAGCATTAAAGCACTACTTCCACTGCGCCCGCCGGGGCCACCCCTAAAAATTTGATTTTTATTTTTTTACCCTCAAGAGCTTAACATTTAATTTTCTTTTTCATTTACTTGTGTGAAACCAAAAATTCAATGGTTAGGTTTAGTTAGTGTGCTCACAGTTGATCTTGTTACCTTCACTCTTAGATCACTGTAGATCCATTGTGATACTCTAGAGGTTTGATCCCTATTTAAAGAAAACCTGTGATAAAAACCTATGACGGAGCCCATTAAGGGCGTAAATGGAGTTTCAGCGAGCTGTAGCCCGAAAGGTCGGAGGGTGCCTTCAAGTTCGTTAAGAAGTGTCAGTCGGCATAGTCACCTGGGTGAGGAGAGGTTAACGCGTCAACGTCTTTTCTTGGGCGTGCTCCCTTCATTTACCCGCTTTTTTTCTTTTGTGCTATTATCGACCAAAAATTCGATAATCTTTCAAAGCGCAAATCTAAATTTAAAAATTGAATTTTATGTATTTTTTACCTCATTTTAACCTATAAATTACTATATTGAAAAATATCTAGCCCTCCTCCTAGCTCATCCTTTAAAAGTAATTACAAAAATAATAATTTACCCCATTTCACCCTATAAGTAGAACTTTTGAAACCTCTTTATACCTAAAACTATCTCTATCCTCTAAGTTTAACCTTTCGAACAAAAACAAAATTTTTAAAATCGGATTTTTGATTTCTGAGATTATCCCGAACTTTCAAACAATCAAACGAACAAACAAAGCATCGGGCATTCGTTGCTTCATCAAATTTGACCAAACTTCACAGAAATACTCTCGGACAAATACCAAAGACTGCCTGAAACTTTGAGCTTAATAGGTTGGGAGTCTATAGCATACTAATAAACATACATTGAATTTTATACATATTATGTCGTTGCCTTTCTGTTAAAACCTCTTAAGTCGAAAATGAAACAAATAATCAGAAAGCACACAATATAATAAAATAAAATTCTTTGAATCTAGAAGGTTTTGAAATTAATCATAATACAGTAATGAGACTTTAGCCTAGTTCCTTTACTTTGAAACTCTGTGCATTTCTGTGAATTTCTACACCAAAGTCTGTCAAAGTTTATATTAAAAAAATAAAATGACGTAGAAATCCACCCGAATGCATCGAGTTTTAAAGTAAAGGAACACATCTATTAATTTTTTAAATTCAGTGAGTTTTTTTTACCCGGAATACATTTAAATGTTATTTTTGCACCTACGATATTTTGACACAAAATCAATAAAGACAATTTTATAAAAATTAAATAGAGTTTTTTTTAATGAAAATAAATCAAGTAATAGTAAATTTATTGACGTACCAATTTGGTGAATATATTATTGTCAGAAATAAATCTTGAAGCTTGGAATTTGATGGGTAACTATGGATTCTATTGTATCACAATCCTTAAATTTCGTTTTTTTTATCGTTTTTCAACTTCTACCGATTCAATGTAACTTGTCTCAAAAGCATATGACATTATGCAATTTATAAAATTTGAAAACCGACAAGCTAGTGCAAAAAAATCTGATTGTTAGACGTTTATGTGTCAACGTTAACACAATCTTTTTAAATAGTGTGAATTTTCTTAAGACAAATAGATACGAGATAAAAAAAAAAACACTAAAAGTGCTAAATCTTCTACTTGTCTGATTTATTTCAGTAATTCATATTTAGAATTTGTATTATAAAACCAAACCTTCGTATAAAACACTTTTTATTTGGATTATTTTTTGTTATATATATTTCGAATCGCACGTGGTGTTATTTTTTTTTCTATCACAGGGAGTTCATTCTTATTATGCAAAAAAATATCACAGAGAAATAAAATAAGTTTAGATGTTTGCACGACTCGATAAAAAAATTAACTAAACCTTATATATGAATCAACTTCAGCACTGCCGACAAATTGTTAAGGAAAAACAAAACAAAAACAAAACTATATAGTTAACGAAGCGACGAAAACGACAACGACGGACAGCAACTATTAGTGTGACGTATTAAATTAATTTCATGTGCCTTATCTTATCACATCGCTGCGGTATGACAGTGAGATAAGATAAAATAAAATAAAATAAAATATCATTTATGGTCCACACATTAACTGCAAACATGACAATTGAATTGATTTTTCTGCTTGAAAATAAGATTCATGAATGAAACTTCAATTTCTACGTACATTACGTATGTCGTATGGGTATAATTTAAAACAAAACCTAAATAAAACAAGAAGAATAATTTAATGTTTTCGAATATATAAATATCATAGTCAAAGGCCGATATGAAGACAACATAGGTTTTAAAAATCGATATTTCCATCAGTGATTTACATTAAGATTAGATTAGATAGTTTATGTAGGAAAGTTTTTTTTTTATTAATACAAATTCACTTGGCTGATGAATTTCAGTAGTAGGTATCTACTGAAATTCATCAGCCAAGTATAGCCCATTTGATAAAGCAATAAAAACGCCCCAATTAGGAAATAATCGCCGGAAAGCTGAATTTTGATATATGTACATATAGCCTCTTCATATGGTGTTCGTAAGAAACTGTAAGAAATCCCCATCGATATGAGCGCCGTTAACAATATAAGGGGGGGTTAAAAGCCCCCCAATATAGTTTTTCAAGAATATTTCCCAATTGGTTAGTTGAACAGAAAAAATGTGAAGGGCTAATTTGTAGTTTAGACAATTTCCTACAAAAAATATTCACATCATTTTATTCATACAAATTACCGTTTTCAAAATAAACCAATCGGTAGAGTTAAGGATTTTACTTTTTTGTATGCGGTGAAGTGGTTTAGTTAAAAAAATCTGTATTTTGTGATAAAAGCATAACATTTTGTTCATATGATCATGATTTTAAAAATATTGGGCTGCTTTATATATCCGCCCCTTAAAGTAGGAGGGGCAAATTAAAAAAAAATATCTAAAATAGAAAATGAATCTTTAAAAACAAATATAATTGATCCTACTTTCGTTGGCTTCAGGTCTTTTTGTTATAATTTATTTTTAAAACAGACGACGTTTCTAGGATCAATTATATTTAAATTCAAAAGTTCACGAAAAAGGAATTATTATTTAAAAACAAATGCAAAACTCACAATATTATTTTATAGCTTCTTTTAAAGCCAGGGACTCATTTTTTAATTAAGTTCAATTATTTTCAAACTCAAAATTTTATAAATAAGTGAGTAAGTATCTAAGTAAGTTATAAATTGTACGTTATTAATGAATAAGGACCTACTTATTTCGGTTATAATTTTCGATACTCTTATTAATTTTTAATCGAATTCTAAAAACCAGATGGCAGTAAGTCTTTAAGTTTTTAAGAAAATTGACTCATGATTTTGTTATATTTAATTCAAAAGAAATAAAATTAAATAAACAAATTAAATTTTCGATTTGACTGCATATCGGCCTTGGACTTTTATATATCAAGTTTCAGAGAAAATATCTAAATACATACATAAATACATCCAATCCATACATTACTTACTGACCTAATTTTATGAGGGAGGACTGAGAGTGGATTAATGTTATACTGGAATTATTTTATATTTGTGACGCCCCTCGTATTTTATTTTTGGTTTTTGTTTTTTAGATTTTCTATAAATTATTGAGAATTGGAGGCACAATTGCGTTCCGACTTATCAAAATGTCAAATCTGATGTGCTATTCTTTCATTTGAAGGAAGCTGCTGTAACTGTAATTAACTCTTGGTTTATTTTCCTGAAAATAGATTCCTGATAAGGGTTGAATAAAACAAAACAAAAACATTCGTTATCCTTATACTTAAACCAGGTAAAAGGTTCATGAATAGCTAATTGGTTTTAAATTACATGCGAACAAAACATTGTCGGTTTACATTTCTTTTTTATTATTTAGGTAGGTAATTTAGGAAGAGTTATTTTTTTGATGAAACGTACATTTTATTATTTATAGACATAGACCTACGTTTAAACCGAATCAAAATTGGGATAAATTCTTTGGTTTAATCTTCATTTTGAAATTAAAATTGTCTTTCCTATAATATTTTAAAATTAAACCATGAATAAAAAATAAAAATGCATCTATTGGTCTCAATAACAGTTTTTTGGTAAAATTGTTTGATTCAAAAAGGTATATCGTCCTGTTATTATAAAAAAGAACTAGATTTATCAAAACTGTATGAGCCGTTTCCGAGAAAAACACAAATTTACCTAACGGTTTCTGAAGAATTATATGGTACCATTTATATAACGTTAGTTTTGCTTTTATAAAATATTAAACAAAAATACGAGGTGGTTATTTTATATATTCTAAATATTGCGAGTTTTCAAAAAACAATTTTATTTTAAATTTTGACACAAAATACTAATAGTAGAAGATCCCGCCATACAACGACCTATAACCCTCAACGAGTTACCAGATGAGGGGTACACGTATACAGTTTTTTAAGTAGTGTCTAAACATTTTTCGCATGGGTTGCCTAGAAAATATGGTCAAGGCATAGGGTTGCCACGTTTTAAAGGTCGGTTTTTTTTTTTTTTTTTCCAATTTCTGACCAAGCTCATTGGTAGGATTTAGTGATAAAAAAAATATCATGTGAAATGAAACTTTTTTTAAAAATTTTTACTTATGTGACTTTTTTTTAAATCGGAATTTCAGTAGGGTAAATTAGGGTAAACCAAGAGCAAGGTGTAGATTCTATTTTCCAAAGGAAAAATTATAGAGAATTTTTTATTTCTTAAATCGATAGACCTTATAAATTCAAGATAATCATCATACAAATAAAAGAAAATTGTAGAAAATCGAAAAATCGAGATAAAAACATTTGAAAAAGAAAAAAAGAAAAATAGACGTCGGATAAAAAAATTAATTAAAATCAAGATGATGTTTTCTAGAAATAGGTTTTATAGTTTCGAGAAGAAGATAAGAAAATAAAACAACCGTGTTTGCAAAATTTTCAATGTAAGCTTTTTTATTGGGTAAGTGAATTTTTAAACAATATATATTTTTTTCATCAATTTTCGTTGGTTTTTGAATTTTACCTTTTTACACTCATATGGTATTTTCATTTAAAACAACATCAACATAAAGAGTATTCTATTACGAGTACGATGGTACTATGTTGTTTCCAAAAATATTGCCCACACTCGGAGTTTCCGAATGATGAGTCCAAGTGAGATCGCCGGGACGAAACTCCAATTTTTGTAGGACTTAAAGGCCGTTAAAAGCTATTTTGAATTTTTGGTTTTTGTCTGATAAAATTCTAACCATGAAAATGAAACTTCGCATCAGTTATTTAAAAAAAACTATTCATGAACAAAATTTAATTTAAAAACAGAATCAATGGAGGGATAATTTGGCATTGTAAGTGATTTTTAGTATTTTTTTCTAATTCAAATCAATTTTTATAATATTTCCTAAACGGGGGGAAATAGACCCCCACTCTTGTTTGATTTTTTTTATTGTATCAACCTAACCTAAATGTTCTAGCCTTTTTTTGTAAAACACCCTTTATATTTTTGGTTTGTTTAATTGTGTCCACTATTTGACTTGTAATCCATTACTTTTGGTTTTTTTTCCACTGTTTGACTTTGACCAATAAAATATTTTTTTTTAAATGTCAAAAATTTAAAATATACACTTATTGAACAAAAACTAAAAATAATATTTAAAAAAATAGTTTATTTTCTTTTTTCCCCACTGTCTAGATCATATGGGTTTATGTAGTTTTTTCCCTACTGTTTCACTCAAATAGATTATAAACACTCTGCTGTTATTCTAAACCTAAACTTTAGACCTTTGTGAAGTGAAATACAAAATATGTCTATCGCTTTAAGTAAAAATTATTTTTTCAGCAGAAAAATCTGGAAACACCCTGTACAGATATTTTTTTGAATCTCACCAACTTGGTAGCTTGTTCCTTTAAGTTAAAAAACAAAAATTGTTACGATATCTTTATTAAATCTATCTTTATTAAATCTATCTTTATTAAAAAGTCGAAACGGGCCACTGTACGCCTGTGGTGCCTGGTTGGAGCACTTAAAAGCAACTAATATTGGTTACCTACACGCTAAGAAAAAAAAATTATTACAAAAATCTCAATCGAATTACATAACACCTCACATAATCATCTTTATAAAAAATAAATTCAGAATTTGAAAAGATAAAAGAAGAATTTTCATTTCTTTTATGATGCTAGACTTATTATAGGCGTTTTTTTCCAAGCCCGAATAAAATTGAATGAAAAAAACGATTCGGAGCTAAATAATTTACATGTTAAATGCAACAACAACTAATCCCCAATGGGCTTAACAAAACACAGATAATTTTCGGTGATTAACTTAAGCACGGAGAAATACTGTATTACCAGCGGGAATTACATACTTGTTATCGATAGTTTGTATGGAAACTCCATTTTTTTCTGTAATGGCGTCGCTAATCCCCGAAATGGTTTTTTTCAACCCATTCCCTCTGGTTGGGAAAAAACACACCTTATATTATGTATAAAACAAGTTTTCTTAATTTTCTTTTTCCAGTTATTATATAGAAAATTCATATTTCTGAAGAAAGAATGAATTTACCTATTCAAAATTTAAATAATATTAGAATATAGATGTTATAGTTATTTTACTCCATTTTTGTATTCAGACACTTCTTAATAATACATAATAATGTTACATTCCGTTCAAATGATTTTTTTTTTATAAACATTTTTTTTAGTTCTTATTATTTTTAATAGTTAAGAATGTAATATTGTTATAATATACTAACAATTAATATATCTTTAAAACTTGAGCACCATATCTCATAGGTATGGCTTAGATGCACAAGAGCAAGTTCGTGCGGTCAGGGATTTATTCTATTTTCAAAAAGAACTCCTCATTTATTGATTATATTTTATCATTAAAAAAAAAAAGAAGTCTTGATAAGTAAGACAAAAAAATTCATTATTATGAAATTTTCCAAATTGGAATTATTTATCTCAAAATTTTATTTTATTTCAATGTGACGAAAAAAATTCAAGAAAAACTAATGATTAGATTTAAAGTGGGCGTCTTCATCGTCGTTGTCATCGTCTTTGTCGATTCACTAAACTAAATTTTAAAATATAACATTTTTGCAGCAACGAGAATACATGTTTTTTTTTTTTCATTTAAGAATTCCACCCACTTATCATATTGATTGATTGTCTATCAAGCTTAAATAAAAATCCCTCAGTAATAATGATACCTATATATACAAGAAAGACAAGAAAAAAAATGGAAGCTGTGTTTTCATTTCGTTAATGGAGAAAATAAATGTAAACACTAAGTCATTTTTCCTTCAGTTGTTTTTGTTTTAGAAATAAAACAAAAATGTTTGGTATACTTATATAATGGAGGTATCTGATTGATTAAAAAGTAATAAATAAAAACAAAAAACAAATGGAAATAAGCTTCTTTATATAAATATATTCCTGTCACATACTTTCAAAGGTGTCAAAGCGTGTTGTAAGTTTTAAATAAACTTAATCATCAATTTAAATAAAGTAATAAAATGGTTAAGAATGAATGATGCGATATACATACATATATGAAAACTTAAATACAAAATGATCCCATCTTTATATTTTATGAACACAATTCTTTTCATATACTAAATAGTTGTCGTATAGTTGATGTTAAAAATTACTTAATAATACAAAAAAGTTTATGCATATAAACTGTTCATTCATACATATGTACATTGTACATACATATATGTATAATTAAAGGATTGATTCATAAACGTCAAATATTTGTGCGCATTGCTGGTTTGCTTCTATGGACAACACAACAATTGATGCATCTGTAACAACTAATAAAGAATTTTTTCTCATTTTGTTCAAAGTTTATATATATGCATTAGTTGATGCAAGTTTATGATAATAGAGTATAAATACGTATATTAACTATAGAGAATCGACTTAACGTGTCATTTTATTTCACCCTTCAAACTGCAAGCTAAGTGAGCTATTGTTATTAAAATGGGAAATAATTTTGTGCGCAGTACGAAAAATGTAACTTTGTGTTTCTGAAATTGGAGATTAAATTAAAATTCCTAACATTTAGGCACCTATACACATCTGTTTAGGAAAAGCTTATTTTTCGGCACTTTCGAGGTTTTTCATCATAAATTTATTTATGAACGGTCAATAGAAAAAAAAATTACAAATTAAACTTAATCTTATGTACGATCACACTGTGGTTTTAAAGACTTAATATTAAAAAAAAAAAAACTATTCATCTGATAAAAGAAATAAATAACTTATGGGACCCAATATTTTATGCCACCTTTTAATTTACAAAAAAAAAAATTACCCGTTTTTGAAACAATGAATTTAAAAATACAAATATTTTCAATTTTTTTTTAAATCCAAATTTTTTTTTATATTTTGATATGCAATATTATTCAAAATTATAAAAAGCTCATGCGTCAAAAATTTCATTAAAATCGGTTAAACAGATAATGAGATAGTCGAAACCAAAAAAAATGGTTCTATGAGAAATACCGTTATTAATTTATAGATACAAAATTTTTTCCAATAACAGTAATAATATCTGCTGGATAATGTTAAAAAAACTGATTGGTGACAAGTTTAATAAAAATTGACCATTTTTTCGTTTTCGAATTATTATAAGTTTTTAAAAAAAAATTTGGAACTTTTTCAAAAATCAAAAAAATTAATTGCTATACAATACTTTTAAAACCTTTGAAACATTCTATTTAAAAAATTGATCAAAATTAGTTCAACCATTTTTGAGAAAATCAAAAATCTAAAAAAAATGGTTCTGTGGGAGGTACCATTTATAATCATTTTTCAGAATTTTTTTTAATAAATTGGTAGTCTTTTTGTACAAAAAATTACTGTACCAATATTTTTTTTAAGTGGGAAGTTGTTAAAAAGAATGAGATTTTCGTCTTTTGCTAAAAAAAAAACTGTGCGACAAGTGCCGTTATTTTTGGTTCTAAAAAAATGAAAAAAATCGTGTCGGGGGAGTGCCCAAAAAAAGCTTGATATAAAGTTTAAAGGAAATCAACCCACCAGTTTACGGTGCACGTGCACCAGAAAAGACAAACAGACAGACAGACAGAATTTCTAACCCCCCACTTTATTTCGACTTCGCTATCATCGTAAGACGTAATGTCAAATTTGATCAAAATCTCGAGTTCTATATTTTTTTACGAATTCATAACTTGCCATATAAATCGTCAGTAAAAATGATGGATCGAGACTTTGACAGGGCAAATTGATTACCGTACTTTTTATCTAACCTTTTTTTACGATCAGTAAAAAAAATACATATAAATTGACTTATCGACATTTTGTCAAGACTAATGTTTTTTTTTCATATCTGAGCGAAAGAAAGCAGGCTGTTAGTGTATCCAATGCACTTTCAACGTTTTTACCAGTCTCGAAAGGTGTCCCACAAGGGTCGATTTTAGGTCCTATTCTATTTTCACTATATATTAATGAGTTGCCATCCATATTAAAATACTCTCTTATAAAGATGTACGCAGATGATGTCCAACTTTATTTAAGTAGCCCACTCGGTCTTATTGAAAACTGCGTTCATAACATTAATCAGGATCTTCAAAGTATCCAAATTTGGTCCCAGCAAAATGGCCTTTTTTTGAACCCTTTGAAGAATAAATGCTTAGTTATTTCTAAAAAGGCCCTCAATCTTTCTTATTTCCCCCGTTTAATGCTTAATAATGTCGCTATTGATTTTGTTAAATCAGCTAAAAATCTTGGAGTTATTTTCAACAGGTCACTAACTTGGGAAGATCATATTAATTCGACTGTTGGAAAAGTAAACGGAGCCTTTTGAGTTCTTAGAGAATCACAATACTTAACCCCGATTGAAACAAGAAAAATGTTGGCAAAAACTTTAGTTATTCCTCTTCTTACATACAGTTGTGAAATTTATTGTAACTGTGATGCTGAGAGTCGACGAAAACTTATAGTTGCATATAACAATACAATACATACATTTATGGTCTTAGAAGATATGATCACATCACAGGCGTTGCCGCAACATTGTACAACATGCAGTTTAAGCACTTTCTACAGTATCGAACACTCCTTTGTAAACTCCATACGCCTATGGAACTCTTTGCCTAGTGATATAAGGAGAATTGAAAATGTTAAAATATTTCAAAACAAACTAAAATTTTACTTTTCTGGGCTGGCAACGTGAGGTTTTACCTTTAACAAATTATAGGTTTTACCTTTGATAAATTGTAGTTAATTTCTTGGCTACTCAGTTTTTTTCGTTTTTTCTTTTCAATTTAATTTTTTACTATTGTTTTTATATATTTGATCTCAGCTGTGTGTTCAAATTAAAGTTAGCTTTTATACTTAAATTTGTACTTTTTAAAGCTATCACTCTTTAATAAGATATTGTATCTTACTGTGTATAGCAGCTTATCAATGAATTCAATAAACTAAACTAAACTAATGTCCTAATTGTCCTACCTTTTTTCAAAACTGTATTAAATTTTACGGTTCTCTGAGAATCTTAAGTTTTTAAATGTTTTTTTTTTGTTGTTGTTCGGCACATAGCTTTGTTGCTACCATAAATAAAAAAATATTTGGCGACACGTATCGAGAATATGTTTACACAAATCGATTGCATGCATTACTATTTTCCAAGATTTAACCATTTTTACGAATTTGGTGTCTGTTTTTTGTTTGCAAAGTTCAGTTCCATAGTTTTGTTTCCTATCAGGTTATAGGTCATCATACCTCATGGAACAGTGAAGAGCACACGTTTACTGTCGAGGTCTACTTGTTACATAATTCTGATGGTATTTTGTTTTTCTTTTTGTCAATTTGTCGTTATAAATTTTTTTTCTAAGTGAATTCAACTTGAATTTTTTTCCTTTATTATTTTAAATTTAAACCAACGATCTTAAATGAAAATTCTATATAATTACTTCATCTGTTGCTGTTGTCGTTTTGGTCGTCATTGCACTAATTATAAATTTGTCACATTAAAACAAAACATTGAGTTATAAGAAGGTTTTTTTAATAATAAAAATTTTATATACTACTGAAATAAATCAGCCAGTAGAAGACTTAGCACTATTTCATTGGAATTGTTGAATTATTGATTCAAAATAGCTTTTAACGGCCTTTAGTCCGCAAAAATTGGCGTTTCATCCCGGTGACACGGTGATCTCACTTGGAATTGTTTTTTCTTGTACAAAAGAAATATATATTATACCAGGAATCGATTTAAAATGAACATTTTTTTTTGGGGCAGATAAGAATGACATGCATCAAAATTGTTTGATTAACATTTTTTGTTAAAACTTAAATGGTTTAAATTGAAATTTGTTGAATGACATGATTCATTTCCATTTTTTTAATTTTAAAATATTCAAGATACATTGTTTTATATTATTATTATTAATTATTTGGATACAAAAATGTCAGATTCAAAAAATTTACTATATTAAAAGCCTTAAAATTTCGGAATTTTATTCAAAAGTGTAATTCTTTTCATTCTGCCTAGTTAAATTAAACCTTACAAAATTTTATATATATTTATATATTTTTTAATAGAAAAGTTAATATTCCATGAAATAAAAAATTATTGCATGTCCAAATTAACTGGAAAGTGAAAGTGAACAAAATATATTTATCCATCTACTGAAATGGAAAATATTTTTATTTTTTTAAGAATTAATTTTTTTTTCATAAACTCTATTGTTTAAAAGAGTTTTTAATTTTTAAAATTTAGTTTCATTGGTTAAAAATGTTATTTAAAAAAGTACATCCATATAAATTCAATAGGAATTAAGCAGATCATCCACGATTCAGGGTCTAGATACCGAGGTATAAGCCGTATTAATGATACTGGGCCCAAAAATATAAAACCCCTAGATATTTTTTTTTTAATTTTAAAATGCACATATTACGAATATTTTTGCTTTAAAAATCTGTTTAAAACCCAAAATTGAGAAAATCTATTTAATAAGGGAATTTTATGAAGTATTTCTGATTAGATTCATTAGTCTTGCTTCTATATTTATTGGATAGTTCTTATTATGCTTTCTATTTTTGATGCTTCAATTGTTACAACAGCAATAGCTGAAAGAACATTTCCAAGCTGAAACTATCTAATTAAAAATTATCTGAGAACTTCTATAATACTAAACTGATTTTGTGGCAGTAGATATTATTTTTTTCCGAAAAATGCAGTATATCTACTGCAATTACCACAAATTGCCAACGCGTCATTTATGAGTAATCATGTATGCGCGGTTTTTAATGTATAATTCAAGTTACATTTATAATTCATTATTAATCAAAATCGAAATTAAACCAAAATACACTTACATTGATTATTGAATTTTGAAATATTTTGGTTATATGTTTGAGCCGCTATAGATACATCGCAATCTAAAAAGAAAAGAAATCGTTTATTAATATAACTAAATGTTTAAAAGTATTACATTTAAAGCAATATACATATATGTATTTCCACAAATGGATATAATTTCTTATAAGAAAAATAATGAGAAAAACATACATAATTGCTTAAGAATATAAGTTTCATCCTGATGGTATTAAGAAAAAAAAAAGTGATAAATTACTACGAAACAAACTTAGCAACAAAGGCCTCTTCATTGAACACACCAATTTAAGAGAAATGACTATTTAAAAAAAAAAAAACTATACATCTTGAACTTCAAAGTTTACATTCAATCAAATTTAATTTAGCTCAAAATATACAAATCATTAACTGGGGCACATTTTTATTGTCGTTTACTTACTCATGTTTTATATACTACATAACAGTTTAAGATCAAATCGATCAACAAATACCGTAGCTAATATTCGTATATATCTTCTGTATTAATTAAATTATAAATTTATTTATTCTCTGTACATATTTAAACTTCAAAAATATTATCATTTTAAATTAAAATTTGTCTCAGAAAATTCATTTAAACTCATTTTAAGCTTAGCAACAGTTCAAAAAAATGACTGAAGGTACAAATTCGGCCCATAGTGATTTAAGTAAATTATAAAAACAAAATATGCCTCACTGTCGGCCATGTTAGAGCAAAACCGACATTAATTATAATTTAAATCACTTAAATCATTATCACACCATAAAAGCCTACGTACATAAGCTAAGTAGGTTTGAATACTTAGGGCTATAATTATTAAAAAAACATTTTAATTCATTAACTTCAAATTTAAATTAACTTACAGATTTTTAAACAAATAACAAAAAATGAGAAAAAAAAAGAGAAATAAGTTTATACCTATTCTCAATTAAAACCATAACTAATTGAAAGTCATAATCAATTACAATGCAAATTGCTATAAAAATAATAAAAACACGAATAAAATCAAGACCACATCGAGGGCAAGAACAACAACGCACAATGAAACATTGTCGGCCTATTGTTTGTATGTAGGTACTATCTAAGTACACATAAGTATATTTACGTACATATATAGCAATCTGAAATTCATATCGTACAACTGTCGGTTTTTAGTTCTGGATAAAAACAAAAAAAAAAACAAAAAAAACAGACTACGACACTGGTCGCTGTTGCCATTCGATGGAAGTGTGTCAGGTTCGCATCCATTATGTGGGTCTACCTTCAACTAGAGGAGACGAGTTGAACTTATGAAAGGTCTTTTTTTTATATGGAGGCGTAGTATAACAAAGTCCGCTGATTATATTTATATTCCATAATTGCCAAGTACTTATTTTTTATATATACACCATTAAGATAGAAGTTTTTAGTGAAAGAAAATATGATAACCCATTTATCTTTTTGCTATCGGTTTCTGGATTAAATCTTTTAACTAGATATAAAATCTTACGATTTAATAAAATTTCAAACCTGATCACATATTAAGTTCAAAATGTTTTTGTTTCTGTTAAACATAATTATTATTTTTTTTTGCAAAAATATTTCAAAATTCAATCATACATTCATTTTTAATTAATATAACATTTGTTTGCAGTTATTTTTGTTATTATTGCTTTAATAACGCAGATGAAGATAATAAAAAACTACTTGTGTTTAAGTGGAGAGATTGAATATATGTATTTCAATTTATAAGTTCAACTTCAAAAATTTCGTTTCGCCCAGGTACCAAACTACCTCATCAGTAAGATGCTGTCATACCCTTCTAAGACGCGAATTATGGTCGATGAGCCCAACTGTCGTACCTGGGCGAAACGCGATTTTTGTTAAGTTCACTTGAACTTATAAATTGAAATTATTGATTTAATATAGTATTGTTTTGGAAAGTGTTTATATACTTAGTTTAATTTTTAATATTTCATTGGGTAAGACATTTTTTTGTTTTGATTTTGTTAGAGTTCCATAATATATAAGAAAGCTTAAATCAAAGATTTGCAGTGTTGTCATTATCTTGAAAAAGTTTGTTTTTTTTTTTTGGTTAACATTTGTATTTTGTTTCATTCCAACCTTCAAGATTCGTGTTTTGTATTTTATTGTAAAACAGACTTGACCATGATACCGAGAAATAAGCTTTATAAAATTGTGATATTTTTCGGTTTTTGCGTATTTTACTAGTAATAACGAATTACAATTTATGCGATAGTATTGCACAAATGTATAACTCTCGGACTTCAAGGCTATAATGTGGCTAGATAATAGATATTGATGCAAATTTATAGCGTGAAAAAGTCAAATTGATTTTTCTTTAATTTGTTTTATTTGTAAAATTTGTAAATGCGATAGATGAACACAAAAATAAGCCAATTTTTTCAAAAACTCAAAACCCCTATTTCCGTTTTCGAGAAAATTTAAAAAATTTAAAAAATTGATGCATGCATCTACTATAGATGAGCTAAATAAAAATTCTCCTCATCATTTCTTAAACGCATTGTTTACGAACGAGTTTGGTATCAAATCATTTTTCTACGTGATTTATTTCGAAATTATCTAGAAAAAACTGGAAAACTGTATTTTGCAATTGGGAACTTCAAGTCATATATGTCCATTTCCCCATGAACGATTTAAAACATACTTCATGCATATAACAAACTCAATGTCACCTTTTATTTGATATTCATTCCCTTTTCAGACTTTTAAACTAATCTCCTAAAAAGATAAAAATGAAAAACTTCCAAAAATTCACCACGAAAAATGTGTGTTTGTTCCAAAAATTTACTATTCACAAATTTAAAATACATAAATGAATTAAATAAATTCCTCAAACATGAAAAAGATGTTTAATCACCACAAAAAAATATTATCCTTTTTTGTTGGAAATTATTTCTTTTTGTTTTCTTTATACTTTCTTGTTTTCTACTTTTGAACGTTCGGATCTCGATTCTTAGATTTTTCCAAATTTGTTGATATATCAACGAATTTTTTATATTATGCAAATTTTTCAATCACAAAAAATCATACTTCTCTCTATGTGCTATGAGCCTATATTTGTATTCACTAAATTGTATTTAATAATTTATATTAATAATAAAATTCTTGAATAAATAAAATTATTTTTATGCTTGTAATGTCGTTAGCTATTTTGCGTTGCTTTTTGTTTTTGTTTATTAGACTTGACCATTCTTTATTCCGTCAATTGCATTGAATTTCTGAACAACAACAAGAACTTAAAGGTGCTACCACCAATGGTATACGAATTAATTTATAATTCGTATATAACTTTTGGTATCGGTTTTTAATTATAGATAGAATTTGAAATCAATTAATTCGTAGACAGAATGTTTGCAGTTTGAGATACAAAGTTTTCAACGATTTTGTCAAGCATTTACTGCCGTATTGGGATTCCTTTTTGTCGAGGCTGAGGTTAACTCATAGTATAGTCCAGAGTAATCCAGAAGAAAACAAGTAAATAGTGGGTTAAGAAGGAAATAACACTTACCATTTATCAGATTTATTTCCAGATCTTTATTTCATTAAAATTGGGATTTATAATCTTACAATTGAAGCGTCTAGAGTGAGAAGGGGTCAAGTGACATTTTTCGATTTTTTGTTTTTTTTTTATCAATAATGGTGTTAAGCGACAACTTAAATTTTGGTCTTATTCTTGTGTTTCTATTGTTATTACTTACAAAGTTAGCTTCAGATAAAGGGGTTAACTACACGTTAGTTTTGAAGTTTTTTTAGGCAAGAAGGGGTTAAGATTACTTTAAGTGCACACTTAACCCCTTTATGCAATAAAATAACAAGCAATATATTGTTTTTTGCATAAAGGTGGTAAGTGCTAATGACCAAGTTTTCTTCCCATAGAGAGAAGAAACCAAAAAACTTTCTATTAAAAAAATTAAAAATCTCGATGGCCAGATGAAATTTGTACCCCAAGAACACCTAAAACCAAATTTTTAGTGGCCCAACTTTCACTTGACCCCTTTTTCATAAAAAATAAATTAAACTCATTTTCGCTTAAAGGGATCAAGTGCTGAATTTTTTCTAAAACACCAACTTCTAATGAATTTAAATTGGTTGATATACTAAAAATTGTACATTTTTTTTCTTTTTTATGGCTTTTTTATAAGTTTCTCTCGATTTCAGGAAAAAAGTTATAACCGTAAAATTTTAAACGCTTATAAGTTATAACTCAAAACTTCAAAAATGTCACTTGACAACTTCTCATTCTCAACACTTCAATTTTATTAAGAATAAAAATGTACGTTTTTATATAATACAAAGCTATTTTAGTATAAGTTACAGGTAACAGGAGTAAACTCAGCCCACGAGATTTACTTGGAAGAAGGGAACAAGGGACAACCGGTAGGAGTGTAATTAAATTAACTTACCCAAGGTAAAATACACAAATCTAAGATAATATCAGCGGCTAGCAATCTTTTTAGGACCAACAAAGTTTTACCTAATGGTATACGATTCACAAATGCATCAGTAAAATGAAACCGAAGCTATTACAGTTGTCTTGCTTCTTGTTAAAAACCGAAATCATTTAGATATTTTTTCTGTACTCTTCTAATTTGAAAACAAGAAAATCATTACTCGATAAACCTCTAATTGTTGAAATTTCTAAAGGATGCTCTTGTTATATTTCTGTTACGACATAGTGTGAACTATAAAGGTAACAAAATAAATAAAGTTAATTTGAATGTCAATTTCTTTGAATTATTTATTATGATACATTGTGATATAGTTGGGTGGTTGGTGGCTGGTTTATATTGTTTGGATCTTGATGTAGAGTGTTGATGGCTTTTTGGCTGGTGATTCAATAACACAAATATTGTTGGTTTCCAATGACGCTATTGTTTTAAATTTGTTAGGGTAGACTAGCTTCCCCAAAAAAAGTAAACAAGAGGTATCAAATCACTAGATCTTGGAGGACGATTTATCTATAGGTTCATTAAGCAAAATTAGACGTTCATCGAATATTTCATTTAATAAGTTGATTTTTTCGTTTGCGAAAATAATTGATAATAACACGTTGATCAGCTTCATTTTTCGAAGACAAAGAAAATAGTCCTATGACTCCACCAGCCTAAAGACAATTAACACATCCTCGAAAAGAATCTCTATAGTCTATAGTCATGAAAATTGCTTCTCATCTTAGCCGTTCGGATTTGACATTTCCGCTAATAACAAGCATAGAGGAATGGTTACTAGGCTCTGATTCAATACGAGCTGTCGCGTTAACCAATTTATTTATTTTCAATGGCGATGCAACATTTTGATAATCTCATGTAGATTATCTTTTCTCCAAATGTAACATTTTTTTTTTTATTAACTTACCCACTGAGGCAAAATTGAGCCCTATCGCTGTTTTTCGATAAAATATAGAAGATATACATGTCGATTATGGAATCCGCAATACTGGATCCGCAGGCAAGTACCCTCCTTCTCTTTACTCATTTGTCGTGAAAAGAAAAGAGAACACTGTACTGAAAATCACTGCGGATCCAGTATTGCGGATTCCATAATCGACATGATAATTTAAATTCATTTTCAGGGCAGATAACCATAATTTGGAACCACATTTTAAATAACGGTATCCATGTAATGTTGTAAAACACTAGATAAGTTTATCATTTGGTTATGCTTACGATTTGGTCAATGAACTGTCAAATTTTCTATGAGAAATGATTTACACAATTTGGTTAAAATTCACAAAGGATTTTGCTGCGGGAAATTAACCAAATTTTTTTGATAAACTTAGCCAAACGTAATCGTGACTTTTAGAATCAGGCGTGTTCAGAAATATGATAATATATTAGATATCTCAGAGAACTAAGAAAAATGTGTCCGTGTTCTGTTACTATATCGCATTGAGATTATTTGGCATAAAAGTTGTGAATTAAAACGAAGTTTATATACAAAAAAATAATAAGGACGTCTTCATTTTCTGACTATTGTTGATCAGCATTGTTAATTTACACCTTTATTCACATAATGGGCCATATATGAATAGACAAAAGAAAATCCTTCTACTTATATTTGTTTGGTCTTCCGATTTGTCATCGAAGTGAATGGAACCATTTCTATTTTTTGATTCTTTCACCAAATTTCAGTAGAGTTCAGCTCGGGACTAGTATTACTTCCGAAAACGGAAATGAACTAAACTGAAGAAAAACTGGATAATGGATATCCACCATTATGGGCACGCCATATGATTTTCTGGTATTCGCTCACTGTCCTTCGTTCACTGCCATGAGTTTTGTGACATTTACAGTTGTACCTTCAGCCCCGAAATAATTGTTTCATCAATTTCCTCCGGGCTTAAAAAATGCAACTTTTGTCCTGTATCTTACATCTTACCGTTCCAAGACATTCGGGGCCGATTTTAGGTTGGGTTGGGAGTGGTTTTCCATTTAAAAAAAACTTCGACATCTTAACACGCTTAATTGTATGTATATAGGTACATATTTTGAAGTTTAATAATTGACGTTTAACGAACAGCTGATTCAAATACAAAGCCAAATACGAACAGCTGATTCAAATAAAAAGCATGAAATGAAATAAAAGGTTGTTTATGCGAACTTTTGTGTAAACTCATAATTTTACAGAATTTGTAAATTTACGACGTTGCATGAAAACTTTTACTATGTAAAAGTACCGAGTGTAATTCGCTGATGATGGGCAGCATGACAGCTTGAAATGCATCCAAATAAAGTGGAAAAGGGTTTTAAAAAATAAAAAATAAAAAAAAAAAAAAAAAAAAACAAACAAATTAGTTCGTGTTTTCTTTTTTGTTTTTATAAATTTTTTTCTGTTTTCATGTTTTTGTGGTCAATAAAGGAATTTCTACTTAAATTTGATTAAAATTCGACTACAATATCGGTTTATTTCTTTTGATTTAATAAATTCGAAAGTTTAATAATTTTACTATGTGTTTTCTTTTTTTTAAAGTTATTGCAAAATTTCTACATTTAAACTCCTTTGTAAAATTATGTAACTGCAGTGAATTCTGAAAATCTGCTCTAACAATTTCATTGTTAAGTTAAAATTAAAAACGTACCTAAGGTCCTGAAATACAAAACTGCAACCATTAATTTCTTTAAAATACATAATTCTTGTTTTAAAAACTTTCTCCATAAGTCCCTGATGATAAATTATTGTTGGCAATACCGCTTTTAATTTGTCTTACTTGGAGCTGATTTTTTGTTTTTTCTTATTCTGTTCTACTGAATCGAATTCAATTCCATAAAGTAATTATTTTACAATTATGTTGCGAATGTAATAATGTACACAAGTACAACAACATTGTATATACCATTCCTGGGGATAAGAATTTTCTTCGCGATGAACTTTCAAAAAGATTGTGCGGGTGTTGGCTACAAATGAAAATACCATCTGCATCAGCTTATGCCCTACAATAGGGTTTCAAAAGATGTAACCATTGCATAATTGGTTCTTCGTTCATGTAGGTGTGTATAGTTACCTATTTGTATAGGTATGCACATAGTTGTATATATTTCAACCATGGCGTTGATTTTCGATTAAAATTGTGAGGTTCATGTTGCATAAGGGTGGCGAGACGAAATTACGACGCACGGACAGACTATACTTGCTTATGTAGGTATTTGTTTGGAGAATTTTCTCCTTTCATAATACACCCTAGATTGGATGCATTTTTATGGGTTCCTCTATATAGTTGGTTGCTATTTAAAAAAAATGTGTGTTTTTTTTTTGTTATTGTGGAAAAACCATTCTAGGTGACATTCTATGAAGCTCAACCACATTGATTTGTTCTAGTTGTGGTGTTGTTATGAGGGAAATAATTAACACGTATTATGTGTACCAAGTGTCTCGGCCACGTTTTTTTTATATTTTATTTTGTTGCACTAACAACCATGTGACATGTGCTTATAAAATAAAAAAAGAAAAAAATTCAATACAACTAAAAAAAATCAGACAAACCAAAAGAAAAAAAAAAACAACTCAATTCAAGGATCGATAGAACAGGAATTAAATAATAGCACAAGCTGATGATAAAAGTATCCAAAATCTCATTTCATAGTCAAACTAATTTAGCATATCATAATTTTCTGAAATTCTATAGTTGCTTCCAAAATATAGCCTAAGAATTTTTTCAATATTGGATTTCTAGGACAAGTTTCTATCTAACCAAAATACGAAATTTTGATTGTTCGGTTGATTATAATACTATTTAATCTATTCCATCACATATAATGATAAGTATTTATATGTATAATATCAAAGAAGGGATGAAAAAAGAAAAGCAAACAAAAAAAAAAAGAAAATTATTTCACTCATGAATTTCCGAATATCTGACATTGACTTCAAAGGAAGGTCGCTTTGATCTCTTTCGCTTTGCTGATTAAAGAATCCTTGATAACTTGAGAGAACCCACTTGAATTTTCCTTCATAAAGTGTTATGACGTTGAGAATAAGAGTATTTCAAGTAAGATAAACATCTTTAAGGATCACTTTTTTTTTTTTTTTTAAATAAATAGTGTATATGTACATAACATTCAAAGGTTTATATAGCACATACCAACATATATATATGTATACTGGTACTTAAAATACGTCAGTGGAATGTATACCTACGTTCTAGCATAGGCATTCTCTATAGTCTAACTAAATAAGATTTTTTTTTTATTTTCTTCATTTCATTTGCTTCTTATTGCTCCGCCTTCATCAGTGCCAAGAAATGTTAATTATTTCTAATTAGGGTAAATTTGTATGTCAAAAGAAACATGAAACAATTGTTAGTATAGTATTTTGAGTTTGTGTGTTTGTGTACTGTGCAGCATGTGCGTGAATTTTTATTATTGTCAAAACAAAAACGAGACTCAAACTATTAATTCTATGTTAATAATTTGTTTTCTTCTTCCTGGCATACCAACATTTATACAAACATACAATGTATATGTACAATTATAAGGTATTTAGGCAGTCTTCTTCATTTTCAATTATTTCTAACCTTGAAGATTTATTTTTTCTTTTAAATCTATTTTGCTTAATTCACATACAAAGGTATTTAATTTTATACTTTAAACAGATGGCGGAAGGTTGTGGAAAAATTTAATTAAATTAAATTTGCGAATTCACTTAGAAAAATAATTATTGGCGACAAAAATGTAGGCAAAACAGAAATCGTGTACACTGTGGCGTATACTTAACCTTTTTTTATTTTTCTTCGAAAAATATATTCTATTATTTTATTTTCTTGGCGTTTAGTTTTGTGTTTACAAAAATGTATATTGGTTTATTTTTATAATCATTTTAGGACTACAGGATGATAACACTAAGATTTGAATTACACCTAGATACAAACGTTTGGTTTTTGTAGATGTACCTAACCTACATAAATTTTTATTCACTATGATTGATTAAATATAAAGTCGAGCTGAAAGTTTCTTAAGTAAAATGCACGAATGGGTCGCACGAACTTACGCTTATGTGCGACCACACTGATTAAAAAACCTCTGAACTTGTTTTGATACCAAAGCGATGTACACCATCTAATTTCTGGAAAAAATTTCAATTTATGAGATTTAAAATTTTTTTTTAATTTTTTAAATGCAAAATTATTTAAATTATACAGAAGCACTCGAGTGTAAAATTTTAACGAAATCGGTTATGCTATTAAAAAGCAATATAGGAAAAACTCAAAAACAAGGCAATTTGTGGTCTGTTTTGGTATAAGTTGAAACAAACATTTTGTACAATAACTTTTGTCATTACAGGTACGAAGTTTAATCAAAATCGTTAGAGCTGTTTTCGAGAAAATTTAAAAAATCCGCGTCGTTGTATTGCAGCGCTTTAGATGAGCTAAAATAAAAATTCGAATTTGTCCTCTCGGCAATCACGTAAAAATACTCTGTACCAAATTCGAAGTAAATCGGCCTACACTACAATCACATTGGATGCCAAGACACACAGACAAAAATATGCACAGACACATAGACCGACGGACGGTATGACAAAACCAAATTTTTGGACTTCTCCATCATCGTAGTGCTTTTTTTGATTTTTTGTTTACATATTGGTTTCGTGCCAGTTAAAAATGAAGAGAAATCTTGAAAATTTTCGTTGAATACTTTCTATTCTATTCTTTGTGAATAAAGCAGTATTGTGCCCATATAACGCATCCATAAAGAATTGGTCTGACAAAACTAAATAAAAGGTACATTAAGAATTTTAATAACATTTATTTAATATTGTTATAATTTATTTACTCAATTTGCTATTATACTATTTAATTATATTGTTAAAAAGCAACAGATAAATAGTAATTTAAAAAAAAACTATATTTGTATGTTAAACAAATTCTCATAAGCTTGTCAATATTTAAAATCAAACGTTTTATTATTGCACCATTGAAGATTGTCCTGATGTTGGTTACAATCCACATTTCGAAAAATCAGCATAAAATAATGCTATTAAATGTTGTTATATAGGAGGAAGATCATTTACAAATAAAAGAAACAGAAAAGGACGAAGATAGCTTCCCTAAGGTACACCAAAATTACTTAATTAAATTAAAATGAAGATTTTTTTAAATTTATTAAAAAAGTGACTTAATTTGTCAAAAAGATGTAATCTACTATTTTAAAAAGTATGTAAATAGCACCGTCAGAATAAACATTTGAACGTGAAAAAATTTAATTGTACACCTTTTTTTACTATTCTTTAGAGGGCGTTTTTAGGAGCATATGTGTAGTTTTTCGGGAAAATTTGGCAACGGCAACACTTACAATGTCATATAAATTGTTTTTAAACCAAAAATTTGTTCTTTAATTCTGTGTTTTAAATCAAATTATTTAAATGAATACTTTACTCATTTTCCAAACTCAAAATTTGGTAAAAAAATGTAAAAAAAATGAAAAAAAAAAATCGGAACTAACATTTTTGCAAAAATTTTACATTATTTAGTAGTATTTTTGTTTGTAGTATTCTTATCAATTTTAAATTAAACGCTAAAAAACAGATACTTAAATTTGTTACAGTTTTTGAGAATATTGAAAATAACAAAATGTACTTTACTACTTACTAAGTGGAAATGGAAATAGAATTTTTAGATTAACCATGGATTTGAAGTCAATTTAATGGAAACGTATAAATACACTTTTCTTTCACAATTCGTTAGGAAGGGTTATACGAAGCGTATTTGTGGTTATCCATGAAAATGGGGCCAATATTTCTGGCTTTAAAATAAGATATAATATGACATTGTAAGTGTTGCCGTTGTTTTTAAATATTTTTTTTTTCTATTTCATGTTTTTTTTTTGTTTTTAGAAAATCCAAGATGGTGGCTTAAGATCCAGCTCAACTTTGACAAGATGTATGCTTAAAATCAATTTTTAGAAATTCTTCATAATCACGAGGTTACATAGTATTTTTGACCAAAACAAACGAATAGATCAGAATCCGTTTGAGCTGTTAATAAAAAAGTCTATTTTTACCTTACGGAAGTTACTATTTTATTAATGGTAATTAAGCTGGAAATTAAAAAAAATAATTTCAACTCTAGGGAATCACCTTAACATATTATATGATAAGCAAGAAGAAAAACAAACTTAATCTCAATTTTATGAGAAAAATCATAAAATTAAACTGTGTACTATTTCTAACGCCATCCAGCCAGATTTACGAAAAGATTAACTACAGAAGCATGTGTCAAAATAAAAATGTCTATGTTTTCTTATGAAGTACATCCATATTATTTACGTACATACATTATGCAGATAGGGAGGCAAATTAGCCAAAAAGTTTAATTTAACAGAATATTTTATGTGTTTCGAACTGTAAACTATCGCAACAGTTAAGTTTGATTTGAATTTTGATAAATAATTGATTTAATGAAGATAAACAAAATAATAGTTTTTAATCTTCTAGATTAACGAAATTGTATCTGAAGATTTGAAAAAAAGATTAGTCTACATTAAATTAAATCTGGGTTAAGTGGTTGATAAAAAAACATAGTCCAGCAGTTGAGGTACTGATGGACAGATTAAATTACAGATCCACTTTTTTCGCATTCTTTATCATTTTAGTTTCATGTTTTATATTTAAAAAAAAAATAAAAAAGCTTTGGTCTATAGTATCAATGCATCGATATCGATACAAATCAAAAATTAATTATTTCTATTGTTGGTTCGAACTACTGATCACAAAATACAGCATTCTAAATTATTAAAATATCTCAAGACCGTAACTCTGCCTTTTTATCATAGAATAAAATGCAAAACATACACAAATATTATTCCAAAAGTCATTTAAATAAGCAATTGTAAAATTTTGGCACGTGTCTAAAGTGCAGTAAATTCCTTTTCAGTTAAAATATTATTTATTTGTTAAATGAATGTATTACCACATGATCTTTGTTTTCTTGTTTCATACTTCTGTGATAATTTTAAACAAAAATATTTAAGCTTACCCTAAACAATCTATTATATGTGGGTACACTTGCATATTAAATTTGTATAAAAAAAAGAAAAAAAATATTAAATAAATCTACTAGCAGCAGCAAAAAAAAAAAATTATTTTGATCTAATTTTAATTTAAGCATTTCAAATATAAGCATTGTGATCCCCATATCACACCTATATGGTGTCTAACCTTATCTGATAATTATCACATCAGTCATAATTAATCCAAGGTACCTATATGCATTTATAACAAATTAGAATAAACAATAAAGCAAATAGAAGTTAATTAAAGTACGTGTTGAGTGCATGTCATGGTAAATATATATATGTAAGTAGACATGGTGTGTAACCCAACACAGGCAAATTTGATTTCGGCGCTTTTGATATTTTGGGTATTTTCCGTGTATTATTATTATTTGTATATGTATGTGTAAGCTTAAGCGTAAATAAGAAATACATTTTGTTTCGGAATAAAGTGCGTCGAGTGATTGAAAGGTTTTCAGAGGGGTGAGGGCTCATGATACCAAATTGATACCAATTTTCCAAAAGCTTCGATCACACTGTTTTTTTTTCTACAACACGGTTATAAAAATAATAGCATTTATAAGTTATCATTAAACAAAAATTTAATTAAATTAAATTAAAATGAATCACATTGATTTAAAATATTATATACAAAATTGTGTAATGAAGAATATAGTAAATAGAATTTTTTTAGGGAAAATAATAAATATATAGAATTTTTAAACAGTTTTCCGTTCTAAATAGATGAGACTTCAAGAAAATATTTTGTCCTTTTAAGTTCGTTGTTTATCATTTTTTTCATTATTTAAATAATTATTTTTGGCTTTTTAGTCTTATTTTTATGAAATTTTATAATCAATTTAATGAGGTTATAACTGAAAAAGGTAATTTATTTTATATTTTCTCTGTGCTGTAAAATTAACTCAATCGATTCTAAAATAAATTCAAGATGAACTAGAAACTTGTTACTTAAGAAAAACGTTTTGTTCTAAGTCAAGTTGATAATTTAAATTCTCTTAATCATCAGGAAATTAGTTTAAAATCGATTGCGATTTTTCCACTGAACAAAAAGACAGACAGGAATTAAATAAAAACATTTTAATAAAGCGATTTTTCATCAGGCTCCAGAATGTAATCAATCATAATATGGAATATTCCAAAAATAGTTTGCAATCAAAAAAGTGCTAAAAAGTGAGTTGGTTTCAGTTATGATCAGTCAAAGACGGATTTTAATGAATCGCTGAACCATTACTGAAACTAAGTGACCTTGAAAAAACCTTTACTTAATTTGAATATGAGTTTAAAAGAATTTTGAAGTTAAAGAACGCTATAATCTTTCATGAGTATATAAATTTAAAATTATAATATCTACATAATCTACCTAGAAGATTGATTTTCATGATTTATTGATTTTTTAAATAATTGTTTTAATTTTTAATTTTTAATTATTTTTTAATTTATTTTTATATTCAAATATTTATTTAACATTAATATATTTATATTTTTTTATAATGTTTGTTAATTCTGTACTAACCATAGAAGGTGTAAGTTATTTTTTTAAATTCCTTAATCGTCCCCGTTCAAACCAACCCTTTTTTTTATTTAATCAATGTTTTTAATGTAGATTTTCTTTTTAAAATTCAAATGGCTTCGTGAGATAACTTCCCAAACAAAAAATTAAATAACTCCCCAAGTCGGAGATTTTTCGCATTTTAAAATAAATCCACAAATTCCCATAATGGCATGAGATAAGTCCCCAAAAAAGAATAAAATAAGTTTCAAAATATGTAAATGTTATGTTGTCCAAGTAAATACAGCTTACTTGACATAAACGCCTACGTGGCGACAGAATATAGCCGAAGCGAAGCGGGACAGAGCGTGTGATCCAAGTCAAAAATCTTTTAAAAATAAATGAAATTAAAAAAGTCTCCAAATTTGGGGATCTATTTCATAGTTGAATTTGAAGACTAATTTCATTTTTTTTGTTTCACCTTTACTTATTCTCATACATATTTTTAAAAATGAAATGTTTACTTGGCTAAGAGAATTGATGGCCCTGTTAAATTAAGAAGATAGAGTCCGCTGAACTTGTGAGTCTCATCATGTTTACATTAGAAACAACAATCGAAACAACAAGAAATTCAATGTTTCACACATTGAAATAACTGAAATAACAAAAAACTCTTGAATCCAGTTTTTTTCGTACCTCACGAGCCTTCGCGCATGACTTAATAATTTGAAAAAATGTATGCCTACATAAAAATATATAGTAAAAGGATGTAAAACAAAAGTAAAAATAGTAATAATTTTTGAACTAATGGCTATTTAAAGCTAATTTCAAGCATTAATTCAACAATTCCAGTTAAATAGTGCTAAGGGTTCTACTTGGCTGATTTATTTCAATTGTTTAATTTGTATTATAAAAAACTTGCGTAAGAAAATAAATTGAAATATTTTTTTAATTAAAAAATATTTTCTTTGAAAATATTATTTTGGCTTTTAAAAAATTCTGTATAAAAATTTTAATCGAAATCGGTGAAGTCGTTCATGAAGAAGTCAAAAACAAAAGTTCTATGGCAAGTATTGTTGAGAAAAATTTGTCTCACCATTTAACCATACAAAATTTGTTTAACGGTTGTATGACATGTATCGTTTTTTTAATAGAAATTTTAATTTGACTTGGGAATCATTTAAAAACATCAGCAACATTCTACCTACCAAGTTTGAAGAAAATCGCTACAAAAGTTTAGACTGACAGATAGATAGAATTGCGGGAAAAACCTGTTTCGTGTTTTCTATCATCGAAATGTATAAAGTTTGTATTAAAATATCTATCTGAATTTTTGAACAAGTTTACATCTTGCCATATAGTATATGGCTAAATTCCAAAACGCACCAGTTGCCTATTTGATATAAAGTTATGAGTTCTGAAAGTCAAAAGAGAAAATATGGTAACAAATTTATGAGTTTTTAAATGCATCCCAAACGTCAGCAATGCACATTTTCTGGGCAGCAAACGCATCCAATGTTGTTTGGGTCTTTCATTTGGCTTTGAACTGAAAGTGAAACAAAAACATGGAGTCTCCAGCGAAGTAAGTTTAATTTTTCTTGAAGCAAAGTATAAAGTAGGTATGCAATGCATCCGAGATGCTCATGAGTAATGTAATGCTACCGCATCAAAACTTTTTGTTTGAAGTTTTAGAACTCAGTCTTAACATTTATTGCGAGTTAAAATTAAACAATTAACATCCCAGGACCCTCGAAGTCCTAAAATATTCTGGTCACAATGTTAGAAAGAATGCAAGAAAATTAAAAACAAAAAAGCTTTGGTAGGTTATGGACTCTCAGGGTGCCATTTGTTGTATTACAACACGAAATAACTTAAAAAAATTTCCCCTTTCAATCGTATCTAATTTATTTTTATTCTAATTTTGCAAAATAGGCCTGTTTTTTTGGAAATATATACATGTAAAGTATAGTAAAAAATTTCCAAAAAAAAACACATCGGACTGCTTTTTATATTCACACTTAGTACTATTAAACGATTGTAACTACTTTATGAACATACAGTCCGTAACATTTGAATAGCCTCACAAATTAAATTTCTTACATTCAACTGTTTTTGATACTTCTTTGATTTGTACATAAGAACATTTATATTTAAAGACATGGTAAGAGAACAGTCTCTGAGATTAAGACAATTTTTTAACAAATTTCGTAAAGTTAACTAAATTTTCTGTGCTTGTTTCTTTGCAGTCACTAAAACGCTAATTTTTTTTGTAACATTTGAATAGCCTCAATTGATTTTATTCCACATTGTAAGCTATAATTTGCCAGCGTAGGTCTCGAAAAGTTATCAGGAAGTGATAAAACAGTTATGTTTTTTGATTTCTTCAATTTGAAAGTAGAAAGCAGAAAAGAGTCATTCACAGAGGCCTATCGGCATCAAGGACTGACGAAAAGTTTTATTGGTCAGAAAATTGATCAAAGTCTCAAATTGGCATGCAATTAGTTTAACAATGCGCGTAAACTATACCAGCTTAATTTAGCAAGATGCCGAATGCCATGAAATGCTTAAGGCAGCCATCATTCAAACTGTTGGCAAAAAATGATCTTTTTAGTTTGAAGAGAGTCCAACTTAAACTGACCGGATGGATACTACTTCCATGATTTAAGAAAAGAAAATTTGTGTTTTGATCGATATCGTAGTCGTGAGGGATGATTTATAGTATGGGGATGCATTTTATGGCACTGTTGATTTAGAATAGTATAATACCTTATTGGAAACAGTCTTGCTTCACTTTCAGTGTATTTTAAGACTGCTGCCGATTCATTTTGCAGTAAGACAATGAGCCGATTCACACAGCTCTTATTAAAATGTTCCAAACTTAAAATAAACAGCAATTAACCTTACCACTCTACTCTCATTAAAAATGTGTGGAGTTTTTAAACACGCACTGCTTATGGAAATGGAAGGATGTACACAAAAAAAGTAAAGTTCAATGAGGCTATCAAAGTGGCAAGGGCCAACATTTCGTCAGATTTTAAAGGAATCGTTTGCGATTGTTTAAGAAATCGAACATTGATTTTGTATGATTCCTTAAACGATAGCTTTTTTGAGTTAATTTAAAACAAGGAGGGCTCTAAAAACTTATAAATAATGTGTTAACAACAGAAAATAAATAAAAATTATTTTCTTTAAAAAAATTAATCAATTGGTTTTTATTTCTACTAAATAAATACTGGCTATTCTAATGTTACAGCAAATAATACACATTTATGTGACTGTTAACAAAACTAGTTGAGAAAATTGCTTTAGCTTTTAGAAATTAGTCAAAACTTCTATTAATACTAGTAACGACGTTTTACCTTGCTACTCAATACAAATTAGACCTCAAAGAAGTACCAAAAATATTTAATTGTAAAATAAACTATTTGTGAGGCTATCCAAAAGGTACGGTCTGTATCTATCGAGATAAAATTCAATCATAAGTAATCGTAGGAACATCTAAGAACAAATCTAACAAAATTCAATTCGAAACTCAAATAAACGTGTCAAACTATTCACAGTAGGATTCTACTTTAGCTTTTTATCGGTCGTAATACTACTGGCGATATTGTATTTGTAATGCATGTAAAATTTTACTATACAGCGAATAGCTTTGCCAATAAAACTCGCCTAATATATCAAGGGTAGGTACCTTTACTTTTGTATCAATACAACTCTTCTGGTAACCAATCGAGCAAGCTGTTAAGTGTGTTACTGCCACCATTCCTTTCCTTTCATTTTAATATTATGTTTCAATATTAAAATTTGTTATCATTAAAAAAAATTTGTTTTTGTTTACTTAAACGATGTAAGTTAAACATATTTCAAAACAACTTCTGGGAAGTTTTAAGAACTCAAGACCAACAACCTGCAAACCATTAGTTCTTCTATCTGCAACAATACTATAACTTTCATTTTATTTGAATGTTTGCGTATCATCATCATCACCATCTTCATCATGATTGTTTACATAATCGTAAAAAAAGTCAAGAGTGGCACGGGTATATACTGATACCTACTTAAAAAAAAAAGGTTCAAGTGAATTTGAGACCAACAAGCTTGGCTTGGCAAAGGCATACTTGACAGTTGCTCGAGAGGTTTAAGTCATAAAAAAAAAAAAAAAAAAAACATTAGATACCTGTTAATAGTTGGTTGGTTGTTGCAATTTACTTCAATTACATTTCTAAGGTCATTTATCACTCATTTTTTTTGTTGGTCTAAGTTTTGTAATATGTTTGACCTTAGGTAATTGTGTTTGCGGTGATCTTGAATATGACACTAGTGCTCCCGAAATATGAAACCTAAACCACAATCTCTTGATATAACTTATTGTACACACTGGTGGTATGTGATTTGTTTTTATAGTAATGTAGGTGTTGGTATTTTTATGTTCATTATTTTTTATTTATATGAAGATTTGAGATAGATGTACATATATATGAGGTTTTTTTTAATTTTTTTTTGTAAGAAACCAAAGTGAGTAATCGGTTAGTTTCGTTGGATATTTCATATTCAGTGGACCATTTCTAGCTTTCGCAAATTCAAGGTCGAAATAATGAAGTTTCGGATCTAGAATTCAGCTTTGGTGCTTCACTTATAGAGAAATAGGTGCATAATTTTAAACAGCCTTATGTTAAGGTATTAGCATGACACTACTTAGCAATTTAATAACTTTAAAGCTGTTTACTAAAATGTTCTTAGTTTCAAACATTTTTTAACTATAAATTCATTCTTAGTAAAATTCATCTGAACACGCCAAAAAAGTGACAATTCGTGCAAAAGAGAAAACAAACATATCATTTTCACATTTTCAATTGTCAAAGTGATATTTGGAGTTAGCATGATACAAAAAAGTTAAAATATGCACTTGGTGATTTTATAATTTTTATAAAATGTTTAAAACAATAACACGATTCTAACTCGTTTTAAATTTGGAAAATCCTATTTTTAATCTAGTATCACACTAAAAATTCTTTAACATCGTAAACTTAACCGTCTAAAATTTAGCGCAATATTTAAATAAATTATAAGCTATTTTTGTCCTTGGAAAAAAGCAATTTTTTTAGAGTTTCTAAATTAACTAGCTGCCCCGGGGGTTTCGCACGGTTTGACAAATCTATGTTTCGTAAAAAATTAACAAAATAATAATAGTGTATAATATAACAGTGTTATGTATTAGGCAATAGTTATAACCAATATTGAAATTTTTGAGACATTTTCTTTAAATGAAGTAATAACAATTAAAGCCACAAGCTTTATTTTGCATCAACATAATCAATGATTTAGCTTTCTAAATGTCTCAAAATTAAAAATTAAAATTTCCAATTATGGTTTTCAATGGCAGCTGTTACTGGCGCTTTTATGAAGTTATTTTTTTCAATAACTCCTTTGACGAGCCCGCAAGACCCTGTGTTTTAAAAAGTATGGTATAATCTAATCCATCCAGCCGATCAGTCTTAATTGAAAATTAATAATAATTAATTATTAAATTTTAAGTAGAATTAGAAGGATAAAGATTTTTTTCACAGAAAGAAACTAAGACCTTATGTCTACAGAAAAACCGAAAAATTAAGTTTTGTATGGCGGACATTTTTTTTTAATTTTTGTCTCAACACATCTTTTTATTTATCTTCCTCACATTTCAAAATATTTTTAAAAAATATTAAAGGGGATGCTATAATTTTTTTTCCATTTTAGTTTATGAATGTAGTTAAGTTTCAAAAATATTATTGAAGTTCATCATCTTAAAAGGTACAACCTTAAAAAAAATGATTTTAATATCCTTTGCTTTTTGTTGCTGCTTTACTTTTTGTTGCTGCTTTACCCTATTTCACCCTATAAAAAGAGCAAGATATCAAGTCCTTAAGTGATCCTTGAAGGCTATATCTTCCAAAAATTTGTAACCTTTCAGAAAAAAAAGAATGTCAAAAATATTAACAATATTTTTACTTATGCCAAATTTCACCCTATAAATATAGCTTAACTTTGTAGAATATGAATCCAAAAAGCCATTCCTAAAGTAAAATTCAATCAAACAAAGTATTTTAAAAATCGATTGCTATTTTTTTGTTTTACCCCATTTTACCCTATAAATAGTTAATTTGGGGCTGTATTTTTAGAAAAAAAAAAACTTATGAATCCTGCCCTCAGATCTCATTACAGTGTGTGTTGCTTTAAAACCCAACAGATGGCGCTTGGAAAGAAAAATACTTGCGCACTTGCGAATGCAACGTTGTGTCTAAATTTTAAAGCAATCGGTAAAGAACTTTCGGAGATTTGCGATAAAGAACAAACGAACATTTGCATTTTTATTTATATAGATGAATTTTTTCAGAATATGAAGAAATCAATTTGATTGTTTAAAAAAATTCTTAGCCACTTAAACCCCAAGAGGAAGTGTTCTTACGTGCGATTCACACATACAATCTATTTATTTATATTTCCACTATTTGCAGGAAAAAGTTTAACTTATCATCAGTATGTTTAATTTCAAAAGAATTCATAGTGACAATGCTATAATTCCGAATTTTTTCACGACAAATTCTATTTATCCTTATCAATATTAAATTATTTTTAGATAGAAAAGCAAATGATTATGTCTAAAAATATTAGAATCAAATGTTATGCTTGAATGAAGAAGCATTATCTCGACGAAAGGATTTATATGTAAGTAGGTATAAAAAATATTTAAATTGATAGAAAATGATGAAGCATGTAGTATAGAACACCCTGCAAAATGTGAAAAGAAATATGAACCGAGTATGTTTGTAGATATCTGATATACATACATACATATATTTTTATAGGACTATAATACATTTTGTTTGATGGAAATAAAATACATCTCACACGGATGAAGATAACCAGAACTTGTTTTTGACATATTTTGGTCGACAGTAAAATGATTATTTTTATAAAAAAAAATGTAGAACTCTTTTTTATCCTATTATATTGTTTGTGATATGACAGAAAAGTATAATGACATCAAATACGAGAATAAAAGACGTAAAATGAATACCAAATTTAAAATTTTAAACTAGAATGGTTTCAATCAATTTATTTGTATTAGATTCCTTTTAACGTTTTATATTACATCTGTCAAGAAAATTTATATCTATGTTATTATGATAAAATTGATATACAGTGGTGGTCCAGTATAACGAATGATATAATGTCCAGAGTCAATTCGTTATATCGAAAATTCGTTATGTCGAATACATTTTTTTCATTCAAATCTTTAGGTAAATAGGAAATACAATTGTATTTTTCATTATTTTATTTTATACTTCACTTAAAAGAACAAAAAAAAATATTTAACTTCATTTACATATACCTATACATGTTAGGAATAGACTTATTAATTTTGTTCAAATTATCAACATACATAAATAGTAGGTACATACAGATATTTGTGCTCATAATTAAGAAACAAAATCGTCAATATACATTCGTTTTTTTGGCGTTGAATGTTATGATTGCCTCTGCCCGTAAACTTCTTAGAACTAAGACTTTATAGTTTTCAATGCCATTTTGTTCTGCCCATTGGATGCAAGTGTCAAAATTTCCGACAGGTTCGTAATGACTCACTCTTTGAACTTCAGTTTCTGAGCTAGCATTTTCATCGCTATCATTACCCAAAATTTCGATTTCTTCAACATTGTTGCTAGCAATATTTTCGGGTTGAAGTATTACTCCATCATGCATTATTCGGTTTGACAAGGTCTGCTCTCGATTCAAGTTTTTCACCAGACTCTTTAAGAAGTCGAATTCCAAAGCACTTTTTAAATTTTGTTAGCCAACCACTGCTTGCTGTGAATTTACCGAGGTGATATGTTTTTGGAAACTGCAATGCCTTGGTCTTTAAAATGTTACCGTTAATAGGAACGTGACTTTCACGTTGAGCATCTGTTGACATACACGAAGACGAATACGTAGGACATAAAAAGCAAGCGACAAAAAAAAAACACTTGAGTATAATGGAAAATTGTGTATGTATCTTCCAATATTATCATAAACATACATATAAGTAGAAATTAATACATTTACAGTCAAGTTTCTTTCAAATTTGTTGTTTGAAAATTTTTTTTTTTTCATTTTCTGAAATTCGTTATTTGTTCGTTATATAGAATACCTAATAATGGACTTGAAAAAAGTGTTCGTAATATCGAGCATTCGTTATATCGGCATTCGTTATACTGGACCACCACTGTATTAAAAAAAAAAAACGATAACGTAAAAAAGTGCGCATGATGAAAAGGGTTAGAGTATAATAAAATAAAAAGAAACCGGTTCTTTAATTGTTTTTAAATTCCGCGAGTCATAAAAAAGAGAAATCAAAGTATTTCACTGTTCTTAAGTAGAATTTTGGAAATCGGAATTTTGTACATAAAAAATTTTGCCTCTACATAATTTCGACGAAATAGAAGCAGGGGTGGACTGCGAGTCATAGGGCTTCCTAGGCCTCAAAGAAAAGGGCCACAAAATAGTAAAACATAAAACTGAATTTTAAAATAACTTTCACAAACATATTTTTCTTTTTACATATAGTTAAACTTAAAATCATACAAAATTGGTGTTACAGTTTGGGCTTAGATTTTTTTCAACCTCTATTTCAGTGTTTTTTTACGAACAACCTACTTTCAAGCATGAATATCTCTTATAATTTTTTCGGACAATAACAACATGTATACATTTTTTGTTGGTCAAAGGTTACATACTAAAGGATCAAATTGGTTTTCAAATAATTGAAAGACAATTTTGTTGTGAAAAAAATCTTTAAAATGAAAAGCCATATTTGCATTAAAAAGTTAAAAAAAAATGTAACTTGATTTTTGACAAAACTGCTGTGATAATGCAAATTTTGTAATTGATATGGGAAACATAGATATAGTGTCTGAAGGCACAATGGTGGCCCCGACAGTCAATATTTATTAACTTCCCATTGGAGGTTATTGTAATTGTCCTGATTTGTCGAATCATAAATTTTTATACATATATATCGACGTTTTGAGGTCCCAAGAATCCAAATCCAGAGAGATGTACGTACGTTCTTAGGTTCGTCATACATTCTATCGTTCACCGTATTTCAAGAAAGAATAGAGATAATTGACTTAAAATAGATTTTATTTTACAGATAATAACGTCATGAAGTGTAGAAAGGAGTTTCAAAAAAGTAAAATTAGCCGTTTTCTTACTAGCTATAGCAATTAAAAAAAAAAGTTGTGCAATGTCATTCGTCTGGAATATCTCAAGGACAAGAAGTGCGAATGACTTGGGCTTTATTTTATTCTAAACATAATGACGTAATAAAAAATTGGAAAGAGTTAAAAAAAAAAATCACCAAGCAGTTTTTTTTAATAAAAAAACATGCAAAAATTTGTATAGAAAATCTTTATTCGGTTCCAATATCTTGAGAACAAACAATGATATTGACTTCGGCCATATTCGATTACTGTTATGATTTTTAAAAATATTCAATTGACAGATTTTTTTTCAAGCAAAAAAACTGCAAAAAATACTAAAAATGGCTAAACAACTTTTTTCGGCTCGAATATCTTGAGAAAAAACAGTGATTTCGAAAAAATCTTTAAATCTCGAAGCCGGATTTATTTTATTCTATACACCCAATATAGTCAATAAAGCATAAAGTTTGTAGAAACATTCAATTGACAGTTTTTTTTTATAGAACAAAACTACTCAAAAATTGTTCAAACATTTGTTTAGGCTCAAATACCTCGAAAACAAACAGTGTTATCGACGCTGGGATAATTTTATTTTAAACACAATTCTGTAACTGAGAATTGATGGGGTTTATTAAAATATTCAATTGACGGTTTTTTTTAAACGAAAAAAAGTACAAAATAACATTAATAAAAATTTATCAAACATATCTTACCGCTCGGATATTCTGAAAACGAATAATGATATTGACTTCGGGCTAATTTTATTCTATACACAATGTAATATTTAATTATTGATATGATTTTTTAATGAATCGAATTAACAGTTTTTGTTTTAAACAAACAAAATAAACAACAAGAAAATACTAAAAATTCTTGAAAAATATTTTTCGTCTTGAATATCTTGAGAACAAACGTTTGTCCTTCACTTGATTGCATAGTGAAATGAAAACCCTGATAAGGTCTTCGAAGATCTTGAATTACGAGTTTTCAAATTACAAAACAAAGTTGGGTCTCCAGTTTCCAAGGGTACCAATGGGAAGTTACACCCGCGCACCCAGCTTCTTTTTCTAAGGGTCATCAATACAGTTATGGGGGATTCTTGTGGTCGCTTTGAGACTACAAAAGCTCTATGTTTACAGTCGAGGCCTCTCTAGAGTCCAATTTCAGAAAAAGTTTCCTCTAAAGGAACGTAGGCCGATTTTATTCACTAAAAGTTGAACACAACTTGAGGATTTTTATTTTCAACTTGTGAATTTCTTTTCATTCACTCAAAGTTTACGCTTCCGAATTTCAACTCTAGAGTTGATCAACTCAACTCCTGGAAAAAGTGGAAGTTGACCGAGCAAACTTGAGGTTTTACGAACAAACATTTTTTTTTGTTTATTTTTGTTTCAAAAGCGTGTTGGCTTCAGTTATCACAAAAAAAAATATATTAAAAAAATACTTATGTATGTGTCGAAGTAATTATTTTTTTTAACCATTATTTTTCAATAATTTTTTCTATTATTATCTAACAATATACAACCCCTTTGAGCCTACAACAGCTCAATAATAATTAGTTTGAAGGCCCCATCAGCTTAACTTGCAAAATCTCGGTGGCTCAGTCTGTCCTCAAAGTTTGGAGGACTTTCCGTGACAACATAGAAGAAACCTCCGAAAAATCAAGATTTATGTTAATAACCGAAGAGAGGTTTGGTGGAGGCGTTTAACTCAGACAGATTAAATTTAAGTTTCTCGATTCGCCTCCTTAATATCTGCTGTCTGTTCCAGGTGGAATTATTAGCGCGATCGAAGAATACTTATTTCGGTTTAAAGAAAATGTGATATCAACATCGGGTATACGAATTCCCCCCCCCCCCCGTCCTTAGTAAAAATATTTAAATAAAAAAAAAAAAACTGGAAAATTTTTCAATAGTCCAGGAAAATTAAATTAACAAAAAAAAAAACAAACTTCAGAAAAAATACCGACAAAGTTGAATTTTCAAATACGTATATAGGAAACCTTAATTTAAGCTAAAGTTTTAAGGGGGGCGAAGGGAGGTTAAAGATGAAAATTGTAGCCTATGGTATTTTATCCAAAAAACTTTTTTCGTAGAAGCAATTTGGAATTCGAAAAAATCGATATAAAAATTTGGAATTCGAAGAAAAAAACGATATATTATATAATATTGTTTGTTTTATTGTATGTCCTTTTTTATGCATCATCGCCCGCCGTTCTTCACATTTTTACGCATATTGTTCTTAAAATCTATTGCTCTTTAAATGAATGAACAACATGAACAAAAAAAATTATATTTTCGAGTAAATTGAAAAAAATACCCATACAAATCTGGGTGAAAACAAATTCCCACTCGTACACCAACACAAGTTTCGTTGTTTATGTAATTCAAGCATCACATCTTTTAGATCAATAACTCTTTTAAAAATTTGTCAATAGCAGATGAAAATCTGACAATTACACATTTATGTTTACAATGAAGTGCTCAAAGGCGAAATCAGGGGGGGACTGAGAGTCAAGGGGCCTCCCGGGACTTTAAGAAAAAGTAAATAGTAAAATGTGTAGAAGAAGTGAAAAGGGATACGCTCCAAAAACGACGTTAAAAAATCGTTATCGTTGTATAATTGAATCCATGAACAAAAAATAAAACTTGATTTTTAAAACATTACTGCAATAATAAAATTTTATAATTGCTATGTTTCCTATATACTTCTATTATTAAACTTCGAAAATACTCACAATTATCGAAATATCGTTGTTGTTCTTTTCTTTTCGGTTTTTGTGGGCCTAACATTTTTTATGAAAGATTTTCTTTAAACGAACTGAAAGTAACTACTTCAAACACCATATAAAATATGAAGTTTACTAAGAGTAATTTGGGGGCCTGCTAACGTTACCGATAGGGCCCTAACTACAACTTCGTTTAAAGTGTCTCAGAGTACTGTGAAGGCCACCTTGGAACTACAACAACTCAGTTATAATATATAATATAATCAGCTAAACTATAGTTTTCGTTAAAATGATTTTGTAGGGACCCAACGTCCTCATTGTGTTGTTGGGGCCCTTTACAGAGCTCTTTTAGGCTTCCTGAGATTCCTTTGGGGTCACAAATGCTGTATATTTACTGTAAGGCCGTTAAAAATTAAATTTTATTAAAAAGTTTTCTTTTAAAAGAGCAGAAAGTACTGCAGGATCTTTCATGCACTTTTTGTTCAGCCAGTGGCCCATCGGGCAATATCCCGGTTGCCCAGTCCGCCCCTGGACGAAATAATAAAGAACAACCCTTTTGCTATTTGTAAAAGGTTTTCATCTTTTATTATAGTTTTCGTTTTGTAATGACAAATTCGCTTCATTTGAATAGCTTTTCTCAAAGCTCAATGAATAATAATATTGTTATCACAGTTGAAAGCGTAAAAGAACATCTTCAGGTTTTAGACAATGTCAGTTCAAGCAGACCCGACAGAATTACTGCTTTTGTTTTTGAGAAATAACTGTTGAAATACATACTATGGCAGGTCGAATAGCATTTTTGTTCAATAAACATACATCATTATCAGGATAAAGCACATTTTCCTAATTGTTAGAAAAAACTCCTCATTCATTATTATCAATAATTCATATTTATACTTTTGTATAAAAGATTTTTTTTTTATTTTAGCTGTAATCCTTTTCTTGGCTTAGTGAAAAAAAAAATAATTATTATCTTATTTTATTCAAACTTTCATCTCTCAGTTTCGTTTAACCTTTTGTTTAATGGATCAGATGGTATTAAGGGACATACCAATTTCTTTTAAAATGAATTACTTCCGATACAATAAATGCGAACTACCCCAAAAAAGCCCATTACTCTTTTAAATTGCTTTCAAAGATATTGATTTGATACTTGTGAGGTGCTTACCTAAATATGACATTTCTTGGAAAAGTTTGGGAAGTTGCTAAAGTTATTTTCCAACTTTTGGTTGGTTGTATTGATTTGTTTTTTTTTTTTTTTAACCAAATTTTGAGCTTAATTTCAGAAATTTGTTTTTTTTTTAAACCAAATTTCTAGCTTGGTTTACAGAAATTTTGTTTAAAAAAAAACATGAATCAGTACAACCAACGAGAAGTTGGTGTGAGAGCATAACATCAGCAACTTCCCAACATTTTACAAGAAAATGTTAGGAACGTTTTATTACAAGACAACGATTTACAAGGCAACGTTTTACAACTTACAAGTATCAAATCAATATCATTGAAAGCTAAACATAAACAGTAGTGGACCCAGAGGACTTCCTTGGGGTAGTTCTCAAAACTTTGTCATTTAGGTACATAGGTACATATTTACATTTTTAATTCATTATTATTATTTTTAAATGAATATTTGAAATTATTTATTTTTCTTGAAATTTTAAAAATCTATTTGTAACACTTACATCAAATAATGTTAATTAGAATTTCCATTGAAACTTGCACTATTTAATGCGATATTGTATCTTACTATGTTTAAGTTATTTAGTGAATAAAGATTTGATTTGATTTTTCATCTTGACTTCCATGGTACATGGGTTCATATTAACTCATATATTATGAAATATTATTATCGAATCAAAACCAAGAAGTTTCGACATAGCTTACTCAAAGTCTACACTCAGGCATATCAATCGGGGTTTTTAAAATCCGTCATTAAAAAAATGTATGGTTTTTTCGTAGCTTTGTTTGAATGTAAAAATTCTTCATTATTTTTTTAATAATATCTGAGTGTGATTATTGGTTTGTAGTTATTTTTATTTTTGTTCTCTTTTTATTCAGTATTTTGGCATTGTATTAATTTAAATTGAATTTATGCATTTAATCAACAAATATAACAACATGGCTAAATGATGACTGTGACAATTTGTATTTTTTTTTCCAAGTATCTGAAGGTGACAAAACCCAAAAATAAAGGAAACAATGTGACAAATTTTTGCATTAAACAGTTGGTATATTTATGAATACTGATAATGAGAAATAAAAAAAATAATTACTTTGCAAAAATTCTTAGAAGTCTTATAAAAAAACACACACAAATTTAAATAGCACGTGTTATTTTTGAGTCTTAATCATAATTCTTAGTGGTTATCTTTAAAAGTGTAAGTTTTTGATTCGAAACCACACAAAGTCCTTATATCATAGTCACAAGAGTGTACCGCAGGGTGTAGTTTTAACAGGCGAGTTGCACGATTTTCTTACAAGTACAGACGAAAATAAGACAGTTAAAAAGGTAGAAATCATCATCTCAATGCTTTTAAAAATGAGACAGTTAAAAAGTTAGAAAACATCATCTCAATGCTTTTAAGTTTATGTTTTGAATTATTTCAATTTATAAATGGACATCATAAAGGGTGGTTTTTTAGCTGGTTTGGTTTTGGCAACACTGGTTTTGACAGCTGACGTGTGTTTAGTACCTTGTGTCACTGTCAAACAGCTTCAGTTTGGTTTGCAATTTAACCATGGATCGTCTTACAAATGAACAACGCTTGAAAATTATTAAATTTTACTATCAAAATTCGTGGCCGAGGATCCGCTTTTTTATCGAAAAATTGTGTTCAGCGATGAGGCTCATTTTTGGTTGAATGGGTACGTAAATGAGCACAATTGCCGCATTTGGAGTGAAGATCAGCCAGAAGCATTGCAACAGCTACCAATGCATCCCGAAAAAGCCACTGTTTGGTGCGGTTTATGGGCCGGCGGCATTATTGGGCCATATTTCTTCAAAGATGATGCGAATCGCAGCGTTACTGTCAATGGTGAACGCTACCGAGCGATGATAACAAACTTTTTTTTGCCCGAAATGGAAGTTCTTGACTTGCATGATATGTGGTTTCAACAAGACGGTGCCACATGCCACACAGCACGCGAAACAATGGCGCAATTGCGAGGCGAGTTTGGTGAACAGTTAATTTCACGTTTCGGGCCGGTCAATTGGCCGCCTAGATCGTGCGATTTGACACCATTAGACTATTTTTTGTGGGGGTATGTCAAGGCTAATGTCTATAGGGACAAGCCCGCTTCGATTGACGCACTGGAAGCCAACATCCATGCATTCATTCGTGAGATACCGGCCGATATGTGTGAAAGAGTATGCCAAAATTGGACTCAGCGGATGGGCTACCTGAGACGCAGCCGCGGTCAACATTTGCATGAAATTATCTTTAAACATTAAATTGCAAGGTTCAAACTATCGATTCAAATAAATATTTCATTCATTTTTTCGAATTTTTTGTGTTTTTTTTTTTTTTTAAAGTTCTAAACCTCTTAAAAAATCACCCGTTACAATCATTTATTAATCAGAAATAATTTCAGGAAGATTGATGGATACCTATTGTTGAAAAGGTCACATTTTTCTGTAACAATAGCTTTCTGACATTTGAAACAATTTTATATATTTCCAATTAAAATTATATCAGTAATAATTTTTACCATTAGGTATACCTAGGTATATAACTTTGTCAAAGTAAAATATTTATTATTAATTTATTTATAAACGTATAAGGTTTAAGCTTAAATATTTCATGCGTAAATCAAATAAGTAGGTGGTCCGTAAGAAAAAACAACACAAAAGGTCACAATAGTACAATGCAAAAGGCCATACATGACCATATATAATGGTATTTCTTATAAAGTTTACTTCTACTGGACCATATTATAAATATACAATTTAATATGAGATTCATGCTACATTAAATTCCATCCGTCAAATGAGTGTTTATTGAGTTTACCTTTTCCTGAGCTAAAAATACATTTATACCACCGTATCATCCAAGTGTGTATATATAGGTCCTCGGCACTCTATAGAAAATATATGTACACATAGTTGAATTGAATGTCCAACATTTCCATTACCCCCTCTACACTTCAAAGCAACCAATTTAATAATTTTGGTAGAATAATAAACACATGCTGCCATCTGTATGTAGGTATGGTACGTTATGTATACTAAATAAATATTTTACTAAGGTAGAAAATGGTTAAAGTTGGTGGTATCTAAGAGTTTTGTTTTAATCTGAAAAATTAATGAACGGCAAAAGCAGCAGCACTTAGGTCATAACTTTAAATAAATCCTACCCCTCTTTTTGAAGGTACATTTTATACCACTTCCACATACATATATATATATATTTTAAAGTATCTAGAAAATAATGTTTAAACAGCTCGTCCGTAGAATGCTTTTAAATCATAGTTTTCCATAAAATTAGGTCTACAATTACGTGACAGAAATTCCATCTATAGAACGACACACCATCAGGACGTCATATATGATGTGTGTGTATGTATGTATGTTGTACAAAGAATCATAGAGACCACATTTTCCCTGTTTGTCGTCAAACACGCATCTATATACATAGGTATATACAATATTTATATAGATAGCTCCATCATTTTCCATTGAAAAAGGGATCAGATATACCGGTATATATAAGAATGGTTATGGTGAAATACTTTAAACATGCCTTGAATACTAATTATTCTAAAGTAGAGGCCCAATCATTTTATCTTAATCATTTTAAGGATGTACCTAAGCTAAATTAAAAAACATTAAACTTTAAATCTAGCCCACTTAAATTGTGAAACATAAAATAAATGCTATAAGAAAGAATCCTGCTGTATCGGTCCGACCGAATATATAGGTTCAAGGACATTGTAGATAGATATACCTATACAAATACGAAAGTATTCTAAAATACTTAAAAAAAAACAATAACAGATAATGAGTTTGTTTTTTTCTCTTTTGGCACTGTTTGAGGCACATTTTATATTATAAAAGCATGTGCATCATCTGAAGAGATTTAATATTTGAAATATAAAATTTGTCCTCGTCTACAAAAATACATATAGCCGGAAAGGATATGCTCAGAGGTATGTATGTATGTATGTATGAGTATAGTCTATATTTAAATAAATGAGACAGTTTCTTTTAAAGTTTTTATTTATTTTTTATTTCGCAAATTTTTGTTCTGAGATAAAACAAACAACATTGGTATACCTACACATGTGGTAGGTTTCACGTTTTTGCACACTGTTTTTTACCATTAAAAATATGTAGGTGTAAATAGATGTATATATTATGTAAAGGCACATAATTTAAATGTTATTAAAAATTTTAACGCTAACCAAACGTTATTGTTTTTCTCTATACCAGTTTTAATACATTAAAATTCAAGATGCAAATAAAAAGTTGTTCATTAAGTTTAAAAATAATTTATTTATGATACTTGCATAAAACAAACAACTTTTATTTTTTTTTTTAGTTATTTCAGTCAAAAATATTAAAATAGGTATTTACTCTTGCAGTGTTCCGAAATCATCGCCTCAGAAAAAAACCATGAGTTCCTGAGGTCATTTCAAGTCAAAAAACTTAAGCGGTAGTTTTATCGTTTTCGACTTATAATAAAGGTTTGCATGATTTTTATTTTTTGTTTCCTTTGACTGACTCTAACTTTGTCAAACTACATCCGATTTTTGAAATTTTTTGTATTTATAAACAAAAACAGTTAGCAATTTGTGCCTACCATACAATTTTTTCTGTGTGGATAACGGTTTTCCCGCAATTTATTATCAAATACATTTTCTAAGCATTTTTACGTTATTTTTTTTGACTTCGAGATGATTTATTTCACAAAAAGACGTTATTAAGTATAATTTTTTTTTGTATTATTATTAAAGCCCATACTTAACAATTTTTTTACTTAAAAATTAAATTAAAATTAGTTAAAAAAAATCATAAAAATCGTTATAAGTCGAAAACGAGAAAATTACCTCTTAAGTTTTTCGACTTGAAATGACCTCAAGAAATCGATTGGTTTTCTTCTGAGGCGGTGATTTTGGGGCACCATGCATATTACTTATAATAAAAATATAACAACAATGTATGCTTGATACTGATTTCCTTAATAAATTTGAATATAATTATAATAAACATTAAAAAAGTCGAGAATCCAGAAAATCCAAATTTGAGAAAACCCGCGAAATCTGGTAAATCAAAAAAAAAAAAAAAAAAACAAAATCCTGTAGTTAAAATATGAAAAATTTTTACAAATTGTTGAATAAATAAGTCTTCAAAACTGCCTTCTGTGGGAAACTTTTATTACTTAAACAAAATAATCATTTGACAAATAAAAGATACCCAACACAAAAATAAAAAGGCTTAAATATGTAAAGAAAACAAAACAGTCAAGTGAAGTGCTATAAATTTAAAAATGTTATGAACAGTGGCGGATCCAGGATTTGGTCATCGGGTGGGGGGTCCAAGTACCAATAGAAATCTTAATGATAAATAAAACTGGCGTAGCTTTTGTGCTTCGTTATTTATGTGCGTGAAGTTGGCACCGCCATTTTAGATTAAAAAAAAAAAACACAAACAAGCACAAACTGAGCTTAAAACAGCACAAGTATAACTTTTTAAAAGGTCGTAATTTAAAAAAAAATTCAAATTAGCGAACTTAAAAAAATATTAACGGCACAATGGCAGCACAAGTTGAGCAGAATACAGCGCAATTTTATTTTTTTGGAAATCGAAAATGACAGTACTAACTTCACGCTTCCCAAAATTTATTTTTGGCCCTAAAAGCTACAAATATGCGAATCATTTTTTGAAAATTGTAATTTGAAAAAATTTCCAAATTTGCGAATTTAAAAAAAGTATTTACGGCACATGGAGGCACAAGTTGAGCATAACCCAACTTTATTTTTTAGAAATCGAAAATAATGGTGCTAATTTCACGCTAAGTTCCTTCGCAACATTTGCGTTCGGTTCAAAAAAGTTGCAAATATGCGATTTTTTATTTCTTCGGTTGTATTATTTTTTGAGCACAAAAAAGCACTACCTACTTTAAGTTTTCAGAAAAACTGAATTTTTGAAAAAATTCCGTTCTCAAAATTGGTTGGTATACCTATTCATTACACTTGAAGAATTTTAGTCGAAATTTTTTCGTGAATTAAGAAGGTCAAATTTAGACCCAATTTAGTTCGAAGAGAAGTAAATATTTAATAAATAAATAAATTAATATAAAAATATTTGGTTTAAATGCTCATCCTGACCCGAAACCCCCCCCCCCCCCCCGTGGATCTGCCACTGGTTATACATTTTAGTTAATTGAAAACTTTTCATTTACAATTAGTGAAATATACAACACGGCTGAATACACAACAGTAAATTGCCGATCATATCAAAAATACAACAACTGTAGCTTACCGGGAATGGACTGGAATGGAATGGAAGCGATTATATTCTTGTTTCATTTTATATAATTTTTCGGGAATTTTTTGGAGATAATGAGTTTTCGGAAATTCGAGACTTTATACGGATTTTCTAAAATGAATGGGTTTTCGGGATTTTTTTGTTTTCGAGATTTTGGTGTTCGGGATTTTAAACAAAACCCATTCTAAACATTTAAAACAAAATTAATTTGGTATACTAACTTGCAGTATTAATTAAAATTCCCATTAAAACTATGTTTAAAAAAAAATAATAAAGACTGCTTTCAAAATATCAACACTTTCTTAAAAAAAATCCCAAAAACAATTTTTTGAATACGCAATAATATTGAAATTATTAATAATCTTTGCTCATGAAATTTAATTTAAATCGACTGAGTCATTATTATTGAAAATAAACCAAAATATCTCTGCTGCAAGTATAGAGTTAGTAATGGGTTTTGACAAAATTGTTTTCTTTCAAAAAGCAATTTTTTACTTTCATACCACAAAAAAATCATTAGATCCTTTTTGTGAGAAATAAATTTGTTCTTAAATATTCGTTTGACATTTTTAATAGCAGGTAGACCGTAAGTTTTGGCTCTAAAAAATTTGCAAAAATCATTTGGATTGTGGTTTCAAGTTTAAAAATAATTAAATAAATGTTAAAAAGGCTGGTTAAAATTCTGTTTTATTAAATTCTGCTTTTCAAAATACAACCTACAAAATTAATTCTTTCATTCAAAAATACAATATTTCGAAATTGATGGAAAAATTTAAACTTGATATTTATGTTAAATATTAAAGGAGTACAAAGAGACCAAATAAATTCACATTTGTAACATTTTTTCTTAGAAAGGTGTTAATGCGGTATTATAAATCATAACTCTTAAACGAAAAATATATCATCACAAGTTTTTTTTTATCTTAAAAGGGAATTCTAAGGCTATCAAGCTGGTAAGTTTCAGAATATTCTGTTGAAAAAAGAATTTTTAAAGTTTAGATTTATATTAACAACAGAGTGTTTTTAAGCTTATTTCAGTTAAACAGTGTGGAAACAACAACATTAAGGAACACATAAAATGTCAATTTATACTTTTTTTAATGCCAGAAATTCAGCCATTAATTCATTTTTTAAATTAAATTGTATTATTTAATTTTTTGGGAAGAATTCATTTTCAAACTTAAAATTTAAAAAAAAGATGGACTAACTTCTTCAAATTAAATCCCTCTATAACAGCTCTGTGCAAGTTTATATGCAGCTGAATTTTTATGTTTATGTTATAACAAATATAAAAGGTTCTTTTTTTTTCTTTAAGGTAAGGTCCTGAATTTGTGAAGTTTTTTTTTTGTTTAAGCTCAATTTAAAGTAGAAAAAGTGCACCCAAAGTGGTGTTTAAAAAAAATTGAATTAAATAGTTCAAAAATTTAAAAAAAAACAAATTTTTGATAATTTTTATTTTAATTATAAACAAATATATCAAACCAAAAAAGCCACATTACTCTCCCCAGTTTCTACACTCAAAACAAAAAAAATTTAAATTATTTTTTTTTGTCCCCATACAAATTTGTCTTCTTTGACTAGGTCTACAATAGTCTACAGGCAAAACAATTCGTCCAAACGATTTTTTTTTATTCAAATGCTCTAAAAATTTGTTTATTTAGTGAACTTAAGAGTTGTGCATTAGAGACTCACCGGAAAAATAGTTATTGGCACCACTTTTGCATAAACGGGCCACTGTGCACAACTGAGGGATATTTCGGACACCCAGAGTTTTTTATGTTCAACTCGTTAATATACAAACCCACTTTAAATGACAATTAATTATTGCAACTTTTATAAATTGACAGTCACAAAATTGTTTTCACTTTTTATATAAACAATACAATATATTTACCCAGTTAAAAATAAAAATAAATACACAAAGACAAAAATATTCGTTTATTATTTTTAACTGGGTAAATATTGATTATAAAAAGTCAAGTTAGTGTTTACATAAAAAAAAAAAAAATAAAAACAATTTAAGCACCTGAAATTGTCTTCAACAAAAATGTATTCTATACATACAACACTGTCAGTAAACTTCACAATATCTATTTTTATTAAATTTGTATTAAAAACAAAAAAAAAAAACAAAAAAAAAAAACAAAAAAAAAGTGAGACAAATTTGTTCACGGGATATTTATACGGCAATTATTATTGCGTCAAATTTCTGGGCTGGTCAAAAGTTAATTTTTGTCATTTGGCTAACTTGGATATTGGTAATTGTCATTGACATTGAAATATAAATTATTGAAATAAAATAAAAGTTATACGGTTGTTGTGAAAAGAAAACAAACTGACTTATAACACGCACAGACGAAATGGTTGCGATTATATAATTCACAAAAAATGGTATTGTTCTCCATCATAATTTATTTATTTAAAAAAAACATCAGAATATAAAAAGGAGCTCATGTTTTTTTTAAAGAAAAACGGTACCTATGTATGTCTATCCTTTCCATGTGACAGAATATTGTCAACGTAATCAGTAATGACCACATCACTCGGTTTAAATGACCACCTTCATCTGGTTTGCTTACATAGTTTTCAGATAATTTATTTAAGTATATCGCGTCAGTTAAAAATAATCCTTCGGTGTGGTTGTTGTGTTGTGTAATTTGTGTTGTTGTGCAATAACGGAATGAGTTAAAATGCAACACAAAATTATAAAAATTCCATGTCCAGTCTATAAAGAGCCATAAATAAAATCAGCCCAATTAGGAAATAATCGCCGGAAATCTGGATTTTGGTATGTAGCCTCCTGATGATGTGCTTAACAAACTGTTAAATGTCCCCATCGATAAGAGCGCCGCTAAAAATTTTAAGGGGGTTCCAGGTCCCCAAAATTGTTTTTTCAAGAATAACTCCAAATATGGTTAGTTGTGCAGAAAAAATGTCAAGAACTAATTTGTAGCTTAAAAAATTTTCTACAAAAAATTTTAAAATACTCTTTTTTTTCGTAAAAATTAACGTTTTCGAAATAAACCAATCCGTAGAGTTGACTGTTGAGGATTTTAATTTTCTATATGGTGGAGTTGCTTGCTTAAAAAATTGTGCATTTTGGGATAAAAGCATATAATTTTGTTCATTGTTGGTGCATTATGTGAACATGATTTAAAGATATTGGGCCACTTTATATATCCACCCTTTAAGGTGGAAGGGGCAAATTAAAAAAAAAATCTAAAACTGAAAATTAATATTAAAAAACGAGGACAATACTTTGAAGATTATTTATAGTTTTGTTTAAAGCCAAGAACTCATTATTTAATTTGGCCAGTTTATATTTCAGAGCGCTCAGTAATTTTCCTCCGACTCTTTGACAGAGCAGGAGAATGAAATATAAACACATTGTATAGTGTTCAAAGGAATTTAAGAAATCTAGCGACGAATCCAAGAAATTTCAGTCTCACTTTTTGACAGCTAATGTGAGGAATTTTTGTGAGGAATCGTGTTTATATTTGTGAGGAAGCGGAGATCTCTGAGATCTCTGAAATATAAACTGGCCAATTATGTTTTTAAATGAAGTTATTTTAGTGTGCTTATAGTTTTTGAATGAATTAATTATTTTCAAACTCAAAATCTAAAAATTAAAACTCGAAAAAAAATTATAATAATTTTCTTTTTTTAATTTTACGTTATTAAGTACTAATTTTGGTTATTTTTCGATACTCTTATTAATTTTTAATCGAATGCTAAAAACCGGCTGTAAGTCTTTTAGTTCTTAATAAAATTGAAAATTATGAAAACTACTTTTTTCTCAGAAACATTCAAACATCTTCATTGATTGGACAAATTTTATACTTTTGATAAGAATATCAAAATTCATTGTTTTTTTTTTGTTCAAAAATGACAGTTTGAATGATTCTGAGAAAAAAAGTAGTTTTTGCAAAAACATGAAACGTAGTTTTTTTTAAACTACTTTAATCGTTACATGTACGAATTTTAATCAAAATCGCTAAAGCTGTTTTCAGGAAAATAAAAAAAAACACGAAATTGATTAAGACCATTTAAAAAAAAATCCTATAAATATGCATAGGTACATTAACTCTCCAAAATGTTTGAGTTGTAATATAAATCTATGGCATCAATGTTTGATTATGATTTTGGGCGTGTGGTCGCAACGCAACTGCTGGCACATACAAATATGGCGTTTTTTTGGAAATTCAATTTTTACACACTCTTGCCAGTAAAACAGGCTTTATTTCGGCAAACAAACTATGTTGACTTTCAAGTGCTTGATTGCTTCTGGTTTATCGGCGTAGACATGCGACTTTACACATCTTCAGAGAAAAAAAATCTAATGGCGTCAAATTGCACGAATGAAGTGGCCACTAAATACGTCCATTTCGTAAAATTAATTATTTGTCAAAATATTTCTTTCCAGCTGAAACCACATGTGTGCAACAAACTTGACTTAGAACAACCGAGAACTGTGAAATTGATTGTCACAGAAAACAGTGTTGCCAATTTAAAGTTTTCCGCCTAAAAAAAAAACTTTTTTACATTTCTTTCAAATTCAAGATTAAGTTGATTGTTTGGCACGTGTGTCTTCTTTAGATTGTACAAAACAAAAATTTGTCATTTCTATATCTGTATTTATAGACTGGAAAATTACTGAACCAATTTCGTAGTTTGAATAAAATCCACAAGACACGTTTTTTTTTTTAGAAATCCGTCACCACGCCCACTCTGGAATTCCTCCTTACTTTACATCCTTAGAAAGTTGAAATTTTGTAATTGAAATCACTTGAACCTAAAGCTTAACATACGAATTTTTTTTTAAAGTCCACCTACTGCCACACCCACTATTCTTATGTTACATTTTTTTCCTTATATGAACTGAATATAATACAATATACACATAAAAATAGGATTCAGATAGAATGTAATAGTTTTGAAAAATGTTTGTAACTGTCTCAGGGAGATATTCGTGAAGAACTGTTTTGTTGCTTTTGTTTTGAGGGCCGCTTCTTGATGGAGACTTTTAAAATACAGTTTACTCCCAGGGAGTCGGTTCCTCAAAAACAGCCACGTTATAGAATTGTTCAACCATAAGAGTAATAGTGTGCCATATTTATGATTGTCTCAAGTCTGTTCGCCGCCAGTTTGATAGTGGATGACCCTATACTAAAGTGTTATTAATTGAACACTTTTTCTGAAAAAAATTCATCTAAATCGCAACTTAAGCATAAGGAAATTAATATATATATGTATGTACTCCTACCTACATATATACAAAATTCGATACTTGTCTTCTTTTGAAATAAAATGTATCATGAAATTGCTGGTGGGATTTTTTTTTTTTATTTTAGAAATCTCAGCTGACTGCGGGCTATATTCTATAATATAAACTTTTTCGTATTTTTATGTGCTCTTTAAAATAGAGCCAGCGGAAACTTGAACTTCATTTTGATGTTCTTGTTGGTTTATCGATTTTTTGTTGTTGCTTTTGTCATCTATACTTATAGCCTATATGTATAGAATGTGAAATTCTATAGCATTTTATTTAATGAGGGTTCACTAGGCTTTCGTTGTATTTTTTCTTTGGGTGCATATTATAGTGTTTTTTTGCCCGTTGGGATTGTTTCTTTTTTCCTTGATTTTTCTTCTTTTTTTTTTGTTAGAAAAAACTGTCAACGGGAATGGATACGAATAATACAAGATGTATGAGAACTAAAGAAGCTTTTAGGGTTTTTGTGTCAAGAATGAGAGGGGGTAGTGTTGTTTTTTTGTAAATTGCCATTTTTAAATATAGAAATAGAATTCTTTATATATGTACGTAGGTACGTATATAGGTACTTATCTAAAATGATTTATTTTTAAGTATAGTACTAAAACTTTTTGACAGTCAAGGTGATTTATGATCGAAATCTTTGTATACGTACAAAACTCTGGCCTATTACACTATATAAGTATATATATAGATTCATGCTTATCAAACAACTTTACGCATTTTAGTTAATTTAAACGATAAATAATTAACCTAAAAGCAAGTCATCCATGACTTCCAGTGTTAAATTTTCGATTAAGTCGCCATGATAGCCTTATAAAAATGTGACCATAGATCATTAAACAAAACCATGACTCCGCGCACACGAAAAAATGTAAATATATACCACCAAATATATTTTGCGAAAAAAAAAAAAACATTTTGTAGAAAAAATATTTGTAGGTATTCAAAGAAAATTAAAAAATAAAAACAAAAAATAGTAGGGATTCTTTTAAGTTAGTTTAGATAAAAAAAAAGTTCCATGCTCAATTACGTTCAATTTTTCAATTATCAATCACTTCCTGACCAAGTTATATTAGTTGACGGGCTTTAGTGCTATTAGTTGGTATGGCAGCGAACAGTATTCGCACATTGAAGCCATCAAACAGTAAAATAAAATAAAAAACCAAACTATATTGTATAGATATGGAAGGGAGCCACAGAAAACTCGATGTTAATATTATAGACAGGGTCGTTTTAGATTACGTTGGGCCTGTGACAACGTCCCCTACCACATGTCAGATACATGGAAACATATAATAATTTGGGGAAATCGTATAGTTGATGGCCAGTTGTACAATAGTGGTTCAGCCTCGGTTCAAGATTTTAACTCACCGATTTCGGCGGATTAACTAACGTTCAACGCTGGTTCAAGTATGTAATTGGTTATTATCACACACTTGAACAGTAAACCACTGTTGAAACTTAATTAATCCGCCGAAATCGGTGGATAAGAATTGCTGAACCACGGTTTAACTATTTGTACAACTGGCCCTGAATGTGCTTATAGATGAAGAAAGAAGCCTTTTGGATATACAAAATACAAGATTGATTAAAAAAACTTAGAATGTCTTCGATTTTCAATGCCACTAGCTTTTTAGTTGAGTTAAGTAAAATAATAAATCTAGTTAAAATTTCAGCTCTTTAGATTAATATTATTTAGAGGTCGTTACCTTCAATTTTCCATACAAATAAATGATCAGCTCGTAAAAACAAGAAAACAAATATTTGAATTGATTGCTCAAAATTTAACTATTTATTGGGTAAAATGGGGTATCTATACGAACAAAAAATAGTACATATTGGATTAAACATTTTTTTTAAGAAGGTTTTTTTTTAATAATACAAATTCTATATACTACTGCAATACATCAGTCAAGTCCAAGTAGAAGACTTAGCACTATTTTTGGACTTGTTGAATTATTGACCCAAAATAGCTTTTAACGGCCTTTAGTCCTACAAACATTTGACGTTTCGTCCCGGCGAATTTTTTTTTTATTTTTGAAGGGTTTTACTTTATGGCGTAGTTTTTTTTTTTTAAAGAAGATGGACTTCGACATTCACTTAATAGGGTAAAATAGGGTGAAATATGGTTAAATCACCAAATTGTATTCATATTTAAAACTACCCTTTATACATTAACGTTGTCTAACTTTAGACAACTGTCCAACTTTGGAAAATGTGTTCAAAAACCTTGTTTATTGTTGTCTTGTAGCTGCCTAACTTGTCTTTACCGTGAATAATGTGATATTTATTTTTATTAAATAAAGCATATTTTTACCAATTTGAAAAGAGTTAGACAGTGTCTAAGTATAGACAAAAATCTAATAAATACGACTGTTTATGTTTAATTGAAAGGTAATATTTAGACAGACCAGAAATTTTTCAAAATTTATAAGGTAAAATGGGATTAAATGAGTTTAATAAAAAATAAAAATCAAAAATTCCAGATTTTTAATAATTTTCTGTGAGCAAGAAAAACTGTTCAAATCACCAAGCTGCCAGGTTCTTTCACTTTTAACTTGAAATTGCTGTGTACTGTGATAAATAATTCCTTATGCTACTAATCTGACTGAATATTTAACAATTATTGTGCAATGTTTGTTTGACTTTTTGTCTTGCTATCAAATTTGAATCTACAAACGGAAATGTTTTTCACAGGTTACTGCCTCTTGCGCGGAACTGACAAATCCTCCAAGATAATTTCTTGTCATGAAAAACTGCTTCTCACGTTAGACGTTCGGATTTCACAGAAAATTGTCTGGTCCCTTCCATTTCTGTCAATAACATGCACACAGGAACGGTTGCAATGCAAGTTGTAAGTCACTAGACCCTGGTTTTATACGAGCTGTCACGCCACCTAATTTATTTATTTTTATTTTAATAAATTTTATCAAATGAATGGATTAGGTTACAGCATGTCTTTTATAACGCAGGAGACTTGTGCTGCGAGGTGCGTGGGTAATAGCTATACAAAATATAACAGAGTTTTACCTTTGGAGATATTGAATTGTCATTATGCGTATAATTATTAAATATTTTATTTTTGTTGTTAATTTTTAACGAAATTTAGATTTATCAAAACGTGCGAAGTCGAAGCGAGCCTTAACTAGTTAAAAATTTAATATTAAAAATAAGTATAGGTAGGGGGTTATTCGCATAAGATGCGCTAATAAGTATGATTATATGAATGTATCTACAATCAGTACATTATTTTGTATTTAATAAATATTATATTTTACAAATAAGAAAACAACATAATATTGTCATAATTTCAGTTAATTTATAGGGCCCCATGAAATTTTGTACCCTAGGCCTAGTCCAGCCAAACAATAAACCTATGAATAAAAATGCCTGTTCTCATAAAATGACGTATTTACAAACGAACATGTTGATATTTTTTTTATCATAAGAACTCCGTAATTGAAAAACAAAAATCTAGCCCAGTTAATACGCAAAACTGAAGCAAATAATATTTAAATTCAATTGCTTAAACCATGAATGTCGAAAATGAAATACAAAAATATAATTGGTGAGCACAAAAAGTCCATGAGGGTGGATTATTACGAAATATTTGCACCTGCTGTTGATTTTATTTTGTTGTGTTTTTTTTTTTTTTGCATTTTCAATTCACATATTTGTGAATTTTCTTTCATCCGTTTTTCCATGACACTAAAAATCAAGTACTAAAATGGTTTCATATGCGCATCAACGATATGTTGGTTTGTACACTCTAAATCAATTGGTTGAGGTCACTTTTTTTTAATAGCCCTTTATGCTATAATATATTAGAATTAAACCCAGATCATGTTGTAAAAAAAGACCAGAAAATAAAATGGAAATTGTCACAGAAGAATAATTTGTTTAAGGTTATAAAATAAAAGATCAACCAAAAAAATAAAAATATTAAATCATTTAATTAATATTAAAATGGAATTCTTTGTATGTGCCTACGTTCTGTAGCTCTTGCATCGATAAAATTTGTCGAGAAACGTTGAAAAATGGGAAAAAACTCATATGATTTGTGTCATTTTTCATCATTTCTCATTTTAAAGCGTCAGTTATAGCGATCAGAAAAAACCATTAGGAAAAGTTGAAACAGATGGAAACTGGATTTTTTTTCCTTATGAGCGTTTATAGCGAACACAAAAATTACGTCAGTGTGAAGGCTGCCAATCAAGTTTTCCTGATTGAAATGCAAACGATTTGTTTTCCTTCTACTAATCTGTCAGTGGAACAAGTAAAAGTTGGAACGCAAATAATTGGAAGGATTTGTTTCATTTTGATCGAAATATAAAATTATTTGTTCAATTGAAAATTTTACTGACACAACAAAATTTTTGAGCTATTTGCCATCGATTAGTGCATCAATTGCGTTATAAATCGAAGGAAAACCTAGTAAATAATCAACTTGAATGTTTCGTTTTCCTGATCGCTATAACTGGCCCCTAATTCGTCGATGCGAGAGTTGCAGAATGTAGACACTGGATTGGATTGACATGAGATTTCACGATTGTATTTAGCTGAATCGATTGGAATTTTCTCATGTAGCAACTGGTATGAGCGAATTAAAAAATCGAGATGATCGAGTATGTATGTGTGTATTAATTAATTTATTTTGTTGTTTTCAATGGCTCGACATAATATTTGAAAATTCGACCAAACGAGGAACTTAAAAACCTAATTTCGAACGCAAATATTTATATGTATTAAAAAGTTTAACCTTAAGAAGACAATAATTGTACTTAATTATCAGTGAAAATGATGCATTTAATTACAAACAACCGATTCATTCTTCTAAAAAGTTTTATTTTCTTCTGCATAAAATCTTAAAACCTAAGCCATTTAAATCATTAGATCAAGTACGTCCGACCCACAGTAAAAAATCTTATATATTTCGCAGGTTGTCAAATTTGAAAGTGTCAGAAATTACAAATGGCTGTTCTGCAAGTTTAGAGGCACTGGATCCACCATTTTCTTCCATTTTGACTGATGATCTGAACAAAAATAGAATCGCTTATGATATAGCCTCTAGTATGTATACTGTGCGTCCAATCCGAGCCACTTTTGCATTTTATTCGAATTATTTATTTTATCCATTGAAATAAAAAAAAAAATATAGGAAACTGAAAGATGAATCAAATGAATGAATCAAAAACTTAAACGAAATTGATTTTTTTGAATAATAAAACATAATTTAATTATAAATTTTTTAGAATCTTTCTAAAATTAAAACCAAAAAAATTCCACGAAGTCTGGTTTTCGAAATATTTCCGTCTAAATTGATATTACTTTATTTCGAATCAATTCAATTAAAATTGTTAAACAAAATTTTTAGATTTCAATCGAGACTTGTAAGCGGTTGCGGTTTTTATTTCTGAATTGAAAATTCAACGACCTTTCTGCTAATGTAAAAAATTTAGCACATCTTGAAAAATGAAATTTTATTTGAGTTTTTGAAAAAAAGGCCATTGGTCTTTTTGATCCAAAAAGTGATTTTTCAAAAAATGCTTCCAAAACCCATCGAAATATACATCAAAAGAAACGTCTTTAAAAACTGTATCCGCACGTCATGTAAGCCAAAATATTCTACATGGTCTGTTTCCCAAAATATTTCCATCCAAATTTATATTTCGATTCAATTTCAAAAACCAACCCAAAAAACTTATTTTGATGGTGATATTTCTGCAATCGAGATTCGTAAGTGGTTATAAATTTCAAATTAATATCTAAATTTAATGTTTTATGGACATTGTATTGGCATATATTATCTGTATTTATAAATTTGTTCCCAATTAAAAATTTCAACTTGTAACTATTGTGTATGTTTAGGGGTTGATTTAAATAAATATATCCTCAATTTAATGACTCAGACTGTATGTAGGTGCAAATCTGAACATTTCTGTAATATATTATCCCTACTATAGCTGCCAGCCTCATCTGTGTTTAATTAATTTGCACAGTGACCTAGTTGTTGTCTATGTTTTTGCAGCACCAGCACCAGCAGCAGCTAAGGGTAAATTGCATTTGCATGCCTACACTACACACCACGTCGCTCGTCGTCGTCGAATGGGGTGCCTTGCGCGTATCTATGCCAACATACATTTATATGTGATACATGCCCATAGTAACTAGGTTAAAAATTACACTTGTTTCTGAATGAAAAACATTGTTTAGTATAGAGAGGAAAATAAAAAAAAAAAGATAACAATTTTACAAAAAAAAAAAATAAAAAAAATACTGTCACACCTTTTTGGTTACCTGGAAATGACACAGTTTCTGCAGATTTTCAAAAGAAAAATTACACACTAACTAAACCATACTGTTGGGTACATTCAGTAAAAAAAAACAAAAAAAAAAACAAGATAGGTACAACAGTGTATATTTTAGGCATGCGATTCAATTTGGCGTGATGGAGAGATAGAAAAGCACAGCACTTATAGCCCTTAACATACATTTCACTTTGACAAGGATAATATGTACCTACCTACTTGTATATACTTGTGAATCAGGGGAAATAAAGAAAAGGGAATTCCTATACCAAGGAGGCGCTTTTTTTCAAAAACCAACATCAGAAGCTAGTTTATTTATATTTATGTAGACAAATACGTATAGTGTATGTATATTGTATACACATGTATGTAGGTATGTATATTCTATATCTGTGTACTTATGTCTATAAATAAAAAAAAATTATCCCGTTCAGATAGGTATATTTATTTGATTTATGTCGGAAGAGTCGTCCTAACACAGTGTGTGTGGTTAACAGAAGGACACCTTTTCGGTGTTCCCACTTGTTTTTGTTCCAATCTAAGTATTTAATGATTTCGTTCGTGTTATTAGTATATCAACGATTTTGGATTCAGATGCTGAAAACCAGGCGGCCAGTCGTATGTCGGAAATTTGAAAATTGAAATTTTGATAGAAAACTGTTCAAAATATCGATCATGAATGTTTTGAGTAAAATAACTATAAGATGGAAATCACCATAGAAATTTCATCCAATATTTATTTAGAAATCAAATATTGTTCACATACATATGTTCGAAAAAACAAAATATTTATTTGTTAATTTTATGAAAAGTATTGGAATAATTTTATGTTAACATATTATTTGTTTCAAATTTATACCAGCCAAGTTCTCAAGCGAAGACACTAAACATTTTTAGAGGAATAAACTTATTTGATGCTTGACCCGCTTAAAATTAATTAACAATAAAGTCAGAAACTGCAAATTTTTTGAAATAATCAAGCGGAGGCGATTCACCAAATTTCAATTCATTATCATAAGTCAAAGTGGTTCTTTAGGTAGATATATGTTTCAAAAAATGCTAAAACCGTAACTTTAACTGACCGCTGCACTGACTCAATAATTCTCTGACTTACTGAATGATTTGAACAAAATGGAGCACGTGCTCACAGCAGCTATACTCAATATACAAAACTAAGCAAATGCCAGATGCTATGAAAGTGCTAGTATTAAAGAATTGTATTCATAACAATTTTATTCTCCGGAAAATTTAATTCTGAGGAGTTACTCCGTTTTATTCATACCACTCACTCTTTCACTGACTCACTGATAGATTTTATAATTTCGAGGAATTTGTCGGTCTTATGATGCATATACAAATGAAAATTTTGGGTTTTCCAATTATGGAAAAATTATAAATTTCACATTTCTAATTCAGGTGATGTGGCATCCATCCCATAAGTTTTTACAAATTGTTATCATTCGTATGAAGAAGGTTATTGTAAAAAGATGAAAAATGGATGAGGGGTAGATGCGCTCTCGGTTTTTTTCAATTTTGTTTCGAAAACGACTCCAACGATTTTGATTAAACTTCGTATACCTGTAATAACCAAAGTGTTTGTAAGAAAATTGACTTTCAGGTTTTTGCCAAAAAAAATCGTTTTACGCAAATAGGATTTTGATGATTTTGATAAAATTGTCTTATTTTTCAGTTATTCAGTTATGGGTTTTTAATAACTTAACCGAATTTGTAGAAAATGTGTTAAACCTTTTTGGCTTTAGCTTAAATTACGGACAGACTTACACACCGACGATAAACGTACGGTATGACGAAAGGAAACCCACATTTTCGGACTTTTTCATTATAGTAGTGTTAATGTTGATTAATGTTTTTTATGTGAAACAAATTAAAATTAATGACGCTAAATTTTAGACGATTTAGTACAATGTCAAACCACTTTAAGTATGATCTAGGTTAAAAACCATTAATTCTTCAAATTTCAAAAGAGTAAGCATCGTACTCTTTTTTAAAAATTTAATTAATGTTAGAATCACTAAATGGATTATTTATCTTTTTAGTATCATACTAACTCCAAATGTCACTTATTAATAAAATTTAAATGTGAAAATGGTATATTTGTTTACTTGTTTGCATGAACTGTCACTGTTTTAGGTGTGTTTAGCTGGAGTTTATTAAAAAAAATAATTAGTAGCAGTAGTAGTATTGTAGTTAAAAAATGTTTAAAATTAACAACATTTTAGTAAAAAGCTTTAATGTAAGAAAGTTTTTGAGTGTGGTATCATGCTAATACCTAACATCAGACCGTTTAAAATTTTGCACCAATGTGTTTAAATTCTTAAAATAAACAAAGTGTCAACACTGATTATAACATTGATGCGTAAAATAAATGTAAGAAACTTTGATTCTTTTTCTGGAATTAATAAGCTTCATGAAGACGACAAAAATAATTTCTATTTCTTATGCACACAGGTTGATTGAATAAATTTATATTATAAAATATTTTTCTTTGACATTTCTTTCTTTATATGGAAGCGCGAATAAATTAATAGGTCTATATTGTATGATGGATGATGATGGAAGAAATGTCACAAAGAAATAAGTTTTGTATAAGCACAGTGAAGAATATTAAATTGAATTAATTTTCAGTTTTTTTTTTTGGTAGCAAAAAAAAAAAAAAAAGGAAAAAAAAAAAATATATAATCAAATGAAAATGTCAAAGGTTAGGTATATATATTTTTAATCCAAATAGGAATCTTGGGAAACGATAAAAATTCAATGAAGGGAATTAAATTTTGGACCAAGAAGGCAAAAATACATAATAATACCTATAAACTTCGTTAGCCCGGTTGACCTTTAAATATTTAACGTTTAATCTTCTCTTTTTTTATTCGTATTTCGTTGGATTATATATGTATATTGTATAGTGTATAGATTTATGTAGTGTATATAGGTACATATATAATGTAGATAGATATACTTCAAAATTTTAAGAACATCCTTTTTTGAATTGGAATATTTATTTTTAAGTTGGTTTTTGTTTTCATTCCATTTTGCAACCCAAATTGGTAGGTAGGTAGTTCTTGTTAAAAAAAATGATTCATTTTCTTTAGTCAAGATTAAACGAAAAAATAAATTAGGGCACTTTATGTTTAGTGTTTCAGGAATATCTTATTTAATGTTACATTTTACAAAAGGCGAAAAGGATATAGGTACCTAAATAATTCTCGTAAATCTCTTTACGAAGAATTTAAAAATTGCTTTAAGTTATTTCGATTTAATCTAAAGTTCCCTCGAAATGTTTTGACCGAATTTATTTTTTTGGAAATGTCAGACGTCTTATTCTAATCCATTCCTTTGGTATAATAACAAAGCAAAGGGAGACTTTTGAGAGTTTTAACTTTTAAGTCACTAGGCTCTGGTTTTCCACTAGCTATCGCGCCATCAATTTTCTTAGACGCCTTATCAGCTTTCTGATTTATCAAAAATTCCACTAACTTATAATATTATTGAGTGAAAGAAATCATACCTATACTGATGAATTTTTATTCCGATTTCACAAATTGTCATTTTCACTTAAATGATCAGTTGTTGATCCGTAGCACTCTTCACATTACCAAAATAAAAATGAACAAAAAATTCGCTTGGTTCAACAGTTTTACAATTATACTTCTATAACTCAATGAAATTCGACTTTGACTTGAAAAAGTGAAATTTCGACTTTGACTTCGAAAAAATTCCGACAAAGCTAAATTTTGGAATAGAGTTTTGTTTTGTCTTCTTCTCACTATCAAAAAAAGTAACCTAGATTTTAACCTCTGATTTTGATTTTAGTGGTAAAAGAGGATAGTTAGATTTTTTTTTTGAAAAAATGTCGAGAAAAAAAATTATGACAATTTTTTTTCGTAAGAGCAATTAGATTTTGAATAAAATGACGGTGTGTGAAAATTTTTCTCGAAGTCTATTGCTCTTTTAAAAAAAAAGTCTTAAATCTTTATTATATAAGTTATATACATATGTGGATATGTATATGAAAACTATACATTGTATAAAGTTATGCGCAAACCGACACGATGGCGGTGGCGATTGCGATAACTTTTATCGCGCGATAAAGACGCGTTCAAAAACCTGCTCACATCAACGCGATATATTGTGTAGCGGGCTAAGTTGTCAGCGACAATACAAACGTTTAATTTTTGAAGTTTAATGAAAAAAAACATATAAAATGGAATTCCCCCTAATTTTTTCTATTAATTTTTCAGTTTTTCAGATTTTCTTTTTTAGACTGTCATTTTTCTTCAGGCGATATAACGATCAAATGGTGCTTGCTGCATTCAAGAAAAGTCGCCTAACTGAACGCAACAGTGGAAGGTGAACGCAATCCACATAGCTCGTCGATGTGTGCCCCTCCATTGATTTACGTGTGCGGCATCCACATTGTTATCGCGATTGCCACCGCCATCGAATCAGTTTGCGCGTAGCTTAACTTAACTATAGAAAAATATAGTTTTCGAGGTATTTAAAAATATAATTTTCGGGTCCTATTTAGGGTAGGTACTTTTAAGGAAATTCTAAAAAAATGTCAAAACAAAAGATTTTTATCATAAACATTTAGCAGAGCAGCGAGCGTTAGTAAATAATGCCGATAGGATAAAGCGCTAATACTTTGTTTTTTGGTAAAAAGTGAGCGTTCTTTTCAAAATTTTGTGCGGTATTTCCAAACTTATTTCCAATGGAATTTGTTTTACACTAATTGCCAGACATTAGGCAGATAGACGCCAATGGCAATATTTTTCTTCGAAAATTTCACTTCTCGGGTCTTATCTGTCCCTAGAGCTATAGCCTTTTTATTTTTATGTCTAACTTCTCTTAGATAACCCGAGCGTACGATTTCAAAGTATTTATTACTTATTTACAAGCCCTCATAGTTAAAAAATATTTTATTCAAGTCGCGAACCATATTTTCAAAAAAATTTCAAATATCTTCATAAAATAAATTCTGTATATCATTGTATTGGAGAAGCCTTCTATAAGTAGCCTCAAACAATGGTACTAAAAAAAATGGGTTTAATTAAAATTTTTTGAGTTTTAAATTTAGCTCCACTTGCCTTCAAGTATAGTGACATATATAAATGTGTACTCCATACTTTCAAGTTTTAGCACAGAAAAAATCAGCTGCACATACTTTTTGGAGTTATGTTCAAATTTGTCTCACTGAATCGGGTTTCAAAAAACTCTGTTTTGAAGGTGGTATATATCAAAGAGTTATAATTTCTTCGGTACAAACTGTTAGAATGAACTGGTTAAGCCCATTATTATTATTATTTTTCGAAAAAAATTTTACTTTTACTCCTAAATTAAAATGAACTCAATACATTGACCCAAGTCTAAGAAATTCGATTTTTTGCGAAACCCTTTATTTCTGCCTGCAAAATTTTTCAACTCAATTTTCTTGGAAAAAATATTTGAACAAATATTATTATTTTACGATAGTCTAAGTTATATAATAAAGAATAAATAAAAGGATTAGGGATAATCCTACAGTTTTTTTGATTTCACGCAAAAAGTACAAATAGGTTGTTTTATTAATTTTTGCTTCAAATTATAGAAAAATGTGTGTAACTTTTTTTCTCATCATTCGTTCTTTACCAAATTTTGACCAAATATGTATAAGATTAATTTTTATATGTGTCTTAAATTTCAATAAAATCCGTTAAATTGTTCAGTTCAAACACTCTTTTGGAAATTTTAGCACAACATCAAAATTTAGAAAAATGTCAATAACTTACTTTTTTATCATTTTTTCCTATCCAAATTGAAAAAAAAAAAAATATGAATAAGGTTACTCTTTATATGTATGCCAAATTTCATAAAAATTCGTTTAATTATTCAGATTTTTTTCCGCTCTCCCATACAAACCAAATAGGGCAGATAGGGGTAAATGTTTTCTTAATTAACAGTACATTTGATGCACCGATTCACTAATAAATAAGATAATAAAGAATTTTAAACTCGTTGGTATTTTAAACATTTTGAGGCAGCGGTTACTGTGGGTTAGCAAGAGAACTGGATCCCCAGATAACTGTTGAAGCGGTAGGAGGACACAAAAAAGGAGTTAAAATAAGAGCCCCCTATATAAAGGCATCGTGTATACGTATACCCGTGTTACACGTGTAATTAAATTATTCTCGTAAAAACACGTGTATTTAAAAGGTTTACCACGATATCTAGAAAACTATAATCTAGAAAGCAAAAATCTCGAAAGTAAAAAACTCGAAAACAAAAATATAGAATTGAAAAAATCTCGAAAAAAGTAATCTATAAAGCAAAATCTAGAAATACAAAAATCTAGAAAAAAAATAACAATTCTGGATTACTTATGTACATACTTTTTTTAGTTTTATTAAACGCACAAAATTTCAATGAAAATTTATTTGGTCAGTGTATATTTTTGAGATCTCAGCAATTTCACAAATATAAACAGGATTCCACAGCAAAATTTCTCAGTTTTTGCGTCAAATACCGAGGAAAACAAATTTTGGATTCGTCTGCTTAATTTTTGTCAGAGGAAAATGAGTGAGGAGTTTGAAATATAAAGTGAACAATTTTCTTAAATTTTTGAATTTAAAATCAAAAATTCGATTTCACAAAATTTATAATTTGAAAAAAGCAAATCTTAGAGCAGCAAAGTAGGATTTTGTGTAATATTCACAGAGTTCAAAGTGCGACGCAACCAATATGCCAATTAAATCATCAAGTGACGACACTACAATTACAAAAATTCAAAAATCCATTAACCCAAGCTGTTCTGTGACGCTAGTGGCCTCTGCTTATAATAACTGTGTTTATTTAAACGTGTATTTAGAAATACTAGAGGAAATATGTGCGGACTTATGACCCATTATTATTTTATAATAAATTTTCAGTTGAACTTTGAAAATTTACTTACTTATATATTTTTATTGCTGACCAATAAACCAAATCCGATTCTATTCTACATAAATAAACACTGATATAAAACTTATTTAAAATAAATTATATATGTATTTTCCTTGAATTCAGTATACATATACATTTATATACAAGACCGGAATAAAATGCAACAAATCTTTCCTTAAATTGCAGCACCTGAATGTGAATTTATATAGATTTACCTTTGGCATTAAGCATTTTGGCACGAATCCAAAAACCTTTTGAAAAGGTCAAAAGATTTATTTTATAAAGGTTATAACTTCTGTAGAATGTATATATTGTATATTTTATTATGTAGTGAACAATATTAATGTATTTTAAATCGTGTATCTTCATTAGTTTTATGATACAATTAATGTTCATGTGCATGTGCATTTAATATCATTTTCTATTGCGGTTTTTCTTATGGGGAAATCCAATAGCTTAACAAAATTGAGTTTATTCAATTTCGATATTTTATTCTTGTATTGGTAAATCATCAAATAAAAATTTAAAAATAGAATACAAGGTTATGTCATAAAAGGCATGTTCAGAAAAATGAGATCTCAGTTACTTGAACAGGATTCCTAAGCAAAATTTCTCAGTTTTGCTGTCAAAACTCTGAGGAAAAAAAATCTTGGATTCGCTTGCTCACTTTTTGAGAGAGAAAAATCTCTGAGATCTCATTCTGAACACGCCAAATTATCATTGGTAAAGAAGCAACAACAATAAATAAATAAACAATATTACATCCAAAATATTTCGGTTGAGGTTCTTTTTGTGAGCGAATAATTTAATGAATAAAAAAAAGTTTTCTTTTATTTTATAAATAAACAAAGAAAATATTTAAAAAATTAAATAAATTGGTGGTACAACAGATCGTCGAACAACTCACAACCATCTTTGTGTGAAGGTTGGGGGTTGGAATATAGAGAGTCGATACAAATCCATGGTCTACGATCATTGAAATCAGAATCTGCATTTTGGACACTAACTGTCAGTAAGAACCAATTTTAGGAATTTTTATTTCTACAACAAACATAATATTATGTTTATGAACACACTTTTTGATATTAAAAATATCTTCCAGTATTATAATTCACTTAAGGCGGACTTAAGGTATAAATGATGGACATTAAGTCATCCCAGCGCAACGAAATCGTTTCAAGATTCGTGATAAGTTGCTAAGTGATTAAGTGATAAGTTGTTGGTGGCAATAGGGCCCTGGGTCAGACGGAGATATTTTGAACAGTATTAAAAGAAATCCATTGAAAACTCGAAATTAGTTTTAACAAGGTAAACGTTTAAGGGCCCTGGCGGAGGTTTTATATGGGTATATAGCATAGTTATTTAAAGTAATTATATGTTCATGTCTGTTAACAAGGATTTTCTACCCAGAAATGCAGGAAATACTTAAGCTTAATGGCTTAAATTTTTTAAACTAACTGTTGAGGGATTATGAATTGATAATAATTCAAAACCAAGGTAAACAATCAATACAAAAACAATTTGAACAACAAAACAACTTTGTACACTTAAATTGTATTGCAAAAGGTATTAGACAAATGCTCTTAAAGAGACTTAACATTAGGTACCCGATATTGATGGTGAAAAAAACCTCGACAAAAAATATGTTCTTTAAATACTTTTATTTTTTTAATTACTCGTAAGTCTTAAGTACCAACTACAAACTGCTTAAGGATTAACCTCGACTTATAACTTATAATTATGAGTGATAAGAGCAACAATATTTCCCTGGCGTTTGTAAAGAACCAAGTAGATAAGTCGAATGTTTAAAATAACAGAAGGTCAGTTCCTAAATATCTTATATTGAAATATAAAAAGAGATTCCAAGTTCAAGAGTTATAAAAATTAAAAAGTAAAATTTCGATAAATATTGTTAACTTTGTAGTAATTTAACAACAATAATTATTATTATAAGAAGTTTTTTATATTAAAAATTTTGTATGCTATACTAAGATAAATCACCACTTAGAAGACAACGAGTAACGACTATTTAATTCGACTTATTATTGAATTATTGTTTTAAAGAAGCTTTTAAATGTTCGTCTTGTAAGAACAATTTTGTGTCAGAAAAATAATATTTCATCGAAAATTTGTGGACACTTACACGACTATAAATAGTTCTCATTGGGTCTTGTGGATAAAAAAGCTAAAGCTAAAACTTGGATTTTTAAGTAACAGCTATGTATTTGGTGAATATAAATAAGCTTAAGCCCGTATGATAATGCATTTTTTCTTCATTTTTATCTCATTAAATCATACTAAAGTGTCAGCCAAGAGAAAAAAAGAAAGAAAGGAAAAGCACTTATCTGGCAAAAAAAAAATAAAGTAAAGCGTTTAAATTATTTAAAAATCATTTTGTTGTTTCTCTTCTAATGCTGCAATATTTGATTAATTTATATTAACAGCAACACAAAATTAAATCCGATTCGATTTTGTCCGAAATGTTTATTAATAATTATAGTTTTATAATTTTTTTTTTGAAATATGTTTTAGTTTTCAATTCTGAACTGTCAAAAAAAAAAAAAGCTGCTAGAAGCTGAAAAATGTAAATAAAATCACATTTTTAGTACATTTTTTCTGACATTTTCACATTTTTTTTGTGACATTTTCACATTTTTAGACTTTGATGTGTACACAATCACTCATATGGGAATTTTCAGTGATGAATTCTTCGTCCTGCAATTTAGTTTAATTTTCAATGAATTAAAAATGAGAAAAAATATAGTATCATGCGGACTTTAAGCTAGCTAGTTAAAGATATTTTCTAGTTATAGCTATTTTAAAATGGCCAATTTCATTTAATTTTGGCTTGTTTTCCCAGCCTATAAGGTTCAATTTGTTTAAATAAAAATAGCTTAAACTAGAACATTATGGTATAAGCTTCAAAAATATAAGATTCTGAAAACCCTGCCTAGAAAGCTTTAACTAATTTGAGTTTGTAGTATTCTCTTTATGGTCAAGTTTATACGCGTAATAGTTAAATAAATATTATGGTATAACCCAAAATTAAAACAATTTTCTTAAACAAACACTTTACGTCCGTTATGTGATTTTCTTTGTCACTAATCTGAAACTTATTTTTCTTAAAATTTCGTTAGTTATTAAATGTACCTATGAAGATGAATTAAAATCATTACTTTATATAATATCAACACCTTCGTATTGGAGATAGCCGACGTAGTTGAACTACAGCACAAATAACGAATTTCTCCTCTAGAGAATACCAATTCGAAGCAAATTTTGTCCATCAGTTTAGACTCGTGCTGGAAATACATATATAGTGGACGACGGACGTACAGATGCAGAGCTTATATAGTGGATATATTTTGTAATTCAGACAAAAAATGCATTTACCCATAAAATAATCCGATTTTGATAAGGAATTCGATGCGGTGCTGAATACTTATTACTTAACCGTACCTAATCATATACAGCACGATGCACGGTGACGCACGGTCGAGCACCTATTTAGCGAAAGCAAAGGCCATAGATTGTTTTGATAGGAAAATTTTGTCGGGTTATTTTTGGTCCCATCAATTGTGAACTAAAGCAACACTCGTCTAGCCAAAAAAGTAAAAAAAAGCCAACGGCTAAGTTGACTGGGTCATTTGGAACGACTGAAAACCAAATCCCATGAACGCGACTCCAGATTGCGCAAGCAAGTAGAGAAATATTTTATAAAATATCAAATCAACGTCAATTTGATTGTATTTTTTATTTTGACGCAGACATTGCTATGTCCTCTTTCACATGAACGAACAAGTTGCTGCAGATTTGTTGACGTTTTCTTTTAATTTCCAATTTCCACCAATCGTAGACAAGACACTCTTACTTAGTGCCCTTCTGACCTAAAAACTGAAAGTTGCTTAGTTTCGTCGTGTGAAGGGGGATTATCGTCAAATATGTAATCGTCCTGCTTGCAAAAAATCAGTTTGATCAATGTCAGGTCAATTTTCTTGCAAACGCAGTTGACGTTTACGAACACGCTCTCTGGCTTTTCAATACTTTTCTCTTAAACTCGAATTTGAGCCGTAAATTATATTATCAAACATATTATGACTTAAGCAAACTGCGTTATCGAAAATACTGTTTTTTGAAACAAATTTCCTTTTTGCTTTTTTGGACTTTTGTAGTTTGTATTAAAGAACATATTCCAATTGCATTTCTGATGCAAATGACGTTTTCGAAAACGGACGAAGAGGATACAACCAACTTTCAGTTCAAACATAAAGATGGCTAGTTGGAAACGAGCTGACTGGAAGAATCTTGTTGGTTGAGCTCCTGGTTCATTCTGACTACAGCGCTAATTTGGGTTATGTATTGGTACTATAACGTTTATATCAGTTTTGATCTCTTCATCTGAAGGAAATCTTTTTGCATGTTAAGGAAAAATTTACCTGGAGCCATTATAATGAGACTTGGAATAGAATTGCAACTGCATTGTCATTCATAAAAGGGCTTCTTTGTTTGTCAAATGGGAATAGTGTATATACAATATAGGGACGCTTAGATTGCGTAATTCAATTTGATCAGTATTGGCATACTCTTTCCTTTTTTGTTTAAAAAAATGTTTCTCGATCGTAAGTGGACTTGGACTTACTCAAAACATCATACTAAATCGTCTAAAGTTTTTCGGCAATCATCCCGATTAAAGGAAATTCAAACCGATTTTCGGAATTCCCTGCTATCGTCATCCTCGATTGAAGTAGGTATGCACTTTAATTTTTTTTAAACCTTTCTTAAAATATAGGAATCAGTTCCTACAATGTAGAATCTAATTAATTTTTTATCTTTGTCAGGGTAATGCTGATTTAAACGAAACTTATTGATTTTATCTTATTTTATGACAAATTATTATTATTATTTCTTTATTTCAAATTTAAGTAGATAACAAATACCAACAAGATAAAAATATAGTTAACAGAAAACAGATTCTTTTGTTTTAACGACAAGTCACGAATGCTCGTGATATATATGATGATTAAAATGGCAAAGAATATATAACTTATTTTATCCATTTCATAAAGATTGCTAAAATTGTTTAATTAGCTGCACCACTTCTACAAAATACATGAAACTGAAACTTCTACCAGGGCGTTGTCTCAAGGATTTATTTCAATTAGCTATTCTCCGGTAGTCAAAATGTCTGAGTTTTAAGGTAGGTGTAATGCTTGGCTGGTAACTAAGTGGTGGCTGTGAATGCTTATTTAGTGATGTGGATTGTTCAACCTCCGTCTTTATCCAACTTCGACTAGACGCCACCTCTGGGTTTTAATGAGATAAAAATTTCATTTAGTCAATATACTCTTTCGCCAAAAATTCTTATCTATATTCTTCTAAGAATTAAGAAGTGACTTCCAAATCAGGTAACATTTAAGTTCTTACAGCATAAATATTAAAGATAATTAATTAAACAAAAAATTCGAATTATTTCTCTGCGGCTCGATAGATATTTCTAATTTAAAGGTATAACCTATAAACAAATAAAGAGAATTATTTGTCAACTTGAATTTTAATTGAAAAGAGCATAATAAAGAGTAAAATGATAAAATTCATCAACAAAATTTGTGTTTTTTTTTTTTTATAAAATTATCACAAATTCCGATAAACCTTATGGAATTTTTAGTTTTACTATGTTGCTTTGGAAATTTTGCACAGTCATTGAAAAAAACAAGAAAGTGAATAATATTTTATATTATACTTAATAGGTTTTTACCGTAAATCACTTGTTATTTTGCGATTAACTCAAAATACCTTAAAACAACTAATGAGCTATTGTCACGAAACCATTGATATAGAAAAGACATCACCCAAGTTTTACTTTAAATACTAAAATATCATATTTACGTATACATTATTAAATGATTACTCTGAAGAAACAGTCCAATTTACCCAGCACAAAATCAAGGTATAAGAAAAGTACCAAACTAGATAGGATATAAAGGGTCTTCCAATAGGTACTTCCCAACTTTGACAGTTGATACCAGCCATATTAATGAAGCTACATCTGTCAAATTGGCTGTCATTTTTTCAGTCTGTTTTGCCAAATTTCCATAGACGACTATAGCGTTAAAAAACACCTGCAAATGATAAAATTGTTTTATCAAAATGGGTATTCTGCTCAGCGAGGCCCATATTTTTGGATAAATGGGTATATGTCAACAAACAAAATTGTATAATTGCTACATTTATTGAAGAACGATGTTGGCCAGGCCATCACCGTCAACGGCGAGCGCTAAAGGTCGATGATTATCCTTATATCCTGAATTGGAAGATATGGACACCAACATGTGGTTTTAACAGGACGACGCGATGCTGCGTACCACACAGATCAAACCAAATTGTAAATTCTGCACGAGCGATTCGAGAGTATGGTCATCTCACGTGGAGGTGATGTGAACTCACAGTATTAAAGGTAGGCAATATCATTAGCGTTTTCATTTTCGTTCAGTTCTGCGCATCTGTCAAAATCGAGGTATTATGGTGGTAAAATCGTGGATCCAGTGCCCTTTTCCTTGCCTAATTTCAATATTTTGTTGTTGTTTCTAAAGATTCAAAGCGCATCTTTAGAAACAACAAAAAAATATCCTGTGGGCACTCGGAGAGCCATTTTTAGTTTTTTGACATTTTCAACTTTCACAACCTGCGCAAAATATTACCTTAGATGTGTGTACTGTGGCGTAAACTGGCCACCGAGATCGTGCGATTTGACCCCGTCAGACTTTATCTTGTGGGTTTTTTTATGTGAATAAGCCAACATATAACTCATGCCATCGGTCAAATTCAGCCTGATTTATGCGTCAGAGTCTTGGAAAATTGGACATTTCGGATGCGCGTTGGATTTGAATTAACCTTTCAGATCAAGACGTATTGGGTGGTTTGAAATTTGATATTAACAAAATAAAAGTTGATGTGCCTCAGGACTCTGTGTTAAGTCCGAATATTTTTCTTATATTCAGTTACCTACTATCTTTTATCTGAAACTCTAAATTCATTAAATTGTTTTGCAGATGACAGTACCTTTAACTTTTCATATTTTATTATATAATAAGTACTTTTTGTTTAGTTAAGTTCTGTTAGTTAGCTACGACAGCTGACAGCAGCGTATATGATTTAAACAAATTATTAAGTACGATGCCACCTTTTGGAGAACTTAGACCTAGTAACTTACAATCTCAACCATTTATGTCTGCGTGAGTTGTGAGACGTCAATTCTCAATTCTCTGCTGAATTTATCTTAAACGGTTTATATTTATTTTTCAAAATTTTATCAAAAAAAGTTGTTGAGATTAAAAATTTTCTTTTATTCACATCTATTTAAACTTCGTTCTTGTCTCTTGAAATGACTAAAGTGATTGTTTAAGTAAACTGCGTTTCAGTTTTTTGCCAAAGAATTCACATTATGCAAATACTTATGTTTTTTTACGTTTTGTTTTGAGAATATATGTACTGTCTTATATTTGAATTATGAACCAATTCCTTAATGCCTTAAATGCCCAGTGTATATTTAAAATAAAATATTGTCTTTTAAACAAAAAATCCTTTTGACATTTAAAACATTTATTTATTAAAATAAAGCACCATTTAATTCTCAATAAAGTTGTAACAAAACGAGATTTTGTCTAATAATGTATGGTTTTGTAGAATAAGCTAAATAAATAAATGTCCATATTTTATTTGATATATTTTAATTAAATATACCATATTTTTTTTCTTTCACAAATAAAATTAATTCTCAGAATTTTTGATTTTAATGAAATTTTCCTCGAATCACGGCTTTATTATTTCGATTAAACTTTGTTTAAAGTGTGGGAAACAAATCTTAATTTATGGTTTATTGTTAAAAATTCAGATAGATTTTCGCAAAATTGGTCATGTATATTTTATTATCGTATACATTTCTCGTTAACCTCATTCCGGCCGGCGGCTACTAGTTCCACAGTTGAGCTAGAAATATGACATTTAATATACCGTCTATTTTAGTCCATTTAGAAGAAATATGGAAACAAAACTTTGAAAAGCTTCTTGTTTCCCGGAAAATTAATTTTGAACTTGTTAAAAATATAAAAAAAAATTAATTTTTCTCTTTAACCTCCCAATGTTGAATGTGGGTAATAGCTGAAGGTGTTGGTTGAAAGGTACAAAAATAGCCACGGTGAAATTTGAGAAAACAAGAATTTTTTCTTTGCACAGTGGATTGATGATAATGTATTTATTAACTCATTAAATCTTATGGGTAAATAGAATCCAGTTGCGAAAGGAGGTAGGTATATGAAAATAATGCATATATTAGAGCTGAGCTTGAATCGCATGTCGCTAAGTTAGCAGTCAAACATTACATCCAATTTTACCAATGCTTGCACCCTTTTGAAACAGAGATACATCATTCTGTGGAAATCCCGTTAAAAATAATTTGAAAACATATTTCAATTTAATGTTACTTTGAGATTAAAATGCTTTACTTTAGTCTCATCTGCCAAACAAATATATAATAGAAATTGTATCAAATCTATTTAAGATTATAATTTGACCTTTTTCTTAAAGACGAAGAAAGAAAAGACAAAATTTCTGAATTTGAATTTTGGATTTTGATTTTGTGAAAGGGGCACAAATTGTTTATAAAATTCTATACAAAAATGATTCTGACAATTTTTGCCAATAGCAATAGATTTTGAAAAAAAGTGTGCAAACGTTACATGTTTGGTTTAGTGATTAAGTTTTTTTTAATTTATTTGTTTTTAAAGAATTTTCAGCATTTAGTACACGTTTTTTTTTCACGAAATCTACAAAATGTGCTTTGGCATTTTTAAATTTTTTTTTAAAACTAATTCTCTTAGACCAATTCACAAAAAAAACTCCATACACAAAATCAAAATTAAAAATCAAAGTAAAAATGTATAATCTACTTTAAAAAAATGCTTTACACATAAAAATATAGCAGTACACCAAAATTCACCTATGCCGTAATTTTATCGAAGGCCTAAGTTTTGGGCGAAATTATTTTTTTTTTGTAATTTCTACAAAGTTCAAAAATAATACCTCAAAACTATAAAAATGCTCAATTTTAAGAAAAATGGAAGGTTAAAAGAAAACTAAGGGCCAGTTTATGCACTGCTGATCATCTTTAAACAAGGATAATTGCAACTGGTAAATCATTGAATATGCATGGTAATCAAATTTTTTTTCAAGGAATCAATAATTTAAGATGTTAATCATGGAAATCGCTAATCAGCCGATTTTGGTTGATTAGCGTCATTTAGTTAGAAGCTGTTAAAGTCAGCGTTCAGATTTTAACCCGCTGTGAACAAACTGGCCCTAAGAATCAATATTTCAATGTATCTCCAGGTAAGTTCCGGGTGTCAAAGTCGTTTTGGCGTTACGTTTTTGCTACTTAGCTGGATATGGGTTGGTATAATCTTTTTTATTTTTTATTTGGAAACTGTTTTTTTCAACGTTCAAATTACAACAAACGCCTAATTTTAACAGGCTGGTGTTATAGATATTTCACGACTGCCACGCCGCGCCGCGCCGATCATCAGACTTCTTTTAGTGTTTTTCTATTTGTGAATTTTTTTTTTAATTTTGTTTATTATAACAAATGCGATTCTTTAATTTTTGCACAGGAAATCCCAAACTATATAATTTTGAAGAGTGAGAGTGAAATTTTCTCTAGAAATGCCCAAATTGTAAAAATACGAGAAAGTAAATTAACAGTACTATTACGACTTAAGAAATGTGAATGACGCACAGCACAGGACAAAGGAACTCAAATTCATACAAATGTACATAAAAAATTAATAAAGTTTGAAATATTAATAAAAACAAAACACCTTGCTCTCTTAATGATTAACCACTTTATTAATTTTATTATTATAGAAAATGTCCATTAAATCATAAGAGCAATTCATGCGTCCAAGTCAAATCTATAGCTTTTACATACATTAGCCGCATTTTATTATATTCTATTTACATATCTGGATAAGGATAATTTTTTTTATAAACACGTAATACAAAAGCAGCTTGGTTGTTTGTTTTCTTGGGTCTATTTCAAAAATCCAAACAATTACTTCTTACTCTGGCACGTAGATGGCATTTTTTTTTTAAATTTTGCAAAGGAAGAAAACGGCTAGTTGAATTTTTTTTAAATTCCTTTTTGCATATCATGACGTTGTTATCTTTAAAATAAAATTTATTTGAAGTTAATATCTCTATTCTATATACGATGAATGAATGAACTTACACACACACACAGAAATCTCTCTAAAAACGATGGATTTGGATTATTAGGACCTCAAAACGTCGAGATACTATGTCAAAATTTTCGATTCAACAAATCGGAACAACTACAATAACTTGCAAAGGGAATTTAAAAAGAGAGCTGCCAAGTTCAAGTACAAAAGCGGCTTGCTTGTAACAAGTCTGCCGTGAAAAGTAGTGAGATCTAAAAGTACGCCAAGTTCTTACTTTAGGAAGGTTTTTTATTTAAAGTAGAGTAATATTGAAAAAAAATCCAAATTATGAGAAAAATTTATTTTATGACTAAAATTTGGCGATTCACTGGTCAAATTGGCGAAATGTTTTAAATTGTGAGTAATAAATAGAAAACTTGCCAAATTTCTGTTATTTCTAGTCTTTCATAGAAAAAAGATGTGTTTTTAAGCATGATTTTGGACCCGATTTTCTGAGTTTCGTACATATCTACATGTTTATAGACATTTCAAACCAAGGTTGTGAGTATATGAATTAAAAAAACTCTAAGCCATAAGCTGTTTTTGATTTTTGAATTGAAAAAATATTCAATTCACAAGGTTTTTGGAATCTGTGAATAGAAAAACATTTAAATCATAAGCTAGTTGGGATTTGTGAATTGAAAAAAATTCAATTCATACGCTAGTTGGGATTCGTGATATCGTGAATTGAACAAAATTTAATTCATAAGCTAATGGCTGATTATGAGTAGGAAAATTAACCTAGCTTAAGCTAGCTTATGAATTGAAAATTCTCTTAAGCTAGCTTATGAATTGAATTTTTTTCAATTCACAAATCCCAGCTATAGGTTTAGGTTTAGGTTTATGTGGTTGTCAGCAGAACGCTGGACACACTTAGACCATTGGTTGGCCCATTGTTATACCACAGGAATCTAGGAAACTTTCTTTCTACTCGTTGAACCATTTAGAGCTTCTTACTAAGCGAGCGAGACTATTAATGTCATGACTTGCCAGATCACTAGGATCATTGTAGTAGAATTCTCCTAAGTGGAGCCTACGTCTTTGAGATAGAGCAGGATATGTACAGAGAAGGTGAGGAATCGATTCTTCCTCTTCCTCTTCTTCGTCCATGCAACTCCTGCAGAAGTCGTTAGAAAATACACCAAGCCTTGTTGCATGCTTGCCTATTAGACAGTGTCCAGTAATGACACCTATGAGGCTATGACGGAGCTAATGTGCAGTCTGCTTAGAGATATTAAGTTCATAGAGCGTTTCAGATCCAGCAAAGGCCAGCTGATCTGTTTTGTGGCCTGACATGTGGCAATGTTACTCCACCTAAGATTTGTTTTCTCTATTGCATCTTGCTTTAGCATAAGTTTACAAGTAGCGATGGGTATTCCAATATTTGTCCGATTTGACAGTATATGTAGTAAAGTTCCACTTTTGGCGAGTTCGTCTGCTTTGCAATTGCCTGGAATGTCCCTATGACCCGGCACCCAGGAAAGGTGAATGTTGAACTGCTGTGCCATCTCCAAGAGAGATGATCGGCAATTAAGGGCAGTTTTTGAATTGTTAGAGACAAAATCCAGAGATTTAATGGCTGCTTGGCTATCCGAGAAGATACGGATATCTGTGGTTGATATCACGTTTTCTTTGAGCCAAGACAGGACTTCTTTTATCGCCAAATCCCAGCTAGCTTATGAATAAAATTTTGCTCAATTCAAGAGTCCATATAACTGACTTGTGATTTCACCAAGGGCTTAAGCTAAAAAAGAGCTTAAGCCTTTGCAAACCTGTTTCAAACATAGATTTAACTCAACTTTCCTCTTGTTTTTAGGTAATACTTATGTTTTAATTATGAAATTTTGTACCATATTTCGACTTAAACTATGAATTGCCACCATTTTGAATGCCAATATCTTTGAATTCAGCATCAGCAAAGTTTACCAAATTTCACTGACTTTCGTCTATAGAATTAACTTTTGTTAACAAAATTCAACAAAAGGACCACTGTGTGCCGCTGCTTAATATACTGCGCATACTTCGAAACACCCAGAGTGTTTTTTTTCAAGTCTCTCGAAGCTTATTAATGCACACCCACTTTTATAAGTGATAAACTGTTATAAATTATCATTTACCTTATCTATTCTATAAGATAAGCTTAAAATTTTTTGATAAAATTTCAACTTAAACTTTAAGTATAGATAGATATTTTTAAAAATAGCTTTTTTGCGTTGTTTATCTTTCATAAATTGATTCTAATTCAGGCTTCCACTTAAATTTCCCACATTATTTATAGATACCAAGAACTGTCAAGGTCGGAACATCACAGTTCCTAAAATACAACCTCCAAAAATTCCACATGAACTTCATGATTTTAATATAATAAGCTCAGGGTGCGGTTATAGATTGGATTGTAGAAATTTGAAGAACAGGTGTTCTGAAGGATTCCAAAGAATTGTTTTGTTTGCAAGAATGCATTGGAGTTTCCATAAAAACCTTCTGTATTTTTTTTAAATAAATACACAAACAAAATATCTTCTGTTATTGTCAACCAAATGAACTCTTGGATAACATTCAAATTGACTTGAACAAAATAAATTTATCTGTTGTTACGAACTTGTTTGATTTATGACGACAAAAAAGTGTAAGTTCACTCTAACTGCTTTCAGAAGAACATAGAGTTTTATATAAGATGAAAAATGTAGAAAGAAGACTTATCCACTGTTATTATAGCCTAAATCATATGCATTTCTCAAATATAGATTTCAATATAACGTACTTATATTAAAGTAAATTTATGAGTACTTTAATATACAAAACTTTAAAAATTCATGCAAAAACTTAACAAATAAAATTTGTAACTATATTTTAATATTATTTAACTCACTTCTTCAAATGTGATGTCTGCTCTGTTTCTCGATGTTATATATATTTTCTCGAATTAAATAATTTTTCAAAATTATTAGAACATTACAAGTTTCTTTGTTTGTTTTTTTTACAAAACAAAAAATTAAATAACTAAACTAAAACAATACTAACAAGAAACTTAACACACGCGTTTACAGATAAACGAAATTAAAAAAAAAAAAAAAAAAAAACTGTTTTCCACTGAACCGAAATAAATGCGATATTTAAAAACACAGGGATGTGCTTATGTTTTTTTTTTTTTTGTTATTTGTGAATCTTATTTATTTTTTTGTTTGTTTTATTATTTATGTATACAACACACAATAATTGGCAAGTGTTTTTAAATACAACGAGATAAATCGCGATATACAGGCAGGTAGCTTAGGTTGGTATGCACTATAAATATTTTGTTTTTGTTTTTTGTCTGTCCTCACTATTATCGTGGTGGTGTCACCGTGGATTGTTAAATTTTTGTTTTTTGTTTTTTGTTTTTATAATTTGAAGTTTTTATTTTTATACATATAAATTTTTGTTTGTTTTTATACTAAACAACACTTATGATGTTAAAATAGAAAAGAAATTAATTTGACATTTAAATTTGAGGGAAATATTGAGGGTAAAGGTATATTATTACAACAGTAAATTATGTGGAATCGAATTTTTTGTGTATTGATTTAGCAAATATAAATGTAGATAGGTATAGCACTACGCCGCGGTGGGAATTCAATGAAAATATTTTAATTTTGTTTTGATTTATTTTGTTATGCATTAACACAAAAACACTAATTTTATTTGAATATCCATTCTCATATAGAATATAATAATATTGCCTAACGCCACATCGCTCGATGTGGATGTGGATGTGTCAGTTGGTTGCTTCTATATAGATGTTATGCAAATCAGCTGTTCAGTTAAATTATATCATGTAGGTATATGTACATTTATATTCCGAGTGAATTTTTATTTAGAACGAATCCTTTTTTTTAAGTTGTTGTTGTTTTTTTTATTTGTATATAGAATTGTGGTATATTTAACGTTGGGTAATAGATTTTCTTTTTTTTTTATTTTATAAGTTTGTTTACAAATCAAGCAACAATAATAGTAATAATATAAGTCACTTTATAAAAGTAGAAAAATACAAAAGAACGGATTTTTGTTTTTTTTTTTTAAATATTATGTGTACTCGAATTTATTTTCTAATATAAAGAATAAATTGTATAATATTTTTAACAATTTTTTTTTAATTATATAGAGCAAGCGACGACGCACGGAATATTTATTTATATATATTTTGTATTTATAATAACAGTTATATTATATGACTTGCACTGGGAGGTATAATTTAATTGATATTTATTTTATAAATATATATTTAAATATTTTGTTTTATGTAATTTGAACTTAATTTGGATTTATTATTTTTTAAGTATTTTTTTGTTTTTTTGGTTTGTATCCTTGATGTGTTGTGTGCTGTTGATGTTTGAGACGATTGATTTTGATACACAAATTTATATCGTTGTTTGATGCGAGGCGAAAGATATACTGGGATAACAAATATATGTAGATATGAGATACAAACTAAGAAAAATTAAAAAAAAAAAAAAATATATAACAGCAACGGTATTTTGTAAGTATAAAGATGAATACTTGTTTTATTCTGAGTCGATTTATCTATTTTTTTTTTTTTTTTTTTGAAATTTGTTTATCTTTTTTCAAGTGCAATTCAAAGTTATTGAATTGTTTTTGGATAGAGGTACATTATAGTTGTTATAGTTAGTACCTGCACTTGAATTTTTGCTTAATTATTAATTATTATTATTATTATTATAACACCGAGAGAATAAATATGAATGGCGTGCGCTGTGTTCTGTTGACGGTAAAGTATTGAAATTTTGACTTGAGCTTTTCCCCGAGTTATACCAAAAACGACAGCAGCAGTAGCAGTGGCGACGACTATGATGATGACGGTGGCGGAGAGCTCGAGCAAAAAAAAAAAAACACGGGCAAGAGAGTCAAATTGATTTGGCGCTGCCTCTGCTTGATGTGGCTGGGGCTGACTTGGTTATAGGTACTAGGTGGTATGCGGAGCTCCCTTCAACTCAAAAAGCAAACAATAAATAAATAAAATGAAATTGAAAAAAAAAAAAAAAAAACAGGCAGATTTCCACATGAGAGAAACCGAAAATTGTGTTTTTATTTAGCTTTAGATACACAGTTTATTTTTTTTTTGTTGTATTCATGGTGGTAGTGGTGGTGGTGGAGTAGGAGAAACAAAAGCTTATTTAAGTATATCACTGGGGCAAATCGTTTAAATTTTGTTTCTTTCTGTTTTTTTTTTTGTTTTGAATGTACCCGATAAACTAATAAATGAGAGGGAGAGAAAAAGCTTTTCCTACATATTGGGGCCTAGGGTTGCTTTTGCTCACAGAATTTGGAGGGATGATGAATAATTGGCCGATATACCTACTCAGTATAAAATGATACCAAAAAGAACGGAATCCCCTATTTGAAATGGAAGTGCCCAACGAAGGTTTATCTTATGCTTTAGTTTTAGTAGTTAAAAAACAAAAAGCTTCTGATGAAAATGTAGGTACAGGGTGTATGCGCAGTGTTAAAGCTTTAAATTTTTAAGTGTTGTTTGGTGTATAGGAACCTACTATATTTGATGTACTTATATACATACAATATTCTTTGGATATTGTTGTATAAGTGTGTCAGTGTTATACCCAAATAATTGTACTCTTTTCCTTATATTTTGTTGTTTATTTTTGGTTTTGGTTTGGTGATATACCTACGTAGGTACCTATACATTTTTTTTTTTTAATTCTCTTAACACCGAAAGCACGTTGTTGTTGCTGCATTTTGATATCGTGCACTAGGTTATGTGTACCTAGATACCACTGATTTATTCCAATTACTTTTGTTACAGAAATGATAGAGAAGGAAATGTAAAGTGGAGCTTCAATTTTATACGTCATAGCTAAGTTTTGCATAACAAATTAAAAGGTCGAATAAATTTGGTGTATAGAAGTTAAGAATATCAATATCTTAATTTCAAGAATTACTCGTTTTTCTGAAGTTGCACTGGGCATTATCAATTAGTCATACTATTTAACAAATTAAACATAGATACGCTTAAGTATATCTTAAATTATAACTCGTCGATGTTCTATAAAAATTAAAAACACCCCAAAACTGATATACCTCTTCTAAATACGCCATAATTAATCAAATATCAAAACTTAAGTTCCCTAAAAATTCTCTAATTCTTATACCTATTGCTTCAAATTTAAATACAAAATTCCTCAAACTTAAGATATTTCAAGTGGTTTTCAATGAAAAATTCATATCAAATGCAACTGTTTCAAAATTTAAAAAAAATGGACTAAGGTAATTTTCACAGAACGCAACGACCTATACTAGCTGACTCACCCTGCTTTTCCAGGAAATTGTTCATACATTTTTTTAACCCTCTATCGCATATGAAGCCAAATATGGCTTTCTACAGTTATGTCCCTTTTTCACCTGACTTCAATAAAAAAAATGATCAAAACATAACACGTTCCTCTAGATAGCTGTGCCTTTGCACACGTGCACCAAGCAAGAAGGAAGATATTCATGTTTGGAGATCAGTCGGTTACTTGTTGTCATTGAAAACGGAAGTGTGAAAAATGCTCTTATTTCAAATAATAATAACTTTTGTGTTAGTTGATTTAAGTGGTCATAAAAATATATTTCTGATTTTGTGTCTAATTCTCTTTGAAATGAATACATTTTTATAAAAACAAAATTATTATCTTGATCGTTTGAGAGGTAAAAGTATACAAGCCATATTTGGCTTCGTATGCAGTAAGGGATTGAAAATATACAAATTTGGTTGAGTTTTTTATTTTAACAAAAAAAGTTTTTTGGTTTTTAATAAAAGACGTCTTAAAACAGCCCAAAAAAAATAATTCATGCTGTAAAGGCTTAAATATTTTTTTTGCTCCAAATTTGGTGTAGATAGAAACAATTTTTAGCTCATCTAGAACGGGTTGAACCTTAATGAATTTTTCCAAACTTTCTCGAATTGGCTCCAACGATTTTGATAAATTTTTTTATCAGATATGAACTTATGACCAAATTTACGTTAATATGGTTTTGATTTTTGTTCGAGAAAATAACCTTTTTTTGAGTTTTTCTTGTATACCTTTTTACATAATCATACAAAAACGATTTTGTTATTATTCATAAATATCCATGTGCTCTTAAATAGTTCAAACATTATTTCATTCCAACATTTTAAAAATATTTTTTATTTAAAACAAAAACATATCAAAGTAAAAATGAATTTTTTGAAATTTTGAAAAATTTGAACTTTACCAAAAATTTGGAATATTTATCTACATTCTAACGATTCAGGCTCGTGCATATGATAAAAATCTAAGTCGAAATTTTGATCAAACTTGACGATTATACGGGTTTACCACGATATCTAGGAATCAATAATCTATAGAAAGGAAAAATCTCTTAATCTCGAATCTCGAAAACAAAAATCTAGGATTGAAATAATTAAAAAAAAAAAAATATAGACAGCAAAATCTAGAAAAACAAAAATCTAGAATGCATGCTGCCCCCCTGCATCCTCCCTGCTTGGGCACACTATAGGATTTGGGGAAGGTGCGAGGTTCGGTGTATGCAAAGTTTCTTTTTATCATCTGGTGAGGGCCAACATATAATAACTAACACAACTATATAATCACAAGTGGGTCCTGAAAAATAAATTATTTAATAAACTGAATATAATAATGAGTTTTATTTGAATTTGAATTCCTTAAATATATAGGTTATTTTTTTCAAGATTTTTTTCTATAGTCTTTCGATATTTTTGTTCATTCTAGATTTTTATCCATTCGAGATTTTTTCATTCTAGATTAAAAAATTGTTTTTTCGAGATATTTTGTATTCGAGATCTTTGTCATTCGAGATTATGTCATGATCCGCGATCATACATATAGCGAAAAAACAAAAATTGGTTCTCGAAATTCTGTTCCCGTCTGTTTTGTTCGACTGACGACTACAGCTTAAAGGCATATACGTCTATTTTCTTGAAACTTGGTACCTTGAGTTTTTTAAACATTCCCCCGATACGTTGTTTTTTATTTTCTTAGGACAAACAATTACGGTACCATGCCATATATATTTTTAAATCATCCTATTTTCCTCAAAAATGGTTCAACGCATTTTTTTAACAAAAAAATTCATTTAGTTTAGGTCAGTAAAGGCTACTTTTTATTGTGAAAAATATTTTTCCAAAAAAAATTTTAGATATTTACCCCTATTGCAGTTGTCAATGATCAATTGATAGTTGATAAATTTTGAAAATCGATAGTAAAAAACCCAATTGATACAACTTTTGACAACATTGAGAGTGCAGAACGTTGTGAATTACAAGAAAATTTATAATTATCACAGAAAAGTTGATCAGATTTTAACTAAATAGAGTTTTAATGCACCAAATTTCAATATTTATCAACTATCAATTGATTTTTTGATTTTATTGAAAGCTGTTATTCTGATTGTCATCAATCTTTGTATGGACAAAATTTTAAAAAATCTGATTGTGTAGCAACATTTTCAAAAAAAAATATATATTTTTTTTAATTAAAAAAAAATTTTGCAAAAAGCGAGATTTTTTTTACAGAATCTATAATATTGTTAGGAAAAAATATTCTTTTAGTTAAAATAAATGGTACCTATACCATTTAAGAAATTTTTTTATCGAAAACGACTCGTGCTAACGTATACGATATATTATTTTACAGACAAAAATTTTACATTAAACTATTATTATTTGTTAACATATCTATAATTCTCATAGAAACATTTTTTTTTTTAAGTTTAAATAATATTGCATTCAAAATTTTCAAAAAAACAACAAATTTTGGATTCAAAAAAAATTCAAAATCATTTTTTTTTAAATTCCATATTCCCAAAAAGGGCTACAGGATTTTTTTTCAATATTAATTTTTTAACTCTGTATTCATAAATACTTAAAAACTGCGCATTAATTTTTGCCTCATTTTTGTTTACAAAATTTTATAAATAGAGAACATTTTTTTTTAAAACTGCTCACAGCGATTTTTAAATTGAACGATTCATAAATTGAGATTTCTAAAAGAAATCAGATGGTGTACGCAATGGTGGTGTCAAACAAAAACGGAAGTTTTTTTCATCAATGAATTTCTATTTATACTGATTTTAAACAATTGTTCAGTTCAATCTTTAAGTTTCATGCGTGTACAATGTACACTGTACATATTATGTGCTTTTATATTTTTTTTTTTGTATACTTACATAAAATTTTAACTAAACTTCATTTTTATTAGGTGGCATAAAATAAACGATGCCATAACTAATTTATTTCTTTTGAAATCATAAAATACTTATGCATCTTAATTCTATAATATGCAGCATTACAAAAGCATTTTTGTGCGTTTTGTGATTTTTAAAAATTAGGTACTAGAAATCCGGAAAAAAATAACTACAACTCAAAAATTAATTTTTCGAGTTAACAACGCAATATTTTTTCGCTATAATAATATAGATCCAAGAGATTTATCATTATTTACACTTCTACAAATATGAATGTATACAAAATAATTTCACTCTTTAAATATTAATTATAATTGATTTAAATAATATTTTCTATATAGGGAAATTATCAAGTGAAGATATTATTACAAGCTTACAAGAACCCATACACTCAAACAGGCATTTTCAAATACATAAAATGAATTTACATAACCGTTATTTTGCTGCTCTCCTATAACGTTCTACCCGAGAGAAAAAAAAATAACAACACAAATGCACACGCATATAATATAGAGACAATATTACTGATACATTTCCAAAACAAAACTCCTACACAGGAATGCTACAGTAAAAAATTTCCTTACAGAATCTCTGTTTGAAACTTCTTTTAGTGGGTTGATAATGGGATTGCACCCCTTGATAAAATATAAGCATATCATTGCCATTATACATACTCTTCCTTACTTCCTCTCTTTGAAATTATACATAAACAAAATCGTTGACTCTTTCTCTAGCTCTCTCTGTATGCTCTCTACCTATACATTTTATTTTTGCAAAAATTTAAGCTTTAATTTTAACCCAATTCCCGCGTGTTTTGTGTAAGGTTCTCATCTCTCTGAGAAATTACGTGACGTCAAACAATCAGCTTCCAATGTGACGTCACTTGCCCCAGCAAAAGTAATGTTTACAATATTTTTAGGCCCCCGCAAAACAGAGTTCTCTGCTCGCCATCAGCAAGCATGGAAAATATAAATGAAAATAGGGTAAAATATCTGAGCTCTTTTGCTGGCAATGGAATACGTCAATTATGTTGGTGACGCTTATAGGTTTCGGTGGCGTATACGTATCCAAAATCAACAATCACAGATTCATATATTATATAAACCCACAGAGCTTTCCGCGCACCGTAAACTGCCTGCCATTGGGGGTGGTGATTTTGTTGGGAAAAGAAAACTATCCGTTCGTGTATATATCATTATTTATTATTATATTTTTGCTTTTTATATATTATATTTTTTTGTTGTTGTTTTGTTGATTATTATTTTATGTCATTCTTTTAGCTTTGGAATTTTTTTTCGTGTGCGTGCTATTTACAGGTCGCATGTGAAATGGACGATACAAAAATAGATACAGCTGGTGGGTTGCCATTAGTCAAGTTGAGGTGAATTTTAAGTTTTTTTGGTAAACAATTTTGTTTTTAGATTATTTAGTGGGATGGATTTTATTTTGAAAAGTTTCTTTGAAATATTGTACAAAGATTTTAATGTAATAAAAATATAAATTAAGTTATTTTGTACATAGGATTTTCAGTAGGTATATGTATGTATTGATTATGTAAAAAATAATTTGGAAATACTTAATAGTGTTAAATAAATAAACTTAAATGCACGACTGGGTTGCACAAAACTTCCCTTAAAGTTCAAGTATCTGTATTGTTGAAACAATTTTTAACATTACATTTTGAACATGCACCAAAATATGTAGGTACTAAACTGTTTTTTTTTTCAGGAAATAAAATGTACGACTGGGTTGCACGAAACTATGCGCGTGGTTTTAAAGTCTGAATTATTATTTAAATCTATTACTCTGATTTTAAAAGAAATAAATAAATTATGGGAGCCTATATTTTATAACCCACCTGCCAAAAACTTAGTTTGGTTTAAGGTAGTACCTATTATGTGAGTACATAGATATGAACAATATAGTACCGTGTGGCACATATACATGGAACTTACAGTGTAGACAGAAAAATTGTTTAAAATTAAATACAATCAGAAATGGAATTAATTAAACAACCTCTGAAATTGTTTTGACACCAAATCATGATACTTTCTGATTTCTAAAACAAATCTCAATTTATGAAAAAAAAAAATAATAATTAAAATACATACATATGTACATACATATATACAATTAAATTTTATTTTAAGAAACAAAAATTGGTATGCCATTTTAAGCTTTTATTAATGCGAAGTTTCAAAATTAATTTTGAAAAAAAAATTTCGATATGTCGAATTTTCCAAAAATAATTTTGACATTTTTTTTTAATCCGAATTTTTGGTTGAAAATGTTGATTATTATTTTGAATATTATATTGTTAAAAGCTCTCGTTTAAAAAAATTCATTAAAATCGGTTCAACAGGTAATGCGATAGTGGAAAACTAGAAAAAAATGTTCAACGAGAGATACCGTTTTTAATTGATAGAAACAATTTTTTTTTTATCAATAATATGGTAGATCGTACTGATATTAGGCCACACACAAATTTTAATTAAAATCGAAAGAGCCGTTTTTGAGAAAAAAGAGATTTTCCTTAAAGGTTTTTAAACACTTTTATGGTAGGTACCGTTATTTTTGGTTATAAAAATAATTTTCATTTTAAAACTGCTAGATAATCTTAAATAACTGCTGGGTGCCACTTTTAATAAAAATCGATCAAACCATTTTCGAATTATAAGGGATGTTCAGGAAACTGAGATCTCGGAGATCTAAGCAATCTCAATTGCATGAAAAAGATTCCTCACCAAAATTTCTCAGATTTGCTGTCAAAACTCTGTGGAAAAAAATCTTGGATTCGCTTGCTCAATTTTTCAGTGAGCAAAATTTCTGAGATCTCATTTTTCTAAACGCGCCAATTAAGTTTTCAAAAAAAATTTTAAAACTTTTTTAAAAAATCAAAAAAAAACATTTGAACATTTTGGTATAGAAATCTTATATAACACTTTGAAATATTCTCCATAAAAATTGATCAAAAACAGTTGAATAGTTTTTGAGAAAATCGAAAATCCAAAAAATGGTTCTATGCGAAGAATCAGTCATTTATAAACATTTTTCAGAAATTTTTTTTTCATAAAACAGTAATTAAAAAAACGTGTCGGGGGAATGTCAAAAAAACGCTAGAAACCAAGTTTGAAGAAAATCGACCCACCAATACAGGCAGACGGACAGAATTGCGAAACCCACTTTTTTTCGACTGCATTTACCATCGTATTATCAAGTTTAATCAAAATTTCGAGTTCGTTTTTTTTACGAATCCATAACTTGTCATATACATAGTACCTACATATGTACATATGTATATCGCAAGTTAAAATTGTTGTAAAACCTTTTAAGTATTTACTTATACATGAAAATAAAATCTTCACTCCGTTTTTGTTTTTGAAATATGAAAATAAAAAAAAATTATTTTCTTAAATCCAAATTAAAAAAAAAATTTATGTGCAATATTATTGAAATTTAATTATAAAAACTTTTTATTGAAGTCTACTCAACTATTTAAGAGAAATAAAAAATAAAGAAAACGAATTTATGGCAGCTATAAGTGTTGATGATACATAGGATGATGGGAAGTCGAAGATAGTGGGTTTCAAAATTATGTCTGTCTGTATGTCTGTTTGGCTCGTAAACGGATAGGTAAATTTTTTTTAAACTTGGTATCTAGCAATTGTTGGGCCATGAACATTCCCCTGCCAAATGTTTAAAACTTTGTATTAAGTAAAATTCTGTTAATTCTGAACACCCAAAATTCTATTTTTTAAAAATCTAGGGTGTTTTTTAGACGTGTGGTTTTCAATCTGGCAATACTTTTTTCGGAGTTGGTCTTTTTGACAGCTGTCACTTGATTTATGCTCAGTTTGGTTTTCCATTTCATAGTGAATAGACTTACTCCGGAACAACGTTTGTCGTGCAAATTTATTTCCCGATTTTCACAAGAAAATTTTGTTCAGCGATGAGGCTCACTTTTGGTTGAATGGGTACGTTAATAAGCAAAATTGTCGTATTTGGAGTGATCATAATCCACAAGCCATTGTTGAGACGCCGTTACATCCTCAAAAAGTCACTGTTTGGTGTGCTCTATATGGGCAGAGGGAATCATTGGTCCATATGTCTTCAAAAATGAAGTCGGCCAAAATGTTACAGTCAATGGTGAACGCTATAGAGCCATGATTAATGACTTTTTCGTGCCTGAATTGGAGGATGTTGATGTGGACGACCATGGTTCCAACAAGACGGCGCTACATTCCATACAGCCAACGAAACAATTAATTTATTGAAGGAAACTTTTGTTGAGCGTATTATCTCGCGTCGTGAGCCTGTGGCGTGGCCTCCAAGATCGTGCGATTTAACACCGCTGGACTATTTTTTGTGGGGTTATGTGAAGTCGCTTGTCTACGCAGATAAGTCTGAGATGATTGAAGCCCTGGAAGAAAATATTCGGCGCTTTATTGCTGACATACGGCCCGAATTGCTGCAAAAAGTGGTCGAAAATTGGGCCTCTCGGCTGGAATTTATTCGAGCCCGCCGAGGTCATCATTTTTAAAACATAATGGTAAACCTTTATCTTAATAATAAAGCTAAATTGGTTTTATTTCTTCTTGAAAACCATCACGTCTAAAAAAACCCCCTTTACTTTACTTTATTTCAAAATTCTGTATTCTAAAATTCTGTAAATTATAAACGAAAAATTGTTTGGATAATAAAAAAGGCCATTTTTGCATGGTCAAAACTATTTTTCTTTTATAATTTTTTTAGAATACAGAAAAAATTTATATGCCTACTATATAAGCTTTCGTTAGAGTAAAAATTAGATAATTTTCAAAAAAGTGTGTTCATTTCAAGTTTATAAATTTTTGTATAGCTGATAAAACTTCCCAATTCGGTTTGATATTGATGCATATATGGATTTGTTTTTTTTTCTACTTCCGTTCTAAACTCAAAGTATAAGTGTGTGTGTTCAAATTTGTAAACTAGGAATGTGTATTGGTTATTTTTAGTTTCATGTGAAACCAATTGATATTGAAAACGAAAACGAAAAGAAATTTTTAGTTATTTATGTTTTTGTGGTTGTCCATAAAATATCCAAAATAAACATTGTTTACTACACACCATTATGCAGCAGATTAGAATTTTCCAGAATTTTTGATTAACAGAATTTTAGAATTCAGAATAAAAGCTTTACACAATAATGCAATACAGAATTATGTTCAATTAATTTACAGAATTTTGGTCGCACAGAATTTTGTAATACAGAATAACGATCCGTTCCCAATGTTTTTTTGAAGCATTTTTGGAAAATTTTATTCTTCTCAATAATTCAGTTAATTTTAATAAGTATAATGGATAGTTTTTAGTGAAAACAATCTGGATAGTGGTTATTAATGACATCCCAGTAGTTCTTTTTATTTTCGCTTTTTCGAAAATATGTACATAGTATGTATAAATATTTTGAAAAGTTTAAATAGTGTATGTACTAAATTTAAAAAAAAAATTAATAAATACATTTTTTAATAAAACAATTCACAAACATGGCAATCCTATTATAGTCAGTTGTTATATTTTAAATGTATTTTTTTTCTGATTTATTGGTAGTTAACAAAACCAGGTGTTTGGTAAATGTAATGGCGTGAGATTTCAAAATGGTCATAAGAAACAAAATTTTGCGGATGCTCTTGTTGTCATTTTATTCAGTTTTTTTTTTTTTATTTTATTTTGTATTTCTTATGCCTTTGTACCTATTTTATCATAAAACCAAAGTCTCTCACAATATTTCATCCTTAAAAGTACCCTTTATTCTCTAGGGATGATTTAAGTCTTGAACCCAAGGAAAGGAGGGTTTTATATATTTGCATTCACATTGGTCGTGATTTTGAAATTAATAATGTCTCACAGTTAAGGAAAACTGTTTTGAGCTCTGCCTTCAACATAAAATAAATTACACTCTGCCATTGCGGAAGAAGAAGAAAAAAAATTCAATAAAAAGCGTTGGATTTAAAGGCGAATCCCTTTCGAAAAGAGAAGGACCAAAAATCGATTTTATTACCCTTCTTAATTCATAGCGTAAATAGGTCATAGTATTTTGTGTGCGCTCTACTGATGGCTCTATTGCCCCACTATAAGGGGAAAAGTAGATGACAAAAAAAAGGACAGAGCATAAAAATAAAGATATACATACATACATACATTCATATATACAATACACACAAACGCACACTTAGAGAGAGATGATCATTTTGGATGACTCTCGAGATTTTTTTTCAGCCAATTATCCTTGAAGCGTGTGAAATGGGAAACGTGTGAGGTGTTTTCTGTTGCCTAAGTGTCTGGAAGGGAAAAAAAGCTTGAAAAAAAAATAATTAGAAATATAGGTATGTTGATGAGGCTCCTTTCATCCTACGCATCGCATAAACAGAGAAGTGTTATGGAAGTTGTGTAATATTAAAAGAGTTTATATTAAAAAAAAACATAGATTTGTATCCACAGTCAGAGAAAACGAGGGCGTGTAAAAAGTTTTCAAGTGCATGGTTTAATTATGATTAGTAAGGTACTAATGTTAATTAAACCATGCACTTAGAAGATGCAGTAACAGCATTTATCTACCTATTCATTTAGGATAAGTTTTTAAATATTTTATCTTCTTTTGTCTTATTCATGTTCATATGTATGCATACATACATTAGACTGACTCAAAAAATTAAAATATCTTCGATTTTCAATGCAAGTATAGCTTTTTAGTTGATTTAAATGAAATGTTGAGTCTGGTAAAAATTTCAGCTCTTTAGATTAAAATTCAAGGGTCGCTCATCGCTATTTTCATTTTCACATTCAAATCCTAGAGGACATTTTCTGTTTTTTCCTTTTTATTTTAACTTAAGAAACTGTTACTGTTAGGTATAGTAATCGAATAATTAAATACGAAGTAAAGATCTTTTTTAAACTGTACCTAATTGTAATTGTAATTGTAATTGTAATTGTAATTGTAATTGTAATTGTAATTGTAATTGTAATTGTAATTGTAATTGCAATTGGAATTGGAATCGTTATTTTAACAAACTAACAAATTTGTTTACAACCGAGCATTTTTAGTTCTCCTATATATCAATGTATTATTTACATAGAGCTCCCGTCCAATGCATTGTAAATTGGTTGAAAATATCCAACATCGATAAGGATTTAATGATTTTTATAAATATCTAAAGGAGGAATCTATCTATGTATATGTAAATAATCCTTTATACATAATCAGAGTAAATTGGTTGATAACTTAACCTTTTAACTTCAAATAAACTACTAGATGAAAAATTGTTTTATCACAATTCATAAAATTTTGTTTATTTTTGTATATTAAAGAAAAATGTATCCTAGGTATCAAAAAACTCTAAAAATGTTTATTTTAAACTCAGAACCCAATTATAAAAAATTCATATCATTTCGACTTCTAAGTAACACTGAATTTGCAAATTGGTTACATCATCTCTCTGTATCTTCCTACTAAAGTGCACATAAACAACATAAAAAATGAAAAAAAAAAAAAAACACTTTATGACATCGACAGTAAAACTTCTTATAAAAGAAAGTGTTTTACTTTTCTTTCAAAGGCTGCCAATTAAAATATGAAAATAACATTTTGTGTATGCTAAAGTGACGTCAACGACAGAGCCAATTTACAATAACGCATTCTTACGTACACAATATAAATGTTGCTTTAAAATTTTGTTTTTGAATCTTTGCTTTGTAGCATAAGATTAATTGTTTTTTTTTTTTGTCCATATAAATTGGCAGAAAGTCTTTTTCTCGAACATAAAGGTCAAAATCAGAGATTTCATTTGAAGCATAATATATATGTACATATGTACGTAAGGAGCTAAGGGCATTAGCACAATTATTCAAATGTTATATGTGGAGATGACTTTGGTGACGATAATGGTGCAGGCACGTTACGTACATCCTACACCTACACTTTGCACAGTATTTTCCCAATTTTGAAGAAATATCTTCTCATTTTCATTATTACTATACATGGCTGTAAGTTGCTTGCAGACTTGCTATTTCCAAAAATTGATATTCTGGCAATTAATTCAAATAAACTAAAACTAATTGTTAATCGTGTTACATATAAGGACACGTATACATTTTGTAAATAACAACTAATATATTGCTTTAGAAGTTGAATCTATATAAACAAAAAAAGATTGAGAAGTTCTCTTGTATAAACAGTAGAAAAACTTTAATGATTTGTTAATAGAAAGAAATCATATAGGTATATTTACTTTACTTTTTACTGGGAAATAAATAAGGTTTAAAAGTCGTTGATTTCAATTTCAATAGAATTAATTGCCGTTCAATCCACTTAAATATTATTTTGACAGACTTGACAATTTTGCCACAAGAAAGCACGTCGCGGTCGCCCCCACTGATCTCTATATACACTGGATAGTGTATTCATACAAAATTTTTGAGGCAAAAATATAGTCGTGGCCGGTACCCTCATATAACAGTATAACAGCGGCGCCAGCGGAATAGACCCTACTGGACCTGCATTTTATTTTATTTTTTTCAATATTTACAACCGCAAAGCTTGTTGACATCAACTGACATCAAATAAATGCTCAATTTCGGCAAATATCTTCAATCTCTTTCTTCGTTTGTATAGAGCGAGATATGAGGTCGTAGCCGGTACCCTTTAAAAAACTTGCCTCACAAAAACTGTTATACACTATGACTATAGGCTATTATCCAGTGTATTATAGAGATCAGTGGTCGCCCCCAAACAAAATTGAGTTGAGAGTTGTAAGTCACTATAGGTCCTGGTTCTTCACGAGCTGCCGCTCCACTCAATTTATTTTCATTTTTATTTTAGATAATGTAAATATAAATACATATGTACACATATTAAATTAATACAATATATACATATACTTACAATTTTTTACTCCTTAAAATGTTAAACAAAAGGGTATCTTCGAAAGTACGCTGCATTTTCTTTGAACTTTTTTTACCTTTAGGTTTTTCTTTCCAATTGTTTGCAATGTCAAAATTTTAGAAAGCCTTTTGTTACAGGCATATTAAATACTTCTGTGATATATTTGAAATAATATTTTAGTATTTTAATGAAAATTAGTGTTGACAGTTTTGTCTCGATTGTGATCGAGTAGTTCGAAGTGTTTTAATTTTTTAAATCTAATTATTATCTTATGGAGTTGAATAACTAATTTATATTTATACTTTCAATTTCAGCTCCTTTAATCGTTGCTGTGTATATTAAAATAAATTCCATGTTTCGGATACTACACTTTTGGCTTTAACCAGCTTGTGTTAAATTTACATAATTAGGTGGGCTAGTTATGGTTATTCTCAAATATTTGTAAGCTTTAATAATCTTGATCTGCATTCTGCCAAAGCACAATTTCTTATATTTGGATCCATTACCAGAAACTTTGAGAAATATCTTCAATTTTGATTTGCTCAAATCAAACCCCAAATTCCATAGTTGGTAGTAGGTACACTTCGAGTATATGAATTATTTTCCCAAACATTATTTTTTTAAATTCGATATGAAGTATTCTTTGAGTTTTTTTTTATGCATCTGTACATACAAAATGTAATTTAAATAAGTTTTGCCGAAAATGCTGTGGGTGGTGTTCTTATAAGTCTTATAAATTAAATAATATTATGGTCAAATTTCTGTATACACTGACATTTTTTTAATGAAAATCGTAGGAACCGTTTTTAAGTTAACAAATTTTATTTTATTTTTTTTTTTTTTTTAGCAGTGAGCGTTATTTTTAGTTAAATAAGATCAATCATATTTTTTTTTAAAGATCGAAGCAAATTTAAATAAATTGCAGTCTGTTGAATAAAGTTCATACCTTCACAATTCACATACAACTTTTAGTTGGAGTAACAAATTTCTTTTTCTTTAAACAAACTGTTTCCCGTTGTGGGGACTTTTTGCAAAAGTGCTAGGAAAATTAAATTTTCATACGTGTCTATAATGCAAAAATAGCTTATCTCCTGGATTAAGAATTGTTTGGACCTCAACAAATTAAAAAAAAAATAATTAAGTTTGGACAGTTGGTAAGATGAGTAGAGTCAGTTAAAGTTATTTTTAGTGTTTAATGTTTTTTTTTAAACATGTCTTAACTTATGTTGTGTAAATTTAAATTTCTTAAGAAATAAATAAAGAAATAAACTAAAATTTTTTTAAATAATTGTTTATATTCATTTTTAATGTTTTAACTTTTTAGCACACTTTTTTGGTTTTATATTGATTTAAAAAAAAAAATTTGTAATAGTGGTCTAAACTCAACGCAAATTTTCAATATGTACATGTATTGTCGAACATTCAAGCTAGGAGAATTGATTATAAATGTTAGTAAATGTTCACATTTTGTTTGTCCATTTGAATTTTTATTAAAATCGAATTTATTTTTACTAATATGTATTAATTCTCTACTGTTATACTTAAAATATATTATTGAAGTAGTATTATGTTGATGTGCCACTTAATTAAAAAACAAAAATGCAAAATTTTCAATACAGCAAAAACAAAATTTTTAATGGTTCTTATTTGTTCCTCAACTATTTCGCTTGAATTAGTTTGGAAATACTTTTTACAGGAACAAACTCGGGCGATTTTCGACTCCCCTCTAACTTCAGTACCAAAAAATTTCAAATTCTGAATATTTGATAGGCTAGCCAAGCACAAGCGCCATACCAAATTTCAACAAATTTGAGGCGGAAACTTGACAATGTGAACCCCCAAATTTTAGTCAGTAATCATTAAATAATAAATTTCTCTCATAACTTGGTGTTGTTTCAATATTATACTCTTCTTAAAATATTTGATATTAAACCTTCCTAAAGTTAGAACTTGGCATACTTTTAGATCTCACTACTTTTCGCGGCTGAGTTGTTACATATACAGATTATTGTATAGAAGAACTTGGCTATTTCATACTTTCTTCATAGCTTGACTTAAAATCTACCACTGAAATAATATATTTGCACTATAATGTGCAGCAAGATACAAAAAAAAAGACTTTTGATACACCTCCAAAAATATTTACTAAATTTATTGTTTTCTTTTTTTTACGAATCCATTAGGTACTTGCAAAATGCATACCTAGTACCTACAGCGTTGCCGTAGTTCTCGTGGCACGGTGGCACGAAAAATTCAATATGGACCTTTTCTTTTTTTTTTACTTGAAATAAAGCGAATTTAAAAAAAAAAAAAAATCAGGAAATTTGCTCCAAATGGAGTAAAAACTCTTATTTTTTGATTATACACGAATAGATCTAATTCCCGGGTAGAATGTGCGACTCGATATTGCCTAGGTCCCAGCTATTTTTGCCAAGTTTATACCATGGGCCTATCGAGCAGTATCTAGCTTGTCCCTCGCTAATGTGTTAATGCTCTATATGTTGTGGGCCTTGCTAGTGGTTCCCATATGGGCCCTAGATAGATCTTCTATTTTATTGAGACATTTTATTTTTTCTATTTTATTGAGACATTTTTAGGCACTAGATAAGCATGGGCCTATGTAGATTTTAACTGAAACCCATATAAGCTCTAGATGTGTTTTTTGTTTATATATTTATTTATATGAATTTGTTTCTCAATATTAGTGGGGTTTGGGACCGCTTTTCTCTTTATCTGAAATGTATAGAATTTAATTTAATTTAATTTAAAAAAAAACTTCACTTTTACTTACATGGTTTCTCCGAGATTTGAACTCGCGTCCTTCCAATCAAAGATCTAGCACGCTACCCACCAGCACCAGGCTAATTTGCAATACACAAGAGGGATGTTAAAATGTTTAAGAGTTGATATTTCGCGTATTTGGTATATGAACATTACACAAGTTTTTTGTTAGTTGGGAACGCCAATAAAGAGGCGACACTGTCTACGACCAATATAACGTCAAGAAAATCAAGTGAAGTCTAAAGTATCTAGGCCCAGTCTTAGTTACATTTGACAACGCCAATAAAGAGGCGACACTACATAAGACCAAGATAACGCCCAGATACAATTACTTATCTAGGCTACACCAAGCGAAAACTATTTGGGTCCCTTCCTGTTTTTCTGAGACAACGCCAAAGAGGTGGCGACACTAGTTTAGGCCAAAATGACGCCAATAAAAGTTTTTATATCATAGGCTACGTCAGGTTAAAACTATCTAGGCCCAGTCTAAATTACATCTGGCAAAGGCAATAAATAGGCAGTTCTACCCAAGGCCAAGATAAAGCCAGAATAAGCATAAATTAGTCAAGATCGGCCAGACTTGCGCCTGTCTAGGCCCAGCATAGGATTTACTATATAAAGGCCAATCTAGCTAGGGCCATGCTAATCAATAGTGTTTCCTAGATAATTTTCTACCCGGGATAATTTTTCTAAGTTTTTGATGTATATTTACTCCACAATTAAATAATACTTTTTTTAATATAAGAATTCCAGTTTTTTTTTTCATATGGCACGAAAATGGCACGTTTTTTAGAAAATAAAGCAGGGAAATTTGTTTTGGGCGGCAACGTTGAGTACCTACGTAGTTAATAAAAGTGGTTGATTGACCATCAAATTTAATATTTTTGCACACTCTGCAGTAATAGTAGTTATAGGCATGAAAAGTGGAATTAAGATTTCTTTATTACTTCGCAGAATAGAATTCTAAGAATTTTATAAACTTTAATACAAAGTTTCAAATGAAATCATTTACATAAGTATATAAATTGCGTGTTCGAACTCATTAATGCTTCATTTGTATAAAATCGTGTTCCTTTCAGTTCGCACTTAATGTGTAATTTTTATAACTCAAAACATGTTAATATAACTATTATAATATTCCAACACATTGTTACCATAAAAATGGTCCCCTGTGAATTTCAATGCTCTGAATACTATACACTCAACTTATCCGTAGTTAAATTGACTGCATCTAATACTAACTATTTGATAAAATAAATTGACCCCATTTTCGCCTATGAAACTTCTCTACACCAACTACAATATTTAGCCCTTTTTCAAATTTACTGTTATTTGCGTGACAAGACAATCGGAAAGACGAAGAAATGATGACGATAAAATTGCTCACCCTTCATTGCCACAATCCTGCATTTATAGAAATAGAAAAGGAAGAAGAAACCCTTAAGTAAGGGCTAAATATTTGATTTGCATTAGCAGGCGGATGGAATAAACATGTTGACCTTGACCAATGTCATTTATTTTTCCTTAACTATGCCTGAAGAGAGCAGTTCTCCATATATACATGTATATGGCATTTATGTAGTTCGTGTATACAAAAAGGGATATTGAATGGTACTTTTATACTTTATTCAGTTTTTGCCTTTTTGTGCAATTTCTTCGATCCAAATATGTAATATGTATATACATTCAAATACGTTGATATATTTTTATAATAAAACCATGTATATGTATATGTACGGTATATTGGCCTTTGTAATCATCCAGAACAGCATTTACCGCCCACTGGGACGAAATATGTAACGCAAAACATCAACCGTAACGAAATCAATTGTTACAGCTTTCAACTAATTTCCTATTCACCACGACTTGTATATAAGTGGCATGTGTGAGTGATTGCTGGATGTCAATGTTGACATCGGGTCGAAGTTGAATGTGGGACACATCAGGCAAGGAGTTGGGTTCAATTTATTCCTGGATGGCGCTGCGGTAGGGCTCATGTGTGTTTGGATAAAACCAATTACAGAAAAAATGTGTTAAGAAGGAATAAATTGGTATCATACCAATGAAGGTACATATGTATGTATGTATGTGATAAAATGTATTTTTTCATTATTAACCTTTTTGAAACTAATTGTATATATGCGGGCCATTTTATCCTTTATATATAGGTATTGTTTTTGAAGCATGTAGGTAAGCAAATGATTAATGAAACTTACTTTTTCATGATGTCTCATTTACAATAAAAGAAAAATAGAAGGTAATTTTTCGATTTCCGAAATACCTGCTTATCTTCTTTGATCGGATATTCCAAGAAGGTTAAATTTAAGCCAGGTTATTAATTTTCAGGTTAATTCGACATATTGCATAGTACATAATAAATTTATAAATGTTTTGAAATTATCAAGGAATGTAATTGATCCTACTTTCGTGTAGGATCAATTATATTTAAATTCAAAAGGTCACGAAAAAGGAATTATTATCAAGGAATGTAATTAAAGCATCTCTGTTTCCCCTCGACTTCACGCTGCTCATGATCTTTTTTCTTTTTTCTGAACAAGTGGTTTTTATCCCTTCTCTTGTCAGTGTAGAGCTGATGGGAAGCCCGTGTCCTCCTTTGCTGCCACAACCTGTGAGCCTTCGTTTTGGGTTTTTTTTGTCTTGAGCAAATTCGGAGTCAAACCAGGGGTTTCTCTGTGGGGGCTGTGAAAATCCTAGGACCTCTTGTGCAGCATTCCTGATGGCTTGGTGGCATTCCTGCCAGTGGGCTTTTGGACTGATTTCATCAGTAGTAAGATTTCTCGCAAGCTCTAGGGATACTTGGTCAGCATAGGCCATGGCGGTATCTTCCAACTGTAGTCTTCGAACTTTGAATTTCCTCCTTGTGGTTGATGTTCGGCTAAGAGCTTCCATTGATATTCACACGCGCAGCTTAACACCAACAAGGTAGTGATCCCAGTCACTGTTGACTGATCTGTACGCTCAGTATGCTAGAGGAGTGCCTTCCGTCGATATCAACATGATCGATTTGGTTGCAGGTTCGATCATCGGGGTACCGCCAAGTGCCTATTTGGATACCAGGGGCCTATTTCACAGAACATACATCACATATATGTATATACATTGTATGAATGTATGTACCTTAAAGTAGTCGCCAAATTTGGCTCATTGTAAATTTTGAATTTTGAGAAAAACTATGCGCCAACTTAGAAAACGCATAATTAAAAAAAAAAATTAAAATTTACGCCCACTCATATGGGGCCTATTTTAGGTCACATACATTTCTGTGATGTATTTGATGCATGTTCTGTGAAATAGGCCCCAGGATGGGGAAATCTAGTGCTACTCAACACCATGTTCTTTCACTATCAAGAAGATAAGCCTGAGTCCATTCCCAGACGTGATGTCGTGTGTTTTCCGGTTGTTCAACCAAAGATGTCTTCTTTACCAAGTTTTCCATTAAAATCTCCCTGTTGATGACGACGCTTCCAATGACATCAAAATGTGAAAACAAACAGACTTATAATCATGGCCGTCAACTGTCAAAAACCAAAAACACTAAGAAGTATTTGAACGAACCAACAGAAAAACAAGCACAACGAAAGTATAAACGATGAAGGCAACATCAATTTTAAAACACAAGAAATATGTTTAAGATCATAAAATAAAGTAATTTAAATAAAATAATATCGTGACATTTGAATTTTTCTTTCTGGTCACAACACTCCCAGTGGTATTTTAACGTCGTTCTTGGGGAATTGCTCATAAGTTTTGGCAAGGAGCTCGTAGAATTCTTCCTTGGTAGTGTTATTCTTGTCTTCCGTAGGGGCATGCGCGCTGACAAGGCTCAAGTGGTGGTCGGTGGAATTTGGCCTTGATGCGGATTGTCGTCACTCTCTCGCCAACCTCTCGGAAGCTTAAAACTCTTTGCTTAAATTTCCCTGTGATTACAAATCCACATCCAAACAAATGCTTATTTCCATCGAGTAAGCACTTCCCATAATAGAAATCGCAGATATCTTCCTCACGCCTATGGTCCATTCCTTCGCATCTCCTGAAGGTCTATTACTTCAGCTTTGTTTTTGGTGAGGGCATCGGCAAGCTGTTCTATTTTGCGTGACCGGTTAAGTGTACGTACATTCCACTGAGATCTTTAGGACTGGTTCTTCAGGGCGATATATGTTCTTTTGCTTTAACTTCCTGAGAAAATAGCTCATGTGTCACAGCGCTCTGGATCCGATGGATTCAACGTTTGTCGTTAGTTCACCTATCGGCTATCCAGAGGGCAACACTAGGAGGTGACGATACGATTTTGCACCAAAATCATTTACCCATTTTAGAAATTCGAATTTAAAAAAAAAAAATTAATTAAAAAAAACCTAAAACATGATTTTTTGCAAATTTTTATTAATAACGAGATAGTCAAAATCCAAAATAATGGTTTAAAAAAAGTAACAGGCATCACTCCTAGAACATTTGCTCGACATTTTGGTGTTTAAAGTTTTCCAATATCATTGGTCGCGTTCGTTGATCAATCCAAAGCTATCCGGATAAATTTGTGTTGTTGTAATCCCTTGTGATAAAACAGCTGATGCAACAACAACAATGTATCTGGAAATTTTTGGGATAGGTGGAAAGCCTATCTGAAAGTTTACCGAACGCAATTAGGATTGATTTTTATCGACATCTGCTATCCTAAAAGAAAAAAAGAAACTTCTGATGCAGCGATCTTTAGCTTCATTAAATTTCGAGCGTTCGATCATTTGAAAGTCAGATAATCAGAAGGGAATAAATAAAGATAAAAGACACACACAGGGGAGATTAGCTTGGAGGGGCCCAATTTTTCGATGAACAATAAAATGATAAAACGCAAAATGCAGCCTGTTACACATTATTGTGATATCAAAACCTATAGTCTTGACTGTACTATTAAGTGGTTTCGACTGTATACATGAAATGATATGAGTTCTTTCATTCTATATTTATGATGATACGTGGAAAAAGAGAACATAAACGAAATAAAAATGTTTCATTGTTTGAGTGAAAAACAATCGAATATGGAAAAACCATAATTTCTATCTCCACATTTCGCAAGCAGCATACAAAGTTAGATTGAACACTCAACTCACAAGATTAATATAATGAAAGCTTTCACATAAATATATTTTTTTTTATCACCAGGATATGTCCGCCCATGCTCGCAGGACTTTTTTGTCCTTTTATTCATTCAACTTCTGTGTACATAAATAGAATACATATCTATGAAGTGAAGCAAATACAGATTGATGACACTTCCTGATGTGATACCTACTATACCTAGTCCTTTTATACAGCAATGTAACTTTTGCCTTTATTTTCTCTTAGATTTCAGTTGAGCTATACGTTTTATAAAGTTCAAAAAATGTTTTTTATGAGGTGTCAATTGTTTTTTTTTTCTTTTCTTTTTTTGACTGAATATGGGTGACCTTTTGAATATATATAATGTCTATAATCCATGAAAGTATTCTTCCAGTTGTTGGCGTATTCTGAAGGAAACTCAAAACTTTGCAATAATTAATAAACAAAAAACTCCAATTTTTGTATTTATTATTTATACTTAAATTATTAATAAAATAAGTAGGTACGTTGTGTGTATTTCGTATAAGCAACTTTTATGAGAAAGCAGAAACTTTATGCCAATTTTGAATTTTTTTAGATACAAGATAAAAATATAAATAAATTTTAAAGACATTTTTCTAATAACTATAAATAACTAAACATTAAGCTATCTTATGTTAAATTACGACCATTTCTTTTGTTATTTTATGAACTAAAAAGAAATATTCTATGAGAAATAAAAACTCCGTTGATTCGGATATATCTAAAAAAGTTCTCTATTGTTTATTTTTTTGAAAATAAAACACAAATTACTAATGACACGCAAGGGCAATTCATAACTAAAGGAAAACCAAATCAAAACAACAATTCAGGAACAAGAAATTATGTTACATCGAAAAAGTGCCTTTAAAAAGAACTATATATGTATGTATGTATATCCAGTATCCATCCCCACCTCACCCAAATTAAATAAATGAATGTTGCTTTGTGGAAAACGAGTTGCCCTAGAAAACGTTTGCAATTCAAATGGGAACAGAATAAATAAGTTGAATGAATGAAATTTAGGAATTCTTTTGGCGTCACGTTCGTTATTAAATAAAAATTCGTGGTCACTTAAAGTTGACTATAGGGACCAATGAATATAATATTCTTTTATTTATTCTATTCAAGTATCACCCAATGTAAATGAGACGCTATACTTGACACCAAATATTATTTTCTAATGCGGTTTTTCTATTTTTCTTTGAACAAAAAATATTTTATCCTTTGAATAGTAGTAGAGTTGTTTATGATAATAATCAATGAATATCAAAATAGTCTTCCATTAAATTAAAATAAAATTTACAAGGAAAGAAGATTATATGATCGATTGTGGAGGGATGGCGATGCCGGTCGATAGAATAATTGACTTTAAGTTTAAGAGTTATGAAAATTCTATTTCCAATTATTTATTGATATCAATTATGACTTAGAGATACTGCGTAAATGGGTTTATCTTCATCGACTTATTGTGACAAAACAAAATTTATGATTTTAAACATTATGGGTAATATACCTGTGAAGATATTACCTTGAGTTATCATTCACCCTTACTGTCTAAGATATCGAGTTCATAATTATTGTCTGCATGAAATTTTACAAAATTTAACGTCTATTTCTAAGAAATTTTCCATTCGCCAGCAAATTCCGTAATATCTACAGATAACCTGAACAGAATGAACACAGATACCTACACTCATTGACGTAATAGTAATAGGACTAGTGCTCTAATTCGTTCCACTAAAGCTGTTATTTTTGCTAAAAGGTTAGACCCATCTTTGAGTGGAAACAAGCTATGGAAAAATTTACGCAATCTAGGCTTAGGTAAACAGAAGAGTCAACCTATCCATAACATTGACGCAAATGCCCTTAACGAAGAATTTTTGGCCCTTCCATCTACCTTGACTGAGCCAAGACCTAACTCTCTAGTAGATTTCTCTTTATATGATATTTATGAATCCGGTGACCGTTTTGGATTTTCAGGGATTGACCAAGTTCATGTAGTTGAAAGCATACTTTCCATTAAGACGAATGCCAATGGAGTAGATGGTGTCGACCCAAAATTTTTAAAAATAATCTTGCCACTTATACTGCCTTATTTAACATTTACCTTCAACACTATTTTAACAACAAGCGTTTTTCCTAAAATTTGGAAAAGAGCTAAACTCATACCAGTACCTAAGAACTCTGGAGGTAAAGATTTTCAACCTATTTCCTTACTTCCTTTTCTTTCCAGGGCTTTCGAAAAAATTATGCGGATGCAAATTAACTCATTTCTAAATTCTTCTCACGTGATCACCCCTATGCAATCGGGGTTTCGAGAAAAACATAGCTGCATTACTGCTCTCCTGACGGTTGTTGATGAGGTAAGACAAAATATTGATAAAGAACAAATAACATTTCTCTTACTGCTTGATTTCTCAAGAGCATTTGATACCGTTGATCACTCTATTCTTTGCGATAAACTCTTAAATAAATTTAATTTCTCGTACACTGCAACTAAACTTTTGTATTCATATCTAACTGGCCGGGAATAAGCTGTTTTTATTAATAGTAACTTATCAAATTTTATTGCTGTCCCTTCCGGAGTACCGCAGGGTTCTATCCTTGGACCCCTCCTGTTTTCCCTTTATATTAATGAACTGCCATCTTTCATTTCAAATTCCTCAATTGAGCTTTATGCTGATGATGCTAAACTACACATAAGTTGTCCCCTTGGTTTCATTGAAGATTGTGTCTGTCGCCTCAACTCCGATCTTGAGAATATCGCTAACTGGTCAAAAAAAAATCTTCTTTTACTAAATTCGAATAAGTCCAAGTGTATTGTCATTTCAAAAAAACCTGTGTCCACTTCCTACTTTCCCATAGTTGTTCTTAATAATGCTCCTATCCAATATGTCAATACTGCAATGAATCTAGAAATGACGTTCAATAAAACCCTGACTTGGAGCGACCATATCAGTTTGTCGGACGGAAAAGTTTATGGAGTTCTTCGCTCCTTTTGGGCTTCTCAGAACTTCACTCCAATAAAAACTCGAATTCTTCTAGTTAAATCACTCATTATACCAATATTGATCTATGGCTGCGAAGTTTATGGTAAGTGTGACGCCGCCTGCAAAAGAAAATTGAATGTCGCGTATAACAACGCTGCTAGGTATATATTCGGCCTTCGTAGATTAGACAGGATATCTCATTTCTCAAAGAAAATATGTAATCTAACATTTGACAACTTACTAAAATTTCGACCAATTACTATGCTCTTCAACATAATACGAAGCCATCAACCTCCTAGCCTGTTCAATAGAATTACATTCTGTGCTTCCACTAGAACAGCGCAGATTCTACAACCGCGGTTTTCCTGTTTAACATCCGAGCGTCAATTCTTCGTGTATACCATCCGTCTCTGGAACTCTCTGCCGCGACACTTGAAAGATATGGCAGATAAGGGGAGATTTCAAAATGAACTTAAGGCATATTTACTTGATTAATTTACTGTAAAATTAATTTTATTAATATTTAAATAGCTTTGATAAATATATTTTTTCTTAAATGTAATTAGTTTCTTTATCATAGTTCTTTTACTAAAGCCGTTTATGAGATTTTTTTCATCGTTATAAATAAAAAATAACTTTGCACTAATTTATAAGATTATATAATATCTTAATGTGTACAAGAATACGATGAAATAAATCTAAATCTAAATCTAATATATATGGACTACTAGTAACCAACTTCACTCGTGTTCCAGTTTAAAGCAGCGCTCTTGGGTCTTGGTGGTCATGCCAAGAAAATCGCCTTTACGAGCAGCCAAAAATACTCTATTATTGATATATATTGTAGGGTAATAATGCACTATAATATTGCCAAAAAAACCAACGGGAAAGAAAGAAATAAATCGAAAAAAATCTAAAACACAAATGTCTTTTATTCTATTTAAATAAAAAATGAACTTTTTCGAATGTCATCTACTGTAGGTTCTTTTAAATATTTGAATTTTAACGATTTTTTTTAGTGTTTGGCGTCTATTCAGTAACGAATTTAGCCGCTCAGTCCCAAAAGCGCAGTTCACATTAACTTAATTTTGATTGTCTTTTAATTTGTGTCCTTTTTTCGAGTATAGGTTTCATATAAGCGAAAAACTAGTGGGAAAAAATTCAAAAGCCTAGGAGGGGGGGGGGGGGGTCAATGCAAAAGCCAGGGTGCTAAGTCCTTACGTTGCTACGGCACTGCCAAGCTACAATATGGACTTTCTTGTTGGGGTGGGTGAAAGCCGAAAGTGTTCATCCAACTCTTGTCCCATGGGCAACAGAATGTTTCTAACTATTGTAACTGAAGTCTAATGCTTTGAAAACTAAAATTTTTTGCTTATAAAATTTATTTATTGTTAGCTTTAAGTCTCTTCATTTGAAATAAAGATTGAAAAACAAAACAAAATTTGGATGTGTTACAACATTCAACATTCTTCTCCAGACCTTTTTTTTGTCAAAAAAAGTAATTAAAAAGACATAGTACATTCAATCAACATCTAAATTCAAAACAATAAAACTTCCCACAAGAAAGGAGTCCAATGGGAAATTAAGTTTTGGATCACCCATATAGATAGCGTTACTTACATAAAGAGTGTTTTGTATAAGATATGGTTGGGTCGAAACAATAAAGAAAATCGTATGGGAGGCAGGGTCTATTACTCGTGTTAAGGTGGGAGGGGTAAATAAAAAAATAAAAAAACAATTTTGAAATAAACAACACTTACAATGTCATTTTTGTAGCACTAAAGGCTATTTTTAATCTACAATGTCATGTTCTAGATATTTTAAAGCCAATAGGTGTGTTTTATTCATTTCTGGATAACCAGCGCAGCAAAATTTCCCTTGGCAAACAAAAACAATTTGATTGCTGACGAAAAAGAAGTCATTAAAAAAAGAGACAGCTGTGCTTTGAACTTTGAGCTGTGAATTGAACGGGGATCGACCTATTTTCCCGAAAATCATTTGCCCGCGGCACGTTTCCCCGAAAAAAATATAATACTTTTCTAGTATGGGAATGTACTTTTCGGGATTTCCAGTACTTTATTCAAAAGTATTATTTATTAATTTGAAAATATTTTTCTAAATTAATATTTTTTAACAAAATATTTGATTTTTTTGAAAATATTTTTTTATTATTTTGGCCAATCAAATAAGTGGGCAGGGCGAAGAAAAAAATGTCAAAACGTTTAAAAAGCAATTTAGGCTAGAAAAAAATTAAAAACAAAATTCTAAAAAATACCCAAAATTGCCTTCTAAAGTTAAAAAAAAAATAATTTTTTACGCTTAAAAAGAATTTTAAGCGTTTTTGTGGAAATTTACTCTAAAAAAATATTTCTGACCTAATAATCACGAAAACGCTTAAAATCGATTTTAAGCGTTTTTTTTTAATTTTTCAACGCTTTTTTAGCATTTTGGCAATTTTTAATTAAAAAATTGCCAAAACGCTTAAAATGCATTTTAAGCGTAAAAGGCAAAATTTCTTATAAGCTTAAAACCACTGAAATCGCAAACCCAAAAAATGAAAAATAAGGCAAATATCTCTTCAGTGAATTGCTGGATAAGGTCTTACCTTCACGGAGTTCTGATAAGAACTGATTTTATTCCGGAATTACTTCTGCTTAAATACATTTTTTGGTCGGCGAATTGTTATATTCGTTCTTGTTGATTCTCATGATTTAGTGTAACCTTAACTAAATGTATTTTAATATGGAAAGTCGATGTGTCGATGATTCCGAAGTCTGATTTCGGTGCTAATGACAGTGAAAACGTGGAAAATGGATGCTGTGATTCTGTGCTAATAAACTTAGAACCCTTATGGAAGAATCGGAAGCATAAAAACGTTCTTATAAGGGCTAAAAATGTCCCTAGGAATGGTTATGTCCCAGTAAATAAAAACTACTAAATGATAAAAAGAAACATTGCATACACCCAACCACGCACCTACCCAAAATCTTATAGTGTGCCAAGCAGGGGGGTTGCAGACTTTGTTTAGTTTTTTTTTTTCAGTTGATTGCAAACAAAATTACGACGAAAGCATACAAGATAACGACACTTCTTTCTTGTTTTTGTCTCCAATGACGTCAAAAAAAAAAAAAAATTAAATATCAACAAATTTGGCAGTTCGTATAGTTTTTTTAGTTGATTGCTTTGAATTTAATGCATACAAGATTACGACACTTCTTTCTGATTTTTGTCTCCTATGACGTGAAAAATTGAAATATCAACAAATTTGGCAGTTTGTTTAGTTTTTTTTTTCAGTTGATTGAAAGAAACTTTGCATACACCCAACCTCGCACCTACCCAAAATCCTATAGTGAGCCAAGCAGGGGGGTTGCAGGGGGGCAGCATGCCCCCCCATACATACCTTATGAGTACCACGCGGGTACTTTTGTTTAGAAAAGACTTTTTTACAAGAAAACTGTTGAAATAGGCGCCTGCCTGGCGACTTGACATACCCTAAGCGGAGCAACGGAGTTGCGTGAGCGGCACAGAGCCCCCCGAAGAGGAAGTTAAAATCCTTGGATCCCGCGTAGCGGGCCACCCGAGGTACTTTTGCTTAAGAAAGACTTTTTTACAAGAAAACTGTTGACATAGCAAGAATTTATTTATTTATTTTTTTGAAAGTTTTGGAAAAAAACTTTTTTTACCAACTTTTTTTTGATTTTTCATAACTGCCGCTTCCTGGATCACGAATATGCATTTTTTATGTCGCTAAGTCGCTTAGTTTAGCCGCAAATCAATTTTAAAGGTGTAAACTTTGATGCCTCTAGGACGTCTAGTTTAGCCGCAAATCGCGTTTAAAGATAAAAGTCGATTTTTCATAAAATTACGACGAAACCATACAAGATAACGACACTTCTTTCTTGTTTTTGTATCCAATGACGTGAAAAAAAAATGAAATATCAACAAATTTGGCAGTTTGTATAGTTTTTTTAGTTGATTGCTTTGAATTTAATGCATACAAGGTTACGACACTTCTGTCTGATTTTTGTCTCCTATGACGTGAAAAATTGAAATATCAACAAATTTGGCAGTTTGTTTAGTTTTTTTTTTTTTCAGTTGATTGAAAGAAACTTTGCATACACCCAACCTCGCACCTACCCAAAATCCTATAGTGAGCCAAGCAGTACCTCATGAGTACCACGAGGGTACTTTTGTTTAAGAAAGACTTTTTTACAAGAAAACTGTTGATATAGGCGCCTGCCTGGCGACTTTACATACCCTAAGCGGAGCAACGGAGTTGCGTGAGCGGCACAGAGCCCCCCGAAAAGGGAGTTAAAATCCTTGGATCCCGCGTAGCGGGCCACCCAAGTTACTTTTGCCAAAGAAAGACTTTTTTACAAGAAAACTGTTGTAATAGGCGCCTGCCTGGCGCCTTTACATACCCTAAGCGGAGCAACGGAGTTGCGTGAGCGGCACAGAGCCCCCCGAAGAGGGAGTTAAAATCCTTGGATCCCGCGTAGCGGGCCACCCGAGGTACTTTTGCTTAAGAAAGACTTTTTTACAAGAAAACTGTTGACATAGCAAGAATTTATTTATTTATTTTTTTGAAAGTTTTGGAAAAAAACTTTTTTTACCAACTTTTTTTTGATTTTTCATAACTGCCGCTTCCTGGATCACGAATATGCATTTTTTATGTCGCTAAGTCGCTTAGTTTAGCCGCAAATCAAGTTTAAAGGTGTAAACTTTGATGCCTCTAGGACGTCTAGTTTAGCCGCAAATCGCGTTTAAAGAAAAAAGTCGATTTTTCATAAAATTACGACGAAAGCATACAAGATAACGACACTTCTTTCTTCTTTTTGTATCCAATGACGTAACAAAAAAATGAAATATCAACAAATTTGGCAGTTTGTATAGTTTTTTTAGTTGATTGCTTTGAATTTAATGCATACAAGATTACGACACTTCTTTCTGATTTTTGTCTTCTATGACGTGAAAAATTGAAATATTTTCAGTTGATTGAAAGAAACTTTGCATACACCCAACCTCGCACCTACCCAAAATCCTATAGTTAGTCAAGCAGGGGGGTTGCAGGGGGGCAGCATGCCCCCCCAAACATATCTCACTTTGATCCAAGATCATTTACAATATATTATCTATAAACAAAAATAAGAAACTATAAAAATCTGGACATGCAACCTGTAAATAAAAGAAATTTTAAAAAACCTACAGAATTTCACAAAAATATACACAAAAAATTTAATTAGAAGTATTGTACCAATTTTTATAACCACACAACAAATTTAAAATCAGAAAATAAAAAAAATGTCTACGACTTCAAAATCGATTAAATCAAAAGAACCACACTGATTGGTGGGATGGGTGATGTTCAAACGCTTAAAAAGCATTTTAAGCATTGGACAAAAAAAGAGGGGAAAAGCTTGACAAAAAACTTTGAAAAAATTATTTTCGCTCAGTGAGCATTTTAAGCGTTTTTTTTTTTTTTTTTTTTTTACCGATGCACACTAGCCTTAAATTGTTTTTCACGCTTGAAAACCATTGAAAGCGTTTTAGTAATTTATTAACAGTAGAATTACTAAAACGCTTAAAATGCTCAAAAGCGTTTAGAGCATTCTGAGAATTCAACAGCAAATAAAAAATCTCCTGAAAACATAGTAGTAATTATGAAAAATGAAAAATTTTATCTCTTTATAAATTTTTTTTAGTCCTTAAAAGAACTTTTTTTTTTTATTTTAAAAAAATCTCCAACACAGGTCTTCCCCGGATTGAATTCTAATAGAAACTGAAGATTATTCTCAACCGAATCCTGCTTATATACTTTTTTTTTAAAGTGGGAGGAGCCTAGTCCAGTGCGGTCTTCTGCAAACCAAAATAGTAGCAAACTTCGTTCTCCGTGATTCTCATCATTTGGAGTCACCAAAATGCATGGGAGTGTATGGGAGTGGAAATTTTTAATGCGCTGTCGCCAAAGTATCAAAAGGTAGTTTTTTTCGGGGAAACGTGACTCGGGCAAACGTGACTCGGGCAAATGTGCCGCGGGAAAACGTGCGGCGGGGAAACGTAGCCAACCCAATTGAACGTATAGAGTGAGTGATCGATTTATTCAGACCTGTGCTGCGCTGGCTATGCAGCAATGAATAAAACACACATAATGGAAATCTTTTCATTGAAAATCAAGTTATTTTAGTGGAGTTTTGTTTTTTTTTTTTTTTTTGAAAGAAGGAAAACATTTTTGCAAATTGTTTTTTTTTTTCAAATTTCTATATTCTAGCGATATTTTTTTCTCATAAACACGGAAAAACGCTACAAGAAAATACCAAAACGGGATTCAGTTATATGGAAACCGATAGTCCGATACTGATTTTAAAGAAACTGAGACGGGACTTAAAAAAGTCTCACCTTCCATAGTCTCATGGTCAACCCTTATTGCAGATGCACATTTTAATACAAATCAGTGGAGCTGTTTTTGAAAAAAAAATTTAAACACTACAAGTCGTATTTATAAATGTCGTCTAACATTAGACAGCCATCCAAGTTATTAATAAACATTTTTATTGGGTGTTTAAAATCTTTCTAACTTAGGCAAAGGACTCTGTTGTCTAAAATTTGGTTAATGTAGTATTTTATTTAATAAAATAAATTACATTTCCAACTATTTGTAACTAATAAAAAATCTAATAAATATGCCTGTATAAGTATAATAATACTAAAAAATAAAAAAATAAAAAAAAATTATTTCTTCTTTGATTTTTTTAAAGTGGAATCAAGTTTGTTATAATTTTTCGGTGAAGCAAAAAATTTATTATTCACTTTTTATTTCCAAAATTTTTCTTTTAATTAATATTTTTTTCGCGACACAAATGAGCACTAAAAACTTCAATATTTTTTTCCGGCTCTTTTTTTCTTCATATAAATTGAAACGTCAGAAGTGCTGCACGTGAAAAAGTTAAAAGTTGGTGAACCTTTGCAGCACCGTCTGCGGCACCGACTGCAGTTGCGTTGCGTTGTGTTCGTAACATTGAATTTGTGTGTATTCAATATTTTGACAGCTATTCAGTTGCAGCTTCCAGTTGCAGCTCCGTATCCATTGTGTTCAGAAAGTAAATGCTAACCAGGAATAAAGAATATAAAACACAGTGCGGCATCCGTACTCGGCGTTATCACAGCGTAAAACATACTACCAGCTACACGCTCATATAAATCGCCCAGCAGAGTAATTCGAGAAGCCATAAATCGGTTTCGTACCACGTTTACTCTAGTGGATAATGCGCATCCTTAGAAACGCCGTACAGTGCACACCGAAGACGCTATTGCTGCTGTGGAGCAGAGTATCGAAGAAGACCCGAATGAGTCCATCCGCCATCGCGCGCAACAATTGGAGCTGGCTTGGGCCTCTCGGCTGGAATTTATTCGAGCCAGCCGTGGTGGCCACTTGCCTGAAATCATTTTTAAAACATAATGGAAAACCCTTATCTTTATAATAAAGTTAAATTCTTGGCCATAACATTAAATTATATGCGTTTTATTTCTTCTTGAAGACCACACGTAGAAAAAAAACACCCTTTATATATATAGTATACACCTTACCATTTTCCACGGGCAAGATGCAATGCGATAGGATATGAACCAAGTTCCAATATTTATGGGACTTGATCTTTTAAATTGTTAATTTAAATATAGCTTATTATGGTAATCTTGTATAGCCTCCAATAGATTCCGAAAATAAAAACTCACATTTCTTTTATTAAAGATATCGATATAACATTCATCAACAAAGAATGTTAAAAAATTAAAAAGTACTAAAAAATTTATTTTTTGTTTAATTTTGTTTCTGTTAAAAAAAATAATATATTAAAAAATTTTAAATGCCATATTGTTTAAACTATTAAGAAACACAAGATTCGAAAATTGTAAGAAAATCGGTTAAGCCATTGAAAGTTATGCCTAAATAACTCAAAAATAAGTATTTCCGCAATGCGAATTTTGTTGACAAAAACTTTAAACGCCGTTTTCTCACAATTGATTCGGTCATTGCAGGTACGAAGTTCAATCAAATTCTTTGAAGTCATTTCCAAGATAAACAATAAAAAAAAAATTGGGAACGGGTCGTTATTCTGTGTTACAAAATTTTGTATGACCAAAATTCTGTATAAATGAATTGAAAATTCTATATGATCATAGTTCATTATTCTGTAGGTAAATCTTTTATTCTGTATGTAAATCTAGAATTCTGTATATCAAAATCGATCCAACCGTCTAATTCAAATTTCTATGGTCGCACGGACGCAAAAATTACTGACAAACGAATTGTGGACGGTATGACGAAACACACTTTTTCGGACTGCTCCATCATTGTAAGATTATTAATAATACAACCTCTACACGAAACTCATAATTACAAGTAAAAATGAGATTTTGACAGTTTTTTTTTTAATTTGTGTAGCTTTTGAATGCTGATTCGTTGCGCAATAGATTTTCAATATTCTAGTTTTCTAGCTCCAAAAGTTTGCTGCCAAATTTAAAAAAAAATTGAAATAATTATTTTGTTGCCAAAATTTGAAACCCCAATTAGTTTAATCCTTATTTTTGTAGCTCGTATAGTTTTTTTTCATATTCAAGTAAAGGACAAAATTTTGAAAAAAAAATTTACCAAAATTTTTTGATTTTACGCATAATTCAATTTTGTAGCATTTATGGATACTTTTTAAAAGGTTGGGGCCATAATTAATAATTCTGTATTTGCAAAAACACGGTTTCCAAAATTTTGTATTTCAAAATTCTGATAATTAAAGTTCTGTATTCCAAAGTTCTGCATTTCAAAATTCTGTAAATTATAAAAGAAAAATTGTTTTGATAATGAAAAAAAGCACGCACTTTTTTGATTTTAAAAACAATTTATTTTTTATAATTTACAGAATTTTGAAGTTTAAAATATTAGAGCTCAGAACACAGAAAAATTGTTTATACCTTCTAAGCTTTCATTAAAGTGAAAACCTACTACAATTTTCGCGTATTTGCTACATTTTTCTTTCAAAATTTTGTTTCTTCTTGTACTGCGTACAATTGCAAAATATTCGTAAAACACTACAATTTCAAAATTTCAGAAATTAAAAATCTTAAAAATGATATCGCACAGTGTGCTTGGCACTTTATTCGCAAGTATGTACCACTTTTTGTGTAAACGTTCTTAAATCAAAAAGCAAAAGATCTTGACAAACTTGCAGCATTTTGAAATGGCTCGGAAAACTTTTAGTAAATTTTGTTGATGGGTTTTCTGTTTTTTTTTTTTATTAAAAATTGTTTTAGATTTTGTTTGATGTCTGAATGGTTTACTTTTTCTTTCCATAATGCAACACATATACAAATATTATGTAAAAAAAAACAACAAGCTATATCTACAAATTGGAAATAATTATTAAGCCATTTTACTTTAAAGATAGGTATTATTTTTTCATTAAAATATTAATTTTCGATTAAACTTGACTGAAAAGTTTATGTAATCTTTTAATAATTAATTGTTTAATGGTATCTTCACTATTACTGTTATTAATTTTAAATTAATCATTTTTGTTGTTTAACTCAGGAATTAAAAATTTTAATTATCGTTACTTTGTTTATGGTTGTTTGAACAATCTACGAGTCATTTTGTAATACTCGGATTAGCTGCGTTATAAATATTTAATATTTAGCGAGTTCCCTATGTAAACAACCGTGGAAACCTCAAAAGTTATATAAATTACCAGTCATTTTCAAAAAATGGACATTGTACTACATTTTAAATCGGTGACGCAACATTTTGAAGTAGTTGGGGGGGCAACACTGGTCCAAACATATTTTAACATTTTCAGAAAAAGTGTATTCGTCTCAAGATGTTGTCCATAAAGTTACCAACATTTTTCCGATGGGGTATATGTATAGTACTTTTCAGAATTAACTATACAAAAAAATACATTTCATAAAAATATATTATTTTAAAAAAAGGTTAAAAAAGGCAAAATCTATGTTTGCTAATTAATTATTTATTTTTATAAAATCAATTTTTTTTGTACTTCTATCATCTTTTAACCTTTTTTTGTTCACAATTAAAGTGTTATAATATCACAATCAATTTTCAAATTAATATAGATCAACCGTTCTTGTTATTAATGAGAAACTCACTTTGTTTCTTCTTTCCATTTTTAATTCATGATTGATTATTATTTTTTCTGTGAACGTGCAGTCAGAGATCAGAAATAACTGTTAATGTTCATTTTCGATTGGTTTCGCTCTGAGAGTTATTACTTAAGAAAGATTACGATTTCGATTTAAGACTTATTTAAAATAAATTGTGGGTTTTGAGTTGAGATTTATTTTTTTTATTTTTAAAATTATCTCTCAATGGTTGAGTTTTTTGAGAAAAAAAAATGGAAAAGGTCTTTAACATATTTTGATGGAAATAAAAAAAAGTGGTTAATGCAAAGGAAAATGTCAAAAATATATCGAGACTGTCTTTATTTCTCAAAAATAAATATGAAATTTGTACATGCTTGTCCCAGATTCAAATGCGTTATTGTTTTTCAATTTTTAAATAACTGAATAAGTAATTTTGTGTGGGGAAATGATTTTCACAAATTCAATTATATAAATTCCTCAACGAATTTGCTACGAAAAGTGACTTGGTCAACTCAACCAAAAGTAATTCTGACTTTAAGAACTAGAGGAGTTCAAAAATATGGCAATACTTTTTTTGGAGTTGGTCTTTTTGACAGCTGTCACTTGATTTATGCTCAATTTGGTTTGTCGTGCAAATTTATTACCAAAATAATGGTTCGATTCCGCTGTGTCCAATATTCGGTCGACATAATCGCCCAGCAGAGTCGGTAATTCAAGCAACCATGGATGGGTTTCGCAACACGTTTACTCCAGTGGATAATACGCATCCTCAGAGACGCCGTACGGTGCGCACCGAAGACGCTATTGCTGCTGTGGACCAGAGTATCGAAGAAGACCCTAATGAGTCCATCCGCCATCGTGCGCAACAATTGGAGCTGCCCATCCACTTTATGGAAGATTTTGCCAGCCGCGGCGGCCACTTGCCCGAAATCATTTTTAAAACATAATGGCAAACATTTATCTTTATAATAAAGCTAAATTGTTGGCCATAACATTAAATTATGTGCGTTTTATTTCTTCTTGAAAACCACACGTCTAAAAAAATACCCATACCAATGAAACATTTGCCTTTCCAGAAATGTTTTTTTTTCTTCGTGTGGACGCTTCGGGAAATATTTTGCGAAATATTTTTTTGTTTTCCATTTTATCCAGCTCTTGAAAATAGATTTTAAAGAAGTAGCACTGATAGGGTCGTGTTTTATCATTAAATAAAAAAAATACAGTAAAACCAAAACTGTTTGGAAAACATTTCAGAAATTTTTCTTTGTTTTCGAAATGTTTCTTTGCTTTAGAAATGTTTCTTTGTTTCAGAAATGTTTCTTTGTTTTTGAAATATTTTTAAAATGTTTCTGAAATGTTTCAAAAATGTTTCTTTGGTGTGGACGCATCTTAAAATATTTCAAAGAATTTAACAAAACTATTCCTGTAGTCTAAAACTATTGCATTGAGTTTAGTTGGCAACGACCGTAAATAAATTAAAATAAAATTAGAGCCAAATTTCTCTCCCATTTATATAATTGAACGAATTTCTTTTTCGGGTTTATTTTTTGCATCTTAGGATTAACTTTTCAAAATGTTATGAATTTATTAAAATTAAATAATTTTTGTGTTCAAAAATAATCTTTGTCGTTCAATTCAAATTTGACGTTTAATTTCTTGAGGTTTTGATGCACAGCTAATTCAATCACACAGCATTTATCAAAATGATTATATGATGAGCGTTCATGAAAATTTTTTGGCTTAATTTTATATTTTATATAATTGGTAAACTTAAACGACTTAGCATCAATACACTTTCTTTAAATTGATTTTTGTTTTTCGATTTAATACGAAATTATTTCTTGTAGAAAACTCCTGACACATAAAACGTCTCATTTAAAATTGATTACATCCTTTGCAAAAGGCATTATTATTTTTTATAAAAAAAAACTTCATCAGGTAGCTATAACAATGATAAATGATTCTTGATTTTTCCTCAGACTCAAAATATTGCCTTTTTTCTGAAATGATAGCAGAGATATTATTAATGACCAGCCAAAAATTAATTTCATTTCAAATCATTGATAATGACAATGATTAAATCTTTGATTCGTTCAAAGCTTAATGTAACGTATATATTGTCGTATATATTGTATACGTATATAGGTACCTACGTCCCTACGTATCTATATGGATTTCTATATTATATAATAATTTATATTAGACTCTTAAAACTTTTTTTTTCACAATAAAGTAATTGTTTTCCATTAACTTGATTTGACGAATTTTGTTTAAAAAACAAAAATTAATAATACCCTTATATGTACATATGTATATGTATGTATATTGTATACGTACATATGTATAAATAAATAATGATTGAACTATGAATGATTATCATATTATGATTGCAAACAATAAAATATTCTGTTACCAGAAATCATCGAAACTGTCTTATCTATTAAGATGAAAGTTACGAGCAAGTAAATCAATTATTAGTTAATTAAATAGTTTTACGTCCAGGATAAGCACTAAATAGTTCTTTTCTTAATTTGTAACATTCTTCATTCCGAACAACCAGGGCCAGCATATAAGTATAAAACTATTTTCCTTTCCTACAACGCAATAAAATAATAAAGGGCAAGGTAAGGTCTCACGTAAATGCTTTAGTTTATTCGAAGTAACTTAATATTTATTTGAAGAAATATATACAAAATAAATAAATAAAACTTAAACGATAAATAATTGTACAATGGCAAAATTATTGTGCTCATTGGCAAATGAATTACATTGTACGTTGCGTTGCAAATTTTAAAACATTATTTTAAGTTTTTAGTATTCTTTTTCAAATTTCCCATTTCAAAAACCTTTCCAATAAAGCGAGCAAATGGAGGGCTTTCAACTCCGAAAACCATCTTTTCTACTCACACTGTTCCACCTTTTAAATCAAAATGCCTATCCTGAACAAAATGTATCAAGGTCAATTTAACTTTTCAATGACGACAAAACACATAAACGTTAAATTATCAAAAGTTCGTCGGAAGTTGCTTAGTATGCGGGGGAAATCAACTTCAGTTGCTTCGTGTTACCGGCAACTCGAGGCAACCTTTCAGACATTTGTGTTGTAAATTTTAGCCGGAAGAGCAAAAATACCGTAGTTAATCAAAAATGCACTTAGGTGTTTGACCATTATTTTGCTGAAGCCCATATAATTGTCTCAAAATTTACGCAAAATTTTAATTAAATAGAAAACACTGTTTTTTTGTTATTTTTATTGAATCATAATATACACATGGAATAGGGTTATGTATGGAATTTCAAGCGAAATAATGAACTTCACGGCTTCACATAAGTACCTACATAATATTTCCTTTGTTTTTACTTTTCCATAACCATTTTGCAAAAAATGTGGCAGAATTTCTTTGATGTACGAGTGGTTTTAGGTTTGTTGGCATAGACCTATGACTTCAAATAACCATCACCAATTGATCCAGTCTCCTTGAATTTTTAAATTGCTCTCCAAAATTGGCTGCCAAACTTTCATTATTTTTTAGGGTTGCCAAGTAATGAATTCGTCAAAAAATTAATCTTCAGATTTTGATCAAAACTTGGCATTGCGATGATAGGGATGACGACAAAAGTGGGTCTTACAATTATTGTGTCCGTTCGTCTATTCGTCTAAACAGTAATTTTTTTTAACTAAGGTTCTTAAGGACCAATAATAACGGTACCTTGCACACAAAAAAATTAAATTTTAAAAAATTCTTATTTTCTCAAAAACGACTCCACAGATTTGTATTTAAAAAAATTCAGTTAATTTAAAAAAGATAAGCTGAATGATAAGCTATAATTTTTACTTTGCAAATTTCGTTTCACCAAAAGCAAATTTGCAAAGAGGAAATTGTTGAATTGAAAAGTTTTCCTCTTTGCAAAATACGTTTCACCAAACGAAATTTTGCAAAGGGCAGAGTTCTTTCTGCAATGTGAAAAGTTTTGTAAATTTTCAAAGTATTTGTTCTTTTTGTTTCACCAAATAAATAAACTTTGCAAATTATATTTAGAATTTTGAAAAACTTTTCAGGAGGCAAACAGAAATTTTCATTTGCAAATAAGAGTTTGTTTTGAAAATTGTCGAAAAATAATTTAAAAAAATTAAGCATTTTGAAAATGAAGAAGAAAATAATATTTAACAAGAGAATGGCTATTTTTTCAAAATTTTAACGAGTTTACCAAAGAACATGAATTTTAGAGTCAACGCGTTGATTATTTTGTGTGACCATGTAATCCCCCTGTCAACGTCGTTAGACACATTGACAGAATGCTCGTCAGATCACAGTACACATATTAAAGGTAATATCACTAGCGTTTTCATTTTTGTTCAGTTCTGCGCATCTGTCAAAATTAAGGTATTATGGTGATAAAATGGTGGGTCCAGTGCCTCTTTACTTTTCCAATCGCAATATTTTGTTGTTGTTTCTAATGATGCGTGCTGAGTTCCTATGGGCACTGCGCAATATATTACCTTTAATATGTGTACTGTGCGTCAGATCGCGTTGGTCGTATCTCAACGTTGACACAACAGAATTTTTTTTTGCATCAAACTAGCCTTCATCTCAATTTCAAAAATGTCTGGTTTTTAGAGGCTTTTTTTATCCATCGACATCGTAACGCTCCTTCAATGGAATTAGACATTTTATAGCTTGACAGATAGATAACAAATTATATTGTGTGGTAAATCGAATAATTCGTTTCAAATTTCACCCGAAAAACTTAAAATCACAATTTTCAGAAGTACAAAATAAAATTTCATTATTTTATAAGGTCTTAGAGGTTTTTTAATCTATGGACATTGTATCCATCCTTTAAAGGAATTTGGCAGTTTATAGTTTGACAGATAGGCAATAAACTATATCATGATGTATATTGAATATTTCGATCCAAATGTCATCCAAAAGCCCTTAAAACGTCATTTTCCGGAGTATAGATTGTAATCTTTAAATTTCGATTTTTTTTAAGGTTTTTTAATCTATTTATCAACACCGTATAGGCATCCTTTAGCGGAATTTGAGAGTTCATTTAATTTTTACATTTTGTGATTATATTAATGCAAAAAATGGTTGATTTGTGTTCAAATATGGTCAAGGCATGTGATCGTGGTAATTTAAAATTTCCACGCGTTGACGACAAAGGATTCAAAACGCGTTGGCACAGATAACACGTCAATTCATTTTGGGATAATATTGAACGACTGGTGTCACTCATGCGATCGTCAACGTTTCATGTGTTGAGACAGCAACGTTAACAATATATTCATGATATTTTTGGTGACGTTTAGGAGTCATTGGATTAACGTTAATCGCCTAATGGTAGCTTAGTTGATCTAAATTGATATAATACAAGTTTTACTTTGCAACTTTGTAAACATAAATACGAATTCAAATGCAAAGTTCTATTGAAAATTGGTAAAAACTTTTACTTCTAACTTTTCAAATATAGTCTGAAAAATTAAAAAGTGAACAGTCTTTGCACTTTGCAAATTTTGTGAAACACTTTGCATTTTTACTTTGCAGGAAATTATTTATTTGCAAAGTGAAAAGTGTATGGTGAAATAGGCCCCTGGTTATTAATGGCTCCTACCATATAACCTTTTCTTATTTTAGTTTTTCTCTAAAACGCTTCAACCGATTTTGGTAAAATTTTTCATCAAAGTGTAAATAAAACTAAAATTTTGCAAAAAATATTTATTGGATTATTTATGTAATTTTTTTCTGCAACAGATTTTATGAACAATTTTTTTGTATAAATTTTAAATTTAAAATACAACAAAATCTTTTATTAAAGAATACATTTTTTGATAGTTTCAAATGTTGTGAATTCAATACGTATCCGAAAATTTTTGAAAATTTTAAGTAAGAACCCCTTATAAAAATAGCTTCATTAATTTGTACATAATTATTAAAAACGAAAACAAAAACATCTATAAATTCATTCAAAAAATTATATTTAAAATTATTGTAAATATTGAAAATTTAGGCCGAATTTCCTTAGATGCCTTAACCATTTAAATATAAGATTTCATCAAACTTCAATTCTTAATGTCTTTGATATAAGTTAATAAAAACTACTATAAAACCTAAATTTTCTAATGAATATAAAAAAAATCAACAAAAACGCTGAGTTCTATTTTCTAAAAAAAGAAACCATAACTTACCTTAAGAGTAAAAATGTATAATACGTATGTAGAGATATAAACCTAGATAACAAATAAAAAGGTAGCTATACTGAAAAAGGACTACCAGTAAACAAAGAAGAAAGGAAATATAGAACTTTCCAATATTCCAATCCTTGCTGGCGAGTATACCTATATATTATTTCGCGTTTCGCCTAACTATGTTTTTAGGGCAAAGTTGTTCGTTGGATGTAATGAGGTGTATACGATTTGGATTAATGCCATGATGGAAATCCTTACAAATCGTTCAAAAGCATGCCAATTGCAATAAATATAGTTACAACAACAACAACAAAAAATTGTAATAAACAAAAATCGATAAGAGTATTCTTTATATATATTATGTTCCTATAATGTGCACATGGCGAACAAATAGAAATTCAACATTGTCCTCGATAGAAATGATAAAATGGATATAAATTGATTCTTTTAGCATTTTAGCTTACTTTTTTTGAGAGAGATGGACATCGTGTTAGGTTTGATTGTGTAACAATAGTTTAATTTTTGAATAAAAGATGAGTAAATGCATTTAATTCAGTACCTATAATGGTTCGTAAATAGCAAAAGTGTGAAAATAGAAAAAAAAAATGTAAAAATGCAAAAACTAAATCTAAGCCTCAGTGTCGAAGATAGTTTTTTACGATAAAGGGGTGGGCGAGGGGTGTAATGACTTAGTATTAAATTCCATAAATCTTTTTATAAAGTTTTATTTTTATTTTGTGTGACAATAAAGTACCATTTACATTCTTCTTTTGGTATATAAGTATACAAAATCTTGTTACATTTTAGGAGAAAATCAAGTTTTTAGGGGCCAGTTATAGCTTTCATTGAAACTCATAATTAATTTCCTATTTTGAGACACTTTGAAAGCAAAATCAGAAAATATTTTGCTGCCAATAAAAAGGTGATGACTCAATTATTAATTTTAGTGAAAAAAAATTTTCATTTTGGCAAAACCTTACAAATCAAATGAATTTCTTTATTTCAATGGTTGAACTACCTTACCTTGAAATCTTAGAAATCGTTTTATGTAAAAGTTTGGGCCAAAATGAAATATTTTTTTGACTGGAAATAATAATTGAGCATTTTATTGGCATCAAAATAACTACTGATTTTGCTTTTTAAGTGTCTCAAAATAAGAAATTCAAATTTTCAATGATGAGTTTCAATGAAAGCTATAACTGGCACCCTAGTACCTAAATCTCTCTCAAAGATTCATGATACCTATAGATCTTCCAAAATGGATTAAAAACTGTCACACGAAAGTATAATCTTCAATACCTACTTTTAACTTCAGGTTTAGAACCATTCTTTTGTCTGCTTAATGTAAAGAGTTTCAGTAATTTTTTTTGAAGTTTCAAAAATTCCAGAAAACGGATCTTCTTCTACTCGAAGTCGCGTTTAAATCCTTGGCGAGATTCATAATTTGTATCAAATCTAAATTTAAAAAAAACAGATTGATAACCATCTAAACTAATTAAAAATTTGAAGTCCATAGCGTTTTTGTAATTGTTGATATAAATGAAGAGATGCATTTACGGTATTTGCTCTTATTCGAAAAAAGCCCGAACATAGCAAAAAACCAAATTTAGATCACAAATTCGCGAACTAATGCACAAATTTCTATCGTTGAAATTTTCGTTTTTGTCGGGCTAAAGGCAATGATTTGAGAATCCAAGTAAATCCACATATAATATGTAGATCTTTATTAGAAGACTGATTGGGGGGTTTATCCCCTTGACCCCCCTCCTTATATACGCTACTGCTGAGCATAAAAAAATAAACCGTGAATTACAGACAAGTTTAGTTGTAAGTCTTAACTCATTAAAGCTCATTTGCTAAAGCGAAACTTATATTTAATTTCAACTTAAGAACTTATTGACAGTTTAACATGGGGGAGCTTAGTTTGTAAGTTGAACTTTATGTTCTTAAAAACTCCTGAACAAACCTCTTTAAAATTAAACGTTAATATTGAAACGTAATAACGTAACGTACATTGAAATTTACAATTTAATTTTTTCTTACTTCAAAGCAAATCACTTTGAATTTAAAAGTGAAACCGTTTAAGTTTAAAGTTTCTAAATTTTAAGCTGCAAAGAAAAGTTTTACTTTTAAATTCAAAGTAAGCACATAATATTTAATGACTCACGCTTTAAAACACATTCAAAATGTTTGTATTTTGACTAAAAGAGAACACTTTTGATTTGAAAATTACACTTTTAAAAGTCAGTTTTAAAGCATTCAATTTAAAAATTGAAGTGTTTTTAAGAGAAAACTTTTAAATTATGTATTATAAACTATAAAATAAAAAATGATACACTTTTAAAATCCATTTAAAAACGTTCACTATAAAAATAAAAGTGTATTTAAAGCGAATATTTTCATTTGTTTTTTATTTTATTTTATAGCAAAACTTTTGGTATTTAAACTCCAGTTATTCTTGGTATAGGAGGCATTAAAATCAGATCCTGTAAGGGTTTTCATAGAAGTATAAAATTATTAAAATTCTTATACATATACATACATATGTGTTGTTATAAGACTATAACGAGAGCATGTTGAGAGCTAAATTTACAAGAAAAGAATCTTATAAGACTATTGGTTTATATAATCCTATACCAAGAAGAAAAGTTGATATAGCTATAAGATTTAAGTATTTTGAAGAGAGAAAAGTGTTCCACTATTAAAATAAAAAAGCTAGGAGATCTATTTAAGTTTCATAACAAGATAATAGTTCTTAAGTATAGCAATGGGATATAAAAGAGTCTTATGGATTTTTTAGAGTTCTGGAGAGTTTGATGTGAATACAAAATTTAAGTTCATTTTATCTTACATGGATTTCATGACGAATATCTAGTGTTATATTAAAACCAACAAGATTTTATTATCATTAAAGCTAGAAGTTTTTGATTTTGTTTTTTGCCCGTGGCCTGACATTCTGTATACATATTTATAAACAATGTTCAGTGAATTAAAATGTTTCTCCTCTGAATGAAAGTGTTCACTTTTGAATCACGGCGTTAAATGTTCTTTACAAAGTTTTTTGTATCAATATGATACTTATAAATTGAAACTTAATTCAATAATAATTAAAAGCAAACACTTTAAAATTGATTGCTGGAATTTTCAATTCAATGACTTTTATATTTAAATGTCAAATTTAAATGAACGCTTTCAAATTAAATGTAATTTTTTTTCAAGTTAAATGATATCTTTTTAATTTTTAATCTTCAAATTATAAAACTTAATGATTCAAAATAGCTTTTAACGGCCTTTAGTCCTACAAAAATTTGGCGTTTAGTCCCGGCGATCTCACTTGGACTCATCAGTTGACTAGTGAGGGCCTTTGTCAATACGCAATTTTTTGTTAAGTTCAGTTCATCATACATAACGAATATCTAGTGTGAACTATAAAATCTTAATAAACTTAGGGCGGTATTCACCAAACGCTCATAACTTAAAAGCTTCATAAATCTATTCACCAAGCAATAATAGTGAATATTTATGAGCGCTCATAAAACTTATGAGTGCTCCCGACCACTCATAAGTTATGAGCACTCTCTCCGAAAACTTGTTCGAAAATTTTTAAAATAATTTATTTTTTTTTTTTTCAAATTGTCAACATGTCACAATTTTATATTTTTATTTAATTTTTTTTTTTTTGATATTCATTAAATTTATTTTTTATTTTTCGCTGTTAGAAAATCTTCTCTCCTATCAACTAATTTAAAAAAATATTAATTCGTCTTGTTGTTGGTGCTAAAGTTATTATTTGTGATGCATTTGTGCGAAAAAAGTTTGATTTTACAGTTTGCTTATGCCTGGTTAAGAGAGTGCCGCTCTAATTTTCGAACTACGAAAAATACTTTATGAGTGTTTGGTGAATAGCACAAATATTATTTGAGTTATGAGCCTCATAAACTTAAGAGCCGTTTATGAGCGCTTGGTGAATACCGCCCTTAATGTTTTCATATTATATTCAAAATTATTGTGTTTAAATACATATTATAAGCAATCTTAATTTCAGAAATAAACTTTTTGAAACTTAAACATTTCCTTTTAACTTTTGCAATTTTTTTTTCTCATGAAATACTTGAGATTTGAACAATTTAAATTTTAAAGTGCGATATCTATCTAGATTTTAAAGCGCACTTTTTCCCTGGGTGTATCAGCAAAAAGCTCCTCCGTATATCAGCAAAAAGCTCTAAAATCTAAATACATATCTAATATATTCGTTCTAGTATGAAAAATTTATTAATTTTAATAAAACAAAAAATTAAGTCAGGGGTGATTAGCACTACAAACACGCGAAGTAATGTACCCAGCTGTGCGTTTTATTTAAATTTTTTTTCGTTAGGTCTAGACAGATTTATTTCAGAAATTTGAATATACCTAATGGTTTTTGAAAATTTGAAATATTTGATCACATTTACATCAGCCAAATAAACAACAATCAATTGCTGACAAAATATAATAAAATAATAAAAATAATCAAAGAATTTGTTTATTTAAGCCACAATTTATAACCTACTTTCATTTTAGTTTTGGTAAACAAAGTATGTTTATTTAATGGATACAATTTAAAAATATTTTAATCCATCAAATTCAAATCAATCGCAAACAAAAAATCTGTGGTTAAAATCCTTTTTTGGTTTATAATTACTAATTCATGTATAAAAAGTACTTTAGATTGCCAAAAATAACATCAACTAAAATATGCTCAGCTCAGGTTTTTTGTGCATTAACCTCAAATTTCATCAGAATTCTTTTTTCAAAAATAAAAACACACACATAACATACATATGTATGTAGATAATATATATTTTTATTAAATTGAAAACTTAAAAGCCGATTAAGCTTTTTTCTGATTTAATTCATTGTGTGGTTGAATGGTAATAGTATTATAGACATGAAAGCAAAATATATATTTGATATTTAGCTTTGTCCTTTTTAAAATCAATTCGAGTATTGAAAAATAAATAAGTAAATCAGGTATTTCATACATATCATATGAACGATGTAAATTCCAACAAAATTGAATTTCAGATATTATGATATCCAAAGCTATGGACGACGGACGTGGACGAGTTTATTTATTTTTTTTTTTATTCTCGAAGATGTCAGTCTTTATTTTTAAAAATAAAATCTGATAGAACTACAAAACGCACAGCCGGGTTGAATAAGATTGAAATAAGGCCCTTCACTGCAAACATAACAGGCAATAGAACAGAATACTATAAAATATAGAAACAATTATGCAGAAATCCATCGGGTACAAATGGCAACTAAAAAAAAATGGTGTATTCTGGAATTAATGCGAGGCTACCAGGTTAAGTTAAGATAGAAACATGACAATTTGTATTTTGTTTATGATTGGACTATTGTATAAGTAAATCTGGAAAAAATGGATTGTTAATCAAAAAATTCATATTGCGCCTTCTTTCGATGAAAGAGGTATTATAATTATTCTTATGAGTTTTTTCTAAACTTTCTCGCCCCGTTATCGTCACGCTTTTATATGTTTTGTGAAGGAAATATCGATCTAAATTTGTTAAATATTTAAATTGAAAAATTAAACTTTAAAATAATATAAAAATCTAAAAATTTTATAATTAATTCCTTTTTTTTTCCAAGATCCCCGAAACTCTTGGTTTAATTTCAATCAAAAAATACGAACTCGTCCCAATTAAATTTCAGAAGCTTTGCCTGACTCGGTATCCCAAGACGAGACTTTTTTCCTATCGTGCGGGCATCTTTAAGTGTGGATGCAGCCTCAAAGGCATGTGGTGAACAAACCTCAGATATTTTCATTTATATATATTAGAGCACGTGAATATCCCATACAAGGTTGCCAACTGGTGGCACACAGTGGACTATTTGTTGAATTTTGGCAACATAAACTCATAAAATTAATAAATTGTTGGTCACTTAGCGCTGTTGCTGTCTTTATTTTGAGTGTTCAAAATAGTGGCTTCACAATTTAGTTAAGAATTTAATAAAAAAATTTAAAAATAAAAAAAAATATTTCCAGGGTTAGGAATCTAGTCAAAATATATTTGAAATGTCTTTAAATGTAATGTGTATGAATGGGTAAGTACATAATATGAAAGCAGTTCGAATTTAGATACATGTACTCTTAAAATAGAAAATTTGTACGAAAAATTAATTTTACGACAGATTAAAATAAAATACATAATAAAAAAACACAATTTTTAAAAAGTATTATTTGAAATATGTAATTAAAAGTTTTTGAGTAGTTTACTTCAAATTTGGCTGTGAAATTTTATCTGTAAAAATTGTAATATGCTTAAAGCACATATTTAAGTTAAGTAAAGTGAGACAGGTTCTGCAAATCATGCAAAGTATATTTTACTTTAAAACTAGCGCCTTAGATTTTTCAACAGCCTTATTGCCACCCTGTAATAATCTTATATGAAAACCGATACAATTCCTCAGTATCATTTTGAAAGTACATACATTTGTACGTTTATATTTATTTCTCTATTTATGCCAAGGAATAAAGCATAGCTTTTCGCTTACATCATTTTATCAATATGATTTCAACTGAACGACACGGCCATAGCCAATTTTACAAGCAGGAAGGCTTATCTATTGTGCAACAATTTCCAATTGTCCTGAATTCTACTTCCATTGGAATCATTTCATGACCGGCAAACAACTTATTGACAGTTTACCAGAGGGTATAAAAATTGAAAGAAAATACGGATTTCATCTGAGTAAAAGATAGATAGAAAATGCATTATTTCTCTTCTATAAATTATATGTATGTATATTATATGTAGGTATTATGATCTGGTCGTTACAGTTACATTGATGCAAAATGGGTTATTGATATTGTATTTTTATATTCTATTTCTTCAATTTTTGAAATAAAAATATTTAAAAATTCACTAAAAACGGCCTGCTGACAAGACATTTATAAAATTTGAAATGGAAATTGTAACTTGTACTGAAATTTACATTTTTTTAAATGCCCTTTATGTTTGTCCAAAAATACTTTAACATTACTATACTGTCTATGCTAAAGTCCCGTTTTTTTTCAAAATCAATAATTTTTCATTATTGAAATATTTCGTAATTTTTATAGAATAATTTTGAGGTTTTTTGATAGTTTATATAGATAGTGCAGCAATGCAAGTACCAAAAAATCAATTTAGTAACTTTCATGTACGCACACTTTATTTCTGTGGCAAAACTCCGTGGCAAAAAATATCATAGAACACATCTCTTTTGTGAGTGAAAAACAGCATTTAAGATTCATCTCGTGAATACTTTTTAACAGCGCCATCTTCATCTTCAAAATTTTCACTTTTATATTCACTATTTATCGACACTTTAATTTTTTGTTTTATAGCCCAGTCGCTTATATAAAAACAAAAGACCTGACCGGAAAAAAATTTGATTTCGGGAAAATCGGACTGGATCTTAAGTCGCCATTTTGAATTTTCTAAAAAACTTACTAAAAAAAAAAAAAATATTTAAATGCTATTATAAAAAAATATATAATATGACATTGTAAGAGTTGCCATTGTTTTTTTATTTTAAGTAAATTTTTAATAAGTAGAAATGCATTAAAACATTAATTATTAAATTTTTTAACCGAAAATAAATAATAACATAAAAATACATTGTTGAATCGAGGTCCACATAGAGTAAGACATAGAGAGAAAGAAGATGAAATGTCATGGTGATGGCATTCAGCAAAAACAAACACAATGAAAGGAGCGGCGGACCCAGGATTTGGTCATGGGGGGGGACCAACTACGATTTTCAAAAAAATTCAAACAAGCACAAACTGATCTTAAAACAGCACAAGTATAACTTTTTAAAAAATCGTAATTTTGAAGAAAAAAAATAGAAAATTTGCGAATTTAAAATTCATCCTTAAAATTTGCAAATTTGCGAATTTGAAAAAAAAATATTACGGCACATCGCAGCACAAATTGAGCACAACTTTTCTTTTTTGAAAATGATGGTGCTAATTTCACACTAAGTTCTTTCGTATCATTTCCGTTCGGTCGTAAAAATTGGAAATATGCCATTTTTGTATCTCTACGGTTGTATCATTTTTTGAGAACAAAACAGCACAACTTTTAGTTTTTAGAAAAATTTAATTTTGGAAAAAATTTTGTCTTCAAAATTTTCAAAAATATTTACGGCACATCGCAGCACAATTTGAGCACAAAATCTAAAATGGCGGTGCTAACTTCTTTTTGCCCTTATAATATTAATATGCTGCTTTGGAGAGGTAGGTATGATAAATTGCGTAAGTCTTCAAAATTCAACATACCTTAACCCCTTGAACTCAGTTTCCATCATAAAACTGTTACGCAATCTAATGTAAGTAGGTATACTCCTTTTTCCACTAAGATGCATTTTAAGTTTTTGAGGTATACCTATTCATTACACTTGAAGAAATTTTTAGTAAAAATTTTATAAAAAGATGGGCTTTCTGTAATTAAGTAGGTCAAACGTAGACCAAATTTAGGTCGAAGAGAGATAAATATTTAATAAATAAATAAATTAATACAAAAATACTTGGTTTCAATGCTCAGGGGGGGGGGGGGTCCGGTTCCAAAAACCCCCGCGTGGATCCGCCACTGAATGAAAGTAATGGTTGAACACAATGTGTGTACATTATGAAAGGTGATTTATGCAGGCGTGTTTTTTGTAAGCCCATAAGGGATAAGAAAAAAATTAAATCGAAGCTTAAGCAACGATAAGACCAAACTATTATCAATATACTGTCAACGCATGAAATAAATTGGAATAGAAACACACAGTCGTATTTATTAGATTTTTGTCTACTTAGACACTGTCTAACTATTTTCAAATTGGTGGGAAATATGCTTTATTTAATAAAAATAAATATCACATTACTCACGGTTAAGACAATTTACTCTGTGTCTAGGTATAAGACAACAATAAACAATGTTTTTGAACACATTTTCCAAAGTTGGACAGTTGTCTAAAGTTAGACTACGTTTATAAATAAGACCAACAAAGTCGGGGCTTAACAATTTACATACCTGTTAAATGCAACAGCAACTAACTCCCTATGAGCTCAGCTAAGTACCCAGATATATTATAGCGTTTGGGAAAACGAAAAGGACAAAATTTCAAATGGATTATTATTTACTATATTTTCATTCGATTAAATGTAAATGATACACTAATCGATGACAAAATAACTCTTAGAATTTTTTGAACTGATAAATTTTCAATTCAACAATTATCTACCTTTATAATTAAAAATGCATTTATATTCCTGATGCAAATTCATTATTCGTGCCAGCTGATTGTCATTTCACACAAAATGGAACAAATCGTTCCAATGACTTGAGTTTAGTTTTCTATTTATTCCACTATGAGCCCACTGAAATATTTTTTCCTGTTCATTATAAATTACCATCAAGAAAAAAAGTTCAATTTCACGATGTTTCAACTTTCCCTGATGCGTATTCTTGATTGCTAAGGCGTCAGTCAGAAAAACCATCGGGAAAAGTTGAAGAAGATGGAAACAGTAATATTTTCCTTATGAGAGTTGCGAACAAGAAAAGTTTTCAAGTTTTTCTGGTTGAAATCAAACGATTTTTTTCTTTCCACTAATCTGTCAGTGGAACAAGTAAAAGCTGGAACGCAAATAATTGGAACGATTTGTTTCATTTTGATCGAAATGACAATCAACTAGTACGGAAAATGAAATTCAGTCAGGAATATAAATAAATACATTTTTCACAAAAAATATTTGTTCAATTGAAAATTTTACTGACACACAAAATTTTCCATCGATTTATGCATCAATTGCGTTACAAATCGAATGAAAACCTAGTAAATTAATCTATTTGAAAGTTTTTCCTGTTTCTTTTCCCTGATCGCTATATAACTGGCCCTAAGTATACAATTAACTGTAGATATCGTTTTTGTTTTAAATTAGATGTGGAATGAAAAAAATTATAAATTTAAAAAATCTGTGCCTACATTCTGTAACTCTTGCATTGATTATTTTTTTTGAGAAACGTTAAAATATGGAACAAAACTCACAGGATTTGTTTCACTTTGCATCGTCTCTCTACTAACTTGAACGATACGAGATTTACAGAACAGAAAAAACAAGAAATTAATTGCAGATTTTGTACTTTCCATAAATAATTTACAACAAAAAATTAATTAAAAAATTAATTAATTTTGTACTTGTTCTTTTTTTTTACAAGGTGGATGCCCTTTTGTCTTACATGTCGAGAATGAAATTCTGCACTTGCATTTTGGTTTCTTCTGTTTAAAGATGGCTGCCAAGTACATTCTTTCGGATGGCATCATTGCCAGATTTGACAACAGTTAAGTTCAAATAAACTTAGAAGCTGTCATTTTATGAATAATAAGTATAAAATAACCCAGTATAAAAAATAATAATATATGTTAGTAAAACAATGAAATACAAAATATTTGCAAACTAATTGGAACATTTTATAAATTCCAGAATTATAAAATAAATTGGAACTTGAATTTCGAGGATTGTGGATTGGTAGTATTAAATAATATAGCTTGCACTCTGGAAAGTCCACCGAAATGAATGGGTTAAAATCTTTATCCGAGGTTGAACTCGGTTTGTAAAACTATCTCCAATGAAAAAGCTTAAGATAAGGGTTTCTATTTATAAGCTATGTATATAGGTACATTAATGTTATTGAAAATAAACTCAGGCTAACGATTCTCAATTTTTTTGGTTATTGGTAATTTGGGGAAGCGGGTTAATTTATTCTTATTTTGCAATTCGGCTTACAAAGCAAGAATAAAGTGAAGCGTTTTACGTGATATTCAAATATTTCTCAGGTTTTTCCACAGAGTTTGAGGGTTCTGGCCCTCTGGGTCTGCATCAACAGTGCTTTTAATACGTTCAGTTTAATTTATTCGATAAATTTAAAAATATATCACTGATATTGGTAGAACCCACGATATCGTTATTATTCAATTATTTTCAAAAAACTTAACTGAATAATATGAATCTTTTGAGGCAACATGGACTTTCAATTCAACTGATGATGGGGAAATTCCAAAAATTTTGGTAAACCAATTTTAGAACTTATCTTAGCAAATTAAATCCGTGCTTTATTTCAATAGCTTTTATCATAATTGAAGAATTTAAAAAAAAATATTCTTCCAAAACCTTTAATCGTCTACATAGCCAATATCAAATATATTTGTTTATTTTGTTTAGCTCATTTAAAACTATACAAAATATTATTTTGAATTTTTTATTTCGTTTAATATAATAAATCAAATCTGGAGCAACCAATACATGCATCTTCGATAATAGCTCATTTTCTTTTATATAATTAGTTCAGAGACCAACATTCTTTGCGAAGGAAAGGCTTATAATCTACGATGTTAACGCCTAGCCTTATACCAATCCATAACGCATCTCAGCAACAAATTATCGTCTTCATAAATCTATTTAAACCGCACGTAAAATGTATCTAACCAACTATCAACAAAGTCGGCATCGTAAAATCGATTTCATAATTGAAATGTCAAGGCTGCGACTGCAATTGCAAGCAATCACACGTGCCGAAAGCAAGGCCAAAGCAAAAGTGCATTTAAAAAAAAAAATAAATAAAGAGGGAGAATCTTGGATTGCTAACACGTGTGAAGAATATAACAGCTTGTTATAACTAAATGAGCTGCACAATAATAAATAATATCAAGCAAACAAAATCTGGCTGGATGTAGTCTAGCGATCAAGGTAACCACCAACGCTCCGTGTCAGCATCCTGCTAATATTTTATTTTTTTTTTTTTTTTAGGAATCTACAAACAAATATTAATGAGTTTAAAGATGGATTTCACCAGTATACAATTTCTTGTAGAAAAAAAAAATAATTTGAAAAGGATGCATCTGTGCATCTTTTAAAACCAATTTTAATCTTTTTTATTTTAAACGAAACCGAAATACTAACCACTCGATGTAGGAAATACGAAAAACTAATTTTAGTTTTTTTCATTTTTATCACAATGTAAGGTTTAGTTTAAAACATCGACTTTGTTTCATGTTAACAAATTTTCAGGTTTTAATTAAGTCATACATATTGATGATAGACCATTTCAAAAAAGTTGTTTTTGTGATACCTTCCATCTTCATCGTGCGTCGCGGTCGGCGCGGCGTTTGACAGTGATCGTACACTTTGTATGGGATAGTAGTCATAATTTCATTAAAACTGAAACACTCAACTGTTTTTTATGAATTTTCTAGCAATAATAATTCACATAATTACAAAGATTTTTTTTCCGGAAAAATAAGTATATTTTCTGTAGATTCTGAAAATGAAACCCATTTTCATCCATTAGCTTTAGTTTTTGAGATATTAGATATGGAATATAGAATATAGAATAAAACCTACCATACGGCGATTAAAAATTAAATTATTCTTCAAAAGCAACCAAAAATGGTCTTTTCCATGAAAGTTGATCGTTTGGCAGATGGTATATTAGACTTAATCCATTTATTGTGGTTATTTGAGTTAATACCATTTAAATTAACGTGGCAAAAATAAAAATCACGATGGGGATTTTTTGGTTCTTGTCATTTCATCGGGGTTTTGAGCTTCAAAGAAACTCTTGAATTCCACTTGATCATAGTCGCAAACTAACAACACTTTTAGGCTTATTTAAATTACACATTTGCATTTTAAAGCAATCAAAATAAGCCGTTTTAACGAATTTTGTCACGAACGTTTCGCGGGTGTTCATTTCGCCGTTTTTCGTTCCCCATTTTGTTTAACTATGTTTTGCAAATAACGTTTTGTCTTTTTAATTATTTGACAAATCATCCTTCCGCATTTTTCATTTCGCAATTTTCATTTAGTTTTTTGTTTGATTGGCTTTTTGAAGTTCGGCAATTTTTTATTTGGCATTTTGTTATTACGCTTTTTTTTATATGGCATTTTATTATTTCGCTTTTTTTTAGTTTGCATTTTGTTGTTTCGCTTTTTTTATTTGGCAATCAATTGTTTTGCAATTTTTTGGCCTCGATTAAATTACATGTCTTAATGTCGATTAAATATATGTCTTCTAGAAAATTGAAAATTATTAAAACTATTTTGTATGAGATTTTTGTTTTTTTGCTTGCTTACATAAATACAGTACTATAGCACAAAGCATTACGGCGCGGCGTGTAAACAGTGAGGTATGTATGGGGGGCATGTTGCCTCCCTGCAACCCCCCTGCTTCGCACACTATAGGTTTTGGGGTAGGTGCGAGGTTGGGTGTATGCAAAGTCCGAAATTACCACATCAAAAATTACCAAATGACTAAAAAAAATATAACTAAGCACAGTGAATTTAGCAACAGATCATAAAAAGAACAGTAAATCAAAAAAAGTCAAAGCTTATGAATGTACAATCGACCAAACAACTATAAACAGCGAAATGATCTATCAGCGAAATGATAAAACGGCTTGTTGAAATTTTGCGAAATAATGAAACGGTGAAACGTTATTCCGCGAATAAAACACTTGGCCAATTAATAAACGGCATAACAAAAAAAAGCTAAACAGTAAATTGCCAAATGAATTTTGCGAAATGATTGAAAATATTAAAAAAAAAGCGAAATATAAAAACGCCGAATGTTATTTGCGTAATGATTGAAAAGCATAATGAATAAAAAACCAAACGTAAATTGCCAATTGTGGATTGCGAATTAAACGAAATATTTAACGATTAAAGCGAAACAAAGAATTGCCAAATGAATTTTGCCAAACAAGATAAAAATAAAAAAAAATTTCGGAAAATTTTAAGAAGTAAAATTTTACAGGTATGTGTAATGAAAGACTACACAAATCATTAAATTTTTAACATTCTTTCCATCGATATAGTATTAAAAATACTTTATTATAATCTTTATATTAACAAATCAACTAAAACGTTAATCATTTATTTCGTTTTTTCGCATTTACTTCACTGATTAAAGATAGTTCATATACTTAATTTGAATTTATTAATAGAGGTTAGAAAATATAAAATATTGAAGGCAATTGAGGCTCATTTTTTTGTATGTTCAAAAAAGGTTGCGTTCACAATCCCAAAAACTAAAATTTAAAATTCTATGGATTTTTGGTTTTCAGAATTATAAATTTCGGGAGCCTCATGGTTAATCTTGAATTTTCGGGGTTTTGGTTTTGTTCAAAAATTAATAACCTCGAGTGCTTCTTTGATTTAAAAATGCAGACATCTTTCTTTTCAGAAGAAAACAATTTGGAATTAAGTATTGAGTAGTATAATATAATACTGTTCCACACGTTGCAGTCAAAAATTGGCTTTACCTCAATTTAGGGTTATCTAATATCTACACATATTTATTAGATAAAAGTAGATAAATGGTTAAAGCAGTCAAAAATCATTCTTTAATAAATTTAAGGCTAACATTTAAGAAATAAAAATCAATTTTGGACAGGGTGATTCAAAAATTAAATCGAGATGAGGTTTTTTTAAATAAAAAACAATAAAATGCACGACTGGGTCGCGTAGTTTATGGATCAATTTATCTGATTTTAAAAGAAATAAATTAGCTGTGGGAGCCTATATTTTTATTCACCTGCTTAAAAAGTAGTTAAGTTAAAGGTAGTATTATGTGCACATACTTAAATGAACAATATATCACCGTGTTGAACATATAGTACATGGAAATTAAAGTTCGGACTAAAAAATTGTTTAAAAATCAATATATGTAATTAGAAATAAATTGACCAAACAAACTCTCAATTTGTTTTAACACCAACGCTATGTACTCCATCTGATTTCTTAAATAAATCTCTATTTATATGTTATAAGAAAAAAAAATTTGAAAATCGTTGAAGCCGTTTTTTTTTTTAATAAATTTTTGTATATATAAAATTTTTGTAGACAATTCGTCTACCCATTTTCGAAATATCGAATTTTTAAAAAAATAATTTTGAAAAGTTTTTTAAAAACCCAAAATTAGTTTTTTTGAAAATTTTCATATACAATATTATTCAAACTTTTTAGAAGCTCTTGTGTAAAAAATTCAATTAAAATCGGTTTACCAAATAATGAGGTGATATGGTCAATCGATAAAAATACAATTTTTTTTCCAAAAATATAGTAGATAGGTACTGATATAAGCTGACATAAAATTTGAGAAAAATCGTAGGAGTCGTTTAAAAAAAAGGAGATTTTCCTTACCGGTTTTTAAACACTTGTATGGCAGGAACCGTTAGTTTTGGTTACAATAATAATTTTTATTTAAAATCTGGTAGAAAATTAAACAAAAAAACTACTTAGTGCCAAGTTTGATAAAAGTCGATTAACTCGTTTTTCAATTACATATTAAGTTCTCAAAAAAAATTTTTAAACTTTTTTAATAAGCCAAAAAGACAAATTTGGAAAATTTTGGTATACAAAACTCTTCAAACTTTTAAAACCTTCTTCTTAAAAAAAATTATCAAAATCGTTTGTACTGGTTTGAGAAAATCGAAAATCAAAAAAAGGTTCTATGGGAGGCACTATTTTTAACCTTTTTGCGGATTTTTAAAAAAAAAAAAATTACTGACTTTTTTTTTTTAAAGTTGTGTCCACGTTTTTGAGAAAAGTAAGATTTTCATTTTTTGTTAAAAAAAATTGTACAGCAGCTCCTATTTTCAAAATATCGTACAAAAATTAAAAAAAAGTTCGGGGGCTAGGTACCAAGTTTAAAGAAAATCGACCCACTCCTTTAGGTTGCAGTCGAAAGGATAGGACAGACAGACCGTTTTTAATAAAAAAAACTAAATTTTGTTTCAAAAAATAATTTTTTAAATATTAATCAGAACTCAAGAAGATGTATAGAGTCCATACAAATATCTAAGATATGAAGGTATTCCTGAAACTTAACATTTAAATTTGTTTTAATCATAAATCAGCAACTAGCTTATGAGTTAATTATTTTGTAATTCATAATACACCCACTAGCTTGTGAATAGCTTAAGCTATGAAGTGGTTCCGAGAGTATAAGGCTAAAGTAGGTACATACTTAAAGAATTTAAAATATTCAATTTGGGTAATGCAGATATTCACCTTTCAAACCTAACTTAAAAAGGATATATAAAACATATTTGAAAAACGATGTATAGTAGTTTTGCATACAAGCATACGACTTTGAAAAGATATACAAGAGCGAATCATTTAAGTTTTTGTATACGCTTCATGTCTAATCATAAGTTTAAAAAAAAAAATTAAAAAAACACCTAAGCTTTTCTAAATAAAAAACATGGTAATGGTACATAATACTTCATACGTATATGATGCTTATATGATTCCTTACCCTCATCTCAAATAACACAGACTGTCTCGAGCGTCTATATAAAAATGCAGTATGCCTAATTATTATACACTCTAAGGCTTCCCTTTCAGAATTATGCTACTAGAGTGATGTTGGTTGGTCGGTTGGTATGAAGCCAAAGCAAACGGTAAATGGCACTCCAGGCTAAGAAGGATATACGTACGTTTATAAAGGCATCTCCAACCAAACTCAGTTTTATACAACACTGCCAAGCGCAAGACAATTGAAAAACAAAACAAAAAAAAAACAATTCAGAAAAACTGGGACACAAATTCTTTGCGTGTTGAATATGAATGCGCGAATTGTTTGAATTCGTTTCTTTAATTACGAAAGCTTATTTAAATTGTTTTTTTTTTTTCTGTTTTAGTTTTTATTTCGTATGGAAGCTAGTAATTAAATGAATTATTCTTTTTAACTTTGTTGCATAGAGTTTTTTCTTTGCGGAATAAGAAGAGGATCCGGAACAAAAACTAATGAAGAGATAACAGTTTTATGATAGCACCTACATATATTTAACGTTAATAATAATTAAGAGTATTCATGAGAGGTGCAGAAGAAAAAAGTTTCTCTTTACAATTCGAACAATAGTTAAATTTAATTTAAGAAACGTTTAGTTTTCAAAAATGATGATGATGTTCATTGTTCAAATCTTCAAGCCCTGACTGACGTACTTTTAAATTGCAGATATTGCTTTTAACAATATAATAAAGTTATTTACGGCAATATTTATTTTCAACCTTAAAAGTTAGACGATTTTTTTTTAAAAGTTTAGGCATATTCCAGTATAAATTAGGCAAAAAACGACACATCTTTTTTTTACCAAAAATTAAAAAAAAAATCAATTTAAAAAAAAATATACACGGGACAGCAGGAGTTGCAGCATCACCTTTTTTGAAAATCGAAACTGGTGAAATTACGTTGGAAATATGCGATCATTTTGGCAGAAGTTGAATTTGTTTTTTAAAATCAAAAATGGTGATCTTCTTGTTTTTGTTGATTTGTTTGATATTTTTATGAAAAAATTGCCTTATTTTTGGGTTATTCTCATGTATATCATTAATAACTTCATCGATTTTGTCATAACTTTGCAGATTAAACTGAACGCGTCAGACAGATTGATTTTAAATTGGAACGAAACTCACTGAATTGAATGAAAGAAAAGGAGAAAAATAAAGAATTTTTAGAAAAAAATTAATTTTAAAGAATAATTTGATTTTTTTTTAATTTTTTCTGTATATAATTTTGATTAAGAATAAATGGCGCCCTACTGTGCCTACCATATACAGTGTTGAAGTCTATTTTCGAGCATTTTGGCCGGGATTTGGGTGATTTCAGCCCAGATGTTATCCTGTATGGTTTTCAGGGTCTTAGGACGATTATTAACAATAATAGATTTCAAGTAGCCACACAGGAAAAAAATAATAATAAATAAAAGATAAAATCAGGAATCCACGTGACACGCCCAGTTGAAATCGCAAGCACGTTCTCCCTAGGGAGTTATCTGGCTTTATAATCACAAGTAAACAGTTCTTGGACGACTGACATTTTACAGAAGTACATGCATATGTATAAATGATGTTAAAGATGTTCAATTATGATCCGATGGATGGAACGTGTCTGCTTCTTTCTGACCACAAACTATTTTTTTGGAAACTTGTGACGGTCTTATGCGGTCTACTTCTTATCATTAACAGACTTGCTGCCCACTCCAAATACATTTAACCACAAAATAATCCGATTTCGATTAGAAATTCGACCGCGGTGCCAAAATGAGAATTGAAAAGCACAGTAGCAGATTTCAATAATACGGTTCCGACTTAAAAAGCGCACTGCTCAATGGACCATTTCATTTTTGCATACTGAAAATTGGTTAAACTCAAATTATATCATGCAATGCGGGTAAAAAATAAATACATTGTTCTGATTCAATGTAGTTATAACAATTTCATTCCAATTCAAAATTCTGTAGCATTCTCCTGGTAAAATTTTCACCATAAACTAAAAAGCTTCAATAATTTGGTGGCTCAACGCATCTGAATATTCAGGCAAAAGGTATCAAGAACGTCAAAAATTTCAAACAGGAACTACTACAACCATTTTAGAAACCCAATTTCAGCTCGTACCTGAGTTAATGGATAAAATCTGAAACACTTTTGACTAAAATATTGTTCGAATGGCATAATCAAAAGTCAGAATTTATCGAATATTTGTATACATTTCTCTAACTTATTTGTTTTCGGTTGAATTTCCAAGACCATTGATACGAGAGCTGAAAGTCCAAAGAAAAAAAACTTCGGATGCAGCAATCTTCAACTTCATCCAAAATTATGTTTTGTTTTTTTTTTTTTTTTCATAATATTTGCTTAACATTACTGGCGCAAAACTTTTAACAACCCGATGTTAAGGTATATTAACGTGATACTTCTTAACAATTTTCTAACTTTAAAGCTCTTTACTAAAATATTCTTATAGTTTTAAACATTTTTTATAACTATAGTATCATATTTAACATATTTAAATAAGTAATAAAACCCGCATGAACACGGCCAAAAAGTAAGCAAATTTTCACATTTTTGAATTATCAAAGTATAATTTGGAGTTACTATGGTAATAAAAATATAAAATAATGTTGGCCCTTTTAACATTAATAAAATGTTAAAAAGAATAATGCTTACTCGTTTAATATTTGGAAAATCCCTTTTTTAACCTATAGCATCGGACTAAAAATGGTATAACGTTGTATACTTAATCGTCTAAAATTTTGCACCACAAGAAAAAACTAAAACATGTTTTTATTAATTTCAGATTTAAACGAAATTTTAATATTTAAACTCAACATTTGCTGACGAAAAAGTAGAACATAAGCGTTTTAGTTGAACAAAAATATTTAAGTATCGTTTCAGTGATGTGGGAAATCAATTAAGTTTTGAGAAAAATTAAATTGTTATTCTTTTGTTTGTATGCGAATCGTATTCGTAAAATACACACCGTGCTGCGTGCAGTATTCCCTTTCTTCTTCTGTGGAAAATTGTGTATGGCGTATGAGTGTTTTTTTTTCAATTAGGAAAATGCAATTTATTTTCATCTTTTTGAAGGGAAATTGACACAACTGAAAAGCAAAACAAAAACTGCATCCAGCTATTATGCTTCTCATTAAAAAAAAAATCTAAAAATCTCTTTTCCTCCCGATACAACCATAAAAATAATTATGTACTGTTTATGAGACTCTGCATATGGCCATGTGTGTGTGTTAACAAACTTAATGAAGAGCTTTGATCCCACTTGCCGATCGGAGTCGAATCAAAATTTTTGATGAAAAACCTGTGTCGAAGAGTTAGGTTGACAGATTCTACATACGATATTTTATTTTAATGTGCAACAAAAGTATTGGTATTTTGTTTGCTTAATAGATATTCAAGTGCATTCTATTTTATATATTTTATATAGATTGACTTGACGCCATAAACCGTTTCAAGAGGCGAAAAACCTGCGTCGAAAATAAAACTCTTATCCAACAGATTCCATGGATCGGGTATGGTTTGTTTCGTTTTTTTTCATCTCGTTTTTTTGTTGTTTCGTTTAAGTCGTTTCGTATTTCGGTTTAATTAGGATTTTCATTTATACGTTTTTCAATTATTTGGTTTATAATTGTTTAGAACAAAAAATTATTTTGTCTTTCTATAAGAAGGTTTTTTAATTATACAAATTCTATATACTATTATACTGAAATACATCAGCCAAATAGAAGACTTAGCACTATGTTAATGGACTTTGTTGAATTATTGATTCAAAACAGCTTTTAACGGCCTTGACCTACCTTCCGGCGATCTCACTTGGACTCATCAGTTGAAAAGTGAGGGCCTTTGTCAATTCGCAATTTTTGCTAAGTTCAGTTCATCTTACATAGATTTCGTGACGAATATCTACCTAGTGTGAAATATACAAGACTAGAATTCCTAACCATTAAATTGGAAGTTTTTGTTTTTGTTTTCGCCGGGACGAAACGCCAATTTTTGTAGGACTTAAAGGCCGTTAAAAGCTATTTTGAATCATTTTGTCTTTCACTTAGTTCGTTTAAAGGTCATTTATTATTTAGTTTTTCGATTATTTCGTTTTTTGTTTAGTTCGATTTCAATTATTTCGCCATCGTTTACGATAAACAGTGAGGTTTGTATGGGGAGCATGCTGCCTCCCCTGCAACCTCCCTGCTTGGGCACACTATAGGATTTGGGGTAGGTGCAAGGGGGTTTTGCGGTGCACTAATGGGAATTGGTTTAATTTTAGTTGGAGTTATTTCATTAGGAGTTATGTTCGTATATTGGGCCCAAAATAAACCCACGCTAAGACAATAGCCTAATTAAAACCAAATGCGAAATAAACCTTTAGCAAAATAACCTTGAGCTAAATAACTCTTTGCACTTTTAACGAAAATGCAAAACAAGTAAAAAGAGAGAGAGAGAGAAATGCGAAATGACTGTAAGGCAAAATAATTGAAAAACAAAATAAAACAAAATAACTTATTACGAAATAAACAAAAATAATTATAAGAAAAACGAAACAACAAAATTGCGAAATAAAAAAGACGAAATAATAGGCACCCTTACAAATGGTACCATAGTCCAAAAATGAATCATTCGATTTTGGATAAACCTTTTGCTTTTGGTGATTTTAACATTATCTATAGCATATTTTATACAAACAGTTTTCTTATAACCAACAGTACTTATTTACAAAGGGTTTACCACGATATTTAGAAAGCAATAATCTAGAAAGCGAAAATCTCAAAAGTAAATCTATAGAATTGAAAAAATCTTTAAAAAAAAATCTAGCATTAATATATTCATTTTTGAGAGAATGCTTACAATTCGCGCGCGCGAATAGTTTTTCAAAAAAAACTATTTGAAAACTCGATATCAGGTACGAAGCGTGACTATTTCGGGAGCGAAAGTACCCAACGTAAAAACATACAAATTTTAACCATTTATCTATAATATTTGTTTTTTTCGGGAAAAAACTTTGCCGAAATGGTTTATTTAAAATATTTTCTACTGCACAATTACATAAACATGCATAGTTTAATAGCCAAACAAATTTAATTGCAATAAAAAAAAACACTTTAAAAAAGGAATTTCGCCCACTCAACTATGAGATTAAAAAATAAACACAATCAACCACCTTTTCCTGATTAATTAACGATTTGCAGTTTTTCACACACACATACACAAATGCAACACGGAATACAAGAAAGGGTAACAAAAACTTTGCTACCCCTTTATCAATGACAGTAAGAGACAGAAAACAATTCAAATTTTCTGTATCTGGCCTTCATTTTTTTTAAGGAATTTTCGTAATGAACGCGCTCTGCTCATTCTTCATATTTTGGTTAAAAGGTAAAAAATGAAGAAATTTTGATGTGACTTTGGGATGGAATTTGATCTAAGTAGGCGATATAAAGAATGCATAGGTGTTAAGCATTCTAGTAAATTTAGCTTTCATAAGAGAATTATAAAAAAGAAAAACAATAAATACTGGAGTGATGTTGTGCATTCTCAGTTAACTTGGAGCAAGAGAAGACGGATATTTTTAGTTTTATTTAGCAAAGAGGTTATAAAGAATGAATTGATGTTGTAGTTCAGTCAATGAAGCCAAAATAACAGCCAAATTCGGAAATAATTGCCGGGAAGCTGAATTTTGGTATATAGCTTCCTCATTGTTCTTAAGAAATTGTCAAAAGTCCCCATCGACATGCAGCGCCGCTAACTTTTTTACTGGGGGTTAAAGGCCCCCCAAAACGGTTTTGCAGGAATAACACCCAAATGGAAAGTTATACAAAAAATTGTCAAAGACTAATTTGTAGCTTAAAATATTTCCTACAAAAAAGATTAAGATACTTTTTTTTATACAAATAACGGTTTTGGAAATAAACCAATCAGAAGAGTTAAGGGTTTTACGTTTCTATGTATGTTGGGCGACTTGATTCCAAAATTTTGAATTTTGTGATAAATGCATCAATTTTTGTATGTATTGTTGGTATATTATATAGACATGATTTTAATATATCGGTCCACTGTATTTGTCCACCCCTTAAGGTAAGAGAGAAAAAAATCTAAAATAGAAAATGAGTGTAAAAACACAACGGGAACACTTACAATATTATGTTATAGCTTATCTTGAAGTCAGAAACTCATTCTTTATGTATGTTTTTGAATGAAGTTATTTTAGTGTTTAGTTTTTGAATAAATGATTTTTAAGCTCAAAATTTTAAAAATAAAATTTGACATAATAATGGAGTGATATTGTGCATTCTCAATTGGGTTGGAGCAAGAGGGACATTTTGAGTTGTATTTAGCAAATGAAAAGGTAAAAGATAATTATGTTCAAATAATTATTATGGGAATTTATTAAACAGGGATTAAAGGAGAATCAATTAGTAAAAAAACATTATAATGTCAATCTTTTATTTTAATTTATGAATATTTTATTTTTGGAATTTCTTAACACAGAAGCACTCATTCCACTCAATATTTGGACGCTTCGTCCCTGACATAATATACATACATATGTAGAATGGTAATTTTTTTTTAAATTGAATTTTTTACTCCACAATGATAAGTACTAAAGAATGGGAAATTATGTCCAGGGGGGTGAACCGTAAACCACTGTTGAGTCTTAATTAATCCGCCGAAATCGGTGGATGAAAACTGCTGAACCACAGTTAAAATATTTGTACAACCGAACCTGAGTTTCCATTGAAAATTGACATTTTGTATTGTTATCTGTTGGAAAAATGAAAGGCATGGGGCAGATAATCGCCTATTCAGCCCGTGATGAAACTTTGCACACCAATTCAATTATTGTTATTTAATACATTTATTAAAGAGAATTATGAAATTTGGGACAACGAGTTTAAAGAGGAATTGTATTCTGCATGCCACACTATTGTTGAGCTTGAGGACAAATTTATAAAGCTTGCCTTTGATTTAGGAGATGCTGAAGGACTATCCGCCGTTGACCGCAGAAGAAGTGCGGAATTACATACGCTATGTAGCAAACAGACGGTTAATGCAATTAGGTCTTGAGTGACTGCCCTATAGGTATTTGAAATTATATTAATTTGTTAAAATATATAACGAAAATACAACTTACATTTTAAAATGATTTCCCTTTGTCTTCAATCGGCACCAAACACAAAACAAAAACAATAAAAATTTATTTTGTTGACAATTATGGCAGCCAATTTGATTTTTCAATTACAGTTTGAGGGTTTCTGAGATACATTAAACGCACTGGAACTGCGAACGATAGACGAGACGATAGTGATCGAGTTACGTGAAGCAAATCGTGGACGATCTCGTCGACGATTATCGTTTTGACGATTATCGTTTAGAAAATTACGGAATGACCCCCCAGGAAACAAGACTTTTTTTATGAAGAAATGAAAAAAAATCCCCAAAAATAACTGAAAAAAGACCTCGATTTGCCTTAAGTTTTGACGATATTTATATTTTGTTTTGGCAATAATACCCCACTCTTTCAAACAAATACTTCGATTGTAACTTTAAGGTATGTATTGCGTTTTCAAAAAAAAAGAAAGAAGAAACATTTTAAACTTTTTTTTAAAACCGAAAAATATTTTTTTGATAAGTCTGGCATACAATAATATTTGAATTTTTAAAAAAATATTCTCCATTAAAAAATTTATCAAAATCTATTGGACCATTTTCGAGGAAATAAAATATTCAAAAAATGAATATATGAAAGTTGTCATTAAAAAAATCATTTTTTGGAAAATTTTATTCACCAAAAGATATAGTTTATGTCATTTTTGAGAAAACAAGATTTTTTTATAAGAATGAAAAATAAAATATGTGGAAGGTTAACGGTCCTAAATAAAAATAAATATAAGTATCCAAAAAAATTATGAGTGCCGAGACTCAAGATGTGTAAACATCAATTTTCGTACAAGTGTCGGAGTTTTGTTTTTGAACGTACCCAACTAGAACGCAATGTGTGACATGTAACGTATTATACATAAAGCTCACGTTATTAGTCTATCCTATCGCCGATATTTACATATCAAAAATGCTAGATACCAAATTATTTGAATAAAAGTGTTTTGATCCAATTTTGAAATGTTACTCCACTATTCGTATTTATTTTTTATTTTAAATAAATGTAAATGGAGCATGAATCAAATTGGAAATTATTTAAAATTAAATCTCGACATTTTTCTCAACATCAAGCTCTTCTTATTAAATTACAATTTACAACTATAAAGTGAGAGTGAAAAATAAAGAAGAATTAGATTTTCAAAGCCAAGCTCATTTCGTGATAAAATAATAAAATTACTTAGAAATAAATTTTAATTTACAAGAATTTCTTAGAATGCATTTTATCATCTCCTTTGACGCAAACGAAGTGTCTGACTCAAATTTATTTTGTTTTGAAATTTCCTTTCAACTCACACTTTTTTTTTAAATAAAAATGGCGTCCATTGAATAAGTTTCCAAGTCCAACCCTTTTCAAAAAAAAAAAGAAGAAAATCTTCTGTCCACCTACCCAATTGCCAAAAAAGATGTCAGAATATTCAAAACTCAATTTCCAACAAAAGAAATGCTTTTGCCTTTGTCTTTCTGCTAATTACAACATGGTGTGTTTCTTGATTTTAATTTAAACTCAAACTCAAACTGCCACATGACATTTAAAAATCCAGCAGCCTTTCCCAGATGACCTTTAGAAATGTTCGTTTTGATTGAAAATGTTCCCGAAACCCCAACACATTAACCTCCTCCTTGTCATATATATCCATCGTCAATCGCTTTCAACTTTCAGCTCAGCTCAGCTCTATTACATATATATAGCGATATAGAAAATCATCATTTTATACTATGAGAAGTCTTCTATTGCCTATTTGTTCGTATTGCTTTTGCAGTGAACTCTGACATTCTGACAAAGCTTTTCCCGGGTAAAATTCGTTGGAGTGTATAACTATATACACTGTAGTAGTTATAGGTTGCACTTATCTCTTACTGTACTAACTGTTACGTACACACTATGAAGCAGCGTTGCACATTGAACATTACTGCCAAGTACCGAGGTATAGAGGCGTTATTCTTAACTAGGCCAGGATATTATGTACATATGTACATATATATATACGTGTGTGGTGTGTGAGTGTTTTCCTCAGAGATGCGAATACATGTGATATTTTATGTTCCATTTACAACGCCATGTAATGTTCATTGTAAAATCGCACAAGTGGTACGAGTATACGCACATGATGGTAATGTATAAAGATGGGGTTATGGGGATGTTTTAAAAATATACAACCTCAAACTGTTTTTTTTTTTCCCTTCAAAGTATATTTCATAATGCACCAGTATCTACCAAGTATGTATTCTCCAAAGAAGACCATTTTAAAATGCCACGATGATGATGGGAAGGTACATTGACATAATATGCTCATATGGTACTTCTGTTCTGCATGTCTTGTTAGGCAATTAATTTAAGAGCAATCATACATTTTTATAAGTGCAGAATAGGTACTAGAATACGAACACCAAGAGTTCTTATATATGGTGGTATAATGCAAAACCATAGGGCTTAGGGGGAGAGGAGGGCGATAGAGATGACACCCATCTTCTAGCTATTTATAAGTTAAAATAAAATGCAAATCGCCTGACGTACATCAGTGTCAGTCAAGCTTGCCTTACACTCAGTTGGAGAATCATTTAAAAATCGCAGATAAAAGATTTGGAGGTGTCTAAAATATCTGTCACAGTCATAGTCACAAAAATAAGTCACCTTAAGAGGCTTTTGAAATATGAAGCTACCTTTATTAATTCTATTCCAGACAAAATAGTTCTGTTAAGGCAAATTTTGTTAAGGAGATGTTACTGCTTGATTTCCTTTTTTTAATTTTTACTTACGCCCATATTATTCACTCGATACATCCAGATTGAAACTTAAATCCGGATGTATTTACATTGAATTTGTATAATTTACATCTGGATTAAAGTTTTAATCTGGATGTATCGAGTGAATAATATGGGCGTTAAAGTTTTATGATTACCCTTAAAATGATTAATAAGGGTATTCACGAAACGTTTACACAAAAGTTTGCATGAACGCCTTTTTAATTTATTTGGTTAAATGCTGTGTAATTAGGTGGGTTCAATAAAAATCGCTTTTTATCTGAATTTTCAGATTTCTGAATTTATGTCGTTGAACGCAAAAAAAAATCTAAAATTTCAGTCGAAAGTCATTGTGTAAAATTCCTGCATTTACCTATCGGATTTACATTTAAGCGAAATAAAATAGAACTTCAATTCGTAAATTAAACATTGAGCGTGAGTAGTTGTGAGGATGAAATTATATGTAACTAAATTAGCAACAGGTTTTATTATTGAACGATCAAATAATTTTGGCGTCACCCTGCAGATCTCTATTAATTCACTTTAGCTAAGGGATAGGTAGATCCTGGTTGATGCGTTGACCAATTGTCAGCGGCAGCAAAAAAGCGAAATTTATCTTATATCCAAACCATATTGGTTTATTCGAGTACTTTTTATTTTTTTTTAAATAGCGAAAGGACTTTTAATGGCTTACGAAAAAAGACCATCGAAGCAAACGAAAGCAACGACGAAATTTGTCAAGTAAGGGGCCAGTTATAGCTTTCATTGAAACTCATCATTGAAAATTTTAATTTCTTATTTTGAAACACTTTGAAAGCAAAATCAGTAAATATTTTGATGCCAGTAAAAAGCTGATGACTCGATTATTATCTCTAGTCAAAAAAATATTTCATTTTGGCCCTACCTTTCACATAAAACGATTTCTAAGATTTCAATGATCAATGATAAGGTAGTTAAATCATTGAAATAAAGAAATTCATTTCATGCGATAGGCTGGGGCCTATCAGCTTCAGAATTCTGAAAATTTTGATGTAAAACATACATTTAATGTACCCATTGAATCTGCTGTTCGTTAAACGTCAAATATTAAATTTCAAAATATGTATTCAAATAAGCGTGTTCAAGTTATTTTTAAATGGAGAACCTCTCTCAAACTAAATTTAAATCGAAACCGAATGTCTCGACAAAAGTAAGTTTTTTTTTTAATCCTGACGGGAATTAAATGAGAAAACGATTTCGAGGTTAAATTTAGACCTGTAATAGTCACAAACTCATGCCATGATCGAACGAAAATGGGCAAATACAAGTCAAATCATATGGCTTTCCCATAACGGTGGATATCTACTTTTCCGTCAGTTTTGTTCACTTTCGTTTTAGGTAGTAAAAGTTGTCCCGAGCTCAACTGAACTGAAATTTGATAAAAGAAGAATCAAAACAATAAATGGTTTCTTTCATTTCGATGACAATTCAGAAAGCATAACAAATACATTTACTTTGGTATATCCATATGGTCCATTATATGGATTTGTGTAAATAAACAATTCTGATCAGTAAAAGTCAGAAAATGTGGACGTCCTAATTATTTTTTTTCATTCACGACTTTTATCGCAAACTAATTTCAATGCAATAGTTACTTAACACGGACAGAGTTTTTTTTATTTCTCTGAGATACCTATTATTTAATATTTCTGAACACGCCTAATTCTAAAAGTCACAATGACGTTTGGTTAAGTTTACCAACAAAATTTGGTTAATTTTATCCAGAAGAATCCTTGGAGAATTTTAATCAAATTGTGTAAATCATTTCTCATATAAAAAAATTGACAGATTATCTTTTTTCAAACATAGCAGAAAATATTGATTTCATATATGTAGCTCTCCTTCAGCCGCTACTGACTATACCCCTATCAGGTATTTATATCTTTCATAAACTTAAAATTTAACCACTTTTTGTGGTTTTCTTTGAAAATATTTAAAAATGTAATATAAAAACAAATTTCTTTGTATGATACTTTAAAAATTAATTAAACAACGACCACTTACGGAGATATGGTTCCATTACATTCCACACTCTTCTTTTATATTCATTTTAAAATTGAAATACCCTGACTTTGAGAAGTGCCATGTTTTTTAGGGCGCACGAATGAGTTGGATGTACTTGTTCCCTAATACTTTTATAATGAGATATTCAAAGTTAAAGTTCTAAAGAATTTTTACAAGCATGGATATTATGGAAAAAAACTTTTCTGATTTTCATTAATATTTAACTAAATGTAGGTACGTATGTACTTAATTTCATAGTAGAAGAAAAAATACAAAAAAAAGTTTTAAAAATAAATTTTCGGATTTATTAAAAAATTCAACAAATTTAAAATGAAATATTTATATATGTAAATACATATTTCAGAGCTTAAAATAAGTAACTTGAAAATAATATCGTCACCTGAATGCAAGAACCAGCTACCTTGATTTTTTAATTTTTGAGCTGTTTGGGTTTTTGTTACCTTGAATCGATTCGCATCGTAATTTTAACACTTTACTACAACCAGTAGCGCAGAAAAAATATGGTGTTATTATTTTATCAGTATTATCATGTAAAAACTGAAGCTGAAAAAGAGGCCAAAACGATTTTCGTTACTTTCCCTAAAATTCGAAAATTGAGTTAGCTGGTTCTTGCATTGAGGTGACGATATTAGCCGTTTGTTATGAAAGAAGTTTAAGTGCATAAAAAAAAATTATTGACTCGATAACAGCATTAAGTACCATTTATCGTTTAAAAAAAACTGCAGTCAATAGAAAAACCTTTAAATTATAGTTATCGTTAACATTGCTTTAAATTCAATGTCTCTTTAATTTTTTTAATGTTATTTAAAAAATGAAAAAAAATACATCTATACTATATATTGTATGAGGCCTAGAGGTGCGAAATGTCCTCTCTGATTTGATCACTTTTTTTTTATAAGGCGAACATATTTTTAATTCCTCGTAAGAAAATTAGTTTTTTTTTTTGAAGAAATGATTACATAAGTTTCATAAATTTTTTTAGAATATCTTTTGCCATTCGACCCGCTTATAGTCACAATTAGTAGAGTTTTTAACCTAATGCAGAACCTTATAAATATTTTAATAAAGTAAGTAAGGGAATTTTTTAATATTCCTGATCAAAATAAAAATAAACTATCTACAAGAATAATCTATGAAACAATGGTGCACTGTGGCGTATGCGTACTTTTTTTTAAGTTTTGTTATATATTTTCTTTACTTAGGTGCCAGTTATAGCTTTCATTGAAACTCATCATTGAAAATTTTAATTTCTTTTTTTTAGACACTTAAAAAGAAAAATCAGTAATTATTTTGATGCCAATAAAAAGCTCTTGACTCAATTATTATTTCCAGTCAAAAAAATATTTCATTTTGGCCCAATCTTTTACATAAAATGATTTCTAAGATTTCAATGATCAATGATAAGGTAGTTAAATCATTGAAATAAAGAAATTCATTTCCTGTGATAGGCTGGGCCAAAATGAAATATTTTTTTGACTAGAAATAATAATTGAGTTATCAGTTCTTTATTTGCCTCAAAATTAACAATTAAAATTTTCAATGATGAGTTTCAATGAAAGCTATAACTGGCGCCACTATGTTTTTGTACGTTTCAAATGTCAAATGTAATTTTATTATTTTAAATAAGCTGACAACTGGTTAATCTAAGTGATATTCTATTCACTGCTTTCAAAAGGGCGGCAATGTTTATGTAATAAATAATAATGTTTGTATCATACCGTTCCGTTTTGGCACCTTAGTACCGCCATTACTACTACATTTATGATTTTGAATCATCAATTTCGTATCCCCTCACCACCATATCCTGTCGTTGGCTAAGATTAATTTGGAAACCAAAATTTTATCTAAGTGGACAATTTCATCAAAAACCGAGCAAACAAGTTATAAAAAACCAGCTATGCCAGTGGGCGAATTTTACTAAAACCACTTCTTTCATATTTTTTTTGCTAATAAAAAAAAAATAAAAAATGTCATTCAAATTCTTAGAGCCATTCTTGAGAAACCAATAACATACAGGGTGTCCAAGAAGGTTTTTTTTTTAATAATACAAATTCTATATACTACTGAAATACATCAGCCAAGTAGAAGACTTAGCACTATTTAATTCGGACTTTGTGTCCATTAACAAATGACTCAAATTTGATCTGGTGAAAGGCCGGGTCATGAATTCTCTGAATTAAGTAACCTATCCTTACTTATTAACAGCTGTTTTTTTTATTTCGAAATATAGAATTTTCAAAAAATAATTTTGAAATATTTTTTTTCATTTTTTTTTTTTGAAAATTTTGATATTCAAGCTCTCAGGTTAAAAATTTCATTAAAATCGGTTCGAAAACCAAAAAAATTATTCTATGATAGATACCGTTTTTAATCGATAGATAAATTTTGTTTTCCCATAATAATATATAATATAATATTTTTTGTTAAAAATCAGCTAGATAGGTAAACAAAAATTTTGGCTGCTAATTCAATAGGTCGTCGTCAGAAGTGGTCATATTTTTTTCAACAGTAAATATACTAATTTGTTCAACCAAGCTGTTAATACTTCAATTAAATTTAAATAAACTTTTTTTCAATTTTATAATAACATGTCGCTTCTTAAAAAGTTTAGAATTTATTAAAGCAAACTAATTATAGAAGATCGAAAATTACAATCGAATCAGACATTATTCGAAAACAAATAGAATGCTTTTTTATTAATTGGACTGTTTTTCATTGGAATTGTTTACTTTTTTATTAGTGACACCTTGCAATTACCAATAATCATACTCAAACAAAACATAATATGATTTATTCAATTTGAACAATAATTCTTACGTTACTACCCCACCACCCGTTTGGTCACAGACGAATTAGGACAATCAAATAAATAAAAAAAAAAGTCTTAAAAGATCAATTGATTTGGTCATGAATTTAAGTTTTAATTGTCCATTTATTTCAAAACTAGAAAGAGGGTTCTTTTTTTCCCGTTTAAGCCTAGTACGCTGCTGATGCGAAACGAAAAATCTTGTACAAAAATGACACAACGAAATCATAAACGGAAAATTTCGTTCTGCTTTTCGTTTTGCAGTACGCTGTTCGAAGAGCGAAATTTATAATTGTAGCAGATTATTTGGAGAAGTCTCCGCTCCTTTTTCGCACTGAATTAATTATACAGACTAATTATTGTGTGCGGAAAAATGACATTTGAGTTTTATTTGTGTTTTTTTTTCTGTTTATCAAAATCTGCAGAGAAACCCATGATGAACATGGGTTTCTCTGATTTTCTTGCGTTTATGTTTCATTTTGTTTTTGGAATTAGTGAAACTCTCCAAGGATATTTTCCGTTGTGTTTTTGCAAGCGTTTCGTTGTCTGTTTGGAGATCACAGGAAATTTTCATTTCGCATCAGCAGCGTACTAGGCTTTAGACGGGGGAGGGTAATTTTATTTTCAAAATTGGCTTTAAAATAGAACAAAATAATTTAAAAACAACGACAACACTTGCTTTGTCATTTTGTAGGTTTAGATTTTTTGTAAGCCAGAAAGACATTCGTACATTTTCTTTTTAAATCAATTTTTTTGAAAAATTAATTTGAGGAAAAAAAACGAAAACAAAATTTTTCCAATTGATTTTCTTTCAAAATTGTACATTATTCATTATTATATTTGTTTTTTACATCAAATCAAACATTTAGAACCAAATGCTAAAAATATTTTTTCTAGTTTTTGAGAAATTATACTGAGGTTAGGTCTTACACAATCGTGAACTTTTTTTGTTAATCATTTGAACTTCAGTAGTTGTCGTCGTTATATGTTTTCTAGAGACAACAGTCTAAATGCTACTTGTGGTAAGAGGTGTCGTTGAAAGACGAATAGGCGAATTCTATTAGCCTTTATATTATATGTTGATTGATTTGTGGGCTTCAGGTCAAAATAAAACAGTTTTTTGTTCCCTTCGTTTCGTCCATGTCTATGGAGATCTTCAGGTGTAAATCAAAAAAGAAATAATAAATATAATATTACAAAAGTTAATTTTATAAACCAATATTTCTAAAAACAAAAAAACTTTTTTGTCGTGAACAAAAGCCCACAAATCAACCAACAAATATTCAAACAAAAAAGGTCACCTATATTACAACATTAAATAGCCATTAAATTATAGGTCTTTATTTAAAAATTAAATTATCCAATACCAGAGTTTGAATCCCAAAACGATGATTTATTGTATACCAGAACGAGTGACCAAATTTAATTTTATACGGAAGAGCGTTGGTAATCCAAAATTTTTAATTAAATGTCATTTGTTACATCATTAGTTCTATATGAGAAGTCCAGTTAATAAGGGCTTAAATGTCATTTGTTATATAGAATTTTTTATAAATAAAGATTTTGCAATAAGGTTCTAAGGCTTAAATTTAATTTTCTCATCCAGGATGACTTTAGAGAGACCGACAAACAGAACATCAACTGGAAAGAAAAAACACAAAGGAAAACTCAAAAGCCTTAATAATTGAAATCTGAGCAACCCTTATACAACGGGTACTTATTGATAAATAAATACAAAACTCAATTTCTGCAGGCTTTTTTCTTATTACTATTTAAATTCTGCCAGAAATCTTTAATTAAATTTTCTTAAAATCCCTATAACAACCCTTTATAATATCAATATGACAGGTGTATATATGTATGTGTATATTAAAACACACACCCACACAAAAAAAACATTATCCTACAATGTTCAAGCAAAAATCCAATTGTGTAAAAACCAATATTCAAAAATCCCAGGTGGTTTTCGACCTCCTTCGTTTATCTCTTCTGATTCCATGTTCATTCTTGTATAAGGATACCACCAATGCGGAAGCTGAAATCACAATCATTACCACTGTCAACGACAGGCGGAATTTGTCAAGGATCAATTACAGATGAAAATGGAAAAGCGAGCAAATCTAAAATTCCATATCAAATGATGACTGTATTGGGATGTGCGGTATAGTACCTATTCTATAGGTTAGGGTAGATTTTCATGAACTGTATAGATAAAGCTGTAATGTGGAGATGATGAGTTTCCGTGCATTCATCCAAAACGGTGAAATCTTTTACACAAAACAAAGAACAAACAAAAAAAAAAAAAAAAACAAATATCTTTGACTAAGAATTTAGGTACAAACAAAAAATCTTCTATAACATAAATTCATCCTACTTCAACTTGCAAGTTTATGCGAATTTAAGTTTGAAATGACGATATCGATGCGGACTGGTGGATATTTTTGAATTTTGTTTATAAAAATGTGGTGGTGAAAAGTTAATTTTCCTTTACATTGAATTTGAAATTGGCTTGAATTATATTAAGTTTTCTTCTTCTTCTGCTGTTGTTTTGATAGAAACAAAAATAATTCTTCTTTGTTTCAATTTCATTGCCAAGAAACCTTGAAGAAAAAAAAAAAACGTGACTTGGATATCAAAAGCCTATAAAAGTAAGGAAAAAAGTTGCGTAATGTAGTGATGTCTTGTTCATGAAAACTCTAATACATTTAAAATGATTGGTTCTTCAATTTTTTTTTTTTATTTTAATTAACTTGATAGCATTATTCAGTTGGTAACACAATTTGCTTATAGGATTAAAGAATTTCATTGTTTATATAGTAATTTGGTTTGGAACTTAAAGTTTTCAAGACTAAGAGTGTAAATGCCCTAATATTCTACTCTGACACGTTATCTTGAAAGGATTTACACTATATTTGTATTAAATCAAAATAAAAATAAAAAATTGACATTATCATTTTGAATAAATTAATAAAAATATGATATTAATAATTTTAACTACACCTATGCCTGTAAGTCCTAAGGTCTTTTGCAACCTAAGGTCCTTGCAACCTGATTTGTAAGCCTCTAGTTAGAAGGATAGATGAATAGTAAAGAATTTTTGGTGGAACAGTTGACTGAGAAATAAGGTGTTTATTTATCTCAAGAAACGCCACAGGTGGCGTTCAGTTGAAACTGAGGTTATAAATAAAAGAATGCTGCCTAGAGTGGGGCTCGCCCCACACCTCTAAGTTGGCAGTCAACCACTAAATCCACTGCGCCATTGTCACCCACATTAATTAATTAATACTTCGCAATTTATGCCGTCAGTCTGAGTGACTTCCAAATTATGAATTAATTTTATATTTAACAATTAAATTCTTTAACAAAAGGAGTGTTACTCCGGGATCGTAAGATATCACTCGCGAATCATAAAATACCGATCTTTATTCTTTATCATTCTTTATTGATTTTCTCACGAACCATACAAAATATGATTCGCGAACGATACAAATTTCGATCTATAACAATTTATGTATAGTTCTTTCACAAACAAACTAAATCCATTATTTTTCTGTATCTCTCGTTCGTAAGAGATCGGAATATAAAATTCAGGTAGAATAGCTATGTTTCTCGCGATAAAGATCTGAAAAGATCCTTAAAACAAATGATTTTTCTTCAAGCATCCATTCGTGAAGTGAAACATTTTGTAAAAAGTCAACAATTTTGAAGAAGTTAACAATTTGGAAACATTTTGAAAAAATTCAAAATTTTTGAAAAAAGTCAAAAAATTAAAAAAGGGAATAATTTTGAAAAAGTGACAAATATTGAAAAAAAGTTAAAAATTTTGAAAAAAATAAAAATTAAAAAAAAGTGAAACATTTTGTAAGGAGTCAAACATTCTGACAAAAAATATTTAAAAAAAGTCAATAATTTTAAAACAAGTGAAAAATGTTGCTTCCATATTAAAATAGGTAAAATAAAAACCAGTTTATTTAATGTTTTTGTTATTTGAACGACACTTGATAAATTCAGGGACGAACCATATTTTACAGATCCCGACAGATTTGATTCGATCGTGAAAACAAAGAAACCAAAAAATAAGATTCACGATCGAATCAGAAATAAAATTTCCTCTTCGGACCTTAATTATATTATACAAAATTTTATATATTTGTACATGTTTGAATATGAGCTTTCAAAAATTGATTGGCAAAAAATAAAACTGCGAGCCAATATTTGAAATTGAAATTTAAAGATTTTGAATTTAGCTAAAACGACAATATCAAATATTACTTGTGATGGTACTGATCATGTATTGTATGTTATTTAATGAAGGAAATTGGGCTTAATGATCATTGAAATCGAACAATTAATTAAAAAAACAACTAATTCATTCTTTTCCCAACGTTTCTCCGGTTTTTTCCGGCTTCTTCAGGGGTATAAGTTTATTTAATCTTGAAAACAAAATACAAATTTGAATAAATCCTTAAGTTTATGTGTTAATTTAGTCAAGTGTTTCTTTAAATATATTTGTTCACTTTGTTATTTTTTGAACTTACTGTTTTGTCAATGGTTTACATAATTGTTTTAATTTTACTTTTTAAACAAAAATAAAATCACAGTGAAAATAGATTAAAATTTTAAACATTTTAACAAAAAAATAATAAATAAATAAATTAACATTGAACACACAAACAAACAAAATTTATTTAACACTAGTATCACAGATGTTAAGAAATGGCAACGCTATATATTGCACTGATATTGTCAACGTCTTCTTTGTGGTTCATCGTCTTCTTTATTTTCTGTTGGATGCGAAGGCTTTCCAGAGTATAGCGTGTGTTTGTGAGTCGTTCTCTGTCCAATATTGTGACATTGTCCAAATCAGCGTTGTGGTCGTGGTCCAGCATATGTTGTGCAAGTGCAGTAGTTGTCTTCTTCTTCTTTATGTCAGCTTCATGCTCAGACATTCTCACTTTCAATGCGCGTTTCGTAGTACCAATATATCAAATACTAAAAGCATTCAAGAATTATTTTGGATAGAGACAGAGATATAAAGGTATTAAGAAAGGTGCATCCAATAGGATCCATTCAGCAGGTTGAATATCTCAATCTCTTTTAAAATATTTTGCCTTACAGTCATTTCGCATTTCTTTCTCTCGCTTTTTACTCGTTTTGCATTTTCGTTAAAAGTGCAAAGTGTTATTTGTGTCAAGGTTATATTTCGCCAACGGTTTATTTCGCACTATAGGTTTTAATTAAACTATTGCTTTAGCGTGGGTGAAAATTTTGATAAAAAAATAAAAAAAAAGTTTAGACCCATAATGCAATACATTATCATATCTGAAAATTAAGCAACGTATATGAATGTATATTTAGAAAACAGCTGTTGACATAGGATATATAGGATTAATTCAAAGTTGGAAAAAAAACTTTGCATGCACCCAATCTCGCAGCTACCTCAAATCCTATAGCGTGCCAAACAGGGGGGTTGCAGGGGGGTAGCATGCCCCCATACATACCTCACTGTTTATCGTATAAACGATGGCGTAATAATTGAAATCGATCTAAACAAAAAAGGAAATAATCGAAAAACTAAACAACAAAACGCGAAATGACCTTAAATCGAACTAAGTGAAAGACAAAATGATTTTTTTTTCGAAATAATTATAAACCAAATAATTGAAAAACGTATTAATGAAAATCCTGAACAAACGAAATACGAAACAACAGAAAAAACGAGATGAAAAAGACGAAAAAACCATATCCATTTTAGTAGTATATAGAATTTGTATTAGGTACTAAAAAAAACCTTCGTATGAAAATGTTCAATTCACAAACTTTTTGGGATTTGCGAATTGAAAAATATTTGGATTTGGATTTTTGAATTATTAGAAGCTCTTTATAAAAAAATTTCATTATGGAATCAAAGATAATGAGATAGTCAAAAAATTGTTCAATGATAGGTCCAGTTAATGAGGTGTTAATTTAAAATTTGTTTTTAAAAAAGTATATTGCACTATTAACAAATTTAAACTAAACTAACACAAATTTAAAATAATTTAGGATCCGTTCTCGAGAAAGATAAAATTTTCTAAATCAGTTTTTAAACAGTGGTGTGGAAGGTACGTTCATTTTTAGCATACGATTATTTTTTTTCAATTATTAATGAAGGTGAAGTAATTTAGAAAACTATATTTCTGTTTTAGTGGAGCGATTGAATATAATTCAATTAATAAGTTCAAGTGACCTCAAATCCAAAGATTGCGTTTCGCCCAGGTACGACAGTTGGGTTAATCAGTTAGATGCTGCCATACTCTTCTAAGTTCACAGTATATTCATGCCGTGAGTTTTATAAGAGTCGGTAATCATCGACCATAATTTGCGTCTTAGAATGGTATGACAGCATCTAACTGATGAGCCCAACTGTCGTTGGGCGAATCGCAATCTTTGGAGTTGACGTCACTTGAACTTATTAATTATTTGAGTGCGTGAAGTTAGCCCCCCTTTTTTGGAATTTACTATTTTTGAAAGTTGTTCCAGGTTGTTCCCGATTTGTTCCGCATTGTTCCAAGTTTTTTTTTGAAAAATATTCAAAAATGGGAGTTTTAGAGCCAAAAAACCGTTTTTGACCTAACCCCTTTTTTCGAAAATCAAATTTTTGAAAGTTGTTCCAGATTGTTCTAGTTGTTCTGAACATTGTTCCAAGTTTTTGGACCCCTATGTTCAAAATTTCAAAAGTTATGGGCAAAATTTGAAAAAATTTCTAGAAATTAAAATGCATTTTAATGAAATTTTGCATTCTAGAAATCAATTTTAAGAAACGAAAGTCTGGAACAATTTAGAACAACCTGGAACAAATTTTTGAATTTTGGATTTCAAGATATTTTCATTTAAAGTGTTTTTTGGGCTTAAAATCTTCAGTTTTCAATATTTTTTGATGATTCTTTGGAATAATTGGATTTGAGGGATTATGCACTTGGAAAAAATTTTTGATTTTGGATTTTTGGAAAAGGGGGGGCAGGGGTGTTTTTGAAAAGTTAAAAAAATCGGAGATTTTTTTTAAGTTTGTTTTTAAGCTTGTAGTAAGAATGTAAGGTCAGAATTTTTGTTCAATAGATGCATTTATCATAAGGTTTCAGTCGAAAATTTGAATTTTCAAAAAAATTTCAAAACCTTTTTTAAAAATCCAAAAACTGTCTTTTAGAAAATTTTGGTACACAATTATTAAAACTTTTTTTAAATTTTTCCATAAAAAAAATAATCCAAATTGGTTTGACTGTAACCGTTTTCGAGAAAATCGAAAATAAAAAAAATGGTTCTTTGGGAGTTGCCATTAGTATCTAACAATTATTTGGAAATTTGGTTTTCACCTAAAGATAGCCTCTATCTCCTATTAAAATTTATTGATTTTAACATTAGAAATGTTAAAGCGGCATACCTACTAACAATGTGAACAAATCAACAGAATTTCAAAAAAGTGTCACCACCGCGAGTAAAGAAAGAGGGCGAAACGTCGGGGGCAATAGACAAAATTATTGCGTTCATGCTTTGTTCTTACTGGTCTGAGGAAACAGAATACGAAGAAGATGATAAAACGGACCCCAAAAAAAGGAGAAGTGTTCGTAGGCAGCCAGGGATGGCATTTGCTACGTAGTTTATGTAGTTGAACGTAGTTAAATGTAGTTAACGAAACAAATTGTAACAAACGTAGCTTCAAATGTTAAATTATCTGTCAGTTGTAACAATTTGTAGTAAATAAGACGTGTAGTTTATTAAATTAACTACGCGTAGTTAATGATGTGGAAAATGTAGTGTGGTTAATTCGGCCAACCCTGTTTGTAGGTTTTCCAGATTTGCATGTGGAAAATTTAAAAAAGAATAACGCTTGCTTTATTCAAAGTTTTAAAATGCATAAATGTTTTTTTCATTTCTAATAAACCTCAACTATGCTGGAATGGCAAATCGGGTAAATTTTTTTTTAGAAAAATAAGATTATCCAAAAATGCAAAAAAAAAATATATGGAAGGCACCATTTTTTTGGGTTCCAAAAAATTTAAAAAACGGGGAATGTTCAAAATACAATAGGTATAAAATTTCTAGAAAATCGACCCATCCTTTGGCTGTAGTTGAACAAACAGGGGAGATTGCGCAACCCACGTCTACCCTATCATCATAATGTCAAGTTTGATCGAAATCTCAAATTTTTACGAATCCAAAACTTAGTAGTATCTATATTGCAAATAAAAATCTATATGTTTTTATTTTAAATTAAAAATGTTTAATGAAAAGTTTGTATTTTGTTCCAAAAAACAAAATTGGAATTATTTTTACATGCGATGTATATGTACGATTAGGTTAGGTACTATGTATGTATATTGTATATGGCAAGTTATGGATTCGTAAAAAAAATTAAACTCGAGATTTTGATTAAATTGATTAAACTTAACATTACGATGATAGCGAAGTAAAAAAAAGTGGGTCCCTAAGTTTAAAAAATTAAAAAAAAAACTAGTTTTCAAAAAAAGAAATTCTAAATTATTTTTTGTAAATTGTTTTTTTTTTTTTTTAAATATGCAGATGATTTTTTTTTTCAAAATTAATTTGTCAGCTCCACATTAATAAATGGTACAAATATTCTAACCAATTTTTTTCCTATAAATGTACAAACATTAATTTTAAAAAAATAACGGTTTTCATCGATTTTTAATTTTTTTCATAAATTGAGATTAAATCTACCATCTGATAAACAAATTTTGTTTAAGAAATCAGATGGTATAAATTGCGTTGGCGTCAAAACAATTTCAGAGGTTGTTTAATTAATTCATTTTTAATTATGTTGATTTTTTAACAATTGTTAAGTCTAACAACACTATCTGATTTCAATTTATGAGCGGTTTTTTTAAATAATATTTTAAGAAAAATTTCGTATGCAATTTTTTAGCATTTATTAATGCAGAGTTAAAAAACTAATTTAAAAAAAAAATTATCTTGCCATTTTTTTTCTTCGAAAATTGTGATACACAATATTATTAAAACTTTTTAGAAGCTCGTGTAAAAAATTTCATTAAAATCGGTCAAACAGGTAATGAGATAAGTAGACAGATAGTGACTTCACTATACCATCGTCATGTCAAGTTTGATAAAAAAAAACTCGCGTTCGGTTGTATTTACGAATCGATAACTTGCCATGACAAACTACCTACCACCTTATTTCAGTATAGAAAGTAACTTCGTCTTTTATTTGTATATCTGTATCTTTATTAAATTAATTAAAACTAAAGATGCCAAATTATATATCACTGTGCAATAATTCTCAAATTCTTCGTCAACATTTTTTTCTTTCTATTTTTCTCTCAAAACTAAAGTAACTAATTCTTTTTTAATTGCCAACAATGAAACCAATTAAAATTTGTTAGTGAAATTACTTTTTCAATCCAATTTTCCAGTTTTCCTTTTTCTTCTATATACACAACATGTACTTTCAAAAGATAAAAAAAAAAAAATAATAATAAGAAAAATAGAAATAGAAATCAACTACAGTCATGCCCTGAATTCGCATTCAAACCAATAAGCAATTCGGAAAATAAATTAAAAATCAATTAAAAAGGATTCATCTGCAAAACTCTGTATAAAACATCACCAAGAATTTTCTCAAAACGAGGTCATTTCACCAGATACCTATACTATATGTACATATATATGTACATAAATATATATTCAGCCCTTAACTGCCATCAAATCAGTGGCAGCAGCAGCAGTTGCAATGAATCTGTTAAGTTAACCCGTGCGATGGGCCAGTGAAATTTTAAATGAATTCATTTTTATCTGCAGCTTATATTGTGGCGGAAATGGATTTCATCAACATGGTGAATAAATTGCACAGTCATCTACAATTACAATGCAATTCTAGGCATCCCTAATACATCAACAAAAACTTACCCACCCGCATGCAGCCCCCCAAACACTAACCCACGCACCCTTGAATCGCATCCTCTCGGTGGTGTATCAAATGCAAGTATAGTTGGAAAACCATATTCTGTTAAAGAAAAGCTCCCAGGGCTAGGAATCCCTTATACGTGAATGTTTAGAATATGCAGCTGCAAATGTTTCAGTGTCATTTATCGAATGAATTTTGCCTCAAACATCTGTTATTTTATTTATTTACATTTTATACATAAGTATATTTGTACATAGAAAATATAGATATTTTTTATGGCACATATACATTGAAACCCCTTGTAGAATGAAGAGATTAAGATTAAACCATTTTGAACCCACGTCATGCCATCACCCCGATACACTCTACCCTAACCTACCGTAGCCTACCCTAACCACCCACGCTACTGTGCAACTTTCCTTATATATGCAACTAACAAATGGCGCCCAACAAGCCACCCCTATACATCCAGAAAATGTGCAACTTGTGCTCGTATCTTTTGCGAATTGCTTGCAAAAATATTGTGAATGTAGTTCTGCAGGTCTAGGTCAAAGCTCTCTCAGCATGCTTTACGCTCGAGAAAAGTGTATGCCTCCATTCAAAAGCATTTTTGACTTCGGTCAACATTGCTCTACATTGTGTCTAATGTGTATAACTGTATATTGTATCGCTATATCGGTATACACTACACACAAACTGGGTTAGATATAATGCATTTATGCATCCGTAAATAATTTTACCCCTTCTAAAAATAGGTACATTATCTGGAAGTGCAACAAAATCGAGAATGTCATGCGTCTTTATAAAAGGAGTATAGGTATATGGAATATATTTTGTTATAAAAGTTGAATGGAGTTGAGCGTTGCATACAAATGCAATCTTTGTACATATTATTTTGTTTCTTCTATGCCTTATAGTTGTTGTTCTTTAAATAAGAAAAGCGTTCTCTGATGCGTGATGTGAACTCAAAGGCAAACTTCTTTTAGTAGGTACATATATACCTACATGCATTTGGAAAACTTGCTTGAAAAAGGGGAACTTTTTAAAGAATGCATCAATTTTTATCCAGGAAAACTGGCGGAATATGTATCTATTATAGTATATAATCTGGAGATCCTCGCTGTGGGATTTCAATTTTATTTTTGTTTTTTTTAATGTGCTTGGCTGGGTTTAAATTTTTAAATGGTGTTAGATGGGGAATATAATATTGCTCACATTACTTAAACTGTGTTTCAGCATTTTGTGTATATTACAATAAGTTTTTTTTTTATAACAGTTGTTTCATTGTATTATATTCATATAATAAGAGTATAAGCCATTATTTTGGGGTAAAGCCATTTATCAAATATAAATAGGGTAATTTCAAAGGACATAGTACAAGTATGTATACATATATGTACATGGGTATGTAGGTATTTATGCAAAATATGTATTTACTATTTGATGAATTTAATGGGTCAAACGCAACCATTATAAATTGAATGCGTTTAAGCTTTGTTAAGCATTTTAAAAGAATTCAATTGTTTCTCAAATCTGAAAAATTACAACTACCTAAGTCAAGTGTTTTCGTACAGAGTTGAACCAGATTTGAAATACCTGGCATCGGTGCCGAACCTGCCTGAAGGCAAAATAGCTGCAATTGCCTAGGGCGGTAAAATCAATACAATAATTTCAAAGCGAAAAAGGTTAATACATCTACTTCAATTACTTCTTCGTTCATCGTTGTTGTCAGAAGCGCTGGACCATTCTTCAAAAACATGCTTTTTGTACTATCAACAGAAATTTGTAACGAGTTTTTATGCCAATAAATATCCTTTCGAAAATGCTTCAATCAAAATCAAACCTTTTTTTAGGATTTTGATAAATTAAAACAGTATGTATACGTTCAGATAAAACGTTCTTAGAAATCTTTGTTTGAAAAATTATAAAACGCTAAAAAAATTTCTACGAAAATGAACAATCAAGTGGATTTCTTTGTGTCTGATTCAAGGAGGCTCCGTAGTCACCGTTATCAACCTGAAAAATATCTTGAAACAATCGATCCAAAATTTAAATTTTAAGCTGATTTCTTTTTTTACGTTATCGAAACTCAACTTTATTTTCTCTTGATGAGCACTTTGCGCAGTACTAATTTCTCAGCCAAAATATCGGAGACAACGAAGTTCGAAAGGATATTATAGCTAAATACCTCTTAAGGGAAAATAATATATTTAATAAAACTTCTGCTTTGTCAATTTTAAACTATGTATTTAGCTTCACACTTCTTACTTGAATTGTGTGGGAATTTATTAACGACATTTAAGATACTATTTACTATTAAGGTTTCCACTCATCAATAATTATATTCCAAATTAGTCAATAAATCATCTTCAATATTAAGGTTTCCTTCAGGTGAAGCCATAGCTTTTCGAAGCTTAAACTTAAAAAACCTATCTTCTCTGAACAATGACCCAAGAGCCATTAACCGGCCTTGCAGCTTTTTCATTCATAGACATGCTTAATCGAATTTTAGAAAAAGAAACCATAAATCCCTACAAGAGTTGAAAAAATGAAAAATCGCAGATCAGCATTTTAGTTTCAAAATTTTGTAAACATTTTATTAAATAAAATCCATGTATAAATATGTTAATGTTGTTGTTATCTTTTTTTTATTTGAGGCGGAAAAATAACAATTTGCCTAGGGCAAAATTTCCAGGTTCGGCACCGCCTGGCATACAAATTAATTATTTTTAAACATAACCTTAAGAATTTCTACTTGCTCCGATGATGGATAAGTCCAAAAAAGTGGGACTTTTTTTTTTTATTATTTGTTTTGGACAATAATCAATTTCAATTCAATTCCAGGTGTCCGGGGGCTCCCAAATCCAATTCAAACACAATATGTTTGGGTTGGATTTATGTATATTTTAAGAAATATATGAGGTTGTGAGTGCAAAAGTGGTGTAACCCACTTTTTTGTATCATATTTTTCATCTTTAATCGATCTTAAAGCCCCCAAAAGCCATATTTTCTAAAAATATATTCAACGAAAATATAGGTACATAAGTATATATTTCAAAAACAACGGCAGCGTCTATAAAGTGATGATTTTACTTATTAGATTTTTAAAGAATATAGATAAAAAGAATAATATTCAGTTCGGAATTTCGTAAATTTTCTGTTTAAATCAAATTTGTATAATAAATAGTTCGTGAAAAATGTATCCTCGAAGTCAAGATTTTGAAAAATGAATTATTTTGTTTAAACTACCTTTTCTTAACCCATTTCTGGCGGCTTCCAGTTCCAGTTGACTTAGAAACTTGAAATTTCACATACTGTCTATTTTTTGTCCAATTAGAGGAAATCTGCAAAAAAATTTTGGAAAAGCTTTTGGTTTTCCAGAAAATTCACGTTGCGTTTTCGCAACGCTCGCCGAAAGCGATATCAAAATTATTGAAAGAAAATTTGCTCCTTATATGGAACATGAATCAACGTTATTTGAATACTTTTATGAAAAATTAATTAAATATGGTTATATGGGTTATGAAAATATTGTTGAAAATTAATAATGAAGAAATTCATAAAAGCTGTGTTTTATTTTCCCCGAGATCCGAACCAGATTGGATTTGCTTACGAAAATACATCTATTACAAAAACAACACAAGATCCAACTTTGTTTTGGATTTGGATTTACAAATCCGTTTTGAACACACACCCTTAATTTGTAAATGTCGTCAGTAGTGTAAAGAAAAAAGACAACGGGTGTATACAAATAAAAAAAACAAAAGGAAAAAAGAGTTGGGTATATAACAAGTTGTCACTGAGATCCTGGGTTGTTTTATTTTCATGATCTGATCTGGATTGGATCCTGGGGAAAATAAAACGCAGCTAATATAAACATTATATTTATATATTATGTTTAAAAAAAATTGGTTTTTGTGTGGGTATTTATGAAGCAGGATATTCCAATTTGCATGAAAAAAAACGGTTTGACTTTAACGCTTGCAAGATCGAAGACGCTTTTCTGTTTTAATGACTGTATGCTTGATCTCATCATAACAAACTAAGTACTTCATTTGGGTTCCCTTCCTGTTTGGAATTTTTGGAAGTAGTAGGAGTCCGTTGCGTAATGTTTAGTGCGTTTCCCAGCCTATGCCACTTAAAAGCAGAAATGTTTTTGCACGGTCTTCTCATCTTGGCTGTTTGGGTTCGGCAAAAAATTGTAGGTCCCCTCAATCCCTGCCAATGACACGCACTCAGGAATCGTTGAGTGTTGGAAGTCAATAGGCCCTGGTTCTACACGAGCTGTCGCACCACCCAATTTATTAACTTTTTTTTCCTTCCGTTGAATATTTATTTCCAATCGCAATCTATCAACAACAATGTTCTAAATTCTAGCTGTGGCATGGGTGTTTCCTTAGCAAATTTTTAAAAAACGCAAGGTATCTTCCATGCAGTTATCAACGCTGCGTCCAGTGCATTTGATAAAAGCATGGCCATGTAGCGTTAGTTGCTTGTAGCGTTATCTGCAAACAAATCAACTCCACCTATCGTTACGTTATTCTAAAGAATTGCTTTGGCATTGGAATGTTGACGTGTTTTCTCTTTTTTCAATAGCTTTTGAATTATATACATAGCTAGATATTAAAAGCTTACCGATTTTGTCATAAATTGCTCGTATATTTTCATTGGTTTTTTATTTTTTTGAAAATTCAACTCAATGACTTTTTGACCACTTCATCAACTTATAATGAAGGTTGATTCTTTGTTAAATATTGAAGCGACGATTTCGGATGTTGTTTGAATCTTTTGATACAACATCGGCTTCCGGTTCGTCATATTTTCCACGAGGCTTTTGAGAATTTAAATTATCAAATCTAAATTCTAGTTCAATTTGACCAGCTAATTCATTTGGGAACATGTTTCCCTCTTTCAAAGACGCTCATAAGAAAAATAGCCAAAGCTTCCTATACTCAGAAGGTATCGGCTAATTATTTCTTAGAAAAAAGTCAAAGCGATAGTAAATGATTATTCCAGTTAAGCGCCCTTGTATGACTGGAATTTTTTTTCTCAGTACTAAAATGTGCACCCTTTTTTGTGACAGGATGCAATAAAAAATCATATTTTGTACAAAAATTGGTACATTATAAACATAAGCACACAATATTCTGGGAAAAAACCGATCATTCTGATTAGAAAACCAAACGAACGAAATATTGTTTCAGGTTCAAATGCTACTACATTAGGCGAGCGTTGCGAAAACGCAACATAGCGGTTTCATCTCACCTGCAAGACAGGCAACTCATAGAAATTGCATCAACATTATTTTAGAATATAATTTGAACCTTTATTTACCTGTAGACGACATTTTGTTAAAAAAAAAATAAATAATTTTTATGACATTTTTCAATAGTTCAAAAATTATACCTCAAAATTTTCAAAATTTCATATTTTGAAGGTCCGAAAAAAACATCAAAACTTTTTTTTAGAAAAAAATCCAAAAACAGGTCGATTAGATAGTTCAAATAACTTCCAAATTCAATATTTAGTTTATTTAAATTTATTATCAGTTAAGTTCCAGCCCTCCTCAGATATGACGTTGAGTTTTCGCAACGCTAGCCGGAAATGGGTAAATGTACGTTAATAAGTACTTACCTACTAGTTTTGTTTTCAATATTCAATGCTCTTTTCAATTTTAAATAAAGTCCCTCGGTGGCTTACAAGGCTGCTAGTTTGCCTAAAATTGAAAAATAAGAAAAACTACTTTTTTTATTTTATAAACATCAAAATACTCGTATACAACCATTGTTAAAACTGTGACTTTAAAACATCATGTTAAACTTTAGCGAATCATTGCCTTACACATCACTCATTATCCAATCATTTTTGACCATTTTCGTCTTCGTGGCATCATGCGAAAGGAGCTTTTCTTCAAAATTGAAACTTATAAAAATTTCCTTCGATCTACTATGGCCCAAGAACGTCTAGTCAATCTCTCTGTTTTATGAATTGAGAGAAAAGTTTCAAGAAAAATTGATTTCAACGATGTCATTGAGGAGTTCCGCAGAAAGAAGGCACGAAAACATTTATAAAATAATTGGAAAAAAAAAACTACTAACTGTATTTATAGGTAAGTTTGGTTTTTAGACATTTATCTAAAATCGATGTTTGTATATGTATTTGTTCCTTATAGACTCCAAAACGACGTGACCGATTTTGATGAAATTTTCAGGCAATCTTAAGATTAGCCCAACTTGAAATCCTTTGATGTAGCGATCGGATCAACAGAATTTCGTTTTTTGGTTGAAGTAAAGTGCTTTCCATACAACGCCTGGGGTGGGTCGCTTCTATTAAATAAAAGCTCTTATTTTGTTTTCTATTCATTACCTATATTTTTTTGCACTCTACCTGTTGGTTTCTTTGCCTAATGCTGATGTAAATTCTTTCTGAACCTGTACGCGAATTATAATTAATATGATTGATGTTTTTTGTTTTGTCGTAAAATATCTGATCACATATGCCCCATTTAGCATTGCCGCCCCGGGCCTCTAATAAGCTTAGTCCGGCACTGGATGACGATAATCAATTTTTTGTTAAGTGTGGGGTGTACAATGAAAAATCTATACAATTAAGAAGCAAATTGTCTGGTGAAAGAAAAAACAGTTTTTAAAAAAATACAAAGTAGTTATAATAACTTTTAGAACTCAAAAAATAAAATCTTTTTCCTAGCCTATACTTAAGAAAAATAAAATTTACGAAACAAGGCATATAAAGATTTTGACCAAAATTGAAATTACGATGATATAGCAAAGTCGAAAAAGTGGGCCTCGCAATTCTGTCTGTCTTTCTGCCGGTCTGTCTGTCCATTCGGCTGCAGCCTAATCGGGTGAGTCGATTTTCTTTAAACTTGATACCTATAAAGTTTTTTGGGCATTCCCCTGACACGTTTTGTTCAATACATATTTTCTTATGATCTGGAGTTTCACCCAACCGATCGAAATGCGATCAAGTTAGCCATCACCATCACAAAATCGAACAAAGCTGCCGGTGACGATGGCCTAAAGGCGGAACTTTTCAAGCCCCCTGGAGATTATCTTATAAGGAGCATACATCTACTCATAAGAAAAATCTGGTTGGAGGAAAGTTTGGCCGACGAGTGGAACCTTAGCACCATTTGCCCGATCCATAAAAAAGGTGACCGCCTTCTCTGCACCAACTACAGAGGCATTATCCTTTTAAACATCGCCTACAAGATCTTGTCAAGTGTATTATGAGACCGACTGAAACCATTTAAGGACGAACTGTTTGGATCTTACTAGTGTGGTTTCAGATCTGAAAAGTCTACTATCGACTAAATTTTCACATTACGCCAAATCCTGGAGAAGACCCAAGAATTTAATATCGATATTCATCACCTTTTCATCGATTTCAAAGCAGCTTATGACAGTGTTAAAAGGGATGAGCTATACTGTGCTATGTCTAGTTTTGGTATCGCAGCCAAGCTGATACGCCCTATAAGGATGAGGTTGGAGAATGCTCGCTGCTCCATCAAAAATTGGAGACTTAACCGAAACAAGCGAAACTACCAGAGGACTGCGACAAGGCGATGCGCTGTCATGTAGCTGCTTTAATCTTGTTCTTGAGAGAGTGGTGCGCAACTCCCAGGCCAATACAAATGGCACCATCTTTCAAAAATCCACTCAATATCTTGGATATGCAGATGAATTTGACATCATGGGAAGAACCAAACGAGCAGTTATGGGTGATTTTTCCAGCATCAAGTCAGAGGCGAACAAAATGGGTTATGTTATCATTGAGGAGTAGACGAAGTATATGCGTCAATTCCCATCGAAGACTTGGTCAAAACGTGACTATTGACAGGTATAACTTCGAGGTGGTCAGTAAATTTGTATACCTAGGAACTGCTGTAAACTCTGCAAATAACATCAGCACTGAAATCAAGCGTAGAATAACTCTTGCTAATCGCTGTTTCTTTGGGCTTAGTAAGCAATTGAGGAATAAAGCCCTTTCGAAAAGTACCAAGGAGACGTTGTACAAAACCCTTAACATCCCGGTCCTGCTCTATATGGTGCAGAAGAATGGACACTCTCCCAGGCGGATGAAAGTTCCCTTGTTGTCTTCGAGAGAAAGGTACTACGCACGACATGTATATGGCCCGGTTTGTGTCGGTAGGCAAAATAACATCTGGCGGAGACGATACAACCGTGAACTATACGAGCTGTACAGCAAGGTGCCACTGGTCAAAAAACTGCTTGTTCAATGATTAAGATGGCTATAAGGGAATGTGGAGCGAATGAACATCGAAGTTCCAGCCCGTAAGGTCTTCAACGCTAAGCCAGAGGGAAAGAGAAACACAGGCAGACCTCATCTCCGATGGCGTGACCAAGTTGAGGGAGATGTACGTCCACTTGGTGTTCAAAACTGGAGACAGCAAGCTAGAGATCGAGAAAGCTGGCGGAGTCTATTACTTAAGTCCCAGGAACACCCCGCGCTGTAGCGCCAACTAAAGTGAGTAAGTAAGTGAGGCTCCTCCAATAGAACCACTTTTTTGGTTTTCGATTCTCAATAATTCAAAAAAATTAACAATTTTTCATTTTACATTGTAATATCCATGCATTGCTTTATTGTTAATTTTTGTCAGGTGGAATAAAATATAGGCTCTCATAACTAATTTATTTCATTTGAAATCAGATGAATAGTTATTGAAATATTAAGACTTTTTAATACCACAGTATGATCGTACATATATAAAACTTAAGGGCAAGCTCGTGCGACCCAGTCGTGCATTTTATTTTTCAAATCAAGATATTTTTTTATAGTTTGTTTTAATTAACGAAAAACAAAAAATACACAATCGATAAAACTGTCAAATGAGTTTGTATAGATAGAATTTATGTGGGAAAACTTGCGTTTAAAAATAGTTATGTATATATGGGAGGACCTTTTAATTCTTAATTATTTTTGTATTCACTTGTTTTAATACGTGCGTCGTCGTCGCCGTCGTCGCTCTTCCGAAGCAACTTTTAATTTCCCAAATATTTTTAGTTTGAATGGAACATTGTTTAGGATTTTAACCTCTTCTATATACATCAGTTTATTTTGTGCCCAAGGTAAACACAACTTTAATGTTGCTTATAGTGAGGGTACAGTGAGATAAATTAGCAAATAAATTGTATTTTAATGAAATGCTTTTAATTAACTAAGCTACACAAACCACTGGATTCATATTAGTTTCGCAATTTATTTGTTTTATGGCAGAAGTGGTTTGTACTCTCATTTAAATGCGTAATGGGTTCGTTCATATAAGTACCCACTTATAAACTACTGGTGTTTGAGTTTCTTATATTCGTGTTGCTTCATTTGATGCCTTTTGTTTAAACTAACTTGAATTGGGTTAACTTTAAAAAAATACCAAAAATTATATACGTATCTAGGTACCTTACCTACCTACCTATGTACATACAATATTAAAATTTCTTTTCAACAAACAGTGAGGTATGTATGGGGGCATGCTACCCCCTGCAACCCCCTGCTTGCTTGGGCACATTATAGGATTTGGGGTATGCAAAGTATCTTTTGAATTTAAAGAATCTGGATTTAAAGAAGCTTTTACCCTTTTTAATTTCCAAAAATCCATATTGTAAATGTTAATAATGAGTTTTATTATTTTTAGTTTTTCCTAAGATTTGCGCGTTATTTCCTTTTTCTGGTTTTTTTTTTGGGCTATATTTCCAATTTTGGGCGTTATTTCCCATTTGAATTTTAAAAATTTTATTTTGGGCGTTCTTTCCTTTCAAAAAAAAAAATAAAAAAATTTTAAAAATTGGAAATAACGCGCCGATCGAAAAAAAAACAGAAACAATTGTTCAGAATTTTGTTGGTTGATATTTCAAAATCGATTTGGGCGTTATTGCCTAACGCCTAAATTACTGGCTTTAAAAAAGGTTATAACATGATATTGTAGGTGCTTCCGTTGTGTGTTTATATTCATTTTCTATTTTCAATATTTTTTTTTAATTTGCCCCTCCCACCGAAAGGAGTGGACAAATACAGTGGGCCAATATCTTAAATTCATGTTCATATAATGTACCGACAAACCACGGGTGCTGAAATGAATTTAAAATTTTCTTTTTTAATTTTCAAAATGCCCGATAGGGCAACTTTAAATTGCCCAATCATATAGATCCGTTGCAGAAGCTCTACAGATTATTTTTTACTCATTAAAGAATCTAGTGATTCCTAATTGCCAAAAACCAAGCGAAAAATACAAATAATGAGCCAGATTACATAAAAAAAACATAAGAAAAATTGAATTTTATCATTTAACATTTTTTTTTTTATTTTTCGAATTCAATAATTTATTTTTTATAATCTTTTTTGGTTTCAAAATTTGCTAGTTCTTTTCGCAAAATAAATGTTGGTGAATCCACAAACTGTTTGGCAAACCTCGTTGACCAATTTGACTGCCCTTTCTACATCTCGACTGTGGAAATTTGTCAAAAAATTTGATTTGGTAATATGTACTCAATTTGAATTTAGGAACGGTTAACTTCAAATTAATGCATTTACTATACGGAAAAATGTTTTATACGTGCCGAATAGAAAAAAATTTTAAATTACGAGAAATTAAATTTCCATTCTATTGACGGTGAAAAATGTATTGACGGTAGCAAATTTGCATAGATTTAAAAGATGTAAACACCGAAAAAATTAAAAACACAGCAGTTTTAAGACCATAATACAACTTTTGCAGGGGGTATAATTTTGATTTTGAAAAAATTTGGGAATTGCTCAAGTCTAAATTACATATGTACATACATATATACATGGAACTTTAGCTTAGTCCAAACAATTATTAAAAAAAATCAATATAATAAGAAATAAAGTGATTAACAACCTCTGAAATTATTTTACCACAAACGAAATTTTTTCGCGGTGTACACACCAACTTATTAAAAAAAAAAATTCAAATTGTGGAGCGGTTTTAAAAAAAAAAATTATTTCTTATATGTATATATAAAATTTCGTAACACTGTTTAGGATCTCCAGCATTGTAATAATGTTGAGTGTTGAGAAGTGCTTTTCCAACTCTAATTCTGAAAAGTTGTATGGTTTCTTCTCTAGAGACCGGTTGTATGGGATACGCGTGTAGGCAGGTTGATGTTCTCGTAGAAATGTTTCAAAGATTAGCCAACTTTCAATATGCATATCCTGGTCGAATGTCCTATATCTCGCCAAATTGATGTATCATCAGACAACATTGCTGAAAAACTTGCCTAAATTTTGAATCCATTTTTAAGTACGATCCATCCAATACATTAAAGATGTCACATCCGCCGATGAAATATGATTATTTTTTTTTCTTCTTTTTTCAATAATTAAATCTAATTTTCCTTAATTTTTATTTTTTTTTTCTACATTTGTTACCTTTCTTTTACATATAATTTAAATGTATGTAAATATTTACATAAATGTAAATTTATATTACAGACGGCATCATATGGTCTGGCTACCCTGATGCCTTAAAAAAATAATTTATAAATATTTGTAAATTATTTCAATAAATAAATAAATAAAATTTCGTAAAAATTTTAAGGAAAAAAAATTGGTACCCAAATTTTAGCATTTATTAATGCTATAAGTTAAAAAAAAAATAATTTTGGAAAAAAGTAATCTATATCCTAATTGAAGAGACATCGAATTTTCAAAAAATAATTTTAAAAACTGCTAGGTGCCAAGTTTAATAAAAATTGACTGTGTCGTTTTCAAATTATTAAGTTCTAAAAAAAAAATTGAAAAACCTTTTTCTAAATGTAAGTATACAATACTTTTAAAACTTTTTGAAAAATTATCCATAAAAAAACTGATCATAATCAGTTAAACCATTTTTGAGAAAATCGAAAATCATAAAAATGGTTCTGTGGGAGTTAAAGTTGTGGACATACATATCTTTGAGAAAAATAAGATTTTCATTTTTTGCTAAAGAAAATGGTTCGACTTCTATATAATGTTATTTTTAGTCCTTAAAACAAATGAAAGACCCAAAACACCAAGTTTCTAGATAATCAACCCACCCGTTTAGGCTGCAGACGAAAGGACAGAATTGCGAGACCAAATTTTTTGACTTCGCTTTCATCATAATTTCAAATTTGGGGCTCTACGATAGGTTAGCACCTGCAATTAATTAAAGTATGTAGTTGGAAACATTTTTTGTACCGTGGTTTTTTTTTAAGAAAACCTTTGAAATCTACTGTGAAAAAGCTTTTCTCGAAAACGATTTCAAAGGTTTTCATAAAACAAATGTCGTTCATTGGAAACTCTCTCAGTCCATTTTATCTCTACACCTCTCATTAATAGAACAAATATTTTACCATATATTAAGCTACGTTGAAGTTCTCTAAATTCTATGTTGCTATATTTTAATTAAAACTCCATAAATCCAAACTTTTTAAATTCTTATCAGTGAAAAATCTATGAATGACAACGCTACACACACGTCTAAAACAAACACCCTTTACATACAATTAAATATTTTATATCTACGTTGATAAAATTATTATATTTTGCACAACCTACACTGATAGGTTTATAATGTCGGACAGGATTTGTATCGGCCACAGTTAGATAATCGTAGATACGTATCCACTTTACTTTATTTCTATTAATTTATCGTTATAAAAGTAACGAGCTCAATTTTGTTAATTTTCAATCCAAGAGCCTTTAAAGCTTCACAAACCAAACTACGAGGTTTTATAGAATCAAAACAAAAGTAAAGTTATCATTTTCATAGTAACTCTGTAAATAATGTATACACGTAGAAATTTTTGCCCTAAAATTCAACAAACAAAAGATAAGCTTACCCCCTTTGGCTATATAAGAAACTCTACTTCAATTTGAATTAAACACAAACAAATTCAGCCTTTTTTTATTGACCTAGTCAGAGATATTATTCTTCACGGACCAATAATAATAATAATAATAATTCATATTACTTTGTGCTTACTTTTACTCGAAAAGGATTTTATATGGCCTGCCATTTGCCATTAGCTTTCGGTAGGTACTGAAGTTTTCGAGGGATGATATATATTTCGTTCTTAAAGTAAAATCAACAACAACAAAAAACCGATTTATATCTGACATTTCTTTCATAATAATCCTTCCTCTTGGGCTGATTTAAATTTTTCATTTCATTTTTGAATTGGGGCAAATATTTTAAGTCATGTTGTTGGTGTGTATAAAAACTGTAATCCAAATTTAATTATCAAAATTGCCTTCGTATTTATTTAGATTAAGTAATGTAATAACTTCCATCAGAGCTGTGTAATATATTCGTATATTTGTGTTAAAGAAATACACAAGAGAATTTATATTCGCTTGGGAAGTCATTTATTAAATTACAATTTTGATGAACAATTTTCAAACTTTAACTTTTATTCAAGTACTATAGGTATCGAACCGGCTTTGATAAACAAAAAAAAAGAAGAAAAAAAAACTTCCTTATATATTTTTGGGAGGGAATTACTTTTGTTGCTGACAACAACACGATAATTCTGTTTTATTTGATTGATGAAGTTGAGGAATTGTTTTTATCTGGAGTGCCAATTTAATGAAATGGATTACAAATGTTGGTTAGGCTTTTTGCTTGTGAAATATCAGATGTGGATCAAAGTTTCTGAATTTCTTTATCTATATTTTTTTTTTAAGTAAATGTTTATGCATTAATCTTATTCAGGATTTTAAATTGGAATCGTGAAAATGACCGCAATCGTTAACACTTAATACAGAAATAGAAACCATCATTATTTTAATTTTTGTTGTAAGAAAAAACGACTCATAACTGTACCAGGGAATACAAAATTAATTTCATTTGTCGTTTACGATCCATTATTTGTAAAAATTCTTATTTCTGTTGTCCATAAATTACCCATAAAGAACACTTTAGGAAAACGAATTTTCCATTAAAAAAAATATGTTTTCAAAATATATTATTCCTGTATTCGTAATAATTTTTTTATATAGAAAATTATTTAAAAAATCGATTTTTAACAAAACGCCTTGCAGGTAGAAGGCTGGCTACCTTGATAAAGGTAGTGATAAAGAATTTATATGATGACATTGCTAAGCCCCCATATCGTTTTTTTTCGTCCGATAATTACCAAAAATAACGACACTTACCTTAAAATAAGGTGAATTCCAAAACGTCAAACAAAAAAGCATATTCATGTGCATCTGCAACAAATCCAGCATGATCTGCATCTGCAACAAATCCAGCATGATCTGCATGCATTTTACTTTGCATTTCGGAACGTATTTTATATGCAGCTTAAAATGAAAGAGTCGTTTTAGTAAAACGAAAACCGTATAAAGGGCGAATAAAAAACAGTAATTTATGAAAAAAAAAAATGAAAAGGTTCTCCCAAACTAACACGAAACATTCGAAACGACGACGAAACTTTCGGCTGTCAATATATTTCAAATCAGACTCACATTGTAAAGTTTCGTGTTGGTTTTGGAGAACCTTAACAATAGAAAAACAAACTCTCGAGACCCCATATTTTTGTGTCAATTTTAGTTCGAGCATCAAATTGTCAAATGAGAGTATCCAAACAAATTTTGATGCGTTTGCTCCTCAGTTAAAGCCCTTCCACATTATCCCACTGAGTATAATATCATGTATAATAGTGTGGAAACAAAATATGATATTCCCAGCCTACACGATTTGACATGTGTTAATAATATGAGAATTTTTAGAAATGGTTCTAATTCTGTCACACATTACATCACATTTTTTTTTGAGGTCAAAAAATGAAAAGAAATTTCTCTCTCACAAATTTGGCAGTAGCATGGAATTCTTTTCCACTTTGTATTAATACTCAGTGGGATAGTGTGGAAGGGCTTTTAATGCGCATTACTGACGTTTGGGATGTGTTTAGAAACACATGACTTTGTCACTTTTTTTCTCTTTTGACTTTCAGAGCCTAATGGCTTTACATCAAATAAGCATCTGAAGTGTTTTAAAACTCAGCCATAAACACAGAAAAATGATCAGTTGAAAACAATGTACAACTCGGTTAAGTTCAATAACTAAATTTGTTAATATACAACCTGCAAATTCACCAGGTTAAATTATACGAGTCAACTCGATTAAACAAAATTATTTAAATCTACACACTGATTCGGTTAGTAGTACATTTTATTAAACTGCTTCTCGGTTAGTTTTTTTGGTTTCAATAACCAATTAAGTTAGTTAATTAGTTATATCCAATCTACTCAGAGATTTGCGAAATTAACGAAATATAATTATTTGATTTAAGCAAGCTACTCGTTTAACATAAACGATCTTCAAAATTGCGAATCCTAACCATGTTTCTCCATTAATATAAGCTTTTAAGGTTTTTATTTAAAAAAAATTTATTTTAATCGAGTCGACTACGTTAGAATTAACATAGTGAACTATATTATTTTTACCCTTGACTTCGTGATATTTAAACCTTTTTTTTAACCCACCGAAAAACGCTCTTGGTTAGTAATCATTTTTCTGTATGTATAGTACTACGCTTTTTTAATTTTTTGTTTAAATTTTGTGTTTTTAGATTAAAACTTTATTCTAATATATGCTCTTAAAATTACAAATTACAATTATTATAAGAGAGATGTTGATCCGATGATGGGTTAAAGGTAAAAGGAACGGTCTGTGCCTCTCGTGGTCGGAGATAAGCCAAAAACGTCAAAAATTGTTGAAATGAATGTTACTTGGTGAATACAGGGTATATATGTAACAGTCACATCAAAATTTCTTACCATCACAACATTTCAAACATTAAATTCGCTTACTTATATTTTATTAGGTTTTAACAATTAAATTAAAATTTTATGTACCTAAATACATTTTTTTTAATTTCCAAAATAAGTTAAAGTTGGTTTAGCTATTATTTGGTATATGTATAATGTATATTAAATATTTATATGCTTACGTTACGAAAGATAATTTAATCCAATTTCACAAACTTAATTTCTTAAGTGCCAATTTTATGCGACTTTACATTACAAAAAAACAATATTTTCCAATTGATATTGGAAAGAAGCATTAAACTTTGAACCCCTCCCCACTTTACACATACCCGAATTTAATTGAATTACCGACCGTCGCGTTGCCTGAACTGCCATCAGCATACGTGCATTAACATCCAACTGACATATACAATCCACCCATCAAACAATTTAAAGAAGACAATTTCATTACTCAAAATAAATATATTTATTTTGTCACCTTTAGAGTTCACATTATGTTGTAGCGAAAATACGACGTACCTAATAAATTTCAAATTATAAGAGGATAGACAAAGTTTGCAGCTGATTTAATTGCTGTCTGAACACAATGGAGACGGAGCTGGCGCTGAATAGCTGTCAAAATATTGAATACGCACAAAGCAACCTTCAACCGGAGCTGCAGACAGTGCTGCAAGGGTTCACCAACTTTTAACTTTTCACGTACAGTACTTTTGACGTTTCAATTTGTATGAAGAAAAAAAGAGCCGGAAAAAAAAATATTGAAGCGAAAAAATTATTAGTTAAAAGAAAAACATCGGAAACAAAAATGTGAATAGTAAGCAAGCCCTTGTTGGCCACTCAACGAAGACAAAAAAAAAGCTTTAGTCGCAAAAAACTGCACTGCGCTGATTTTTTGGCAGGTTGATAGGATCCAGTAGTGTAAAACCAATTTTGCAGATTCGAAAGCCCTGTGCTTACTGCGTGGTGGTAAAAAACCGCGATTTTGCGTAATTTTTTCAGTTTTTGGCTTATAACTTTTAAAAGGTGCATCCTAGAAAAAAGTAACTTGTTACACTTTTAAAGTGTTATTATTTAAGCGCAACCGCAGCTCTATTCGTTGAATAGTTCTTACTTCAAAACTTGTCAATTTTTCTGCATTATGCGCACCCAAAAGATAGAACGTACGACACTTTTTGTACCCTTATTTTATTGAAATAAAGATCTGTAAATAAATTTGGTGAATGGTTAGATTTCCTTCTTAACCCTAGTATTTGCTTTCTTCAGGGTTACCCTGGATTACTATGAGCTTATCTCTGCCTCCAGAAAAAAAAACCTTCACACTTCACAGTGAATGATTCTTTTTTAACGTTGATAGCAAAATATATCATCCTTGGTATGAGAAACCTTGAAGTGATCGAAACTTCAAGCTGGTTGAAAGCTCAAAAAAAAAAAAAGTAAATTTTGCCTACGGGCCGGTTATAAAGTTTTTAGCGACCTTGCGCGACGTATTCCACTTGTGCTCTTCTCATATCAAATGTTCTTAAAATCAAGGTTCGTATATTTTTAATTTCATATATCTATCTAAAGTCCGCACAATGAAAAATTGTCGCTTGCATTAAAATCAACGAATAAGGGCTTCAGTTTTTATGACAGTAAACCATCTATACGTAGTTAGAGAGCGAGAGAGCCATGACTACTTATGTCCTTCGTTGCTTGTTACTTGTTGGTTATAATAAAGCAAGGATTCTTATTTTATTTTTGTACACATTCAAACGTGCATGCAGTGCAGTGTGAATATAGGTATAGGTAGGTTGGGTAGTATAAAATTATATATAAATAAAATAAGTTCACCATCGGTATATATGTATATGCTCTCCCACAGCCAAGTGGATATACTGGATTGTGCCTTTGGCGATTTTCTATGATGGTGTAATGGAAAATTATAATTGCTCTCCGCCTCCATGCAACTAACAAAAGGACTTTTATATTTAGACATTTTTTTTTTTTTACAGCATTTGCTTACAGCTTTTTTTCTTACTAATATATACATATATTTTTTACCCTATTTTAGTCATATACCTACACCACATGCATAAAGATACCAAGCATCAAGACAAGGTTGTGAATAATTCTTGCCTTTGCCTCTCTATGTTCTGGCATCGTTCAATTTATCTGCAGTCATCCATCACATATTTTTTTTTCTTTTTTTTTTTTTTTGTGATGTCGAACGTCACAGTTCTGAACAAATAGGCATAGAGATATTTATATGCAAGTGCAAATAATTACAACTCAGTACCACACAGCAACAATCTAACACCTACACAAGGGTGTTGGACACTTTTGCATCTCCACCTATATAGCTTAATAATCATAATCCAGGGGGTAGCGTTATAAATGGTAAATTGCACAATCATATATCAATTAACGTCTAACCAATATAGATGGAAAAAAAGTTGATCACCAAAATTCTCTAATTATTTTCATTGTTCTCTATAGTACTAATATTATTTACTAAAGTTGGTTTATTGTAGTATGAAAAATTTCAAGTTTTCATTAGGTTCCTAAATTTTCGAAAAGATAGTAAACAAAAATATATAATTTTTTTACATTTCACTTCAATCTTTTTTTTATTCCAATTTTTTAATTAAATAAGTTAAAGTTGGCGAGATTAAATAATAAACAATTTTTAAGACAACTGTGTTTATTAGGGTGGTCATTATATATGATATTTATTTGTTTGGTTTTTGGTAAGAAATTCGTATGTTTTTCAATTTAAATCAAAAACTAAAATACACACATCCATTTGGTTTTAACTGATTTAAACATTAAATACAAGGATCAAAATATTAATATAGTTATACGTATGCTTAAAGTAAAATTTTGAAGAAATGTAAAACAAATCCGCAACTTTGCTGAGTATACATACTTTATTTACACGTTCACACTTTTTAAAATTTTATATGATTGTAGTAATCTTTAAAATTTAAGGAAACCTATAGAAAGTTGGATGCATTATAACTTTACCCATTTGAGATTCTATCATCTGAGAGTATTTTATTCAACTTTAAGAATATGTTAGTAAGAAGAATAGTTGAAAATGGGGCTGGAACAGGTTGAACTGTTTATCCTCCCCTTTCTGCTAATATGGATTTTAAAAACTGCAAACTAACGTAAAGAATCTATAAACTGAACATTAAACAAAAATTACAAATTTTATCATATTCATGATGGCTTATCCTTTGCATTATTATTAAGTCTTCTTCTTTTCTTTTATTATCAAATTTGATAGTTATGAAAACATCTTCTCAAAATACAACACTATCACCCAGACTATACACGATTTATATTATTGCATCTAAAGAAGACTTTTGCTTTGTTTTGCATTTTGAAATATATTTCACGCTCGAAAGGACCCAAGGTCATAGTAGATGGATGACTGAATGGATTCTTAAAAAAAAAAAAAATCAATACATAGAATCCTTATGCATTTCTAAAGCTAAAAATAAAATTGAATATCACAACAAAAGAAAAACAAATAATACCTATAGATATCGACACATGGAAAATATACATAAATGTCACTTCTTCTTCTTCTTTAACCGACATTTGTTATGTCACATATAGCATAGAAATAGTTAGGCTATATATGAAAAAATCTCTTAATGTGGATTCTATTGTTTTGGAGTAGCAGCGCCTTGGTTTATTTAAGAAATTTATTAGAAAAACAGAATCACTATAGGTATACACACGGTTGCCACTTTGGTCATTTTGTGACCAAATTTGGTTATTATTTTTTTACTTGGTCGCATTGTCATTTTTTATTCCATTTGGTCACTTTTTTACAAAATGAAAAAAGAAACTCGACTTTAGTTTTTATGCATAAATGTGTTTAATTGAACGCACTGAATACACATTTACGCATACAATAAATTTCTAAAAATCAAATTTGATATTTTGTCGTGATGTTTTAAGAAAACAAATAGCGTTTTTGGGTGCAACAAATTTTTGATGAATTTTTTATTAAATATTTCTGCGTTTTAATTAAGTAATAATAATAATAATTTCTAAATTGAATATTTTTTTAACATTTTACTTTTTCTAAATTGCAACTGTCAAGTGGCACACACACAATCACAAAAAATCGATTCTTTTCGTATTACTTTCAACGACAGAAAAAAATCGATTCTTTTTTAGAAAAAAATTCGATTCTTTGGTTGAAGGGAATTCGACATTAATCTAATTTAGTTAAGTTTTGTATTGTTTTTATTTAATAATGTAATAATTAAAAAAATAATATGTCAACTGTGTTATATAATGAAAATGTATGTAGAAATAAATGTGATGAATTGTTTTGTTTTTACAAATATTTAGGACTTAAATTAATTTGGTCATTTTTGTTTTAAATTTTGGACACAAACTTTATTTTCAAGTGGCAACCTTGGGTATATAATTATTTTACTTTCACAGTGGGAAATAAAATGTTTTTGATTGATATACATATGTATGTGTGTATTGTAACTATACTTTTTTTGACATTTACACTGAAGATCTTGAAAGCGTTCCTTTTACTTATTGACAATAATTAATACAGTAAACCGTATATTGTTTAGTTTTATTGTTCTGCGCCAAACATGATATTGGAGCTGGTAGAGATCTTTTATAGTATCGTAACTTCTTTCTTTGAATTGTATAGTTTTCAACAAATTTACTCTTAAGACTTAAATTCTAATGTTCTATGAGTTAAAGCATCATGCTAATCAAAATTATTTTAAGTTTTTTAGAGCTTCGATGAAGCACTATTAAGTGACAGACCTAACCAGAATGACATAATATTTATTAGCCTCTTTTTTTACCTACGGATCCGTATCAGGATCATTTTTGTATACCTATTACAACCAGTGCTGTCACTTTACCACAATTGTGGTAGATCTACCACTTTTTTGAGGATTTTTCAAATCTACCACTTCTACCCCGGGAATACAAAATTCTGCCACTAATTTCCCATATGCGAAATAATTTGACTAGATTTTAATCAGAACGATGCCGTGAATAATGGGGAATATAATTTTCTTTATTATAGATATTAAAGAAAAGCTTCTCAACTTTCGTTAAAATATTTGATGAATAAGGCAAAATATTTATTTTTCCAACGAAAATCTAAATTAAATTCAATTTTTAAAAGAAAACAATGCAGGCAGCAAGATACTTGACCGCTTAGTAGTATCTAAAATTTCAAAAATATCAGCAGCTGGCTTTTTTATTAATCTGATTTGTTAAACAAATCTCTTAAATAAAAAAATTTAAAAGTTGTTTTAAAAACCAAATTTTTAATATATGAATATAGTATAGTTTTAGTATTTTTTAATGCGGAGTTAAGAAATTAATTTTGAAAAAAAATTATCTACCCATTTTCGAAATATCGTATTTTCAAAAAATTATTTTGAAAAATTTACTACAAATCCAAAATTTGTTGTTTTTTTGAAAATTTTCATTAGCATTAATCATTGACTTATTATATATGGACTGCCAGGAGCCAACTCCACGACGCCGCGCCGCGCCGCCGCGCCGGTTCTATCGATATCTAAACGCCGATAGCGACGTTTCTAAACAAGCGGAAAACACGGTAAAACATTCATAATATTCTTTCAGCATTTGTAAGGAAATCCCACTCGACTAGCAGTCCATATATAATAAGTCGGTTTTTAAACACTTGTATGGTAGGTAGGTACAGTGATTTTTGGTCCAAAAAAAAGAAGAAACCGTGTCGCAAGTAAAAATGGATTGAACATGATTTAATAATAATTTATTAAAAAGTGTTGGAAATTAATAAAAAAGTAAACTCATACATTTTGTTGTTCTTTCACTAATTTTCCGTTAACTTTCAGTTTTATTTTACGATGTTAAAAAAAATATAGAAAATATAATAAATATATTTAAATTAAATGTTAATAACAAAACATTAGCTTTACGTATTCCTAAATAACTATAAGCCAACCAAAATTATTTATTTATTATATTAAATTATTAAATTTATTAGAAAAAGTCAAGAAGAGTTAGGGGCCAGTTATAGCTTTCATTGAAACTCATCATTGAAAATTTTAATTTTCAGTTTGAAGGCCCCAAAAAAGCTATATCAGTGATTATTTTGATGCCAATAAAAAGCTGAAGACTCGGTTATTATTTCTAGTCAAAAAAATATTTCATTTTGGCCCTTTCTCATAAAACGATTTCTAAGATTTCAATGATCAATGATAAATAAAGAAATTCATTTCCTGCGATAGGCTGGGCCAAAATGAAATATTTTTTTAACTAGAAATAATAATTGAGTTATCAGCTTTTCACTTGCCTTAAAATAATCACAGATTTCACTTTTTAAATGCCTCAAAATTAACAATTAAAATTTTCAATGATGAGTTTCAATGAAAGCTATAACTGACGCCTTAGTGAATATTTTTTACTTTCGTTTTAAATTAATATTTTAGTAAAATAAATAAATTTGTGGAAGGTAGGTACATAGGTACTAATACAAAGTCGAAAAAATTTAAAATCTTCCAAACATTCTATAATGAGTTTTTCTCTTAAAAATAAATCTTGTGGGTGAGGAATTGGATGATTTTGAGTGAAATCATAAACATTAAGAATTGTATCCTGAAAAATTGACATATTAAATTATAGATATCGGATTTTTGGCTACAAAACCACAGAAATATTTTGTATTTTTCTGTTAAATTTGACAATATGTTTCGTTTTTACAAGTTTTAGGTACCTATTAATACAAAAAAAAATACTGAAAAATTGATTTTCCAATCTACCACCGAAAATCTGTATCCCGAACTCGAATTGGTAAAAAAAATTTACAGGGAAATTGATTTTGCCGTCCACGTGCAAAAAAGAGTGGAAGCTTCTCCAAATTATTTTCTACAATTACCAATTTCGCTCATCGAAAGCAGAGCAAAATATTTCATTGTGTTAATTATTTTTTTTGCATCAGCTAGGCTTAAGATGTATATATTTTTTAAAAAACATATTTATTTTTAAGCCTGGTACATACTTCTTCGTGAAGTGAACAAACATCAGTGGAGAAAGTGAATTTTTGACACAATTTGCTTGACTTTTGCAGCTTTTATGGTCAAATTGTCAAAGCTACACCAAAAATCAAAGAGTTCCCGTACATTTTGCGCGTGAATATGGTTCACAGCTCGTGAACGCAAGCTCTCCACTTTTTGTCATGGCTTCACCAGCACGCTCAGGGGTGAACAAAATTGCAAATTTTGTATGGATTCACGACATGATTCACAAGTATGTACTAGGCTTTAGGGATAAATAGTGGATTTTTAATAAAAAAAAAAGTTACACCGGATGATAACGTTTTTGAAGAACAAAATTTTTCAATTTATTATAGGCTTACATCTTTTCGAGCGCCAGTAATCCAAATTAGATATTAAAATAGTTTTATTTTTTGGTTGAATATATAGAGTTTTTTTCCGAAAAATAATCTTCTTCCACTAAAGATGCCTCATCCAAGGGCACTTGAAATTCATCATCCTTAACTTCTTAAGTAACGTTACTGCAACTTCGCTTTTCTGGAGATTTCCCGGCACCAAATTGTCAATCCACACAGGTGAAAAATTAACCTCAGTTTTGAAATGCTATATAAACGCTCATGGTTAACTGTTGAACTAAGGATGCACTTTCTTTCTTCAATTGCTTTCACCCATAGTTAACGATCTAAATTGATGATAGATGGCTTAACTTGACATATTTCTAGCGGGAACGCACATCAAAAATTCCAATTGAAAATGGAAAACGGAATAAAAAAAAATGCCACCTATTATCATTGAGGTTTATGTTTTGAATTTTTGTTCATATTATATAGCTATTACCTGCCCACTTTGTTGGACCCGCAATCTTTTACATCAAAACAAATTTTCCTTGTCGTATTTGCATGATATAATCGACCGCTATTTAAAATTTCAGTAGAATCCGTCGAGCTGTTTGAGCGTTATTAAGGAACAAACATACTTTCACATTTTATTTCATGTTCATGATTATGAAATCCAAAACATTTTACTCTTGACATATTTATAAAGGTATATTTTATTTCTCATTAACTGAAAAATGGTTAATACTATATTAATAAATAACCACAATCATAATGCTTCTTCTGATCTCATACCTATTTATACATTTCACTACAGTTAATAAATCCATAAGAGACTTAAAATGCGGTTTTATGTTGAATTCGAAAAGAAAATCCAATATATTCATTGCCATTTGTACCTTGGGTTTATCTTTTTTTTATAGCCACAAAAAAACATACAACTTACAAGTTACAACAATCCAGTAGTCCATTTTCATTTCTCTGCGTCGCATCGCTGACCAAACAAGACATCTCAATTCTCTCAACTAATCCCGTTCAACCGAATTATACGAATTCACAAAAACCATATGCTAACCTTGCTCTTTTGTTTTCGAAAAATGTATGACAAGTTTTATCTCCTTAGAAAACCCAAATTCCATTGATATTATTTTGTTCGCAATGAACAATACCCATCAAACAAAAGTAAGTCCTTTCCTTGATTTTGATTCCAAATAAAAAAAATAGAAAAAACTTTTTCCTTTTCCAACCCAATAATCTTTTCAGGTCATGCAAAAACTCCAAATATACTTACGACAGTTATACACAAGCTTGAAGGTAAAGTTTTTGTCCCTTCAATATTGTGACACTCACCATGCAAACCAATCCAATGAAATAGTTTTATAGTTGAAGGCATAAATCCATTTTCATTTTGTTGCCACAAAACTGACCTACATAGTTCGATTAAAACTTTATTTCATATCATTTAAGGCAGGAGGAATTTGGTGCAGAATTGTTATAGGGCAAACAAAAAAAATGTTGATGGATTAAAGAAAGTTCGTCGGTATTCTAACTTTTATAATCGTGTAATGATTTTATTATTAACTCAATTTATCAACAAATCAACAGTAAAATTAACAATAAATTATAACACAAAATAAGTAAAACTATAACAAATCATTTGGGCAAATTGGTGTCAATTACAATTGCCGTTAATCCTGAGAGTGCTTGTGGCAGAAAAACAATTTCATACAACCAAGTGTTAGTTTTGGTGGAAAAACATTCCACAGAGTTAAGTGTTTTTCTCTCGCTACTAGAAACTCCACCAAAAATTAATATGTTTTGATTAATTGTTACCACATCATGGCCATGTCTGCAAAATGGAAAAGAAAAAATAGTTGGTTCAAGTTTTCTTTATAGCGAATTCTTTTTGCGTTTTATTTTTTTAATTAACAAAAACTGTTTTTGAATCAAGATCCTCGGATCTTAAAGTTATACTGTAATAATTTGACTAAAATAAATAAATTTTGTTTCCCAAAATCTGGTGGGGATAGTGACTTTATAACTCTTAACCATTTCTATATGTCCTGCAACCTACAATTCGTCTGCCAAACCCTAAATGCTATAAGGAGATATTCTGGTATCACGAGGTAAAATTTGAATGTAGGACATAAAAAACCACGGAAAATAGGCGCAGGGTCATAAGTCCGCCGGCCAAAAGTCCACCCACTTGGGTGGGTCCTATAAGTTCACAATTCAATTGTGGGCTTATTACCCTACTATAAGTGGGTCAAAAGTCCACAAGAAATTCTTGTGGATTTATGACCCATTGATTGTGGTTCTATGACTCATGAAGTCGACAATCGGCTCTCCTACTCTTAAAAATATGTATACATAAATGTGCCCCGAATTTTGAAAATTTTTGAATTTTTATGCGCATGCGCGCATGCGGGCTCAACGTGTTCAAAATAAATTTAAAAAAGAACTGAACAAGTTTCAAGTCCTAATATAAGCCCATTCTGACTTAATTTCCAATTATTCAATACAAATTTTTTAAAATTACTTTATCCCTTTAATTTTTAAAAAGTAATTTAACAAATTCAAAATTTGTTTTCTAAATTCGTATAAGTAAACACATTTTTTAAAAAGGTAGGTATTGTACTTATAACCCATCCAAATGGGCCAAAATTCCACAGCGAAGTGAGTAATTTTAGGGAGGCAGTGGGTCATAAGTCCACAATTATTTTTAAGAATTAAATATTATTATTTATTAAAAAATAAGAAGTTCGAACAAGAACTTTTCATCAAATATTCATACTTTCTTGATTTTCCTTTATTTTTTGTTTTCTTTTTTTTAATAATTTTAAATGTATTTTCAAGTAAAAAATGTAAAGTATTTTTAAGAACACATATTGGACTTTCATAATAAAAAGAAAAAAATTATACTTAATAACGTATTTTTTAAAAACAACCTTAAAATGAAAAAGTATTTGATTATAAATTGCGGGAAAACCGTTATCCACACAGAAAAAAGTTGTATGGCAGATAAAACTTTCTAACTGTTTTTGTTTAAATAAATTTTTTTTTCAAAAATCGGTTGTAGTTTGGCAAAGTTAGAGCCAGTCAAAGAAAAAAAGAATAAAAATCATAAGAACCGTTATAAGTCGAAAACGAAGCGAAAACTATAAAATTACCTCTTAAGTTTTTCGACTTGAAATGACCTAAGGAATACATGGTTTTCTTCTGAGGCGGTGATTTCGGAACACCCTGTATATTTACGTACTATAAATAGAAAAACCTACAACACTTGCATTAAAATACCATTATATTGTGTACACTGAACAGCTTTAATTCGCATGGATTTTCATGAATGAATTTTAACGTCTTGCAAGTGACTAACCTGGAAACTAAATTCGTTATCAGTAGGGCTGGGATTTCCATGCAAATGCATGTTTTTTGTCACTACATTTAGAAGCCTAAGACCAAATTATCTTTACGAATCATAAAATTTCCTTTAAAATGTCATTTAATCGTTAGTGCATATTTTGCATATTTTATGCAAAATGCATATTTTCATAATAAATGCATATTTTAAGTGCATATTTTCATATTTTTCGTAAGATGTCGAGTCGAAATCCTGGGTCGAGAAGTTGGTTTAATAAATAATGCATTATGTACACCGACCCTATTCCAACTCGATATTTAGATCCTGAATGTAAACGTATAGTAATAGTCGACCAAGTGAGCGCGTTCATTGAACCAAATACCCTTCTCACTTTCTTTGAACTGTTGATTGTTTGGTAAACTTCCAATTTGTCGAACAACAATAACGAAAGCGTTTTTAATAATCTTACAATTGATGTAATTTGTTATTTAAAAAACGCTCCTCTTACTTCAGTTGATGCAGAACGTTCTTTTTCTCTTTTCAAAGGCCAAACAGTCAAAGTTTTGTGTTTGCAAACTTTAAATAAAGTTTCATTATTTATGTTAACAAAATATATGAAAATATTATGTAAGTTTCAGTTACATTTTGAAAGATGTGTATATATTGTTTCGTTTTAAATAAAAATATTTATTGTTATTTTGTTAACTTTTAATGTTATCTTATCTTAATTTCTGTTAAATAAAAGACTTAATTCTTTATAAATAAAAACTGAATGAAATTTTTTTTATTTTTTTTTTTTTTTGGAAAAAATAAGGTTAAATAATATTTTTTAAGTGAATATTTTCCATTTTTTAGGGCATATTTTCCATTTCGTCGCGCATATTTCCGATTTTTAAGTGCATGAAAATCCCAGCCCAAAAACATACCTTAAGTTTTTTAAAGATACATTTTTTATCATCTCAACTTATTCCGAAAATTTAGTCAACTTCACGGGCTAACAAATGCTTACTTTAGGAAAGTTTAGTAGGTATCAAACAAAATTAAACTTTCTAGCAGGTGTCAAACAAAATTAGTCTTTTTTTTTTTCCTTTAAACAAAGGAACAAATTTGTAGTCTCCTTTTCCCGGTCTTCCATAAAGTCTGGGGTCGAAAATCAAACACAAAATATTTCACCGGCATCTGTTATTTTCAATCACTTGGTAAAATATAGCTATATTAGCCTGGTACTTTTCGTAAAGTAAAGAACAATTTCAGAAGAAAAGTGGGCGTGGTAGTAGGCAGGTTTACAAAAAAAATTTAAACATGTCATGGTTTTGGCTTAGAGAGATTTATTAAACATTTTCAGCCTTCTAAGGACGATATACATAATATGATTATTGTATTACATATGTATCTACACTAAGGATACAATTCTAATCTAAAAAGTGGGCGTGATATTGGGCGGAAGAAAAACACATAACACATATAATCCTTTAAGTTAAAAACCACTTATTAATTACAAAGGACGTTCAGTAAGGAGAAAACTAAAATACAGGGTGGCGCACGAATCGTGCTACAAAAATAAAACGTAATAACTTTTTTTCTGTGTGAGTAATCGGCTTATTTTTTTTTTATTTTGTAGGTTACTATTTAGATTTACAAAAATGGATGCTTGGGATACGGAGAAAAGAATTTGGATAGTGCAACGGTACCATGCTTTGCAGTCCGTCATTTCCGTCCAAAGGGAATTTAGGCGGGAGTTTGGCGGTAATCCCCCGAGTAGATGGACCATTATGAGGTTTGTAAACATGTTTTCCGAATCTGGAAGCATCGCACGAAGGCCGTACCATCGAGATGCCAATGTTCGGGTTCAGGATACAATCGCAGCAGTAGCATCTGCAATACAGGCCAATCCGAACGTTTCGACCCGAAACTTATCGGGGCAAATTGGAATCAGTAGACGGTCATTACAACGGATACTTCATGACGATTTAAACTTGTTTCCGTACAAAGTCCAAATTACTAGCAAGTTAAACCCTCAGGATTTGCCTTTTCGCCTGGAATTTTGCCAAAAAATGATATCAATGGCCGAAGAAGACAACACATTGATCAATTGTTTGTTCATGTCTGATGAGGCCCATTTTGATCTTAACGGCAATGTAAACAAGCAAAATTGCCGTATATGGAATGAGTCTAATCCAGAAATGCTCCATGAGACGGAACTGCACCCAGAACGAGCCACTGTGTGGTGCGCAGTTTCATCAAGGTGTATTGTCGGGCCGTACTTCTTTGAAGAAAACGGTGTAACCGTTACTGTCAATGGGGACCGTTATTTAAAGATGTTGAAGGAGTTTTTTTACCCAGAACTGCGCCGAAGACGTATACCATTCAACAGCGTTTGGTTTCAGCAAGATGGAGCAACTGCACATATAGCCAGACCAGTTATGGCGGAGCTAAACAAAAAATTCGCAAACAAATTAATTTCTAGGAACTCCACTCTTCGCTGGCCCTCAAGGTCACCTGACCTGACTGCACCAGACTTCTTTTTATGGGGTTATGTCAAGCAAGAGGTGTATAAAACGAAGCCCAGGAATTTAACTGAATTAAAGCAGTCCATAACGACAATAATTGAGGCGATCCCAACTTCAACTCTTCAGGCCGCAATGAATAATTTTTTGACCAGGTGCCGCATATGCGTGGGACAGCGTGGAGGTCGTTTGCGGTCTGTAATCTTTAAAAACAACTAACTATTTAAAATAAAATTTAATTTTCTAACCAATAAAAAAAAATAAATGAAATACATCGATTAAAAAAAAAGTTATTTGAATTTCTTATTGTAGCACAATTGGTGCGCCACCCTGTATAATAAAAGTGGGCGTGGCAGTGGACAGCTTTTGCACAAAACCTCTTTCAAAACTATCTCGCGTTTCTGAAAGAAACAAACCTTTAAAACTGTTTCGTAGATAATTAACATCAAATTAGTATACCATAAAATTTTCTTTTTTTTAGGTACTATATTCTATAGATAGGTATTATGGTCACTAATATCGCTTTTATCAACAAATTATAATTAAGACATTCTTTTAGAGGATCAATTTGTCAATTAATTTAAGATAATTATATTAGCTTTGAAACGAATCTTTCGCAAGTTTAAAATCTAAAACCTATGTTGCAAGCTTAAATTTTTACACGCAACTTAAAATTTTGAACTTGTTTGGACCGAAATTTTTTTTGAAAAACTTTAAATGCTCTACCTACCTAACGCGAAATATTCGAAACTATAACGAAACTTTCGCCTGTTTACATTAATTTACACGGTGATGAATAAGAGACTAGAAAGCTATATGTACATATTGTAGTCATTTTTAGTCTAAATTTCTCCAAAAAATTAAATACATTACAACACGGATATAAAAAAGTGTGATATTTTCAGAAATTTCTTTATTATAACCGAGTTTTTCATATATGCAAAAACAGTTATAAGAAGAAAAAGAAACGGTGTATAGCATAACATTTCTTTTAAGCGAGTTTTTCTTATATATAAGAATAACTGTTTCTTATATCCGTAAAATACTGTAGTATTCAACTAATTAGAATAGAGTAACGAATTTTATTGTGAATATATCACGCATACCTCGACATAACCATGTCTGTGAGATACCTCCAACGTCCTTCGTTGAAGTCAAAACAATCTATAGATGCCAGACTCTTAAATTTAACCGGATGCCGAGGATCCAATCCTATACCTCCAATAATATACAAATTCGTTCCGCTATTAGTTGTGCAAAATTTTGAAAACAATCTGAAATAATAATTAAAATTAAAAAGAAAAAGAAAACGTTATTAATATCGCTTCCGTTTAATTGGACATTATTTTTACTTGCCATATATTAAAAAACTTCAAACCGTAAGCATTTATATAAACTTTTTGTCAATAAAATCTTAAAATTTTGCAAAGCAACGTGAGCAGAGGTCTACTAGTCTTACATAAACCTCAAAATGATAATAAGCAATCTAGTGCAGCAATAATAAATATTTAATATCGAAAAAATCTCCGGGAAATTGGATAAAGCTTTTTTTTAGACTTCTTCTAAAAAAAATATATCCACAGGAATCGAAATAAAAGTCGAAAACAATTAGTAATAGTTAGTATGACTTTTGATGGTGTTTTAATGAATTAATTAGATATTTTTAGCTATAATCAGTAAAATTGTAGATTGTCAATTACATATTGATAATTGATAAATATTGAAAATTGATATTTAATAACTCAATTGATCAAAATTTTGATCAATGAGAATGGTGCAAACCGTTGAGAATTAAAAGAAAATATTTTTGGTTAGTTTTATAATAAATTAACATGCACCAAATTTCAATCTTAAAATAGGTTTCATTTTTAATTATCGAAATGCAGAAGTATATTTGTGACTTTAGACATCTTTTGAGAAGGATATAAATAAATTATAAACTTTTTCTCGAAAACTCTTTTAATTTATTTATGTACATAAATACTTTTCTAATCTAAAATACATACCTAAATAAAATAAAATTAATATTGTAATAAATATAATGTTAACCCTAATAATAATAAACAACATTACAATATATATATATACCTTGGTATCCGAAGTCGTATTATTAACTCCTTCCACGACCACAAACCATCGTCACTTGTTAGGTTATAACTTTCCATAGAATCAGTAATAATAGGATGACCTCCCTTTTCATGTCCACAAACTCCGCCTGCAACCCAAATCTCAGCAGAGTTCTTGATATTAACCACCGCAGACGCTAAACCATAACGACCTATATTCAAAGAAGCTTCCTTGTAAGTAAAAATAAATAATAACGTTATATAACTACGTGAAATAAGGAGAAATTTATTCAATCACCCCAACCTCTGACCAAACTTTCTTCTCGACATTGTAATAAAGCATGGAAGACAATGGTCTCCCGTCGTTATTTTCTCCACCAAAGATGAAAAGCCCTGTCCTGGCCCTGGTTTGGTGCTGCTTTCCATCACCTTGATCAGCATTATTTCTACCTTTATTGTTAGTGACATTATTATCGTAAGCAACCAGGCCGAAGTCCCTACGACATTGTGGTAAGATGGTTTCATTATGCCATTCGAGACGTTTCGGATCGAAGCTCCAAACGACAGTTTCGAAAATCTATAAGAACATTTATAAATAAAATAAATACATACATATATACATATTACATATATATATATATATACGTAGTGGCGATGATAATGTTAATGCAAATTCGTTGTTTTGCAGGTTAATGAGTATTGACTTATCACTTATTATGACAAATTACGTTGAGTGGTATTGAGTCGTTTGGAAAAGGTGCAAAAGTTCAATATCTTGAAATTGTATCTATTGGACACGACTTGGGTAGTGGGCCTGTGTATTTTTTTGCAGGATGTAATTTTTTTTAGCCTCTACGTATCTGTACATTTTTATTATATGTATGTACATATATGTATGTAGGTATTTATATGAATATAAAATGTCTTAAGTTCAATACTCGAAAATTATAAACAATCAACATAATAACAGAAATAAAAGAATTAACTTCTTAAAAAAATTAAAATTTCTTTAACAAATCTTAATTTATGAGAACAACATTTGAAATCGTTATAGTGATTTCTTAAAAAAAATAATTTTGTGTGTACAAAATTTAGGAAAAAGGTTTCCGAAAAAAAAATAATGTGGAGTTAAAAAAAAATCATCAATAAAAAATCAATAAAATCAATAATTTTGTAATTTTTTTAAACGAAAATTTGTTTTTTTTTATATTTTTGGTGGGCAATATTATTAAAACTTTTTAGAAGATTTTGTATATACAATTTAGATGGTCTAAAATCAAAAAAAAAACTATTGGAGGTACTGTTATTATTATGTAAAATTTGTTCCTATAAATTGATGTATCGTACAAATAGGAGGGTATTGAAATCCCGCGTTTTTTAAATCTTTTTTTTTTTCAAAACATCGAAATAAAATAAGGGCAAAATTAAAGTCCCACTTTTTGGTGAAATCAAAAAATTTTGATATTTAAATTTGTAGCCAATATAATGCTAATTTGCTGCTCAAACCAAAAATTTGTAGCTCGCATCGTTTCTTAGTTATAAAAGTTTCCCCTAAAAGAAGTTTGATTGACACCCAAATTTGTAGCTTATTAAATGCCCTGAATTGCGTAAACTTCGGTTTTGTAGCTCAAATAGTTTATTTTATATTCAAGTTTCCGTTAAAATAAGTCTGAAGTATAATAGTAATAATAATAATTCTCTTAGGGCTTGTTTAACAATGTCTGAGTAAAGTTCTGATTACTTACTTAAAAACATAAATATATGTTATATGTCCACAAACCAAATAAAATTACTTTTGCATTTATAACCTATTCAAGTCGTCAAAAGAAAATTTGTTTGTCTTTCTCTTGTGAAATTATGACCATGTGTCAATATTTAATGTGTCCAGTAACTAATCAGAATTTACTCATTCATTGTGAAACAGATCCTTAGTGTCAAAAATTTGAGCGTTTTAAATGCTAATACGTTGCGGAAAAATGTTTGCATAGCTTTTATGGATCATTTTTTATTTGCATTTTAAGTTTAAAAAACGCATTTCCACTCCGCTAAAATCAGTGGCGAGGCGTCGCGGTCGTATTGTTCATTTCGTTCATGAACGCCTAACTTTCCTATACAAATATTAAAATTTTCTCGTTATCCTAACAACCCACAAAATTGTATTACTTATCTGCTAATTTGAGTGAATTTCTCACTCTGTTTCCCAGTTTCCGACTCGTGCAACAGTTTCATGCACTCAATTTAATGTCGTTTTCCATTGGTTTCACTCAGGGATGCACTCATTCTAAAATCCAATGGAACAATACTAACTACTTCTACTCAACTTAGAAATTTTGTCATTATATTGGTTAATCATCGTGAACATTTCATGTTACCGAACAGGCATACAATCAAACAGAGTCCGATGTTTACTTTTGACATTTGAGTGGGTTTGTTTTGAAGTTATAGCTTAAATGTATTAGTGCTTCTTGAGTGGATTCTGGTTTCAAATCGAGAAGCGAAATTTTCTTCTGAGAAGCGCCAGTTGACCGTTTTTTTGCCAATGGAATGGTTTCAGAAGAGTTCTTTTTGGTTCTGGACGCTTCCAAACGTCCAATGGAAAACGACATAAATCAAAACAAACACGCACTAGCAACAATAACGTCTCTATCTTTTGACTTTCAACATCAACTCAATGATTTGAGAACGAAATGTATCCATTGGAAGTATACACAACAAAACAAAACAGCTCAAATTTTTGTAGCACCCATTTTGTTCACATGTTTTGGAAACGAAATGTATCCACTGAAAGTATAAACACAAACAAAAAAGTATAGCTCTCATCGTATAAGCCGATTCGTTCAAATTAGCTGTGATTTGTGAACGAATCCAGCAAATTTTGCTCAAAGTTCACACTCAGATAATATGTGTATTGGAGAAGTGTAGGCACAATGTGTAGGTACATAATATATTTAGATAGGATAGTTGTTGTAAATTGACATTGTTCTGTTCATATTTCGTACTGGAAGATTATGAACGAAATGGAAATTTTGGCAATGAATTGAGTTTTTGAGTTTTTTTTTTTTAATGAAGGTAAGAAAACGATTTTTGTTTAAACTGTAGATTAAATTTTGGAATTTTTTTAAGTAATGATTTTATAATTTGGGTAAATTTATTTTAAAAAATGACATCAAGTAGGTAGTGAAAAAGTTCTTACGTATGCGATTGTATAATAGAAAAACTTTGGAAGAGTCAACAATTTTTTCGTGAAACTTCAAGTGACTTATATGAATTAATTTTTTAAATTTGAACGTTAAGCAATTTCTTGAACAAATTCGGAATGATAATGTCGGGTCAGTTTTTCTAGAAATATTTAAACTTTGTGAGAGAAGTATGTATTAGAACTTTCAATGATTACCATCGAAAAAAAAAATTTTGCGACAGAAACAGTTGGAAGATTCTTTTCATTAAAATGTATTACAAATATTTTAAAAGTAATAAAGATGATTTGAATTAGAATTTATGTAATACCAACATATGTATGTACCTGTTAATTGCAAACATACAAAAAATTTAAATAAATGAAGTGCATTTTTAATAAACGCTTCGCCACTGGCTAAAATAAAACTGAAGTTGACGGACAAAATCTAAAAAATGATATTTTCAAACAAAAATTTAGGGAGAGTTTAAATTCGTTAAAAAAAAAATTGATTTTTGTTTTTTTTTAAATCTTTGGCAGCTCAGTTTTGAATTAACTTGAAAACTTGAATATAAAAAACAATAGAGCTACTAATTTCTACATGATGCAGAAAAATAGCATTTAGAAAGTTACAATTTCAGGCAGAAAAAATTTTTGATTGCGATTTAGTGTCCGTCAAAGTAAGGGACGTGCGAAATTGGTACCATAGACACTCAATTTTTTCTAATAAGCTCGATCTATGAAAGACTTGCGGGAATATTCTTTCGAAAAACTCCTCAAACAGGTTGCAATAGGAGAGAAGCGTGAAATTCAAAATTGTACAAAAAATATAATAATGAAAGTTAGTGAGTTTTTTTTTCAGTTTTATAAAGTAATAATAATTACTTATAAGTTGATATAACTGACTGGATGAAATTTGGCACACCATGCACAAATAGCATTCTTGTTTGAATCAATATGCAACAAGAATACAAAAATTGAAGATTTTTTTTTATCTACATTCGTGTTTTGTTACGCATATTGACGTGTCTCATACAAAACAGGTTCTTAGCGTTACGTTTTAGATCCTTAACGTTACATTTTCGGTTCTTAACGTTGCATTTTAGCCTGGTTTTGAGTTCTTAGGTGATATATGTTTAACCAATTACTGAACCACGCGCGAAGCTGCTGAGCCGCTAAGTCACAGAGCCGATTCACTGAGCCGCCAATTCACAGAGCCACTAAACAGCTGAGACACAAAAATATAATTAAAAAAAAATATGCCCAGCCACGTGCCCATTTCACATATCCTACCTACTACCAGATTCCATGACAAGCCCTCTACCCCCGGCCACGCTCTCCACCCACTTGAGTCGTTTAGAGCTGCCGATACCCTCTAATTAATACTATTCTAGATTATTAAAAATGTGTTTGTGGATATTTTTTTCATTTTTTTAAATATATATAAATAATCTATCAGGACAAAATTTGAAGACAATAATATTAACCGTGTTTTTTTTTGGGAATTTATGTATAGTAAAGTAGAAATTCCCAAAAAAACCCGTCTGCAGTAGCCTACCCATTCGCAATAGGATTCTACTTCTGCTTTTATGGGCATTAATTCTACTATGGATGTTGTATTTGTAACTTGTGTAAAATCCTACTGTACTGTCTATGACTCTCCCAAAAAAACACGACTATTGTAGCTCATAAAATTCAGTAAAAAAAAGATTCTGACACTTTTTCCTAACATTAAACTACTTTTGTCATTATGTAAGTTACAAGGTGCTTTCACGTTTTTAAGTCTGTCTCTCTTACGAAAAAAGTCTTTTAATTTTTTCGATGAATTTATTAAACTACATAGAATTTTTTTCCGTTACGTTCTTCCATAAAAATAAATCTCTTGTCACCATCAAGGTTGCCAGATAACAGGTTTTCCCTTTGGAAAAGTGTTTGTTTTCATTTCGTTAGAGGGGAAATCTAAGGGATTTTTTTTTTAATTTAATAAATTCCAACTTTTAAACCAGTTAAATGTTCTTCTAAGAGTGTGTTTGTATTCTAAAACTCTTGTCATTCTTGATAAGCTTAAAAGTGATTAACCAAACAACACATTTTCCTGCTTTCTACCTGAATATATTTCTATGTTCCATTTATTAGTTTCTACTCTGGCAAGTGGCAGGTATAGATGGCTTTTACTGATCCGGATCAGATCATCCACATATTACAGTTTATGTGTGATTTTGCCAATTGGGAAAATTTTTGAAAAATTGTAAAAAATTTCAAGTTAGCAAACAGAACAATAATTGTCAATTTATCAAATATCTTTGGAGCAATAGTTTCCTTTTGTTTATCTAGGAGTTGGTTACCTAGGAGTTGTGCTTTTTGTTTAAATAATCTTGCATTTAACAAAATTGCAAAAGAGTCTACTCAAGTGAATTACATATTCTCAAAAATATGAAAAATTAAAAAATAAAATTTTTAAACAAAATTATGTTTTTTTTTTGTTAATAAATAAAATTATAAGAATCTGTGAAAAAGTCTCCATTTATTTGTTTAAATATTTTCCAGTTAAATCGATCAAAAATCATTGAAAAAATAAAAGTTTTTTTTTTTTGTGAAGTCTGCGAATTAATTTTGCTTGGCTTAAATACAAGTTCAAGTCATTTGTGCGGTAAGGTGTTGCCAACGAAAAAAAATTACAGCTGACAGTTTTTAAAAATAGAGCACTTATAGGTACACGAAAGAACAACGCGTTTGAATTTTTAAGGAACAGTTTTAAAAGGAATGAAGGTTTGGCGGTGATTTTTCAAACAAAACCATTTTCAGTGATAAGGCTAGTTTTCATCATTGATGGCTTCGTTAATCTTTAAAATTGTCACAGGTATTTGGGGTATTTTGAAAATATATATATAGTGATTGTTGAGAAATAAGTGCTCCAACAACGTATCACATGTTTGGTGCGGATTTTTTGTAATATTCATGGCCTGGGATACTTCAACAAAAGAGTACATGTGCCAGCAAAACCAATATATAATCAATATACAAAAAATACAGTTTTTAGATTAAAAACACGTTTCCTTTAAAAAATGACTTACTTTAAAATTTTAGAACACTCTTTAAAGTAAACATAATTTGTGCTTATTTATAATTGGCTCCTTAGAAATTGAAGGTCAATTTGTTTGTCCTTTCACACTTATTGTTTATAATCTTTACTAAATTTATACATTCACAACAACTCACACTAAAAAAAACCAACCCTGCAAGGCAATAATTCATCAAAATCAACTATTGTAGGTACTCACTGATTTAACCGAACCTGGTAATGGTGGCCTCGTTCCTCCGATAATATAAATTCTTTCTCGATACACAACAGCCGAATGATGCTGTCTGCTTCGAGGCATATTTGATAAATACTTCCAGGAATTCTCACAGCTGTCGTAATATAAAACATCCATCCCTTGACCATTGCTCGGATTCAGTTGTGCATACGGATCAATGCCACCAAATATAAAAATCTTCTTCTGGTTCACAATGTCCCTGTTGAAAATAAAATAAAATAAAATAAAATAAAATAAAATAAAATTCATACAGGAAAGGATCAAGAAAAATCAATGATTTTACAAATTTAATTCACTCCGTGAGTCTTGCTTCCGGGAAATGCCAATTTGTTTCACACTAGCAGCTTTATAAGTGATGGAACAATCATCATCATCCCTAGCCCCGTCGTCATCGTCATCGTCATCACTTTTCTTCAATGGCGACATGTTTGTGCTTCCTTGGGCCAGTTCCTGACCCTGAGCATCAACAACGTCCTGATGGCGTTGCTTGGACACCGAATTGGCCATTGTGATGTACTCCAGTTCTCGCTCTGAACTCATGCTGCAGTAGAAGGATCTGGCCAAAACGCTTTTCTTAATATTTATAGGTTTTTGATTAACATCACAGCATGAGGAGGATTTTTGGCTTAAGGTTATATTTTTATTATCTCTCTTAGTGGGAATGTTATTTTTTTTATTATTATTATTGCCATCTTGGGTCCTTATATTTGGTATATTTTCCAAGCCTCGGGTATTGGTCCTGTTAGATGAGTAAATCTCTTGATACCAGGAGGTTTTAATGTCGACAGTTTGAGATATCGCATTCATATCTATATATAAAGCCAAAATGTGCGTAAATATAACAAACAAAAAATATTTATAAAAAAAAAACAAAGATATTGTGCAGGATATTTTATATTGATACTCTTATAGGACTTAGGTGAAACCGTTTTCATTGTAATATTAATTGTTTATTGAACTTTTTTTAGAAAGAATATATGTATAAAGGGTACCTACATACATTTGTTGCTAGCATGAACAAATAAATAAAAAAGTGAAAAAAAAAGTTATTTGATAACGAAAAGCACCTATGGGCCATTCAAAGCCATTCAAACTTAGATCCTATACACACAGCAGCAAAGTCTTTGTAGTTTGTACCCCAGATTAGATATTTTTTTTTACATGAAATTTTGCTGATGGTTCAATGCTTATGAGAGGATTCTATACCATTGACTATCACATTATTTTAATAGCGATCAATAAACAAGGAAACCATAGAATGTATTTTTATGTAGGCTAGGCATCACCAGCACAGTGGGGCAGTATATTCAGAAGACTTAAGATAAATTCAAAAAATTCATATATGTATAAAGATGAAAATTTGTAGCTTGACACCAGACCAGTATACCGACAGCAATACGGGTTCAAAAACTGTATATTTTGACCAATTCTTTTCCAATTTTATATTTTTGGGCTTAAATGAGTAGAAAGTGGTAGTTTGGGGAAGTAAAGCAACAGATCTAATATATCCCTGTCTTCAAAAATCGTCACTTTGTGGAAACTGACGTTTGCTTATTTATTATTAAAAGTAAAAACTGACATTGTATGCGATGCAAGACTATTATTGTAATTAAATTTATGCGAGAAACAGATTGGCACAGCAACTTCAACAGGAAGTTTGACAACCTTTTAGAGCAAATGCGCTATTAAATGTCTTTGAATACATTAAAACAGCAACAGCGACATCGAATTTAGGGCAATTCCTAACGTTGATGTCGATGTTTTGCTGTGGCAATCTGTTTCTCGGTTTACACTTTAAGTTACAAAAAGTGATCACAAACTTCATTGAAAACTAAACTTTTTATTTTGGCTTCGAAAATTCTGCATCTATCAGTTTCAATAAAATGATTTTATATTTCTGATAATTTTTGATGTTGACAGATTCGGAAATTTTCCCTATCAAAGATAATTTGTCCTTTGTTAGTATTTTTTAAAAGTTTGGTAAACTTATCCAATGTATAGATTTAAACTGAATAATGTATAAAATGCTGAATATGGATCCACAAAGAAAAGATTTAATATACATATACATATGTACGTACATAGGTACATATCTAAAATTTCTATCTACTAAAGGCAATCTAAACATGCAAATTTTGCCCAACAAGATAGTTTAAGATTTAATGGAGGTACATACATACATAATATAGATTTTATAGAGAGTCTCTCTGTTTTCGTTGTGATTAGATTGTATTTGTGAAAATTGAGTTAATCTTTTTTTAGTTTGTTACTAACTTGTTAAAGAGGATGTGTATCGAAAATAGTTATGGGCTATTAGGTCTTATTAGTTCTTATAGAACAATGAACACAAAACACAATTCCTTTTGTTGTTGTGAATATTTTATGTGGGTGAATGGTATTTCTTGTTTTTTTTTTTTTAATTTTGACTCCACAAAATAGTGTCCTTTGACATAAGTTCATTAAAGCTTTGGTTTGCTATGTAACTAGTACCAACTATGATACCTTTTTTATGTAACTAGGTTACCTTTTTTTTATGTACACCAAAACTTCATGAAAAAACGCTCCAAAAATATCTATTTTAGTTAATTATGGGATAATTTTGTTTAAAAATTACAAAAATTGGGTGCCAAATAAGTTAATTCCTCATAAAAATTCAAATGACGTTCGGGGTTGACCGTTGCTTATCAACTCTGGAACATCAAATTCAAAATGTTTATTTAATTATCTATACCTAATTTGTTTGCAATGGTGTTGAAGTTCAATTTAATATTAATTTGCATTTTGTTCTTCAACATTTATCATTCACTTCTCAAAAGTAGATGCTTAAAGAATTTTGCAGTAGGTAACGTACTAAATTGTTGTGGCCAACTTCATGGAACATAAAGTGATAATATGTAGAACAGTTTAGAGCAGGATTTTTACTCGTAGAACACACAATCTTGTAGTTTTCTGTTTTTGTCTGTGAAGAACAGATGCAAAGGCACATTATGTTTGTTGACTTGAAATTTCTAACAAATTTTCACAAAATGATTCTTTCGTATCGGTTTCGATATGAAATTTTGAAAATATGTACAAAATTTCAAATATGAAGGTACATACTCTAAAGGCGTTTTTGATTGGTAATCCGGGTAGATAAATGCCAATCGAACGCTTTTATCGATTTTGAAGTATATGTATGTGCCTCTGGTTTCGATACTGAGTTCAAATCCAGAAACATTTTCTCTTCTATCGAGAAGAAGAACTGTAATTTTGTTAATTTCTGGGCCACCAATCGAAAACGACATAAGAAATATCAGCTTAATGTTGTCATTGTTTTTGATTTAACTAATTTAAATTCAAATACAAAATTATGAATTACTTTACTCACTATTTAGTTAGTTATAGTTAGAGTTGTGCTTTTTCAAAACTAATTAAAAAGAAATTTTTAGAACAAAAGCAGTTTTAGGGTTTGTTTCACAAAGTCTGATTAAAGTTCCAATTAAGCTACATGGACCTTATTCAACAATTAACAACCTCATTTACGTTTCACAATGTCTGAATACGACTAATTGGCAATTAAAGTTCTAAGTATTTTACTGGCCAGATGAAGTGCCGATTAGCAAATTAAACTGCCAATTAAAACATTAAAACATGTCACTGATCACACACACTTCGCTTCAACGCACTTATTTTTTATTATCCAGAGCTCTTGGAATCAATCCTCTCGGCACTTTTAAGACGTACAATAAGACGACCGACACTGCAAAATTAACTTTTTGATTTAATAAATAATTTTTCTTTAATATTTGACATCAGTCGAATTTAATTTGTCTGGAAAACTGGAATAACGAAGGAATAGCTAATTGATCATTGTGAAACGCAAAGTTTTTTAATGGGAGGATTTAATTTTAGGATAAATTAAATGTCGGATAACTTATTAGAACTTTACTCAGACATTTTGAAACAAACCCTTAATCGCATAAAAATTAACAGCTCAACAAACCCAATTAAAATATACATTGATTAATATTTTACCAATAATGGCATTTTGTTATTTGTGTAAATTCTGTATAATAGCCTTTTCACACCAAACTTAAAACGCGGTTTTCGTGAAACTTCCGAAACTCAAGTTTTACCATACATTTTTGGTAAACCATAAATTTTAGATAAAACCTCGTAAAAACTAGTTGCAATTCAACGTTGAACTAAACGAACGAACCTTTCGAAACGTTCAGCGCTCAATCAAATGTAAAAAAAAAAAACAAAATAGGTGAAGGCTGCTCAAAAGAAATTTTATTTTGAAATCCTATTTGGTCGGGGTACCTAAGTAATATTATTTATACCGATTCCTTACAAAATAAGAATTACTGATTTTTTGTTTTTATTTCCAGGGGCCTAACTTTGTAATTCGATTCTAAAGTTAAATCCTTCGAATTCGGAAAATATGTACTGTGTTATTTGAAAATCGGAAATTGAAATTCGAATTTCTTTTATCTAGATACATTTGCTCGAAAATCGAAAATGTCATACTTGACAACTCTATTTTCGTTGCTAAATACATTCGAATATCTGAAATTTCATTCGATATCTATTTACCACCCGGAAGAGTTCTAAAAGAAAACATAATAAATATTAATATGATGATATTTTTGATGATTTTATCTTTTTTCAAAGGGAAACCTCGAACAAAAACATGAATACGAAACAAAATCAATTTGAAATTCTCGTTGATTTTATGTGTTCCCATCCGGATTTGTCTAAGGGCTATTTAAAAACTGCGGACGCACGGAGAACTTCAAATAATCTGTGGAAGCGTTTAGTAACCGATTTGAACGCAGCTGGTCCACCAATGCGTGAAGATTATGCATGGAAAAAAGTAAGCTTTTAAACAAATTCAAAAATATTTATTTTAAAAATTATAATATTTACAAGGTTTGGGTCGATTATAAAAACAATATAAAGTGCAAAGCACGAAAAAACAAAAATTGTATTTCGGGAACAGGAGGTGGCCCGTCTAAGTATTGCAGTTTCAATGCTTTGGGAGAAAAGGTAATAGCATTGCTGCGGATAGATGAGGCTGTAAATGTAATGATGGGAACAAATGATTTTGGATCAGGAAATGAAAACGGAAAAGAATCAACAACTGATGACGAAATTGAACAGATGTATGAAGCCATGATGATGAACTCGGAAATGCGAGCAACGGAAATTCTTTACCTCAAAAACAACAAACAGTCGTATTTATTAGACACTGTCTAACTATTTTCAAATTGGTGGAAATATGCTTTATTGAATAAAAATAAATATCAAATTATTCACGGTTAAGACAATCTACTCTTGTGTCTTAATTAGGCAGCAATAAAACAACAATGAACAAGGTTTTTGAACACATTTTCCAAAGTTGGACAGTTGTCTAAAGTTAGGCAACGTTTATAAATAAGACCAAAAATGTTTAAGAGTTAAAATTTGGCGAAACTCTTGTATTTGATCAGTTTAGCAAATTTGTACATATTGCAAATTAGTTTCTAACTTTTTTGTTACTGAAGTTAGAGGTTGGTCAAAAAAAAGCCTGAGTTTGTTTCAAAGATTCTGAATTATAAAGATGTGAATCCTAGTAGCCATTTTAATTTGCCTACAAGCTACAACTATCAGACTGCGGATACGAAAAAAGACAAATGTGTGAAATCAGCAAAATCCTCACACATACACAGTATACAGATTTGCACAACTCCTTTTATATTAGCCATTAGGCATGTTCTTTTGTAAGCCCGGGGGTAATTGGTTGAAAAAAACGACAACGGGGATTAGCGACGCCATCACAGAAAAAAAAACATGGAGTTTTTATACAAACTATCGATAACATGTATGTAATTCATGCCGGTTACACAGTTTTTCTGTGCGCTTTAGTTAAGCCCCGAGAATTTTCTGGGATTAGCTAGGCCCGCAGGGGATTAGATGTTGTTGCATTTTACATGTAAATTTTTTAGCACCGACGTTTTTTCATCTTATTGCCCCCGTGCTTGCAAAACAACACGCCTATTGTTGTTGAATTTCACATCTATTCATAAACACGAAATAAAATTACAAATACAACAATGCAAACAAATGAGTTTTGGAGGGTGAAACGTACGAAAGATTCATTTCTTTATAATTCAGTATCTTTTGTTTGTTTTCTTTCAATTAACGGTATTGCAAATTTTTAATTATAATATAGAATGGCGTATAAGTAAATAAAATTTGTGTAGTTATAATTACCTGTTCCATCATCGTCACTTATTTCTCCACTCGCTTGAACAGCTTGATCTCGGCTTTCTTTTGGAACGACACAGTACTAAAATATAAGTAATTATTTAAATTCACGTAAAATATAAAAAATAAATCTTTTGTAATAAAGAAAACAAAAACCTTTCGATTTTAATCAAATTACATATCTTTGAACTTAGAACCCGATTAAAATTTTTATAATTTTCTGTATGTTAAATTCAGGGGCCAGATTCTGTAAAAAACGAAACTATCGATATCACTTTTCACAAATTCAGAATTCGTTTGCAAATAATTCTGTTAGGACGGAAGCTATAATACTTTTTTTCGTGATTCGTAGTACGAATCTATTACGACGGGACCTGTGATAAGGCTGAGTTTGAATTTAGTATATTATTTTATTATTGCATCTATGGTAAATATTATCTAGTCGGCCATTTTATTTAATTCTGTACCCTCCCATAACGAAACTTGAATCCGATTCATTGAACAATTTCGTACAGAATTTGAAAGAGCTAATTTCGTATAATTTTCGTAAAATGTAACATTCCAGATCGCTTGCCGCAGCGAAATAAACCCTAATTCCTATTTTATTAAAATCAGATGAAGTTAAGCTATAATTTTAATTTCAATAAAAAATTAAATAAAATATCACTGGAATTCAAATGGTATTTAAATAAAATTACTTCTTAAAATTAACAAATCCAACAATATTGACGTTCAAAATATTGGTCACTAAAAGTAGGTACTAGCCTTTGTAGGACAGCATTGAAAATTAAGACCCTCTTCATGTTCGATTCGTAATGTTTTCCAATGATCTTTGCCCATGTTTCGAATCAATTCCAAATATTCAACAAATGCCTTATAGGTTATGTAGAGTCTATTGGGACAATCAGATTTATGATGAAAACCACATTCTTGGTCACAGACCCATTGTCTCTGAATGGGTTTTATCAATTTATAACGTTCCACGAATGCAAGAAAATTATCAACATTCTTCGAATAATACAATTGTGTTGTTGTATATCTACGTTTAATATTTTCAATTTAATATAGAATGATGAAGGAAAATAAAATTTATGACTCACGATAATCCATCTTCAATCATCTTCTTTACTTTTGTGTTATTAATTACTCTTTGTACATTTTCACAATCAATATCACGTCCCAAAGCTACAAGTATCCATGGTGGCATTAAGGCAAATCTGACACTCTTCATAACATCAAGCATATAACATTTACGATCCTTCCAACTGTAGTTTAACCATCGTACCGCTGACATGAGAATCTGCATAAAAAAAATTTAGTTCTAAGACTGCTAATTGGAAACTTAAAAATTTATCAAACCTCAACTTCAGAATTAACTCCAATGGAATTTGAACTGAGGAGATTGCAAACTTCTTTTGAACTTAAAAGCAAAAAATCTTTGGATGCTACCAAAGTAAGAAAGAACTTGCATATCCTTGTCAACATAAGTTGTTGTAGCATCTCCAAACCATAATTGCGAGAATCCAGATACAAGAGAAATGCAGTGTCTTCTTGAAAACGAATATCATCGTCCAGACACACCCAACACTGGTCTACCAAGCCCTTGATTTTCAAAAAGTTTGCAGCATTCAAAAGCTCCAGGATGCCTTCTCGCTGCACCAATGGTTCAGCAGATAACATCCAATCGTATACCATCATAAATGCCTGCGCAGTGATTCTTTCCGGGGGGAGTTGTATAACTGCCTCATTGCTGCATTGCATGAAGAAGTCCGAATAACATTGCAAAACCATCATGTGACAGTTAAAAGTAACTTCACCGACTCGTATTTGAACATTAGTTTTAATGTAGTTATCAATCATATTTTTAAGTAAGTCATTGAGATCCTGCTTCTTTGGTTGTTCGATGCTTTCCCAATCTTCAATTTTGTTTGGCGTGAAACCTAATTCAACAGAGTCTTTTCCTCTGGTATTAAATGATCTTTACCTTGCGACTCTTCAGAGAATTTAATTAGATTGCTTGGAAGAATTTTATTGGGTACAGGACGAATCATTTGGTTGTCATGAGCAATAGATGTTGAAGCATTCGGCATCGTTTGATCTAACGAATATGAGTATGTGTTCATCATTCAAATGAAGTAAGCTAAAGGTATATCTTCGTAAACTTACCCGCACGAATGGAATGAGTTGTAGGACCTTCAGATTGAACCGATGAATCAGAGTTCTCAGCAAAACTTAAACTATAATAGATATAGGCATAAATTATTGAGCAAAACGTGATTCAATAAGCTTATCAAATAGGCTTAATTTAAGTTCTTACTTCATGAACCTAAAACTGTTTTCAAGTTCTGATGTTGTTGATACAGAAATTGCCGAGGATTTATTGTTCTTAAGAAAAATAATTCAATGAATTTCAATAATTAATTTATAAATGGCATGGAAGTTTCACTGAAAACTTTTTTCTCAATTATTACTATCATAACCGTTTATATATGTATAGAGCTATACGGAAGAAAAAATCTACTCAGTTAAATCTTCCTATCTTACGCTATAAAAATATCCTTCTGCTTTTTAAGCATATAAAATCTAACTGTCTCACTGAATGCGCTTTTCAATAAAACTACCATTTAGTTAAGCGATTATTAAATACCTTAATGTCCTTGTTTTCCATATCTTCAGAATGGTTTTCCAGAAAATCCAATTCAATTTCGTTGGTAATTCAAAATTCCGATAGATTTTATTTTATTGAAACTGTTATCAGAACATACTTATGTATAAAACTTTATATTCAATCTGCAAAATTGTAAAGTAAAGATAGACTTTTTAGTGGAACGAGATATATAAAGGCTGCAGCCTAAATGTGTGTGTTGATTTTCATTAAATTTGATACCTAGCGTTTTTTAGGCATTTTTCCGACATATCTGTTTTCATTTTTTTAGGACAAAAAATAACGGTATACCTGCCGTACAAATTTTCTTAGAAAATATTAAAAATCTTATTTTTCGCAAAAACGTGCCCACTACTTTAAAAATAAATTGTCGAAAAATGGTTATATAAATGTTACCTCCTATTAGAACCATTTTTTTGATTTTCGATTTTCTCAAAAACGGCTCAACTGTTTATAGAGATTTTTCAAAAAGTTTCAAAAGTATTATTGTAGGTTATAATAATATCGATTAATTTTATTAACAATACCTCTCATAGAACCATTTTTTTTTTTTGTTTTCCGACTATCTCATTACTTGTTGAGCCGGATTTAATAAAATTTTTACACAAGAGTTTCAAATAATAATATTGCATATCAAAATTAAGAAAAAAAAAAAAACAATTTTTGGATTTAAAAAAAATACCAAAATATTTTCTTGAAAATTCGATATTTCGAAAAAGGGTGGATGATTTTTTTTTCAAAATTAATTTTTCAACTTCGCATTAATAAACACCAAAAACTGGCGTACCAATTTTGTTTCTTAAAAATGTTTTTAAAATTTAAAGGTACATACCTATGTACATATGTATGTACAATGTACATATGTATATAAAAAAGATTTTTTTTTAAACCAATTCAATGATTTTCAAATTTTTGCATCTCTTAAATTCAGATTTGTTTAAGGAATTAGATGGTGTAAGGTAGGGCGGGGCTAGTTAGGCCACGAGGCTAGTTGGACCACGCGAGTTAATCACAAACTCTCTTACCAGCATATAGAAATTTTTTTTTATTTTCCTAGTGAAACATCCAAGATTAAGGACTGAGGTCAAGTTTTTTTATAAGTGAACACGGTGCCGAAACTGGATCGATTTGCAAATGTTGGAAAATCAAAATTGACGGTAGCATTTTTTCTACAAAACACTTCCTTATAGCTTTTGTGTTTAACGACCTTATTTATTAACTTTTCATTTTTCAACTTCAATACCGGTGAAATTTAATTTTTCGTAATTTTAAATTTTTTTAAATTTTGAATTCGGCCTTTCTAAAACACTTTTCCTAAGGGCCAGTTTCACAGTGCACACTTAACAAAATAAGTGGCACTTAATTTTCCCATTTTGGCGCTTTAGTCGCAGTTTTACTACCTGAGTAAGTGGAACTTAAGTGGCCAACATGGGAGACTTAAGTGTCACTTATTCCGATAAGTTTGGACTGTGAAATTGGGAATTAGAGCCAGTTTCACAGTGCACACTTAAAAAAATAAGTGGCACTTAATTTTCCCATTTTGGCACTTAAGCCGCAGTTTTACTACCTGAGTAAGTGGAACTTAAGTGGCCAAAATGGGAGACTTAAGTGTCACTTATTCTGATAAGTTTACACTGTGAAATTGGGATTTAGTTTTCCATATTCGGCACTTAAGTGACACTTACTTCACTGTGAAACTGGCCCTTAGTTTTCCATATTTGGCACTTAAGTGACACTTACTTCACTGTGAAACTGGCCCTAAGTACATGCAATAATTTGGCAGTCCATAAATTCAAATTGGGATATTGTCAGCCAAAAAGACAATAACAAATCAAATTTGTTTTTTCAAGCCACAGCCCAAGCTGTAGAAAGGGCAGTCAAAACTCAAATTGGTCACCGAGGCTTCCCAAACAGTTTATACAGATTCACCAACAGAGACGGGTTGATATAAAAAACACATAAATTTCGCAAAAAGAACTACCAAAAGTTGAAACCAAAAATGGTTATATTTAAAATAAATTATTGAATTCGAAAAATAAAAAAAATTACGTTAAATGAGAAAATTCAATGTGTTTTTCTATAATTTTTTAATATAATAATATTACTCATTATTTGTGTTTTTTCGCGTGGTTTTTTTTTAACTTTAAATGGCGATTAGGAAACAACTATAGGGTTGATTTTTTAAGCAAATAAATTCTTTAACGAGTAAAACATAATCTACAGAGCTTCTGCAACGAATCTGTGTTTTTTTTTTTCAATTTCCAATGCGTGACCCCTAGCAAAATTTTTTAAATAATAACGAAGGTGAAAAAAAAAGAAAACTACTTCTGTTTAGGTGGAGCGATTAAATATAATTCAATTAATTATTTCAAGTGACCCCAACTCCAAAGAATGCGAGGAGATCACTTGAACTTATTAATTTAATCATTTTTAAAATAAAAAAAAACCTTATAATTCATTTTAGGACCCAACCCAACACAACTTTTGCGTATGTACATATACATAATAGGTGTGTTTTATTCATTGCTGCATAGCCAGCGCAGAAAAATTTCTCTTGGCAAATAAAAGCCAATTTGATTGCTGGCGAAGAAGAAGTCAGTAAAAAAAAAAGATGGCTGTGCTGGCGATTGAACTTTGAATTATCGAAACGAAGATGGCGAGTGAGTTAAATTGTTTTATTCAGACTTGAATGCTGCGCTGGCTATGAAGCAATGAATAAAACACACCATAATATGTATGTATGTTTTGGGTATGTTTTCCATTTCAACAACTTTATTTTTTTTTATACAACCACCCTACGCTCAAAATTGTATACCTAATGAAAAATGTAAGAACCTTCACTTTCATCAGGCGTCCACTTGCTAAAGCACACAATTTTTGTTAAACGTGGAAAATGGGGTACAAGGAAATAAGTCCCAAAGGTACTTTTGTCCCATTTGAGTGGGATATAAGTCCAAACTCTTTTTCAGGATTTCAGTTCTACTCGCACTGGAAATTAGTTTCGAAAAAAAACGTTAGGACTACTACTATGTACGTTGCTGTTAAACTCCGAAATGTGGAAATTCTAGAATTTTGAATTTTACGGACTTTTGTCAACAGTTTTCTTGGTACCTTCTTTTCTTCGCGGCAAAATTGGGGGAAGCGCTGAGGCTAAAGGTAAATAAATTAGGAAAAATATCCTATATCCATTGTTCAGTCTTTTTTTTTTTTTGTGATCTTAAATCCCGATTTAACTATTATTTTTCGATTCTCTCGAGAAATTTATACCCACTTTTGAAACACAGTATACTTTTTAGTATGTTTTGATTAAAGTTTCAACAAAATAAAATCTATCGGAAATATATCCAAAATTTTGAATACCAACGAATTTTTTTTCGGAATTTTTGAAAAACCCTTTAGAAGTTATGGAAAACAGGACCATAAAGGTATTTACATATAACACAAAGTTTTAAATAAATGAAATTGATTGGGAATATTTTGTTTAAGAATAATGAATCCTCAGCCTTTTCTGCAACAACAACATCAGAACTTGAAAACAGTTTTAGGATCATGAAGTAAGAATGTATAAATGACCACATATGTATATGTATAAGATTTTTGAAACTCTTTTTTTTACTAATATACATATATGAACCTACTTATTTTGTTTTAAGTTTTTCTGAAAATTCTGACTCGTCGGTTCATTCTGAAGCTCCTTTGGATCACTCTATCCATCTCGGTAAGTTTGCGTAGGTACCTACATATACCTAGCTCCAGTTGATTTATGAAAACTTATTTTTCAGATCATGCAATACGAAATGCTTCAAAATCTATTACCCGTGACTACCCCGTGACTCGTCCTGCACCCAATAAAATTCTCCCAAGCAAACTAAGCAAACTGTCTGAAGAGCCTCAAGTTAAAGACCATATTTTAATGCCAGAAGAAAAGAGTCTTGTGGAATTAGGTTTCAAGCCGAACAAGATTGAAGATTGGGAAAGCATCGAACAGCCAAAGAAACAGGATCTCTATGGCTTACTTAAAAATATGATTGATAACTACATTAAAACTAATGTTCAAATACGAGTCGGTGAAGTTACTTTTAACTGTCACATGATGGTTTTGCAATGTTATTCGGACTTCTTCATGCAATGCAGCAATGAGGCAGTTATACAACTCCCCCCGGAAAGAATCACTTCGCAGGCATTTATGATGGTATACGATTGGATGTTATCTGCTGAACCATTGGTGCAGCGAGAAGGCATCCTGGAGCTTTTTAATGCTGCAAACTTTTTGAAAATCAAGGGCTTGGTAGACCAATGTTGGGTGTGTCTGGACGACGATATTCGTTTTCAAGAAGATACTGCATTTCTCTTGTATCTGGATTCTCGCAATTATGGTTTGGAGATGCTACAACAACTTATGTTGACTAGGATATGTAAGTTCTTTCTAACTTTGGTAGCGTCGAAAGATTTTTTGCTTTTAAGTGCCAAAGAGGTTTGCACTCTCCTAAGCTCAAATTCCATTGGAGTAAATTCCGAAGTTGAGGTTTGATATATTTCAGAGTTTCCCTTTGGCAGCCTTTAAACTTTGTATCCTCTGCAGATTCTCATGTCAGCTGTACGATGGCTAAACTACAATTGGAAAGATCGTCAATGTCATATGCTTGATGTAATTAATTGTGTTCGATTTGGCCTAATGCCACCATGGATACTTGTGGCTTTGGGACGTGATATAGATTGTGAAGATGTGCAAAGAGTAATCGATAACTCTAAAGTGAAGAAGATGATTGAGGATGGATTATCGTAAGTCTCAATGTAATTTTTTTATTCCTACCAATCAAATTTGACAATATAAAATTTAGATATACAACAACACAGTTGTATCATTCGAAAAATGTTGATAATTTTCTTGCATTCATGGAACGTTATAAACTCACCAAACCAATTCAAAGACAATGGATATGTGACCAAGAATGTGGTTTTCATCATAAAACTGATTGTCCCAATAGACTCTACATAACGTATAAAGCATTTGTTGAGTATTTGGAAATGATTCGAAGCAAGGGAAAGGATCATTGGAAGACATTACACATGGAACACCAAGAAGGTCTAAATTTTCAATGCTGTCTCCCGAAGGCTAAAAATTCTAATGACCAATATTCTGTACGTTAAAATTGTTGGAATTATAGAAATTAAAAAGTATATTATTTTTTAATTTTTAAAAACCATTCAATGGTAATATAATTATTATTATTAATGATTACGAATAAAACATTTCTAACGTGGAAAGAAATAGCAGCAACAAATAATTTGCATTTGGCTTTTCGGCATTGTATAGTTAGAAAGCAATATTCGTGTAACACGATTCGGGTAATCTTAAAAAAAGCTATGGGTTTGTATGGGCTGCATTCACAGTAATATAAAAAAAAAAAAAAAAAAATTTAGACACGAATAATTATCTTGTGTCCTAAATACTAAAACTTTTTGCTTGCATAGTACTCACACAAAAATCGGAAAAATTGTTCCATTCAAGTCTTCGATGCCGGTGGAAGATCACAAGTCTTACTCCGTCATTGGATGCTTGATAGAAGGATGTAACTTGGAATAAATCTTCGCTAGGCAATGCTCAATTGCGAAACAAAATTATTCAAATAATCTCATTTTTGATGATGCTGGGCATGAATTTTACATCATAGCATATGGGACTTCTCGGACGGTCCGTAAAATTTTTTGATGGTAGATGATGGTAGACTTCAATTTTTGAGTGACTGCACTAACTGACACTTAGAGCTGACTCTCAAGCAATTTTATCGTTAATTTGAAAAATGTATTAAGCACCAAAAATCGAAATCTATCATATTGATGGTACAAATATTACACATCAAAAGTGAATTTATTGTTTTGATCAAAACTGGTTCGGTAATATTAAATCTAATAACCACCTTATTAATCACTCGATTAATTTAGATTAAAACATAAATCCGGATGTTAATTAACGGAATATTATGGCGTTAAGACTGTGATCACAAGAATACATTTTAAACTGACAAAAAGAATGCAAATAGTTAAAGTATTTTGTTGAGTTTAACAATTTTCTCTGATTTTTGTCCCCTCTTCAAACGCTCCAATTTAATTGTAACACAAACAATTTAACTCGATGCTTATTCAAGAAAATAAAAGAACATTTTTTGAAATTTTTGTGAAGGTATATGAATCTTTATATGTATATTTTTGTATTAATTTCATATTGATTGGCTGTGTATAAGACATTTAATTGCTACATAGATATTTGAACAAAGCAGGCACTTGTATCTTTTATTAAGTGCTCTAAATTCTTATATTTTACTTTACTATATAATTCTGTTTACAATAGCAACCTTTTGAAAAGACTTTTTACAGCGTGTTCTGAATTATTAATTGACTATAAGTATTTTTTAAAAACTCTTTGTGTAGTAGATTTTAAAAAATCGATATTAGTGATAAATAATTTGTATTAAGTTTTAAAAATTAATAATAAATCTAAATTGCATTGCAAATCTTTCTTTTTAAACTATAAAATGCTATAAAATACAAAAGACAAATCTACTTCGGTTTGGAAATTTTAATCTACTTTGTAGAAACAGGTTGTTGATAAGGGATCACAGTTTTCATAAGGCTTTAGATTGGGAGAATCGAGTTCAGATTCTTTTATGCATGCACAACGATAATCTTTACCAGCTTCATAGTATTTTCGAGGTACACCTATCCAGTCGCGTTTTTTGCCACCAGATTGATCGGTGCACCACACACGAGTTCCTTCTTTTTCTGTCCATTGGATATTGCATTGTGGGTAAACTTCAAGCTTTTGGTTTTCAGATTTTTTATCTTCGATGGCTTGATTAGCTATGGCATCTAAAAGATAATGATATTTGGTTTTGACTCCATTCTCATCATAGAATCTGAAAAAAAAAATGAATAAGAAAAATAGTTTATGAGTGCAATTTAAGTACAAAAGGAGACCGTTTCAATTGAGTCAACTAAAGAGGAATCAGTTTCTAAATATCAGATATAAAAGCTTGAAACTATAAGTCCTTATCTGTATGGTTTAAGGCCAGGATCGATCAAATGTTCTTACTTTGGAAGATCCTGGAAAAACCAAAGTAGAAATCGATAGCACAATCCTTCGATTTTAAAGCTACACTTTTCTCTTTAAGGAAATGGGCACGGCATTAAATAAACTGTCAATGTTTCATGAATTTACCTTCCAATGGCTAATCCTTTAAAGGTGTATTCTTTGTCGTAGAATTTTTTCCAATCGTACAAGCTTAAGACTTCACTTGGTTTAAGAGACATCACATCGTCTGAGTTTTCATCGAAATCCTCGAATTCCCCGGTTATAAAGGACTTTGAAGCATCTCTACCTGTAAACACATTCTCAACCTGTACTTCGTCTCAATAACTCTTCTATAGTAAAATTTAACTCACCAGCAAAATAAGAATACGAACAGCCAGTTCCGTAGTGCTTTCTGCCTTTGCTCACATCATAAACTGAACCTAGAATGCTCAAATATATTGGTTGGTCTTCAGCTTCGCCATTGAATTTAGCTAGAGTGGCCTTGGAGAATATTTGAATTTGTTCGTCGGAGCTGAATTTAACCGCAATCGGTTCATTATCAGGAGATAAACCGAAGATAAGTGACTTGATTTTTTCAAGAATTTGTGGATAATAGACACCGGCGAAAACAGCAAGGAGAATTATGAGGAATTGTAGTTTAAATAAATGCTTTAGCACTGCAAACATTTTCCATAAGGCACTAGAAGAATTTAATAATGCAACAATTATTTGGCGGTAGCCGATTATTATTTTAATATAAAGAATTAATACGAAAAATAATTAGAGAAAGCGAAATCAAAACTTGTTTTGCAAATGAAAATTTGTGATGACATCTCAGACAGATGTTTTTAGTATGTACACAAACCTTATTGTTAAGGTGGAAACATTTTGTAGATATCAAGGCGCGCGATTTGAGTATTTGGATAGATTAGGTTTAAGGTCAGATGGCACTCGGTGGAACTGAACTTCATCACTTATTTGTTGGAAATTTTATGAGCTATATGGCACTAAGCGACAACTGCGCAGCACTATGCGACAAAGTTGATAATCTGATCAACTTTGTCACGACATGAAGTTCCGTTCAGTTTCATTTCGAAAGTGCGGGTGGTGTCGCTGAAGTGCAGCTCCGCCGAGTGTTGTTTTACCTTTAAATTCAAATCTACCATAAAAACCTGCATAAAATATCAATAAAACATAAGGGGTATTCACGATCCGATGCAACTGGTCTTGTATCATTGCAAAAATGCATAAGTGTAAAATTGCTATACCCTAACCCCATTGTAAAAAAAAAAACTTTGCACTTTTGCAATGATACAAGAGCAGTTTGCATCGGATCGTGAATACCCCTATAGTTTTTGCAGATAGCTACATGTTTATATCTTCTTTGTCTTCTTTGTTGTGCCTTTATAATTTTATCATGTCGATTATGTGAGCTGTTTATCTCTTTACCCATTTGTCGTGAAAAGAAAAGAGAATACTGCACTGAGAATCACTGCGGATCCCATAATCGACATGTATATTTGTATTTTCTAACAACAAATCGTTCCGAAGAACAAACAAGGCATTAGATAAAACCACTCCTATCTCGTGTAGTGTGACAGTCTCATCTTCCCCACAATATAAAAATAACTCTTCGACACAGTGCAGTGTAGCGTATGACGCAATTGGAAAAAAAAATTGATTCTGAACAACACACCACACCACATTACATCAAACGACAAATAATGGCTCGACGTATATGATATACGTTGAAGCGATAGCGACACAGTACTACTCCACAACACACATCTCATGTGTTTCTCTTGTCTTCAAAAAATTTGAAAAATTAGAGAATTGTGCTGACTGCGCTTCAGGGGAAATTATATAAGGAGGTTCGGGATCGGTAATATAGTTCGTCGGAGAATTTTATTCACTGAACCAGAATCGCTTATTTGCGCAAAGTGAATCGAAAAAGTGAAAGCAATGCATGAGAGCAAATGCGAAAACTATTCATTGGATTCACTTTTTCATAGCTTTGGTTAGATCCCCGAACGCGACAATTATGTTATAGTCTTAAGGTAGAACTAGAATAGGCAGTTGCTGTCGGAAGCTAGTGTCAAAAGCGAACGAAAAGTTGCTTTCCAAAACGTCAAATTCATAAGTCACCCGTAATGCACTTGAGTGGTTGGAAGTGATTTTTTTGATTTTTGAAGCTAGCTGTCAGTCCACGTACGAAAGAGCGGTCGGTGAGCGCTCTCACGTCCGACGGCGAAAGTTAACGAAAACTAAACGAAAAGTTCCAAATCGCAATTATGTGCGCGTTATATGAATTTCTTGTTTTCGCTCGGTTTCGTACGACCACGTACGTTGGCTTCCGCCTATTCTAGTTCTACCTTTAAGTTTCTCATTTATAAGTCTACTTTTTGAACACGCTCCTTAGCATGTAATGCCATCCCTGGTCAACTGTCAAAATCACTTGTTTTGCTAGTACTGTCATCGCCTCATCGGTAAAAATAAAACGTTTCTAGTTTCTATAACGAAAATATTTTCATTAATCCACAATTCAATAAAAAAAACTACAATTAAAACCAATGGACGATGATGAAAATGTTCATCGTTTAGAAGGTGCCGCACCCACAAAAGGTGGCCTTGTAATAAAAAAGGCAAAAGATAAAGATGAACATTCTTTCAAAGTACCAAAGTCATCAATTCTTGGTCTGGACAAATTGGCGGCACAACGTCGCAAAGAACGCGAAGATTCCCAGCGGTTGATATCATTTAAGGACAACGATTATGATGATAAGGATGGTAGCCAAACTCCAGGAAGCAGCAAAGATTTCGCTTTCAAAACTCCTGACACAAATAGTTTCCACAAACTGAGTCGTCAATTAAGAGAAGCCAAAGATGAAACTCCCTCGCATACAGGAGGCGTATCAGATTTGGCCAGGGATCGTTTGCGTGAGCATATTACTCGGGATCGAAGCAAAGGAGTGTATTATTCAACAAAGGACAAGCAACGCGAACGTGGAAGTGACCGCTCACCAAGACGAAGCGATCGAGATCGTGATCGTGACCGTCGTGATCGCCGGCGTCATGATCGAGATGGTAGACGTGACCGCGAACGAAGTAGAAATCGCGACGAAGGTCATTCGGACCGACACAAACGCGAACCGGACTCTTCACGCAGTATCAACACGCCGCGGTTCAAAGATGAGCCACGCACTCCATCTGGCAGTTCGGTTGGCAATAGCTCATGGGATGAAGATGACGAGCGAAGCGGCCAGATAAAAAAATCCTCTTGGGACTTCCCCACCCCCCGGTCGTATGTTAGTGACCGACCCGATTGGTCTTCTCGTCGCAGCAATCGACAGGATGAAACACCGCGTCCAACGCCAGCCCATAAGTACAACTCATGGGCAAATGATCGCAAAAAGTCGGGGGCAACTCCAGCTACTGGCCGCAGCACTCGACAACCCTGGGGAGATACTGAAGAGGATCGTGATCTCTGGGAAGAGGAACAACGTCGTCTCGACCGTGAGTGGTACAATATTGACGAGGGCTACGATGATGAGAACAATCCATTCGGTGGCCCCAATGCAGAATACTTCAGGTAAATTTTTAGATCATTACTATTGTTTTTTTTTTTTTTTTTTCAAGTAAAAAAATCTTAAAAACTGATTAATTCAAAATTCCTTAAATTTGAAAGGTTTTATTTGGCGTTTTCGGATAATTCGTAAAAGGATTTTTTTCATTTTTTTACGAGACAAGATCAAAAGGCACTTGGTTCTATTTGGTGCCAAGTTGTCTTAACGAAAATTTCCTATCAAAAATCCACAAATAATTTTTGTTTTCTTCCAGTGCTTTGATTATAATAATATTAATTTAAATTTTATATATATTGCAGAAAACGCGAAGAATTGCTGGAGCAGAAGCGCACAAAACGTATCAGTGCCCAGCAGCGTCAGATCAACAAAGACAACGAATTGTGGGAAAGAAATCGTATGCTCACATCTGGTGTTGTCATGTCTATCAATGTTAATGAGGATTTCGATGAAGAAGCCGTCGAAAGAGTCCATTTGCTAGTGCATCATATTGTTCCACCATTTTTGGATGGTCGCATAGTCTTCACGAAGCAGCCAGAACCCGTGATTCCCGTAAAAGATCCAACTTCTGATATGGCTCTGATAGCTCGCAAAGGTAGTGGCCTAGTAAGAGTCTACCGTGAACAAAAAGAACGCAAAAAAGCCCAGAAAAAGCATTGGGAGCTTGGTGGCACGAAACTAGGCAATATTATGGGCATTGAAAAGAAGAATGAAGGTGAGGACTCCAAATTTGATCAGGAAACTGATACTGCAGATTATCGACGTGATCAAAAGTTTGCTGAGCACATGAAAGACTCGGATAGTGGCGGCAAGAGTGACTTCTCGCGAAAGAAAACCATATACGAGCAAAGACGCTTCTTGCCAGTATTTGCTGTGCGACAAGAGCTCTTAAATGTGATTCGTGAAAATTCCGTGGTCATTATTGTAGGTGAGACTGGCAGTGGTAAGACTACTCAGCTGACCCAGTATTTACATGAAGATGGATACAGTAATTTTGGTATGATAGGCTGCACTCAGCCAAGAAGAGTGGCAGCCATGTCAGTGGCAAAGCGTGTTTCTGATGAAATGGGTACGCGATTAGGTAAGAAAGAAAAAAAAACTTTGAAATGTTTATCTTATAAGATTTTCATTTTCAAATATTTGTATTTTAGGTGAAGAAATTGGCTATGCAATTCGTTTTGAAGATTGTACAACAGAAAAGACTGTTATTAAGTACATGACAGATGGTATTTTGTTGCGAGAGAGCTTAAGAGATCCTGATTTGGATGGCTATTCGGCTGTTATAATGGACGAGGCTCATGAAAGATCATTGTCAACCGATGTACTCTTCGGATTATTACGCGAGGTAAGTGGATTTATTACAATCTTATTATTTCCTTACTAAAATCTTACTGTTATAAACACGAGTCTTCAACAAGAGTACCTATTTCAAACTCGCTGAACAATAATATTTAAATGAGTTTAACAGCCTTGCGTTATACGATATATGTTAGAAATCACTTTTTCAAAAGTATTTTCAGCATAAAAACCTTTCCTTTCTTCATAGTAAAGTTTTTGTATTTAGCTCTACTTCGAAAAGATATTGATATCTATTAATGTTAGCAACGAAAATGAAGAAAATTAGAAAAATAATTCTGTTTTAGGTGGAGCCATTGAATATAATTCAATCTATAATTTATAATGACCTCCAAAAATGCGTTTCGCCCAGGTACGACAGTTGGGCCCATCGGTAAGCTGCTGTCATAACCTTCTAAGACGCAAATTATGGTCGATGCTTACCGAAACGCATTTTTAGAGTTGAGGTCATTTCAACTTATAAATTGTATTAAATTTGAGCGCTAATTGGCAGCTTTTGTCATGACGGTTTTATTAAAAAGATATTTGAATTGCTGCTGTTTCTATAGGAGTTCATAAAAGCAGAGCCTAGTGAATATTTGAATAAAATATATAATATAGATATATTTTGTGCAAGGTTCCAATGTTTGGCATTTTAATTTATTTTTGTTGTTTATGAAAGTTCAGTTGATAGTGGCTTTGGGTAGAAGGGAACAAAAAAATCACAAGAATTAGATTATTGTAGTATATGTATATTTGTCCATATATCATCATCATCATCGCCTCGACAACCGGTTCCCGGTCCTGGCCTCCTTCAACAAGTCTCTCCACCTATCCCGATCGTGAGCTATTGTCATCAAGTTGCGCACCCCAAGGCTTCTGGTGACCAGCTCCACACCATCTCTCCAACCTTAGCATGGTCTGTCACGCTGTCGTCTACCATAGAATGTACTACAAAGGAATTTCCGAGCAGGTTCCTCTTCGCTCATGCTAGCTAGGTGACCTGCCTACCGGAGTGTACCGAGCTTAATTTTTGTCACAATATCTGCTTCGAGGTAGATTGCGTGCAGTTCATGTTTGTAGCGCCTCCGGAATCGTCCTTCCTCGCATCCACGGGGCCAAAACATTTCTCTCGAAAGCGGAAAAGAGGTCGGTGTGCCTTTTAAACCCAAGTCTCGGATCCATATTTGAGTACTGGCTGGACCTGTAAAGCAGCAGCTTAGAAGTTATGGTTAGGATTCTGGATTTAAAGAGCTTTGACAAAATATAGAAGGTTCTGTTGGATTTCAGCAGTCGCCCGCGTATTTATACTTCTATGTTTTATGTTGTTATCGACTGCCACTATTCACCCAAGGTATTTAAAGGATTGCACTACATCAAAGTCATGCTCCACTACCCTGATTATTCCGCTCGCAGTCAACGCCATCATGTGCTTTGTTTGTCCTTCAGGAATGTGCAGCTCCAGATTTTGTGTCGCCTGCTAGATCTGGATTAAGAAATCGTGTACAGCTATTTTAAATTGGCTTGTTATATTGGTCATGGGCAACCTACATAGTCGTGTTTATTTGGAATCCCGAATACTCACATGGCTTTGTATAGTTCTACCGTGGCTATGCTATCGTAGGTGGCCTTGAAGTCTATAAATAGTGATAAGTTGGGATGTTAAATTCTAGACATTTTTCCATTGCCTGCCTTAGGGTAATATATGATCAGTTCTTGATCTGCCTGCAATAAAACCATAATGATATCTGTGCATCTACGCTGATAATAAACTCTACATACGTTTGTCACTTTTATAAATGCAAAAATCTCGCCATAGCTTATCCTCTTGGTAAACATGTGTTTCGTGATGGATCTTTTTGTCCGATTCCTGGGCGGGAAAGCTTCAATGTTTCTGCTAACTAGTTACTTGATTTTGTAGTTCTTAATTTTGATGTAGTTCCTCGATCGAAGATCAAAACATCGACATAAAACAAAGTTAAAACATCTGCAAATAGTTTTGTATAAAGTTATTAACTTAAACATGTTAAATAAACACTTATTCAAAGATTGAATTAAACAACAAAAAAACACAAAGTACGTATCTACAAAGTCACAATCCCAGCAATAAATTTAAAAACAAATCTTTTGATAAACTGGGCTTATAAAAAAATGTTTTGAATTAAAAATTGCTACTATTAAATTGTTCTCAAAGCATCAATGAATTTCATCATCATTATTAAATTGTTTGTAAGTTTAGTACGGAAATCTTCAAAGACTAAAGACATGAATCGATATTTTATCTGCAATCGTTTGAAGATTATTTATATTTATTTGCTGATTTTTGATTTTATAACTGAGTCATGATGTTTTTTTATTGGAGCTTTGAATAATTTTAGTTTTTACGATACCGTCTTATCTTTTTCTTTGTTTCAAGTCAAATGTTTTTCTAAGATATATTTCAGTGTTATTCGAACATTACCAAGTTTTTTAAACCTGATCACTCCCTGACCACTCTTTGAACTTAAAATTTAGAAAAATTCTCCCTTTCTGGCAATTTTGTACTTTAAAGTTTTATTCAAATAATAACATTATAAAAGGTCTGGTGGGATGAGATCTGGAGCTCATTTTTTACTTAAAGAATTGCAATGAATTATAGTTGGCATTCTTAAAAACAGCTTAGATTTTGATACTTCTTATTTTTAAATACTCTTAACTGTTAACTGGGCAAATATATAAATCAGATAGCTTCTACCAATAAACGTTGTTCTTTTGTGTGAACACTGTAAAATGTTTAAAGTACTTGTTGTTATCTTCCATGCCTTTGAATTATTTTATTTTATTTTTCAATTAATTTACCTTTTTTTCTAAGTGAGCTTAAAAAATTAATGCATTTATTTTCAAAATATTTACTTACCAATCGAAATGACAATAAAATTTACAAATTTCACAAATATATTGTCACACGCCTGTCTAACAAAATCTATATTATCTAGGTAAAACCCATAAATTTTATTTATTGTAAGGCAATATGGCATCGATACGATTTTTGTTGTGAACTTGTGCCAGCTAAAACAAAAACAAAAATAAAGAAAAACAAAAAACATTTGAATATAATTGTTTATATATTTTCTTTGCACTACTAATATTTTAACGGCGTAGATCAGAGATGAAATTCAATATTTTAGGGGTGTGGTTAAATTGAAAAAAAAAAAAAAAAAATGCTATTAAATAATTTTGACATTCTTAATTTACCGAATTGTTAACTGCTTTATTTACAATTCTTTATTTTTTGTATTAATTTTTAATCTCATTCAAGTGTATGTGTACAAATACAAATTTACATCTCATTTACATACATACATTTATCAGTTAACTGCAGTTCTTTACTTTTCTATTTTACTGCTATATGACTGTATTTATAAATAAAAACAACAAATAATTTTCATGCTGTAACGCAGATAAGATACAAAGTCTTATTCAAAATGATATTATGTATTATAAAGTGTAGTGAACTTTTTATATAAACATTAAAAGTTCCCTTATCTCAGTTTTGTAAATAAATAAAAATGTATTTGGTAGCACGACAGCACGGTAGCTCATGGAAAACCAGGGCCTTGTAACTTACAACTCTCAAGCATTCCCGTGTGCGTGTTTGTTCACAAAAATGAAGGGGACCTACAATTTTCTGCCGAATCCGATCGGCTAAGCTCAGAGTCACTTTTTTATGACAAAAGACACCCCTGTAGGATTTGTGACTTCGACCTTAAAGGCATTTGCCCTGAAAAAATTTTTTTGTTTTTTGGGTGGGTAGTCCATTACATCACGGTCTACTACTCAATTTCTAGAGGTTTATCCATTTCGTAGTAGAAAATATAGAACTGTTGTTTTGTCAAAAAATAGTAATTATGTCGTTGTAACGCGTTCGGCTTTCGTACGTTTCCAGTAAAAAATGGTCTGTATATTCGTCATTTTAAGAAATTATGTTGTATTTTGAACTTGAACGTCTTCATTCTTATAAAATTAAACTACAGGCCCCGCATTTTGGCTTTACTATACGAATAATTCGCAGTCCACATAATTTCGAGATTTGGTAAGCTCAAATGATCGCTGAGATCATGCGACTTGAAATTTTTCGATTCTTTTTTGTAGGGCTACGCTAAAAAATCGTGTTTACGTGGATAGTCCTAATACTATTAAGCAGTTGAAAAACAATATTCGTCATGGATTTTATAACAGTACGGTCAAAAATATCGAAAATGAACTCAAAAGGATTAAGTCATGAACGCGGTCACGTGTTGGTCATTTAAATGATTTTAAATTTCACATTTAATAGCAAAGTCCAACAATAAAATGATAAACAAAGTCGCTAACCAATAGAAATAAGAGAAATTCTTATAAATATTTTTATTATTAAATAATAATTTTGTATTAGTAATGCGTTATAGTATCAACGCTAATTTTTATATTATATGTTATTCGGACAGCTAATTAACAACATTTCCAAAGCAGCTATACACTTACAGTATGGTCAAAAATCAGACAGACATATATATGAATCTCAGTCGAACTCACTTAAAGGACTTACATATGAATTTTTATCGTGTCAAGAAGGGATGAAGTTTTAGATATTCTGGTTTTAAGTACAGAAATGATTTTTCACTCTAAATGCAAAACCTACAGATATGATTTTTTGTATATCAGTATCATATCAACAAAATTTGACAAGATTATTCTTCATAGGGTCTGAAGACAGTGTATTCCTAATGCTTATGACTTAAAGGAAAGGGCTTCGTACGTAACATAATCCTTCCTTGAGGAGACATTTATTAAGTAATGAAATAATTATTAATCATAGTTTCTATTTAGGTAAGTGATAAGGAGCATAACTCTGTCGTTTAATAGAAACGTGTCCCAAAACGAAGTTAATAAATTTTTCACTGAACGGTTAAGATAATTATGATCAAGATTTTTGCGAAATATGTAATGTAGTTTTCTTTGGCGCTTCACTTCTTTTGTATTCCAAACACTCCCAGAGCCTTCCATGGGCTGTTCGGTGTGAGTTATTTTGAACAAGCACATACGGTTCGTCAGGTTACGAAACAAACGAATACATAGAATTCATATGACGCACGTGACCATAATTGAGGTTTACTTCGTTACGTCCAGTTTTCGTTTACTTTTTCTTTTGGAAGTGAAGAGCGCTTACCGATATGTCCATGTGTAAGTGAACTGAAAGAACTGAAAGTTGTATCAAAAGCCGTGTTTTAGGGAGTACAAACCGTAGTGCAAGGAAAAAAGATTTATTATATCGGGGTGAACCATTGACGATAATAAAACGCGGCTAAAGAAGGTTTGGCATTTTTATATTGAGTATCTTTGATTAACGGTGACTTGTACATTTGACGTTTCGGAAGGTTACTTTTCGTTCAGTTTTGGAATTTTCTTCCGACAGTTTCCGACTATTATAATAAGGAAATTTCATCGTGGCACGGCGCGGGCGGCACGAAAAATTCAATATGGCACGCTTTTCTTATTTCCATTTTTTACTTCAAAAAAAGCGAATTTTAACGATATTTGATGAAAATTCCTCCAAATGGAGTAAAAACTGACAGAAACTCGTAATTTTTGACAGTACACAAATAGCGCAAATAGCGGGTTCAATAAAAATAGCTTAACATCTGAATTTTCAGATTTCTGAATTTATGTCGTTGAACGCAAAAAAAATCTGAAATTTCAGTCGAAAGTCATTGTGTCAAATTCCTGCATTTACCTAAAGGATTTACATTGAAGCGAAATAAAATAGAACTTTAATTACATTTGTAAATTAAACATTGAGAGTGAGTAGTTGTGAGGATGAAAATATATGTAACTAAATCAGCAACAGGTTTCATTACCTTCATTAAAAGACTTACAAAAACATAGAAAAAGTTTCCAAACATCAATTAAAAAAATTGTTGATTTAAAAATTCACTAAACAATAAACAAAAAGTTCGTTCATTTAAATAAGTATTAAATTTTCATGACAAAAACTAAAAAAATCAACCACCAACAAGACGAAAATTATAAAGTTCAGCTTTTATGTGTGCTTTTGGCACTTCCCCCACCACAAACAACTTTCATCTGAATTTTCAGATGAGAATTTCTTGTCTGAAAATTCAGATGAAACGTAACTAAAAGTCACTAAAAGTCATCTTACTTTTTATGACAGCTGGCCAATCAGAAGCTCCAAAAATTCAGAAATCTGAAAATTCAGATGTAAAACGTAATCGATTGAACGCACCCATTTTCTTTTGTTATATTTCACCCCACAATTGAATTAAAATTTTTGTTAAGTGAATAATTTTTTTCATATGGCACGAATTTGGCACGGTTTCTTAGAAAATGTGGCACAGTATTTTTTTTTTGGGTGGTACCCCTGGTTCTACCTTAATGTTAAAATGGCGACGTTGGAAAGTGTTTGTTAGTAAATTTTGGTAGACGAATTTTCATATTCCATTTTGCATCGAGATGTGTCCAAGAAAATTTAAATTGGAGCCAATACGTTTTAATGGATAAAATGACAACTTTATAATGAATAATTAATGTGTTTAGGAGAGAACAAAAGAGGATGTTTAGGCCAAAAGTTGATGTACTTTTTTCATCGCGTACTGGAATGGAAGTGGTTGAATTTTGGCCGCTTTATTGACTGCAATATTTTTATTGGCTTTTGACTACCAGACTTCTGCTAAATGAATGCTTCCGTTTACAAAGTTTTAAACAAAATATTAAGAAAAAAAAAACAAAATATTTAATACGTATTCAAAAATAAATTTATTTTCATTATACATGGTTCGTTTTATAAAAACAAGATTAATAAAAATTGTTCCTCGTGTAACTATATTTTCCTTACATCTATTCAATCAGAATAGTAGAAGAATAGATATAATAATATTGTTTATATTTATAAACTTAAATATTAAAATAAAATTTCTTAAATATGTATAGTATCAATATTTTTTTTTTTTTCAAATATAAAAAATCTTAAATTTTACAAAATAGTAACTCTATTTAACAACAACAAAAAAAATAAGTCTTTTTATATTCACAGTATTTCTGCCTTTTTTCTCACTATTCGCTTAAAAAAAAAAACAACGAAAAGTGAATATTTATGATTAAATTTCCAGTTACATCGAACTTTCACATTCAATTTAATTTTTGTGCTTGTTAAAAATTAACAAAACAACAACAAGTTGTTGTCTGGAAAGTATTTTTTATGAAGTAATGAAATTATTTTTCTAAATTGAATACAAATATCAGCTTTTGTTGAATTATAAACACCTTATATTCAATTTCTGCCTATCACTTCATCTCTATCGCGTTGAAATGTTTGATTTTTTTGTTTTAATTAAAACTTAGAATTTTATGAAGATCTTTGCTTTTCTGTAATTTTTGTTTCAAGTCTCTAATTTTAATTCCATATAAAAAATGTAGGTACCGTTGTGATGTTTTGCTCACTCACAATGGTTGTATTGCTTGTTTTTTTTCTTTTTTTTTTCAAAATTTGATCCACGTTGTATCAAAAATTAAATCATTTAGATGTTGAATGTGATTTTTGTTTGTTCATAATAAGCAGCATCCCGGCATTCATTCCAACACTTCCCCATTTCATACATTCTGACATCTAAAATTGAAAAAAAAAAACAATTAAACAATTAATTTCACATTTATTTACGGTGAATATATAATAAGTTAATCTTAATGTACAGCTGTTTTTCTTAACAATAAAATATCAAATATATAAAGAAGATTTATAATTCAATCTTATCATGGTATCCGTTTCCTCGGTTTTGTTAAATTTTTCGTTCAAAGTAATTTATTAAAAAAAACCGATAACTTTTCATTGAAAATTATCAATCCACATTGGTGTACATCGTTTACAATGGTCAGTAATTTTATCTATTTTGTCAATTGACAATCGCAATAGTATATGATAAAGTAGGTTTGAAAAAGATAAATATTTCAATTAACAAAGACTTCGAAACTTCACTTAACCCTAAATTTTTTAAATTGATAAATAAAAGGATGTTTTTTAAGATGGGTTTGGTTTCTCAATGAGCTTCTCTTTCTAGTACCTGACAATAAATTTGACAGCTGACATAATATCATTTGTGCTCAATATATTTTGCCATTTTCACCATGGATAGAATTAAGCCAGAACAACGCTTGTAAATTATAAAAGAGCACTGCACCCTCTCATTTATTCACAAACTTTAAAATAAATACTCTGTACTAACAACTGGTGGCTAAAAAAGACATCTCTTTTTCGTTTTAAAGTGGGAGTGAGATAAAATACAGAGACGTCAAAAAAGTCGGCGAAGGCAGTCCAATGTGAACACCGTCATGGAGTATATTTGATTATGGATGACTTGTGCGATTTGACGTTTCGGAAAGTCACTTTTCGTTCGGTTATGACATTGGCTTTGGACAGCTTCCGACTATATTATAGTTCTGCCTTAAGAATTTCATAACATACAAAAGTTGTCTAACTTTTAAAGAAAAAAAACACCCTTTATCAGCTTCTATTTTTCTTTATATATGAACAAATAACACTGAATGGTCATAGTAAATTTTTTTCAATGAATACCATTTACATAATAATGTTTGATTTTATTAAAATTAATTTTATATTACCTGACGTTTTCTGACATCCTGCTGTCGACTTCCGTAACGACACCAATAGGCGAAATGTTTATTATTATGCCAAAGACTTTGTTTAGCTTTGCGGGCAAAAGCAACCTGCAATAAAAAAAAATAAAATACAAAATTGAATTAGATCAACTGCTTTGTTGGAAATTTGAAATTGTATAAAGTAAACAAAAACACAGTACCCCCCAGTTAAATTCTTCTCAAATTTTTCGGTATTTCGCCAAATCATTGCCGGCCATATAGATAAAAACTATATTTTTTTTTACAAATAATTTATGGATTATTTTTACAATTTTACAAATTTGTATTATTAATTTTAAATTAAATGTTTTTTTTTTTGGAAAGCTCCCGTATACAGTTTCGTTAAGATTGTGCAGTAAAAAAAATACTGAGTTATGTCTTCTCCTCAACTATGTACCACTTCAAATTTAAGAATGAAGGTATACAATGCACTTATGTATTCAAAAACAACAAAATTATTATTGTTATCAACTATCTTTCTCATAAAATATTTGAATTTTATAGGTTTAGAATTCTATAGGTTGTTTTTAGAATAATTATTAATTATTATCAATATTTCAATAGGTTATCTTATCATCACCAACTTTGTTAAAAGTAATACATTGTCTCAGGGAATATTCATATGTCTCGCCTCCATTAAACAGTCATTCTTCCCTATAGGTATACACATTCTATTTTAATTTGTTTGTCAGTTCATAGAATCTCTTGTGGTTGTTGTTGTTGTTAAATCACTTGAGCTTTTATAAAATACAAAATAAAAAAAAATAAATTTTTCTTTCAAGTAAATTAATAACGATTGAACTTAATTCAACCATATGGCATAGAGACTGAAATATACTATACAACAACAATCATCTAGTTGGGGAGAGGTCAGTTTTATTTACAAATTTTTTTTCTCTACTCACTGTGTAGATATTTTATACCGATAGTAATTTTGTTCTATAGGTAGGTGTAATGAATGATTTATAAATAAAAATTATTATGCAATTTAGTTATGAATAGAATATTTGCAGTATAGGTAGAAAACAAACAGAATAGGTATTGATATTTATAACAATTAAATACGAGAACATAGCTAATCGTTAGAGCCTTTTCCAAAAAAAAAAAAAAAAACTGTTAAAATTTGAGGTACCAATAGTGACGTTCTTTTAGATAAGAAAATAGATTCAGTTAAATATTTTAATTTTAAATAAATGCTTGAAATTAATGAAACCAAATTGAAACAGTTTCTTCAAATAGATTCTATTCACACAAATGTACAAGATTTCAAAGTAAAGGAACACAGCTATAATGTATAAAGCTGTAATTGTTCTATTTTTCTTAACCTATCTCTTAAGTGCTCTGCTTTTATGAGCAATAGGTAGGTTCCGGGATGTTAGAACTTCAAATGTGGGATATTCGCAAAAGGAGTATATCATCTAAAAGGTCAGTAACTGTTCAAAAAAAGGTCAACTACTTTCAGAAATTGGTTAACCACATACAATTTTGAATCAATGGTTGAAGTTTTTCAAGCTCATTACAGAATTTAAAAACCTCATTAGAGAAATATTCGATAGAAAAAATACCATCTGAAAGGTTAGTAAATCCTCATAAAAGTTCAAGTAGCTTCAGCAATTGGTCAGCCATAAATTGTTTAATTACTAAGTTTTAAAGATTCTTCAAGGTCGTACAGATTTTTAGGACTTCATTTGTAGAATTTCTAAAAAAAAATACCATCTTAAAAGTAATAAGGTCGAATATCCCACAAATGAGATGCTGACAATCTATACCACCTTGAAAATATCTTAAAAATTCATAAAAACAAATCAATGGCTGATGGAATTTTGAAACGAGTTGACCTTATAAGAGGATTGACTAAATTTTCAAATTTGTTTTTTCGAATATCCCACAAATGATGTGCTAATAATCTCTATGATCTTGAAAAAAAACTTTAAACAATAATAAAAAAAACTATGGTTGACCAATTACTGAAACTAGTTGATCTTATATATGATGATTTGGTGGTCTTTCAAATAATATATTTTTTTTTGCGAATATCCCACAGATGAATTTCTTCAAATCTCTAATAACCCTGAAAAACTTTAACCATTGATTACTATTTTTTTTATGGCTGATCAGTAGTCACCCTTTTTTGAACAATTACTGACCTTTTATATGGCATCCTTTTTTGCGAATATCCCTGAAATGAGGAGCTAACAATCTCTACGACCTTAAGAACACTTTATATAAAAAAAAACTATGGTTGATCAATGACTGAAACTAGTTAAGTTTTTATGACGATTTGGTGGCCTTTTAAGTGTTTTTTTTTTGTGAATATCCCACAAATGAAGTGCTCAAATGACCCTGAAAAACTTTTACCATGGATTACTAATTTTTTTTTATGGCTGGGCAATTTCTGAAAATAAACACCCTTTTTTGACCAACTACTGACCTTTTAAATGATTTACTTTTTTCTTTGCGAATATCCCACTTAATATGAGGTACTAAGATCCCAGAACCAAGTAGGTACTGTTGATAAATGTTTTTGCAAATATAATTTTAAAAACTAAATTTAATTCGAACTTTGTCTAAATTTAAATAAATCCCAAAAGCTGTTGGATAATAAAGTTTTAAGTTTTAATTAGTTAATTATAAAAGAAACATTTTTTTTTTAAATAACGAATTATCTTCCTATTGTGATTAAAATATTATTTTTTATAATTGAAGTAATTGTTTGCATTTGGAGTAACTCCGAACCAAACACATTTTAACTAAATGAATGTAAACAAGGGTTAATGGAAGTGTAGTTCCAGCAAGCTTCAACCCTGTATAATAGTAAACGAGGTACCTGTCAAAACTAAACTGGGTTAGGTTGAAATAGCGAAATTTTGAAATTGAGTCACAATGATTTCGTAAAATTTTACTTCTGTTTAATTAATAATTTAAAAGCAAATAAAGCAATGCGGATTGACTTTACGCATTTTTATGACTAAGGGCCAATGCCTCAAGTAGTACAAAAAAAACGTGGCTCGTATACTAGTTAATGAGAAGTTTTTTTTTTTTGAAAATTTAATATTTTAGAAGAAAATTCAGTATTTTTTTTTTAACTAACTTTAGTAAAGAAATTAAAACTTAAAATTAAAATTAATTAAATTAACATCAAACTTCTATTTTCTCTCACTAAAATACAAAATAGTTGTTGTTCCATCGAAACCTTCAATATTAATATGATGGTGCAAAAGTTTGGCAATCCAACTGCATGAGTGGTATCACACAAAAACCCCTCCAAAATACAAAATACTTTTTGTATTTATAAAATTTACTCCCTGTGTAGTTTTTTTTGTTTTTTTTTTAATATTATGTATTTACCTGATTTCGAATGTCTTTTTCGTTGTGTGGCAATTTTTCCCTATCCGAAAAATTATTTATACGTAATTCCCATTCGTTTTTCCAAATGTCTTCTAAATTTAACTTGAATAGTCTGAATGTACCATTTTCACGTATTTTCACAGAAAATATCTCTATGGTTTCAGGTTTTGTCTTATTATCTGAAATTATATAAAAAAAATATTTTTTAAATTAAATTCTTTGGTTAAAAGCAAGACTTTTGGTCGTATTTGTCTAACTTTGGACAGCCAAGTTATAGATAAACATTTTTATTTGATGTTTAAGAGCTATCTAATTTAGGCAACGGACTCGAGTTTTCTAAACCTTGGCCAATTTTGATCTATTTAGACACAGTGTAACTAGTAAAAAATCTTATACTCCTGTTTATATTTATCTATATCTCAAGATGTATGTACATATTTTGTAAGTAGGTAATTCACGTTGATATGGTCGTTTAGTTAAGATTTTTAATTAGAAATTGACAGGTTCTATCGTGAATGCGCCGCTTGCAACCGGAAATCCATTGAAAATTTCTATGAACCTTGTGATCGTTTTCACGACGACGCGACGCACGTCTTTACGTCGCACATTCTCAACATGAATGGCCCTTATAATAAAATAATATGTCTGTTTGGTAACTCGAAACGTTGTAGTAGCAGAATTTGCTGTCAAATCCCATAGAAAAAAATGACAAGTAGCAATTTGTAGGAAGATGTTGCAGAACCCAACCAAAGAGAGATAATGTAAAAAAATTTCTGTGAAATTTCATTCACAATTAAACTTAATGTTATAGAGTTAATTCACGATTATTTTACATGGCGGAGAATTTGACATTTCTGTTGTCAAAAAAAAAAACAAGTTAAAATTATATAAGTGCCCATTTCATATTCATTCATATTATCATTTTTGCATGACTATCTATAAAAATTGTTACGACTTAACGTTGAGACACTCATAAGAACAGACCCAATGGACTTCGATAGAATATGAGACAAGTTCTATCATGAATGAGCTTATCGTACTTCGGACTAAATGGCTCCATTTTAAAATTCGGACAAACAAAAGAAAAAATGTCAAATCATCCTTCTCGAATCAACCAGCTTTACGTCCGGAAATTCAAATAAAATATTATGACTGTTCGGATTCAAATAAATGATTAAAATTTAAACAAGATGTTTAGATATGTTTATATGTATATATGAAAGACTCCTATAAGGTAAATCCAATTGATACTTTTAAAAGTTTGATAAGATAAAAATCACAATTTATTTATATCTTTTAAAAAAATAAACGTTTGTATTATTTCAACTAAATTAAAACCGACGTGTGACCTTGCACATTCGATTTAAAATACTACGATTCATATTATATTGCACTAAACAATATTTATTTTGCAAAATACAAAATACAATCAATTTCATAATTTGTTAAACAACTTGAATAATAAATAACACGATAATATGGGATTTGTGATTTTCAAATAAGGTATTAATCTTATCTCGCCACGCTTCGCCAAAGGTATTGTTATGACTCAGATAAAATAAGCCGCTTTGTCATTATTATTTGTAAAAATTAATAATATATCAGATTTCAAATGGATTATAATCTTTTTATTTTGGATATTGACAGGTGTTTCGTAAAATTGTTGATAACATTTTTTAGCGTTTTTGAAAATAGACTTAAGAAAAAAAAAATCTTTCAACACATATGATTAAATTCTCAATTATCCTAATATACTCAAACAAAAACTGGTTAGGAAATTAAATAATAAAAAAAAACCTTATTGCGACTTTGTGAATGTTGTTTTGTTTATCGATATACATACCACTTTTGTCGAAAGTCGATCATCAGAAATTCATATCTTAAACTTTTGCTACATCAGATGTCGACAGTCATATTTTTACAAGGGATTATAGTCGTACAAAAACATAAAGCTAACCGCTAACCAGATACAAATTTAAAATAGCTCCCAAATTTTTTATATGATCGACTTTTGTCGCATCGATTGAACGACACCCGAAATAAGCGCTTAATTTAATTAAAAAAAAAAACATATAATTCAAAATAAAATAAGTTTCATACTTAATTTAATTAATAATATTAACATATGAATACTCATTTTCTTATTCACATGAGTATTTATTTTAATAGTGCGTGCGTCACGGTCGGTCAGTAAAATCAAAAAAAAAAACTTAGGGCATTTTTTGAAGTTTAAGAAATTATTTTTGTTTATATTTTTTTTCTATTCTTTCTACAAATAGAAGCGAAAATCAAGGATCTAAATTCTATCTCCCAGTCAATGTTATTTTTTTTATGAAAGTATTTTTTTTTTTCAATGAACAAAATAATATATTCAAATCCAATTAGATATTAATATTTTATGCGATGAGAATCCAATATATTTGCATAACCATTTATAACTTGTATAATTTACAGACATTTTTTCTTTTAAAGCAAATAAAAATAATTTATGAAGCAGTTGTAATGCTAAACAGTTTATGTATACGATATTTTTTTTTAAATCTAAGGCCACGTGCGGAGAAATTAAAATACGTAAAATCTTTCATGTATGTACGTACAGCTGACTTATTGATAGAATTAAAAAATTAAATACTCAACAATAAATTTAAAGTGCTATAGAAAGATTGAAAAACGACTCGGTGGCATGAATTTTAATATTTGCAGATTTTGCTCTTGTTTAAGGCTAAATAGCATTTAAGATAGAAAATTTAAATTACAGTACAATCTCAGAAAGATGAACGGTTCTAAAAGATGAACAGCTCGGAAAGATGAACGGAAAATTTTCACTTTTCAGTGTTCAAAAAGATGAACGGGTTAAAATTTTGTACTCGAAAAGATGAATACTTTATTCCCAACATAATTTTTTACTTCTTCTTTGCTTTTAGTTCCTCCTGAACAATACTTTTGAGCTTGTTTTAATTTGTTATGTAAATAATTTTTAATGTTTACTATATCTTCTTCCTCAAACATACGTCGATGCTCGAAAGGATGAACAGTTTGAAAAGATGAACGGGCCCTGTTTTATATCTGTTCATCTTTTCGAGATTCTACTGTATTATTATATTAACAGCCATATTATTTACCTCCGTTTAAAAAAATTAATAACAAAAGTAGAAGTTTCGATTTAAATTTTTTGAAAAATCGCGTTTATATTCACAATACTAAAACTAGTTTAAATTAAAACTCAAAAATTCATGAAACGAGAAAAACTGGTTTTAAGAGCTCCGCGAAACTAGTTTTGATGCTGATGTATATAATACATATTATTCATCAAAAAAAAATTGCCAAAAAATATTGGTAAAATCAACGTCTTTAGAGATTGAATAATTTTGTCGATGACTAGCAATTTTTCGTATTCCACGAATTGGATTTGAAGTTTTTTGTTTTTTTTTTTTTTTTTGTTTAAAGAGAAAGAAGACAAAAATTTATCTAATAATTTATTTTTTGATGATGACGAAAAAAATTAGAATCTGCGGTGATACGTTGCCATAAAGTGAAACACGGAGACCATTTAGTGTTTTTTAAGCCCTTTGCGATAACAAAGTGCATTTTCTTTTAAATTTTGATGTCCGTTACATGACAGCAACACTAAACAAACTAGTTTAATCTCCAAATGTTAACGATAGATATAGATTTTTGAATGTTTTAACGAAAACTGGTTTCATTTCAATTTTTAATGTAAATAACATAAAGTTGCTGTTATACAAGTTCTAATAATTGGAAAATGTTTGAAAAAATCAATTCTTAAAAAAAATATTGCGTAACCAATTAATTTACAAAGCCATTTGTTTTTTAATCCTATACAGCATATTATTGCCATGATGCCAAAATCAATACAAAAGCCCTTCTATGTTCTAGAAGATGGGCCAAGCTTTAAATGTTTAAAACAAATCAAGGTTCGAAGAGCGATAAAATATAATTCGTTCTCTCTCGAAAGATTCAAAAGGGAATTTTATTTTTGATTCGATCGCGAATCCAATTTTTTGGTTCCTTTAAAATAAAATTCGTTTTTACAATCGAATGAAATCTGTTAGGATCTGTAAAATATGGTTCGTTCTTAGGACCATTCGAACCGTTCAAATAAGACAATAAAATGTCAATGTAACTATTTTAAAATTTTTTTATTTTTCTCAAATTTTGTTTCACTTTTTTCAAATTTTATATCATTTTCTAAATGTTTAACTTTTTTCAAATTTTTTTAAATTTTGTAAAATTTTGTAAAATTTTTTTAATTTTATAAAAAAATTTGACTTTTTTTTTAAATGTTTTAAAAAATTTTGACTTTTCTCAACATTTTTCCGTTTTTTTCTTCATATTTTTGACTTTTTTCAAAATTTGTACTTTTTCAAAATCTTTCACTTTTTTCAAAATTTTACATCATTTTCTAAATGTTTAACTTTTCTCAAAATTTTGCCAATTTTTTTTTTAAATGTTTCCAAAATTTTTGACTTTTTTCAACATTTTTCCGTTTATTCATATTTTTGACTTTTTTCAAAATTTTTACTTTTCCAAAATCTTTGCACTTTTTTTTAAAAATTTTTCACTTTTTTAAAAGTTTTGACTTTTTCAAACAAACAAACTCGTTGTATGGAATTTATCCCATCTTGATAAGACTAAACAAAAGAAATCTAATCACATACAAATGCTCTGTATACAAAATTTTGTAGCAAATTAATTCACCCGCAACGTTCGAACCTTTCTATAATGGGAATAAACTTAGTCCAATTTTAAGAAAGAAAATAATTTTACCCCGCAACTCCACTTTTTTGTGATCTACTCCTTTTTAAAACTGAAAAAAGACAAAAAATTCTTTAGCCAAACCACATGAAAGTAAATGACAACCCTGTGTTATTTAATTTCCAAACAACTCTGAATTTCACAATAGAATTTATATAATTTATTTTTCTTTCTGTTAAAAAATATTAATTTTTGTTAAAATATTTTTTTTATAAAAAACAATTTTTGACTTTTTCTTTCGTTTTCAAATATATTCCGAAAATTATCGATTGACTCCACTTTTTTTTTTTTTTAATCTGCTCCGAAATTTTACTTTTTATTTTATTTTATTGAGATTCGATCTCTGTCCATCCGTTTAGTCTGTAGCTCAAATTACATTGGATGCATGGATACACAGTCCACAGACCGACGACGGACCTTATGAAAACCCACTTCTCCAGTAATAGTTTTGAATAAAACTTCGAAATTTGTTTTCACCCGAAACGAAAGAGCAAGTAGAAAATACATTTTTACGTTTGGTAACTCGAGTGAGTTGGTGAAGAAAACCATGCCCCAGTGACTCACAACTCCCTTACCATTTCTATGTGCGTGTTATTGGTTTGTAGGAATAGACGATTCACTTAAATAGACACCTATGCATTTACCAGTTCACACACAATGCATCGTAATAGTTCGGGATGGAATATGAATAGTGCAGACTTTTGCCATTATTGCTTGTAAATCCTGTATTTTTTAGCTTTCTGTCAAAATCTCTTTAGTAAAAAAAAATGACATGTGTACTTAAATGTATTTCAGTTCCAACACATCACTTTATTCAAACATCGTTCCAGCATTATGATTTCTTCTGGCTCTATATCAACCAGTTTTATAATATGTCCTATGTTGTAGAAATGTCATTTTATTATTTATATATTAAATTGTTTTTTTCTTGTGTTTTCTGAACAATTTTTTGAACGAGTTTTTGACAGAAAGCCATCGATATATTCGGGCGTTTAAATTAACATCCATAAGTAAAATTATCCAACGCAACTCTTAACCCACCAACTAATTGCTAAGGCACGGTCATAAGCTTATCACACAAAAATCCACAACTTGTAGATTTATTTTCCACAGACACGAGCCAGCTGTGTACACTTTCAGCATCAATATATAACCCTGTACCAAAATGATGTGTTAAATAACTTTATTTAATTATAAAACAGAATTATGACAAACAAATGATATAAAATGACATTGGTAAATAATGACATTTTGACACTCGTGTACATGAGGCATTAAAGTGAAACAACCCTTACCTTAAGTTCAACCTATTTTATTAAATGTTTAAAAAAAATCGGTTGAACATACCTATACCCTACATAATAGTCATGCAAATTAATTACACATCATATATTATAATGCGCATATAACGTACAAGATAAAATTGCATTGATATGATATTATGATATCATACTTTGTAACTTCTAATTTTATTTTATTTTCTGAAGCACAAAATTATAGACAACTTCATATGCTCGTATATGTATGATATGTATATGTATTATATATGCAACATTCTTCATTTCTAAGTTTCCATGTTGAAAACTCATTAATTTAACAGTTTATTGAGCTTAAAAAATCTGGTAAAAAGCCACTCCGTTACAAATTTATATATATGCCAATTTTAATTTATCAATTTTTCTCATGCGTGACTTCGACTGCATCACACGCAATGTGAATTATCAATTAGTTGTGTGTATTTGTATTTTTTTTTTTTTTATTTTTTTTTATTTCGAAATAAGAAGGTATCCTATTATCATATGCAAATTAAACGCTTTCGATATTTTGTTCAGATTCATTGCATTTAAAATTGTTTTTTTTTTTTTTAAACCGCACATTCCTATGGAAATTAAAAAAAAAAAATAATGGAAAAACCTTAAGTGGTCACAGCTTGGATTTTTTGTATAGATAGAAATATATCGGTTAGTTAGATGATATCATTTCGAGAATATACTTTCATAAAGCTACATACATACATATGTATTTATGTACAAAATACAATACGAGGTTTGTAGAATCTTTTTAACGTTTGATGCGATATAATTCGATCGTATATATGGTATTCAAAAATTTGAACGTGTTAGAATTTGCTTTCAAAGCTATCTTGATGATCTGTATGTTGTTGTTGTTTTTTTCATGCTTTTTTTCAGCTGATAACATCTGATGCAACAACAATATCTTGAAATATATTTAATTTTCAATTATCGACTTTCGACAAAAGTCCTTTATCGCGATAAACAAACGAAACTTACTAAATGAGAATATTTAAGGGTGATTAGCATAAAAATACGACAAAAAACTATAGCGTGTAGGTTGGGTCGAGACAAAAATAATCTTATGAAAAGGGGTCTATTTCTCCCCGTTTAGGCATAGTGGCAATTAAGAAAAATCTGACAAAACCACAAAAAAAAATATGAATATTAATAAACAGCGGCCATAACTTTTTTTAAAAGTCAAAAATTCATTTTTTCATTTTCTTTTTGTATTAGATGGTTTTTGAAAAAATAATTTTACAAACAAAATACGAAAAATACAAAATTTTCTAACCGATATTTTTTTCCCAAAATTATTATTAACTTAGTTAAGAGCCCATTCTGAGTTAAAGTCAAGCACAAAAAATGTGAGATGGAGAAAAGAGAAATAAGTTGAAAGTATAAAAAAATAAAACAAATTAAGTGTTCAGACAAGATTTGATATAGCTCAAAAAAAAAGATTCAAAGTATACAGAACAAATCGAAAAAGCTGACAACCAAGAACCAAATGTTTAAGTGTGTTAAAAAAACAAATTAGAACTCTGTGGGCTCCGTTCAGTGAAAACTTTCAGAGTATATGCTCAACATTCTCGAGCTTATGAATGCAAAAGCAAAATCGCTTATCCAGACAGATCCCCTCACTGATATTTATTATTTTTTTGAAAAAAACTACTTTTCAAAATCGCTCTTCTTATAAAAAAAATACGCTTTTTTAAATTATTTATGGCCGATTTCACGAAGGACTTTTAAACATTTAACAGGCTTCTAAACCTTAAAATGGGATATTTTGGTTTCACCAAGCACTTTTACATTAAACAACCTTTTAAATACCCTTATAAACTAAATGCCCATTTTTGGCTCATTAAATTTTAAAAGTGTCATTAAAATGTCATCAGATGCAGTTAACAAGAAGATATATCAGCTGAAATTTGCAGACAAAAATTTGAAACATTTTAATTTTCAATTTTTGGAGATACAATATTTTTTGTTTGTGTGATTTTTGCCTCTTTCTCTTCTCTTTATAAAAACCTTTCGGCAGCGGCCCAATGTTTTTTTTTTTTATTTTGAAGAAGTTTACCGATTTATTTTGCAATACTTGGCATTTGTTTCAATACATAATGCTTTCTCTTTTTTTCTCATACATTTGGCTTATTAAAAAGAAAAAAACCAACTTATTTTTCCAGGGATGTGAAGAGAACTCGATTTTAAAAAAAAATTTCCCTTTTATAGATTGGTGAAACGAAAAATATTTAAGGGCCAGATAAAATTTAAGAGGGTTTTCGATAAAAGTGCTTTTAGTGTTTGTTTATGAAATTGGACATTAATCAATAAAAATTAAAATTCTAAACTCTGTATATCGGCCCTGCAGGCCAGGGCTCAGGCAGAGATATCAAAAAAAATAAATTTTTCAGAAAATGAAGCAAACAAAAATTTCATAAATACTGAGTGGATCATAATTCCATTACCGAATTGTCGATTTATGTCCCACCGTAGTAAGACATATCTTAATTAATTAATTATGGAGTGATTTCTTGTAGAGTTATGACATCAACAAAGTCCATTTTTTTATAAGAGTCTAAAAAAAATTGAATAAAATACTTAAGCTAAATACAGACAATTGTCAGATCAGTCAGTGAAAAAACTGTTCCAAATGTCTTACAATTGTCTGACAATATTGTCAGGCACGTCATTCTGACAAAAAATTGTCAGGTATCTAACAATCGTCTGAACACACAATTTTAATCATTGTGAGTCGATTAGGAAATTGTCAGACTCATTGGTCATTGTCAGATGTTTTAATTGAAAACAATTGCTGACAATTTCTTCATTGTTCGAAATGTCAATGAGTAGGTTAAAGAGAGGTAAAAAAAATAGCTGACAATCAAATTGGGAAGAAATCTACCAACCGTGTGAACGGACAATTTTTCATTGTTAGAAATATGTCAATTGTCAGCTATTTGTTAGCTATTGTCAGACCATTGACAGTTCTGACAATATTGTAAAATCTGACAATCGTCTGTACTTAGCTTTAGTGTGACATAATTCCATATTGAAATGTCACAACGTAGCAAAACATACCTATAAATTCATGATGGTCTTATGTCCTGTGGAGTTATGTCCCTGCTCCACAAAATTCGATAAATTTAATTTTTGCAAAAGAAAATTAAACAAAAATATTGGGTGGGACATAATTCCATAATCGAATTTTAATTTTTATGTCCCACCAGAGTTGCACTTATCTAAGTTCATTTTGGACTAATTTCTTGTGAGAATATCATAGATATCAAACAAATTTCATTTTTTAAGAAAAATCTAAAGAGAATAAATTAAATAAAATACTGAGTGAGACATAATTCCATTATCGATTTGTAGATTTATGTTACAAAGGAGTGAGACATGCCTAAGTCCACTATGAACATTATGTCCTGTAGAGTTATGTAACTGCGCCACATAAATATAAAAAAAAATCATCATTCAGAAAAGACAAAAGAAAATTGAATAAAACTTGAAAGTGCTATTAATCTATTTAAATATCTAAACTACACAAGAGCTCTTTTAGTTATAAATATGTATTAAACTATAGCTATTAAGCATGTTTCAAGCGCCAATAGATATATTATATCAAAAATTTCATGTTGAATCTGTTTGGTTTTTTTCAAGAACGAAACAAAATTATTGACAATTTTTATAAACTAATATCTAGTTAAAAAAAATAAGAACAATCCCGTACGATTGTATTCCTGTCTCAACGCAATATAGGAGCATCATGTCTTGGACTATTTTTTGTATTTTCCCATTATGGATGTAGAATCCACAAAAATAATTTATTGTCCAATTTTTGTTTAAAAAAATTAACTATCGCTCAATTATTTATTATAATTTAAATTTTGTTTGGAAGTTACAAACAAGAACATCTTAAATGATTTTGTGTGTCACCAAAAATTTTTTTTTTTTTTATTCATCCCTCTTCGTTTTGGATCTTTCATATAATATACCAATGCAACAAACTACCTACACCCAGAAGCACTCTGTTACCTGTGTAGTTCTTTGAGTTGTAACCCAAAAAAAAAAGAAAGAAGAAAAATAATGTCTGTCGTCTTATTGTGAAATGATATTCATTTAACAACCTTCTATATATGAACTTATATTATGGTCTACGTGACCAATGCACCGTAGAATAAAACTTCCATCTGAACTTCATACATTTTTTGGTTATGTCTTTAAATGTTATTTTAGTGTGTACCTACGCATTTTTATTAAATAAAACCATAAAAGATTACAAAATATGTACATTTGATTAAATTATTATGAAACACTGTACCTGCTATACCAGACTCTTCGATAAACAATTGTTCAAGATTTAAACTTCAAGGTGAAAAGATAAGTTAAATTAGATTTTGTCCAAAAAAATAGTTATTACTTTACAAGAGTTATACAAGTCGCTCAAAGGCCAACATTTAGAAAATTAATATTTTTTAATTTAAAATGTTTGTTTTTTTTTTTTTGTTAGAAAATTAAAATTACAAACAATTTCGATTAGAGTTTTTTAATAAATAAAAAGAATTCTAATATTTAAACAAGAAAACTAAAAAATGAAGTTAATTGGATTGGCTTATACAGGGTGTTTTGGAATAAGATGTGGAATAAAATGTGACAAAAAGCGTGTAGGTTGGGTTGAAACAAGAAAAAAGAAACGATTTTTATAAAATTTTATAAAAAGTTAACTTAAAAAAAAATTACTAAACAAAACAACGGTCACACTAACAATGTCATGCTATGTCTTTTTATAAAGCCAGAAACCCATTCTTTTTGATTTATTTTCTTTTTAATTTAAGTTTTTTTAGTGAATAGATTTTCGAAAAATTAATTTTGAAAAAAAATGGTAAAAAAATGTTCGCAAACTGATTTTTTATTTAAAGCTTTTAGGTTATTGACCACTGTTTATGTTTTTAATATTCAATGCTCTTATCAATTTTTAAATATTTGAATGTCTTTTAGTTTACGAGAACATTGACACGTTCTGACCTTTTTTCACATCATATACAAAACACCCTGTAGTAGCCCGCAGTGTAATAGTTACCTAGGTTAGTGCGTAAGACTTTTACACTGAAGTTTTTTGGGTACAAATAAAACAAAAATATTTTTCACGGGATAGGTAGGTACTGCAGTCTTGTCAGATTGTGTGATTTATCGCCAAACAGGTGATTTGAAATTTCATTTGGCGACACGAAAATCGAATTGGTGATGTACTACCAAAAAGGCGATTTTTTTAGTTTTTGGCGATTTAAATTTTTATATGAAAAAGATCCGAATTACAACAATTGATATATTATGTACATTGAATTTATTGAAAAAGACTAGGTAATCAAAGGCGTTTTGTTTTCTTTAATTTTTAAGTTTTGTTTTGGTTTTTTTTAATGAAAGGTTTTTTGATAATAATTTTGATAAATTAAAACTCAATTCCTCACAAGAGGCAGTACCTAACCACTAACCAGGGTTGTCACGTTTGAAAAAGCGGAATTTCCAATTTTAAAAGTTAAATCGGCAGAAAATCCCCAAATTTTAAAATTTCGCAACTTATATAAATTAATTTAGAAGTTTCGAAATTTTATTTCATTTTTGAATTTGGTGATTTTTTGGCGATTTAACTTTTAAATTTGGCGATTCCGCTTTTCCAACGTGACAACCCTGGTTAGTGGTTAGGTACTGCTTCTTGTGAGGAATTGACAAATCCTTCAAGAGTATCTCTTGTCATGAAAAAGTGCTTCTCACCTTAGTCCTTCGGATTTGGCAGAAAATTGTAGGTCCCATCCGTTCCTACACACACACACAGGAATGGTTGAGAGATGTTTAAGTCACTAGGACTTTATAGTTCTAAACGAGCTGTCGTGCCACCAAATTAATTTATATTTTATTTTGAAAATTTCAATAAATGTATGTTTACCATAACATACATATTTTCAAAACTGCTTCTTCCTTTGTAATATTAAATTCGTTGCTTTCTGAATGTCGTTGTTATATAATTATTTTCACTACGACAGATAATAATACATTTTGGGATTCTTAGCATATGAATATGTTTACGAAAACGACGAGCCCCATGATAAGACTAAATTTATAAATTTTTAAACTTTCTCTATCTACACATATATATATTTTTATGCACATCAATTAAACAAATATAACATAATATCTGTGTCAATTATCTCAAAATGTGCATAAACAAAAATACCTATACATACATACAAAAAAAAAATACTTCCTCAAATAATTTTATTTTTTATTTTACTAACGCATTAATATACATACCTATCTCTACCTATGTACGTCTATACTATTGCATTGACACCCCTTAAGATTTCGTTTAAACCTTATTTTGTTAAATCAAAAAAAATCTGCATTGGGGAAAAAGGAAGAAAAAAACAAATAAAAATAACATAGCTACCTACATACATACTCATACTGCGTACATACATACATATCCACACAAAAAAACGATGGTGTATTCCAAAAATAGAAAGCCAAACAACCTCCCGCTGATATCAACCAGCGTCCCTCGTTAATGTCATGTACCCCAAGAATACTTTGTCGTTCCGTCATCTACAGTCAGACATTCATGTAGACGAAAATTGTTGTATATTATATTTAAATTTATGCATATATATGTATGTATATGTATTTATGTATGTCAACACATAGATTTGCAATTTTTTTGATTTCTTTAAGTTTGTTGCTAAGGTGTCATGTATTGGTTTCTTGAAAATTAAAAACAAATCATTGATAATTTGAATGAAATAATAAAATATATTATTTGTGGAGAAGCTTAAAAAAAATAAAAGCTTCTTTAAAGCTTTTATAAGTTAAAAAATACAGATATGGCACATTATGATTCTAAAGATTTAATTCGCAAGATCTTTGGGATTTGGTAGTTGAATGAGTTTCAATTCATAAGCCCTTTTCGGCTTGTGGTTTATGAAATGAAAAATATTTCATTCAAAAATAAAAACTCGATACACAGATCACGATCCGAAAAGGGCTTATGAAATGAAACTCATTCAACTACCAAATCCCAAAGGTCTTGCGAAATAAATCTTTAGAATAATAATGTGCCATAAAAAGCTTGCCAATTAAATATTTCTCATTTAACAAATCCCAAAAAGCTTGTTAATTTAATATTTTTCAATTTATAAATCCCAAAAAGTTTGTGAATTATATATTTTTCAAATCACAAGTCCATTACTGACTTGTGAATTGAACGAGAGCTTTCCAGAAAAAAAGCTTAAGTTTTGTAACACTGCGTGGAATCAATAATTGCCTTAAACAATAGTTTTGGGAAATTATTTACTCCACGGAAATGGGACCATTGAAATAGATTTTCTCAAATTTCAAGTCCCATTTTCTGAAATAAAACTTAAATATTTATAAATAATAAAAAGATGAACAAGACGATGACTCCAATATATTGAAATTAATTAAATGTAATTATGTTCAACTTTACCCCTTGTGTTCTACTTTTTCTTTAGCGTAAACTGTCACATAAGCTCATATATTGAACACATTTAAGTTTCGTTTCAGAATAAGTGCACCTTAGTAAAGTAGGAATCAAGCTCTGCTATTTCCAGTATGACTTTGGCTTTAAATCTTGTTCATAATTTCGAATCGTATTCTTTAAAAAATAAAACCGAAAACAATGAATATTAAGTTTTGTCTTCTATTACCTTTCCGTAAGATTTCCAACTCCCACTCTTTAGAGAAGTCTTGATTTCCATAGATCATTTGAGTTTTTATAGGTATAAAAAAGAAACAATTGCAAAAGCTTTAAACTTCTATTAAGTTTCTGTTAAATTTCCACTTTCAGCTTTTAGAGAAGTTCTGATTTCGGTAAAAAAAAATAAATTGAAAATATCTTGTCGGTTCCGTGCAGCTTCGTATTTCATCTTATTTAAATCTATAATGTAAAACTGCCAAGGCCGACACATAAAAAACAGCTTTACCATGCCTGTGCACTATTCATTCAAAAATTCATCAGTTTAAATATTTTTTTTTTAAGTGGTTGGGTATGAAATTGAATGACACTTAAGGCCAGTGTGTTCGAAGTGGGTTACATTTTTAATATGATTTTCACTGATGTGATGCTAATCAACAAAAATCGACCGATTATAGAGTTTTCGATGATTATTATAACTACTCAAATTTTGAATTCTTCGATTTACGCCCACATTATTCACTCAGTACATCCAGATTAAAACTTAAATCCGGATGTATTTACATTGAATTTGTATGAATTACATCTGGATTTAAGTTTTAAACTGGATGTATTGAGTGAACATTATGGCGGTTAAAGTTGCAATAATCATAGATTTAATATGATAAGCTGTGAACAAATTTGCCCTTAAGGTTAAAAAAAAGTGCAATTTGTTATAACAAAATGAATAAAAATAAAACTTTTTTATTGCTTATTAAAGATAATGTAGGTATTAATATTATGTAAATCATCCAAAACAAAATTTTAGAAGCACTGTTTTTGCTTAACAAATATAAAATAGGGTTTTGACTTACTTAAAGCGAAAATTTGCCTTATATTTTAATTATTCACGTGGCTGGACAAATTTTTGTTATAATTTAGCAATTTGATGCTTTTGAAAGGTCCAGCAATATGCATTTCAAAATTTTACAAATAAGTATCAACAATACAAAAATCTATTTTTTTATCAGTTTTGACTTTTTTTTAAACATTTTCTTGTTAAAAATATCATAAAATTATTAAACCACTAACATACATCTTCAATTTTTTTGTAACCACAAAAGCAAATTTGAACAAACAAAAAATAAATAAATAAATTTACTGCGATACAGTAATGCATTTTTTTTTAATAAAACAAAGCTTTAAGTTAAGGATAATAATGTTACAGCAATTACCTGCGACCTATTTTGTTCACTTTATTACCTATTCTTGTTTTTATATTTTTTTTTTTAAGATATTGCAAGTTGGCTTTATGCTTATGAGAATTATTTTTATTTATTAAAATTCACATACATATGTATATGTTTAAAAATCCTTCATGGTTTAACAAGTATACAGCAAAGAGAATGCAATTTAACGGTTCTTAAATGCTTTAAAATATTTATCATCATATTATAAATTCAAGATAGTTGGTATATCTATGGTTAATGTCACATTCATAATAAACCAAAAACAGAATATATTAATTAAGGAATTTTATAATGGCTTTAATTAAAAACAAAATCCTTAAAATTTTTAGCTGATACAAAATTCAAAAAAAAAATATATATATAATAGGGCGTTAACATAATTTGAGATAGTTTCTTTATCAGTTTTTGTTTTACGATTTATTAAAGAATTACTTAGCATTTCTATTTATAAATATTTTATTTATTATTTTTATGTTCGGTATTTAATTTTTTTTTTTGTTACAGATTCAATTTAATTAGATTAATGAAATAATTTTATGTTTTCTTTTTGAAGGCAAAAGGTCAAAATTTATAATCTAACTAACATCCATTTTTAACAAAGGAGAACGAAATTCTGTCAAAGATTTACACAGAAGGCCTTGGTATTCCTATAAAAAAAAGCATTCAAATCAGAATAATTTTGTATAGCCTTAACCAATAGACTAATATATTTTGATTTACAGAATGATTTGTGATTCTAAAATTATTTTCATAGTTATTATAGTACAACTATATGCACAGCCTTAAATATATTAAGTGTTTTTTGTTATCTTGTCTTTGATTAAACAGCTTCAAAATAAAGTCAACTTCTTATTTTTTTATTTTATAAATTGATTAAATATTTAAATAAGGTACGTTAAACCTCACCATTATTATTTAAAGCATACGAATTTTTATCTCCCATCTTGACGTATAGAATTTTGTTGTTCTCTATGGTATACTTGCAACTTGTTATATACGCAAGCAACTATTTATCACAACGTATGGCACTTAACATATTTAATTTAACTGTTAGATGTATGCATTCAACAAGTATATAGAGAAACTACAGTTAGGAAGATAATAATTTTAACAAAAATAGAAAATTGACAAAAAAACAAGTTAGTAACCACTCACATGGTTTCATAATTTTAACTTAAAAATTTTCAAGCTGTTGCTAAGTAAACCAAAAAAAAAACATTTAAATTTTTTTTTTTTTTTTAATGTGATACCTACCTATGTATGTTTACATTCTTTCAAATGTCTACGCTTTAACTTGCCTCGTTTAACAAAATAATAATTGCAATTAATTATATCGGAGCAAGTTGGAAAAAATTAGAAAAAAGAAATTCATATCTTGTCTGGTGTGGTGCGATTTGGTTAATGCAATGAATCATGTTTTAGAACTCACAACTCAGGGTATTTTATTAGTTTGGACTATAACTGTATAAAACATTTGAGTTCGGATTATTTTCAGTACATTTTGCTTTCTTTTTTAATTGATAAAGAGTAATTATGTATACGTTTGGTGTAGAAAAAAAATTTCGAAGTTTTAATCAAAATTAACAGCATGATGATTAAGAAGTCTGAAAAAGTGGTTTTCGTCACACCGTCTGTCAGTTTGTGCGTCCACTGTAGTTTGAGCTAGAACCTAAACAGGTTGATCGATTTGCTTCAGAGGATTTGTATGAGATTAATTTTCCTTAATATGTGTGAAAAATTCATACCGTGCGTCCGTTCGTCAATCGGTCTGTGCGACTGTGCGTCCTTCCACCCACTGTAATTTGACCTAACAGCCAAAACGGCTTCAAATTTTTTAATTGACATTTTTGTGTGGACAAGGGAAATTTGAATTTTTACTTCAGCTCCCCGGGGTTGCATTGCCTCTCGCGAGAAATAATGTAATAAATGTATGATAAAATGTAAGAATAAAATGATCTTTCATTCCTGTTGATTAACAACAATCACACATAAATAGTCAAGACACATAAAAACCTCTTACGAGGTCCCGAAGTTTAATCTGAAATCTGAACTGAAACTATTTAAGTCTTCCCCAAGGTCTTACAGACAATAACAAAATAAAAAAAAAAAAAACTATAGAATTAAACTTGAAACCTGTAGCGAGAATACCCAAACTAAAACACAAGAAATCTAGGTCAGTTGCAACATCAAATAATTATTGCTTTTACCTTATCAGGTATAACATTTAAAAATAGTTTTTTGTATTCACTTCGCAAAGTTATTGCAAAGATGACAACTTTCAATTATTCTCCATTTCGTGATATTATTTTTTTGCTAATTTCTGTTAATAGCATTGAATTTCTGATAAAATGATTAAATTTTAACAAGTTTCCAAATCCGTCCCTTTAAGAAAATATAAGTTATTTCAATATTTTCTTTTTTTATTTTCTTCTTTTTATTTTAATAACAACATTATAATGTAAATACCTTCATCATCTAGATTAAAAAAATATATATATATTGCCTTTCATTTGATTAAATAATTACATAATAACACCTAAACTTGACAAATTTCATAAACAGATCAAAAAAAAAAACAAAAAAATCTCAAACCATGATTGAATTGTTTACTATTAAATTAGATTATGGAATATCAAGGCGCCTCCTATTTCCGATTATAAACATACATACATGCATATAGGTAACTGACTTGAAGTCACTAAAGTTTGCATCTCATAAATAAGAAGAATAACCAGTTTATCTTTTTAAGAGGCACACATCTGGTTTGTTTTTTTAATTTTTTTTTATTTTTTTGCTTCTTTTTATATTTGATAGGGTGATTGACAAAAAATAATTTTATTTCGAAATCGAAAAAATCCGAAAAAAAATTAAGATTTTAAATTAAAAAAATCAATTTTTAAACGAAGGAACATTTTTATTTAAAAAAAAAAAAACCTCAACAAACAATAATGATGCAAAATTTTAGATAATTAATTACGATTTAAAACATTTTTAGTATAGTATGATGCTAGGTTAAAAGGAGCATTTTCCAAATTTAAACGAGTTAACATCGAGAATATTTATTTTTTTTTATTAAGGATCGTGCTTTTTAACATTTTATTAAATTAAAAATCACCATAAGCCTTTTTGACTTTTTAGTATTATACTAACTCCAAGTGTCACTTTGACAACTAAAAAAGTGGAAATAGTAACCTTGTTCGTTTACTTGCCAAACTTACCCATTTCTACCATTTTTAGCCCGAAAGACTGTCAAATTTCATATAAAAAAAATAAATCTGGTAGAATCTGTCAGTTTCGGGCAAGTACGCAAACAGACCTAGTATGTTTGCTTACTTTTTTTAACGAACTGTCACATTTTAAGACGTGTTCGGTTCAAGTTTGTTAAGAAAATGGATTAAGTTTTAATTACTTGTTAAAAAGTTAAAGTTAGTAAATTGTTAAGTAGTAGCATGATAATACCTTAACATCAGACTGTTAAAAAATATGCGCCAGTTTCTTTAATATAATTTAAGTCTTATTAAGTGAAATTACACTCGCAACACTAACAGAGAATTTACAAATAATCATCAGAACAATTTTTTTTGTATAGAAATGTCAATTAACTTTTATAGTTTGAACTTTTTGGCTTCAAGAACTTCCAAATTTTGACTGGATTTACTGAATTTATCTATTTACATATATTTATATATTTAAGGCGTTATTACTTAATTATTTTTTTTACGAAACGAAAATTAATTAACCAAAAAAGTAACTAAACTATTAATTAAGAATTTGAATTGTTAGACTAGTTTGGACATTAAATGGCAAAAATTCGCATATGTATTAAAATGAATTTTCAATTCGTTGTATTTTCTGAAATTTTTTAATCAAACGTTAATCACATTCACCAAATTCATCACTTGTCTGCGCTTATTCACAATCATTTTTTTTTTTTTTTTATTTATTTATCATTATAATTCCCAACTTCTTTCTTTTACCTAAGCACATTCTATTTCTTTTTTTACTTTCTTTTTTTGAAACATCCGCAATTTCTTGTTTAGTATTTTTGTCTAACACAACTGAATCACCCTGCATATAATTCAAAGTTCCGGTAGGTATATAGTTTATATTTTTTTTTTTTTTGGCTGATCGTGGTGTAGCTATACTCTATATCTTGTATCTAGCACCTTTACTCACCTTTGGTAGTTTTACATAGCACCACACCGAACCAGGATTGATCGTTTTCGTCGTGATTTTGCGACCTCACCTCAACTAAAAAGCCACATTCGACAACAGCACAAAATATTCTCCGTTCATCTAGTCGAAACCACTTGGATTCTCGAAGCTTCTGCACCGCAACCGAACTACCAAATGTGAAGTTTTTATTTGAATTATTATTATTATTATTATGGTTGTTGCTATTATTATTACTATTGGTAATATTATTATTATTATTTGTGTTATTGTTGGTTTGGTTGTTGCTCTGTATGGGCCACCATTTCAATGAATTTACAAAACTATTCGACCGGTTCATCGTCATTTGGCCGATTATATTTTTTGTTTTGTGTTTTTTTGTTTTAATTTATTGTCCGTTTATGGTATTAAAACACTCGTTTTGGAAAATCCAAAAAAAAACAACTACTTTTTCCTTGAAGTTTCAACTTTTTTTTTTGTTGTTCTTTATCTTTTTTGTTTCCACCAATTCTTTCTCCTCACAAAAATGAGAATTCGGTTTTTATTGTAAAATAACTTTCACAAAAGACCACTTGGATTGTTAAAAAAGAAAAAAATATGATGCGGTTAAGTTAAAAATAAGGGAATTATTTTATCAAAGTGATGATGGGCCTTTGTTTTGTTTTGTTTTTATTTTCTCTTCCACTTTTATAGTTTTTTTTTTTTTTTTGTATTTTTTTCCTTTTTAATTCCTCGCTGTATTTATCTAAATTGTGCTGAAAAGCAACAGATAAATACTTTGAATCTTCTTATAATGTTAAAATTGTTTTTTTTTTTGTAGTAATAATAATAATAATTTTTAAGCATATATAAATTTTAATTAAATGCACTTTAAATATTTAATTTGTTTTTTTTGTATTTCTTGAACGCACTGGTTTTCTTTTAACAAGAGCAAAAACACTTCTGAACTATAGGAGTCTCAAAAGACAAATACCAACGGTTGGCGATGAATATTTTTATTTAAAGCCGGTTGTTGTATGTTTTTCGATTGATACAACGACGACGATGACGACGACAACAGCAGCAGCGGTGGTGGTGGCGGTGAACGAACAGGGCTCCTATATTATTGATAATGAGATAGAGTGCTGAACGAGGGTACTGAGAAAAAATGCGCTTCTAGTAATGTAGTAATATTAAGCCGCAAAGGCGTTCATAGTCGGGAAGCTAGGGTTGGATTTGGGTAGGTTGTGATTTTACATCTATCGGTATTTTTCTATTTAAAATTTAATCAGAATCTTATTTGGACTTTTTTTTGTTGGCGTGAGGAAACAGATCACCTGGTTCCAAGGTTCCCAAGATCGGAAATCGACTCAACTATGGTAGATATGAGTTGATTGTGAAGAAGGTAAAGATCGGGAGAAAACTTGATGCATTTTCGTAAAAAAATAATGATTGGTTGTTTGGCAATGTAATTTTCGAGATCTAGTTGAATAAAAATGAGTGTTGTGTCGGAAAAATGATCTTGAATAACTTGGAAACAGTGTAGATTAAGATAAAGAAATGTTTGATGACTATTTTAATAATAAAGAGAAGAGGACCTAAGTGGCTGCCTTGGGGGACCCGGAGATAACTGAGAAAGGACTGTAACACTGTAATTCCATGGTTTTCCAAATAAGAAGAAATCCAAAAGGTTTCCGTATGTGAGGAAATCCTCCTTGAAAAATTAATAAACCTACAAATTTTTAAGAGATAAATAGGCTTAACCATGCAATATTTTACCTTGTGTACATTTTTCCAAATAGTAAATGAAATGAAAAATAAAAAATACGAATAGTGTTCGAAGGAATATTTTTTTGGGAAAAGTAACTCCAAGGCCATGCATCGGGACCATGCATCGTTAAGTTGATTTAATTTATTTTCGACGAGATAAAAGTCCAGTACGAAAGAGAAATGGTATAAGGGAAAAATTTTACAAATATCTAATTGAAATAAGCAAAATCAAGTAAAAAAGCTGTCGTAAGCTAAAGACTGTTTGAAAAAAATGACGAAAAAAGTTAGCGATCATTTGAAGTTTCATTCTTGAAAGAGAGATAGGGAGAGAAATATAAACAAAAAGATAGAGACAGAGAAATATAGGGAGAGAAATAGAGACGTATAGAGAGATAGATAGAGAGTGAGAGAGATAGAAAGAGATAAAGATAGAGAGAGATAGACAGATAGAAAGAGATAAAGATAGATAGATATAGACAGATAAAGAGAGAGAGAGAGAGATAGACAGTGAAAGAGAGATAGAAAGAGATAAAGATAGAGAGAGATAGACAGATAGAGAGAGATAGAACGAGATATTGAAAGAGAGATAGAGGCATAGAGAGAGATAGAACGAGATAATGAAAGAGAGATAGAGGCATAAAGAGAGAGATAGACAGAGCTGGAGAGAGAGTCTGGATAGTCATGGGATTTTTTTTTTGATTTTATTCGATTCGGATTGGCTATTTTTTAAAGAATATAAGTTGTTATTAAAAAAATACAATGAAATGAAATTCAAGAAAAGTTAAAAATTATTTTTTTAAATAACAAAAATAGAAGTAAAGCAGATTTTGTTATTCAAAAAAGAATAGAAAACAATCAAGCAACTGGTTTTTTAGTGTTTAACAAAAATAGTACTTAAAAATGTAAATTTTTAATCAATTTTTTTAATTTTGTGCTTGAAAATAAATTTTTCATTTAAACAACTTGTTTCAAAAATAAAAATGAAAAGAATGTATTTCTGACAAAGAAGCTATTGCATTTCACTATACCTATAGGTGTTGCCATTGGTGCTTTTTTTATAATTTGTTTTTCTTAAATTTTTTTTTTTTAGAAAATTGCTCCTCCCGCCTTAACAGGCAGAAATAGATCCTTCCCATATCATTTTATCTCTAGCTATTTGTCGCATTTTATGCAAAAACCCCTGTTTATCGTTATTTGTGCATTCCTCGAAACTATTTTATTTGTTTTTTTTTTTGGAAACAGAAATTACGATACATGCTATACAAAATTTCTTATTCTTTAAAGAAAATGTTATTTTTTTCTCAAAACAATTCCACAGATTTTTATAAAAACTAAAATGCACTCATGCACAATGCAATTATGTGTTTGGCTTCAATGAATTAACCCTTTTGAACGTAGTCAAACGAACTTTTTGATTCACACCCTACCTCCCTGACTATTAGAGATACATCTGACATCTGGAAAGATACGAACTGTTTACTGTGTTATATTATACTTCGTAAGTGTTCTTCGATTTAATATTTGTTTTTGTTTTATATTTTTGTTAATTCCGTTTTTCCTCGATGCGATAAAAGGGGGATAATAATAATACTCTATTCTCTTGATACAGCTAATTTCTCTTTGATTTTGGTTTTGGTTACTTCAGTGTTCCCATTTTAATTAAAAATAAAATAATATTTGCAAACAAAATTTTGGAAGTTGAAAGACATGAAGATGTTTTGAGTAAAATATAAATCTGAAGTAAAAATAAATGAAAAATAAAAGTACGCATGTTGTATAAAATGAAAAAAAAAAAAGGAATATTATCAATAAGCTTTAACATAAAAAAAGTTTTATCAATCAGCACTAAAAAGTAGGAACATTGTTTCCATTTGAAAAATAAAATATTGCGCTTCTGTGTAAACAAAAAACTCAGTTGTTTTTATTTTTTTCATATAAAAAGAAAACAATTCACTTTGAATAAAAAAATACGAAATTTAATCATTTTAACGCCTGCAAACTTAGCACCAAAATTGATTAAAATAAATGTATTTCTCTAAAAAAATCTCTTTTGTTCCGTGAGATTTAAAAAGCTTTTTATTGAGTTTAAGAGAACATAAATGAGACGAGAGAAGTTATTTGTTTTCTCTGACTGCTATGTCATACGTCCCATCGTCCGTCGACGTGAGATTTCGCACATGTAAACTATTTTTAAAATTTTGTAAATAAATCATCAATCAATAAACAACAAATTATTTCTATATATATTATATTGGGATTGGGACTAGGGTAATATAAATAGAATTCACCCAAACGAAACCACCTGTTAATGCTTGATATTTTTTTTTATGAATACAATGTTGATGGTTGTTTGTTTTAATCATTTAAATTTGTTTACAATTTTATTTCTTTAATTATGACAAATTTATGGAGGTCTCAAGTAAAATAAAATAAACGAGTATAATATAGTAAATTTTTGTTGATTGTTTTTTTTTAATCAAATTCTTTTTTAATATAATGATGTAGATATACGTCTGGCTTATATATTATGTCAATTTCTTTACAATTAAACAGGGTTCAAGGGAATACATTTTTTAAATATTTAAATTGTTTGGAAATTCATCGAATTTGTCAATGGAAGTGAGTTTTATATTTTTTTTTGTTTGTTCAGGTTTACCTTAAATAAAACGATTCATTCATTCGAATGTGATATTTAAAAAATTGCAAAAACTAATTTTATTTTTTGTTGGCTGTTTTTTTAATTTTAAAGAAAATTACGCCTTCTGCCTTAACGAGGCGAAATTGACAGTCTCCCATATAGTATACGATCTGAGCTTTACTGTATTAATCTTGCTACACTCCATGCGATATTCCTTAATTAAATTTTGAAGCTGTTTATAAGTGAAGAGGATTTTTTTCTTTTTTTAAGGACCATTTTTCTCTTATAAATACAATTTATATAAAAATGAATGTTATTCTGTTTGAAGCTTATAGACTCGAAAACTGCTGAACCAATTTCGCTGAAATTTTAAAACTTTGTTTCTATTAGCATCGAAATGGCTAAAAAAGTAGTTTCAGTAAAATCCGCCTATTGACATGCCCCTTTTATTATAATTTATTTTTCTTATTGAATTTGCTTATAGAATTGAATTATAGTATTGCTCTCTTTTATTTAAAGCATGACATGTTTTACTTTTCCCGCCCGTTACCACGCCTACTTTTCTTGTATTCGAATTTTCATCTTATATGATGTCCTTAAATTTTTAGAAATTTATAATAAATCTCTCTTGAACCAAAACTATGACATGTGCAGTGTGTTTGGGAATCCACCTACTACCACGCCCATTTTTTTAGTAACTGAAACTTCAAATTATTTTACATCCCTAAAAAGTTGACTTTTGTTATTAAACATGATATTTAAATTTTTTTGTAAATCCGCCTACAGTTACGCCCCATTTTCTTATATTAGACTTTTGACATCACGTTTAAAGTGTAGACCTTCGTAGGTCGAAAAATTCCAAAAAGTCTTATTAATTTAAAAAAAAAAGCAGAATCAGAGCCACCTTTTGGAAATTTTAGCGTAACAATGTTGTTCTGAACATTTTACAGAAAAAAGCAGAATTCAAAGCCTTTTACTATATACATAGATCGCCATACTACTAAATTTGACAGGTTTTTTCTGCACTTTAACCGATTTATTTGAAGTTTAAATTTTGTAGTTTGAAAATAGATGGCGCTGCGAGAGTGGCTATTAGATTAGCTATTAGATTATGTATTTTAATATTTTTCTGCATAAGTATGTGGACTTAATGCTTAAAATAAGGAATATATATTTCGTGAGATGATTATTTTTTATTGGGTAATGGTTGGTCCATTCCTAAAAGGTCGCAAACCACACACGCACTGTGCGACAGCTGAATTTAGAAGGCCTTGGTTCTCAACGAGCTCTGAAGGCACCATATGTATTTTTTTTGTTTAAAGGGTGGTGTCGGGATGAAATCGCCAAAATTCCGGCTCAAAAAAAGTGCATGAAAACCTAAAAAAAAAAAAAAAACTAAGATCGACACTTTATTTAAAACCTTGGCAAACTAAAATTCCCACATGTTGTACAATACAGACAAAATAAAACAAATTTCTCATTCAATTGTACGGAGTTCCATTCCACTTCAAAGCTATTGAGTCTCTCCATCCAACAAGTTAAAACTGATGGATCAAAATGAAATATAAATCATTTGCATAACCTTTCTCACGTCAAATTTTAAATATTTCGCAATGTGTGGCCACAAGATAAAATGCTAAAATAGCATCTGTCAATCAATTTATTTTGATGTTTAAAAATAAAATCTGTGCTGTAGAATTTATCGTTTCGAATTCCACGAAACCAATTTTTCAAAAAAAAAAAAATAAAAATAAATAAATAAGTAAATATATAATAAAAAATAAAATAAGTCTGAATTGTTAAAATCTTTTTTTTAACGTATAACCTCATAGGTCAATTACGTTGAAATTTGGCTTCTTATTACGTATTTTATACAATTATGGTTTAAATTTTAAAATACCGTGTTATCGTTAAATTGCGATCACGTGAAAATATTAATCGTAATTTTTTGTTTATTCAAAACGATACTCGTTTTTGTCTACGACTATACTTGTTATCTCTGTTTGCTAGTGCTTTTTTTTTTTAAAAGGAAATATATAATATATAAAGGTACAAATAAAATTCCTTTTGGGTGATTCAGATCGTATGCCCTTAAAATCTCGGAAGATTGAGTCAAACCTCGTTTCGACAGGAGTTGCAATTTTCTTAAATTTTTGTTTGAAACTGGAATTTTTTTAAATTGTATTTTTCGTGTGAAAGAATATGTAATTTAGTGTGTTTACCCCATTTTACACTATAAATAACAACATTTTTCAAAATGTAGCTCTTAAGTCATCAAATGGGACAAAATTTTTGTATTCACCCTATATTTAACTTTTGAAAACTTTTTATTGCTAAAGCCATACTCTAAGTATAAATTTTCAAACAAAAAAAATTTTAAAATGGGCCCTGTATTTTCTAAGACTAGCCTAAACATATAAACTATGAAACAAACAATACCGCTGAACAGTGGTCCGTTTGCTTAATTTTGGCGACCATAAATTATTTCCCACAAAATGTCTGGATCAAAATTAATCAAGGTGATTACATTTAATATTTTGAAGATGCTGAATTCGGAGGGACTGTCTATTTTTGTTTGAAGTGTTGAAATTGGAGCTTCATAATTTAGGTCAGAAAATGGTACGAAAATTCAAAGTTCATATAAAAGTACTGAAGTCATGAATTTAGTCCAATTAATGTTTGAAGCTACTTAAATAATTTCTATGCAGAAATGTACCAAATTTAGTAAAGCAATTTCAAAATGTTGCGCATTTTTCCCAAAGAATTATAACAAATTTTTGTGATATTGCTCTGATATTTTTATATTAAAAATAATTTTTAGACCAAATCTGATCAAATTTGATGAAAAACTTGTCAAAACTTTGACAGAAAAAAGTTGACATCAGAATTTTATGTCATCTCGAAACAATCTTAAATACTGGTTTTAAAAATATTGTTACTTTTACTCATACGACGACGGATGTGTCGTTAGAAAAAGAATTCTGACAAATTAGAATTGAAAAATAACCGATAAAATTAGCAATATTAAGTAAATAGTTGAAAAAAAAACTGATCTAGTGACTGATAATTTGACGTGGTGAAAATGCTTGAAAATTTATCTATTTACTCATCAAATTTTGAATCAATGCAAGGCTAAATTCCTAATAATTAGGTAATTAACAATATGGTAAATCAAAGAGCTTAATTTGTTAAATTGGGAATTGTTGTTGTTGGGTTAAATTTTGATTGGGGTTAAGTACCTAATTGTCAAATGTCAAAATTCTTATTCAGAAAAAAAAAATTCAAATACAGTATTTTAAATGATTACAAATTTTTGACTTTTAATTGTCAAAATTTTTGAAATTCTATCAAATTTGATCAGGGGCCTAATTTTCGTTTTGGCAATGGCTACCCCTTTCTTTCCCTTTAGAAGTGTGATAGAGATGGGTATTTTCAAAACGATATCGTACTTATTTTTTCTAAAAGTCATTTTCAATACAAAAATATCAATGCAATATCACAAAAAATTAGTTTTGATTCGTTGGAAATATTGCGCAACATTTTGTACTTGCTTTTATAAATTCGGTACACGTATATCTGCATTTAAATAATTTGTATGTTAAAGTATAAATTTGACTAAATTGTGGACTCTAATATCGTTTTTTTTATCAATTTTGAATTTTCGTACCATATTCCGACCTTCTTTTCGACTTCATTAAAATTTACTGAATTCAGCGTCTACTTTAAAATGGTCGTATTTTAAACTTAACTTTCAAAAAAACAATAATATAATAAGTGCGGCCAAGTAATTATCTATCTATTTTTAAAGGAAATATTTGTGACAAAATAAGCCTTTTTCTCTCAAGATTCCAATATTCTACAAAGTGGACTTAATTGCACTCTTTAAAATTAAATGAAGTCAAAAATTATTGCATTTTGAGTTTCATTTTATGGTACCGTAAATTACTTATTTCCCATCAACTTAAACAATATTAAATTTACAAAGTGTACATATAAACAGTTGCATTGTCGACATTTTATTGTTTTTTTTTATCGCTCAATTCAATTGCCCTCAGTCGTCTTGGGTACTTTCACGTCACATGAACCAATTGTTGATGAGTTGTTCATAATTTTATTTTTATAAAAAAAAAAAAAACCAAATGACCAAAAAAAATAATTCTTTATTCGAAACACCCTCTGCATTAAAAATATTTGTTTTGATCTGTTAATTTTCAATTTAATTTAACAATAATAACCATCAAAAAGGTTAGTAGCCCACTAACATACAAAACAAAAAAAATTCGTTTAACCTTCAATGAAATTTCGACCCCATCAGAACAACTTTTAAAATGGTGTGAATTAACTAACAACAACTTATTTAATATATTTTTTAAACTTAAATATACATATGAATGCACAATGCACATACATATACAATGAACACAGCTATATCCAATCCATTTTAAGTTGATGAGAATTATTTCAAACAACAAAAACAAATGACATCGCTCGAGGAGGCATGCCAAATTTTAGGGTCGATGGCAAGTGGATTTTAGTGCCAAAAGAGAAAAACATAAACAAGCTTATTTACCAAGAAATGAATTTTTCTTTTTTAAAGACAATAACAATACTTGGAAAGATTATTTACTATTAATGGTTTAAAAGGGCACAAATTGTGTAAATATTTACAAAAATAAAACTATGTATTTCCAACTGTAAGTCCAAAAATGACTATGGGATAAAATCGTTTTTTTTTTTTTGTTCAACGATAAACTAACGTTTGTTGCAACTATTTGTGATAAAAATCATTTATCGTTGAATATTGAACGTTGGAATGAAACAACAGAACTTGAGCGTGTTGCCTCCTTTAGTGGTGCTAAGTCATATGTTCTTTTCAATTGAAAAACTATCATTGAGTTGCTGTCATTGAGTTGCTATCATTGAGTTGCTATCATTGAGTTGGTATCATTGAGTTGCTATCGTTGAGTTGCTATATTTGAGTTGGTGTCATTGGGCTGCTATCATTGAGTTGGCATGGGAAAAATGAGCCTCATTGCTGAAGAAAATACTGTGTGAAAATTGGCCAAACTTGTATGACTTCTAAAGAATCACTTTTTTTGCAGTAAGTTTTAACAATTTTAAAACGTTCCAAATTGTAAAATTTCCTACTTTAATCTAAACATAATATACAGTCGTATTTATTAGATTTCCTTAGAATACTCTTGGACAGTTGTCCAGCTAGCCATTGTTGGACATCTCCTTACTTATAACAGATTCCAAAAATCGTCTAAATATGTCCTCTTATATTTACTGACATCCCTGTAATCTGTCAATTTCGTGAACTTTTCTATACGTTTAATGAACATTTCATTTCAAGATAACTTACACTTACTTTAGAATAGCTTTAGACAACCAAATGCAGTCTCGAAGTTAAACAACAGATGAACATATTTATTAATAAGATTTTGTTGTTGGGCAATGTGCTAAAGTTAACATGTGATTATACCTAAATACTGATAAATTCTCGTATGACAGCTGAATTTGACGTATGTGTGATTTAAACAGGGATGTCGTATAAAAAGTAAAGCAACTTGAAATTAAAACTTTCAATAGGTGCGTTTTATTGGTAAATTTATAGCTAACAAAGTAAAATTTCCCTCGGTGAACAATAACAACAATCAATTACTGCCTATAAATTTGCCAGTAAAATAGTGGATATGGAAGTGGATAAAGAAAGTTGAAACTTTGAAGATGGAGATGGCGCGTTGAAAATTATGCATGACTTGAATCTTAATGTTGTTTTTCACTCATAAAATGGATGTGTTCTATGATATTTGTAGTTTAGTGGAGACACGGAAGCAGAAATACTTTGTGAACACAACCAAAAGTGGCTAAAGCGTTTTTGAACACAGCCGGAGCATTTTATTGGTACCTGATTGCTGCACTAGCTATAAATTACCAATAAAACGCACCTAATATATTATCACACAATAAAAATAAACTCCTTCCACACTTAGGTTAATGGGTATTTCTCACAATTTGAAAATTTCTAATTATAATTTAAATTTACAAGAATTTGACAAACAAAAAACTTAATCAAATTTTATTTTTTTTTTGAAATTTCCGAAAAATTGTTTGTTGTACATTGATTTATTTTTCTTCAAGTGGAATATTTGTGAAGCTGTTAAGTTTATCTGACTTGATTATCGGGAACCCAACTGTTAAGTAGTAAAACTCAATTTGGAATTTTTCTACGAAATATTGTATAAAGTTTTAAATTGTTTAGGTTTTTTTGAAGAACAAGACCCCAAAAGGCTTTATTTGTCTGTTCTGTATTTTGTCGATGAAATATTGAATTAGAGATTAAGAGCTGCCATATAATCAAAATGATTTCCTCGCTTACAATTTTGGTTTTCTTTCAAGCCAAAACGAGATATACGATCAATTCGTGTTTCTCAAAATGGCGGATTTCGCAGAGGCGCACAGTGGCCTGTTTTGACTTTTTTGGTTGCTAAAATAATAACTCTTATACGAATAAAAATATAGTAACAATTTTTACTTTTTATATCGAACTCGAGATTTTGATCAAAGTTCACATTACGATGATACCGAAGTCGAAAAAAGTGGGTCTCGCAATTCTGTCAAAGTTGATTCCTAGCGTTTTTTGAGCATTCCCCCCACCCGTTTTTTTAATTTTTTTTAAGACCAAAAATAACGGTACCTGCCGTACAATTTTTTTTTAGCAAAAAATGAAAATCTTATTTTTCTCAAAAATGTGCCCACAACTTTAAAAAAAAAAATTAGTAATTTTTTTTACAAAAAGGCAACCATTTTATAAAAAAAAAATTTCCTAGAATTAGTTAAAAATGGTACCTCCCATAGAACCATTTTTTTTATTCTCGATTTTATCAAAAACCGTTCAACTGATATTGATCAATTTTTTTAAACAGAGTGATTGAAAAAGTTTCAAAAGTTTTGTATACCAAAATTTTCAAAAAATCTTTTTTTGAATTTTTATAAAAAAGTTTCAAATTTTTTTTTGGAAACTTAATAACTCGAAAACGACTCGGTAAATTTTTATTTTTATAAAACTTGGCACCCAGCAGTTTTTTAACATTATCTAGCAGATTTAAAATAAAAATTATTCTTAATAACCAAAAATAACGGTACCTCCCATACAAATATTTTAAAACCGTTATTGAAAGTCTCATTTTTCTCAAAAACGGCTCCTACGATTTTGATTAAAATTTTTGTGTGAACTAATATCTGAACGATCTACCGTTTTAATGGAAAATAATTTTTCTATCGTTTAAAAGTGGTATCTCTCATAGAACCCTGATTTTCAACTATCTCATTATCAATTTAACTGATTTTAATGAAGTTTTTTCTAACAAAAGCTTGAAATAAGTTCTAATAATATTGCATACAAAAATTTTCAAAAAATTTAATTTTTGATTTAAAAAAAAATTTTAAAGTTATTTTTTGAAAATTCCATATTTCGAAAATTGGAAGATGATATTTTTTTTAAATTAATTTTTACAAATTTTCTTTTTATTCAGTTTTTCAAAATTTTATATATGTATAAAAAATTGTTTTTTTAAGAAACCCCTCATAAATTGAGATTTCCTTAAGAAATCAGATGATACACATCGCATTGGTGTCAAAACAATTTCAGAGGTTGTTTTATCAATTTATTTTTAATTAAATATAAATATTTTTTTTTACAATTTTTCGGTCTAAACCGTAAGTTCCATGCATATTTGCAAAACGTTGCTATAGGTATTGTTCATAAATAAATATACCTACACGCATAATACTACCTTAAACTTAACTACGTTTTCGGCTCCCATAAATAATTTATTTCCTTTATAAGATAAATATTATAGTTTTTGAATTATTAAAACTTTAAAAACACAGTCTGATCGCACATAAGAGCAAGTTCGTGCGACGCAGTCGTGCACATATTTTTTTTAACTTAAAAGGAATTTAACGCTATCAAGCTAGTGAGTTCAAAAAAAATATCTATACAGGGTGTTTCAGAATTTTCGGTTGAAAACATAATTTTTATTTAAAGCGATAGACATAGTTTGCATTTCACTTTACAAAGGTCTGAAGTTTAGATTTAGAGTAACAGCAGAGTGTTTTGAAATTTATTTGACTGAAAGCGTTGGGAAAAAACAAAGCTAGACAATGGGAAAAAAATAAACCATTTTTTTCATATTATTTTTTGTTTAATAAGTGTATATTTTAATTTTTTTAAGGAGTGTAGGTACTAAAAATATATTTTATTAGTAGATTATAAATAGTAGATGAAATGTTGGAAAAAAATCAAAAGTGGTAGATTACAAGTCAAATAGTAACAAAAAATCAAACAAAGCAAAAATATACAGGGTTTTTGGGATAAGATGCAAAACAAAGGACTAGAGCGTTTAGGTAAGGTCGAGACAAGAAAAAAAAATCGTCTATTTTTTCCTCCGCTTAGGCAACTAAATTTTTGGGATTATGTGAACAAATATATAAGAATTTTTTTCCCGCTCATTTAAAGGTGGAAATTTGTGGAGTTCTTTTTGTAACTCAATTTAAAGTTGAAAAACTGTGCCCAAAGTGGTGTTTCAAAAAACATTAGACTCAAAAGTTTTTAAATAAAAAAAAATTATTTTGTATTTAAATACAAAACAAACATATTAAGTAAAACAAAAAAACACAAGTTTTTCCATGCACTCCCCTCATTTTTTTAATTCAAAACTACAAAAAAAAATTAAAAATTTTATTTTTTTTGCTACCATAAAAATTTTTCTGCTTTGACTGCCTCTACAAGCTAAATTATTCATCCAAACGATTTTTTTTTATTTTTGATGGTCCAAACAGTTGTTAATTCAATAATCTTAAGAGTTATGCATTATAGACCCACCCGAAAAATGATTATTGCCACTAGATTTGCATAAACGGCCCACTGTGCGGCCCGTATGGCTAATAATGGTTGGAAAGAATGCAACAAGGACTGTATTTTTAGAATTACAAAATTAAATTAATCCATTGACGGAGCTCTGAGAATTCAAATTTCAGCATTCTAAAGCAAACGGAAGTGCACCATATAATTGATAAACATTTTTGAGCAAGTGGGCGGATACCATGCCCTCTGAATAAAAACCTCAAATATGAAATTTGTTCCTTTGTATGCACCACAAGGCCTACCGCTGTGCGAAATGACAAGATTCTGCGGTGTCGGGAGTGCTCCAAAAATTTTGTTCATAAAAGTCAATAAACCCTACAATTCTGAAAAATGTCAAATAACTTGTCTTCCATTAACTTTTTGCTAACCAAATTTTGTCGAATTGTGTGTAAGCCCAATACAAACATGTGTGCAAAATTTCATTGCTCAGATTTTATAGATTTTTTTCCGCTTTCCCATACAAAATGGCACCACCACCGTGCGGCGGCAGCGGCTCGACAGACGGCTTCCGCAAACATGTGCTTCTTCTAATAGTCCTTTTACAGGTGTGAAAAAATCAAAACTCCTATTTTTCATTCCATTTAAAAATCTATTATTATTTCCGAGAAAGATTGTTCATCAGAAACGTTCATAAGTAACAAATAAACAGAATAACAAATTCTGAGAATAATTTTAATAGTATAGCAAAAACTGATAAAAATGTATCGTCAATGACTGCGATTGTCATATGCAATTGAATTTTCGAGATTATTTTGAATCATTCGAACAAAAATAAGATTTTGTGAACTGTCATTCATGAAGCAATTAAATTTCATAGAAATCACTTGAATTAAATATTGCAATATAAAGATTGAGCATATAAGGTTGATTTGAATGAGTAACCAAAGCGTCTACTCTATCGGTAAAAAAAAAAATTAAAAAGTTGTTTCTGTCATCCTGACCACTCCTTTTTCTCTATTTCTATTCGAATTTTGTTTTGAATTTCTCGAGAAATGTTATCAACCATGATTTATGCAAAATTTCAAACTAACACTGAATTTCGAATCGATTTTTTGCAAATTGACATTCACTTGAATATAAAGCCTATATTCACTGAAGATCTTCGTTTCCATGCTTACAAAGTTCATTTGACACAAAATCTAAAGCCTAAACTGTCAGCTGTCAAATTGTTTTTTTTTTTTTAGGGTTGCCAACATTTTACCATGCAACATTTTACCACACAAATGTTGTTAATTTTGTGACACGCTTTTTAAATACAAATTGTTTCATGATTTAATGCAGTTTATTCAATATTTTTTTTACAAAACGCTGCATTGCTTGGTGGGCTCCCCACTGCCGCGTGCTTTTACTCTTTTGTCCATGGGATTTTTATAAGAACTTGCAACCACAACACACGATTCGAACAATAAATTTGCGTAATTTTTTTTTCTGATCGATTTGCACGATCTTTCAAATGGTTTAACTAAAATCCGCCCACTGCCACGCCCGCTTTTATTATATTTGAATTTTTTTTTATTTTAACAGTGATAGAAAACTGAAATTTTGTATAATTAAGCTCTCTTTAAAGTAAAAGCATAATACATATATGAAATTTATTTGAAATTCCACCAACGGCCACGCCTACTTTTCCGTATATCTTTATGCAAACGTATTTTAAACATTAATAGAAATCTGAAATTATGTATGTATACGTATTTAAGATCAATAGAAATATGAAATTTTTAATTGAGCTGAATCTAATATATAATATTTTCATTATTTTGGAAATCCGCCCCTTTGCCAAACCAAATTTTCGCACAGCTAAGTTTTTTTTTAAAAAACATCACTAGAAACCTAAACAAAAAAAATTTGAAATTGAGTTCTCTAGAATCAAAGAAATAACATGCACAATTTTGCCTACTGCTACGCCCATCTATTCCTACAAAAAAGTTGGATTTTTATAATCTTGGAGGTAATCACTCGTTTGATTTTTATGAAATCATTAGAATTTGGTATTATAAATAACGGGTGATTTTTTAAGAGGTTTAGAACTTTTTAAAAATAAAAAACACAAAAAATTCGAAAAAATGAATGAAATATTTATTTGAATCGATAGTTTGAACCTTGCAATTTAATGTTTAAAGATAATTTCATGCAAATGTTGACCGCGGCTGCGTCTCAGGTAGCCCATCCGCTGAGTCCAATTTTGGCATACTCTTTCAAACATATCGGCCGGTATCTCACGAATGAATGCATGGATGTTGGCTTCCGGTGCGTCAATCGAAGCGGGCTTGTCCCTATAGACATTAGCCTTGACATACCCCCACAAAAAATAGTCTAATGGTGTCAAATCGCACGATCTAGGCGGCCAATTGACCGGCCCGAAACGTGAAATTAACTGTTCACCAAACTCGCCTCGCAATTGCGCCATTGTTTCGCGTGCTGTGTGGCATGTGGCACCGTCTTGTGGAAACCACATATCATGCAAGTCAAGAACTTCCATTTCGGGCAAAAAAAAGTTTGTTATCATCGCTCGGTAGCGTTCACCATTGACAGTAACGCTGCGATTCGCATCATCTTTGAAGAAATATGGCCCAATAATGCCGCCGGCCCATAAACCGCACCAAATAGTGGCTTTTTCGGGATGCATTGGTAGCTGTTGCAATGCTTCTGGCTGATCTTCACTCCAAATGCGGCAATTGTGCTTATTTACGTACCCATTCAACCAAAAATGAGCCTCATCGCTGAACACAATTTTTCGATAAAAAAGCGGATCCTCGGCCAGCTTTCCAAGAGCCCATTCACCAAAAATTCGGCGTTGTGGTAGGTCGGCTGGCTTTAGTTCTTGCACCAGCTGTATCTTAAAAGGCTTTACGCCCAAATCCTTCCGCAAAATTTTCCACGTAGTGCTGTAACAAAGGCCTAACTGCTGGGAACGGCGCCGAATCGACATTTCGCGGTCTTCTGTCACACTAGCTGATACGGCCGCAATATTTTCTTCACTACGCACAGTACGTAAACGTGTTGGTGGTTTAATGTCCAACAAAGTAAATTTGGTGCGAAATTTGGTCACAATCTTCCGAATAGACTGCTCAGAAGGTCGAGAATGCCGACCATAAAATGGAAGCAGCGCGCGATGAACATTTCGAACCGAGCACGAATTTTGATAGTAAAATTCAATAATTTGCAAGCGTTGTTCATTTGTAAGACGATCCATGGTTAAATTGCAAACCAAACTGAAGCTGTTTGACAGTGACACAAGGTACTAAACACACGTCAGCTGTCAAAACCAGTGTTGCCAAAACCAAACCAGCTAAAAAATCACCCTTTATTTAAAAAAAATTAGCCACGCCCACTTTTCATGTCTTTTAATTTTCTTCTAACTATAAGCCTGCTTATAAAGTAAACACAAATTATAAAAAAGTAATCTTAAACATATAATATAATATATGCGTAATTTTTCTCACCCACTAATACGTCTACTTTCTTAAATGAAATTTTAAATATCCTCTATATTTAACATCCTTAAGAATCTAAGCATTTTTATTTAAATTCACTTTAACTTAAATATTATAACGATAAAAAAAATCGTTTTGAGTTGGATTTAAATTTTATTCAGTTAAAAAACAAAAAAAATATAAAATTAGACTTTATTATTAAAATAGTAGATATTTTAAGAATAAATAAAATTATAGTTAGGTACTATTTTAAAATTATTAAAATAAGGGAATTCCCCTATTTAATTGAAATCAAAACAAAGTCGACGTCGCGTCATTTTGGATATAATCAACAAGTGGTAAGAGCCACTCAAGAATCTTCCAAATCCATATATTAGAAATTTAATATTAAATTAAATATTTTCTAAAGAATTTCCCTATATACGCAATTTATGATAAAAATTAGAGAAGTGCCTCGGTGTCGTTATATTCGAGATTTGTTTGCTGTCAAATACACCGCTTCTGATATTTCTTTAAATTTCTAAATAAATCTGATTCAACAAAAAAAAATTTAAAAAAATAAACAAAATTTGTGCTACCAAATGATCATCATTAAAATAATAAACTTACGTCATAGTTCAGTATTTTGCTATTTATTCAATTATGATCATTCTATCTCATTGTAAACAAAAAAACACTGATAAATATATCAATGACCTTGAGTAAATAAATTATAAAAAAAATACCATCTTCACCTCAAAAGTGTTTCCAAAAAAATAAGAATTTGTGGAAATTAAACTTAAACTTCAAATATGTACATAAGTTTAAATTATAATGCGCCGGTAAAATAAATACAAACAAAATTTGAAATACTTGCTTATTTCACCTTGCGGCGTTAATTTGTATTATTTATTTTTTTTTTTTTTTTTTTTTTTGTAAATGATCCAATGCAAAGTCAATGAAACGCAATCCCGCTCATTCCTTTCCATAAAATGAATATTTTGTATGCAATAGAAACACAAAATGCAAAAAAAAATTGTATTTGTGTTGCAAAATTGCTTTGCATTGTAAACAGAATCCCATGATAGTTCAGTGTTTGTAATACAAAATGTATCTATTTTTAGATCTAGTTTAAGTCTGATAACTTCATTTGCAGTTTTATAGACTATAAATAGTGCCAGTCCGAGAAAATTTTGCGCCCTAGTCGAGTAAAGGCAAACATTTTCCCTGTTCACAATTTATTTGATTAATTCACTAGGGTTTTTTTTTAAGGATTATTTGTAAAATATATTTATTTTTTTTAGCTATAAACAAGCGTTCGACATGGTTTAATTAATAATTTTGTAACTTCAAACATTTTTGATTGATCTTCAAAATTAAGGTCTTTAAATATTCTCATTAAGACACTTATTAAATGTTTTTAGTTCTTTAGAAATGTTATTCTTGAAATCTAAGCAAATATTTGGATATAAAAAAAAAATCTGTGCATCGGTCACAAACTTCAAAATTTAAATTAAATTTATATTCATAAGTAGGGCCCATTTTGGCACCTAAGTATCTATTTGTATATTATGTACACGTAGCCGGTCCTGATAACTGCACAGTTTAATTCGAAAACAAAAACGATTGCGAGTGAATGCAATAAAAAGAAACAGAACTTTTTGTCGTAGTGGTTAAGTCTAGTCATTTTATGTACTCAGGTGGGCAAGTTACTACATAAAAGTAATTTAAAATTTTAATTATTTGTTTACTATACGAGAACATGTTTAATAAATGAGAATTCTTTCGTTCGCCGGCTATGACGAAATAAAAACACGTTTAAGTTGCAATTTATTGTTAAAAATGTTAACACACCTACATATCATGCTAATTGTACTCATAAGATAGTAAGTATAAACTTAAATGAGTTATTTTATAGGGTGACCATCTGCTCTTTTTTTATACAGAACGAAATACATATTTTTACAATACTTTTGTTTAATGTTAATACATTTTTGTTTTTATATACTCATGGTCTTCAGAAAAAAAGTGAAGTTTTCAAATTTAAAAAAATCTTCAAAAACACAAACGAAGGAAATTATCTTTTATTTTTCTTTGATGTTAATATGTTTTTCTGTATACAAAACCAATCTTGCCAGGCTACGGAACAAGTAATAAAAAAAAAACAATTATAAACCTTTACTGTAACCTTTTTCGAGACCTTGTTCAATAATAAAATTTAACTCATTAGGCAAAGTTTTTCAGTGAATTTCAGAGTTAAAATCGAGTTAACTCATGAAAAAAGTTTTTCAGTCAATTTTAGAATTAACTGAATAGATAGTTTTGACAGATATTTGTAAAAGGACTACGATAACACAGAGGGCGAAACTATAGAAATTGTCTCTTTTGTTGTTCTGACGCATAGTGTCGTCCTCTCTGTTTCCATAGTGAAGTCGCATTTCCATAGTGTCGTTTTTTGATTCTGATGGACAGCTGAATGCTAATTCTGAATTGAAAAACTGTTTCTCATTTAACTTGACAGGATTAACTAACTAACTCTGGTTTAACTCAGAGTTAACTCCTTCACTGAAAAACTAGCCCTAAGCAGGCTTTAGACCTTTTAATATTTTTTTTTAATTTTTAGGAGTGAAAGATTAAACCTGAAAAAGAACGAAAAAACGTTAAAATCGTCGCACTGTGGTCCAAAATGACTTTTTTTGGTTGCAAAAATCCTAACTTTTGAACGCATGAAGATATCGCTATAATTTTTTTTTTTTCTTCTTAAAGGAAATTTTCAAAGCTATAAAAATAGTGATTTTTAAGAAAATTGCTTCACAGGGTGTTTCTAAATCAAAGGCTGAAGTAAGATTTTCTTTGAAATAGGAATTAACAGAGAAAGGAATTTAAGAAAAACTTTAAAAGCAGTTAAAATTTTAGGAAATTTATGAAAAAAAAGCCTGCAAATATTATTATTATTCGCAGGGTGTTCCAAAATAATTTTTGTTTACAATAGTGGATACATAAAAATAACGAACCATTTTTTGATGTATTAAGCAAGTATTTAATCAGTATTTTTTCAAAGATGTATCTTATAAGCTGTTTAAGTGATCATTTGTATTTGAAACAGTGGAGGAAAAAAGTAAACGGACCAAAATTTTAATAAATAATTTTTTTTTTAATAATTAAAGACTTTAATTTTAAGTAAAATAATCATTTGCATCATCATCCTTTTCAACATTTAACAGACTTATTAGTTCTGGGCAGTTACTCTTTTTCAGCTTTTTTTAAGATCTCACATGCATTAAAGATGAAATGAGTGGATTCGATGATATAGCCAGCATATTATTTAAATGTTCATAACCTCTTTTTTTGGGGTAGCGATAGAAACTTAATATTTCCTGCTACCTGTTTTATTGGATCATAAAATTTTTATCCATAGCTAATATTTCTTTCAACTTTTGTATGATGCAGTCAAAATTTAATTTAATCTCTTACTTTCACCATTTTGGCATTTATAAGGCAATAAGAAAATAATCTCCTACTTTTGGCAAGTTTCAAAAAAATAAAAAAGATTAAGGATTATGATTTTATTTATTGTTACCGTTAATTTTTATTTACCTACCTACTTTAGTTTCAAAAACTCTTTTAGTTTACTAGGGATATATTCAGAAAGGAGAGTAAAAGTAGGTGGATTACAAAAATTTAATGTTCAATGTATGTAACAATCAGTAGTTTGTTCAAATAATTGTTCATTTTTTTTTTAAATTGCCATTTAAATAAAAAGGGGCGTGGTAATGGGTGGTATCTTTTACGATCTTAATAAAATAAGAAGAACATTTCACTTTCTCAGCTATTTTGAGGAAGGAAATAACCCAAACATGCCAAAAGCAAATTTGGTTTTAAGACCAAAATGTAGCACCGAGAACATGCTTTTTTTTAAACAAATTACATTTTCTCAAAACATTGCAAAAAGTTGCAGCATATGGTTGCATATGGTTTAACAAATAGTCAGGCTAAAATATCCCGGTAATTTTTCAGTAGGACCTAGTGGGACTTTTTTTGTAGCTCTCAAACCTTAAAAACTCATAAAAAAAGGATTTTTTTAATTTATTTATTAAAAATATTATTTTTTTTTATTTTAATTAACTTACAAACAAAACAACCTCGTAACATTGAAGAAAAGTAAGATTTTCCAACTTTAAAAAGCTTTGTAAACTAAATAATTTAAAACAAATATTTTGTTAACTATTTTTGAAGCTCTGTCTATATTTCTATTAGAAACAAAAAACAAACAAAATTTAAAAAACATAGGATTTTGTATTTTTGCTGCGAATTTTGGCTTTTTGGAGCACAGTGCGTCAAGAGTCAAGACCAAAATCCAAATTAGGATTCAAAAACATTTATACTCGTATCAATAAACACAAATTAGCTTTATTCATTAAATTAAGTACAAAAACGCATTCATAAAAGAAAATTGAAGTTAATTGACGTGGAATAACTTTTAATTAACTAACTCACCAAAGTAAGTGTAAGTATTTAAACTGACACTTTTTAAAATTGTTAAAAAATGATTGTGTTTTTATTTTATTTGTTACATATTATTAACAATCATTTTTTCATTGTTGTTCAATAAGTTTCTATAACTAAGACAGCGTGATCGGATGATTAAACCCTGACTAAAGTGTATATGAAAAAAGTTTATTTCCAAATATTTAGAACTGTCTAGAACCTCCATACCAGAAATTCGAACTAATACGAATGTAAATGTTTTTGTTTTTACTTTCGAAAATATAACTATCAGAACCAGTGGTCACCATAAAAACGAATCAAAAAAAAAATATTAAAAATAAAATATAAACGCATGGGCCGCGGCGTTTAAATGAATAAAATACTGCGCATTCGTTTGATATAGCCTATTCGGTATTACCTGCTTCTAATTTAACACTATAAAATTGGCTAAGCCACATAGAATGTGTATAAGAAAGATATAAACGAGGAAATAAGTTTTCTTTTCAAATCAGGCTTTCCAAAAGAAAGTTTTGTTGATATTGTCATAACATAACTTTGCAAAAATGGCACCGGTTGAGTGTTAATCAAGCTTTTTTAAACCCCAGTATTATAATACATAATTTATTACCAATTAATTATTTAGATTTAGTTATGTACATATGTATAAAGTCTTAATAAAGACGTAGATTGATTGTAGTCTTATAAAGGATTATTATTTACTAGCTGACCCGTCCCAGCTTCTCACGAGTTGAAAAATTATTCAGCCCTATCACAAATTCCATCGTAATCGAAAATTTGCTACGAATCACAAAAAATGTATTGCAGAATCCATTCGTAGTGGAAAATCTATATTAAGAATTTCGAAATTCGGAAAATTTGGTATCACAAATTCCGAATGAAACGGAAATATGACGCCCTTTTCTACGACAACTGATTCTTGCAGTCGTAGCCAAGTGGTAAACGATTGTGTTTCATAAAAAATTGTTTTTTTTTACAATTTCTAAAATTTGCAATGGTTGCAAACGCAAATTAATCAATTTTTATTTTGTTAAAAATTCTTAAACTCTTAAATTAATTGAATACCACGCCATTAAGATAAAATTTACAAAGAAGTATAAACAAAACTATGTTCCTTAAAAAAAAAAAAACGAGGAATTAAAAGAACACAACACTTTTAAAACAAACCGGGCTGAAATTAGTTCCTCAGTACATTTGAAACCACTTTTTTTTATAACTTCCATTTATTTTTGTGTTGAATCTATTTTCTTGGGAAAAAAATGCTAAAACATTGAATTAATAAACAAATATCAACAACACAACTTTTTTCACGATTCAATCATTTGACAGCTGTAATAGTGCTCAGGGATTTTGGGATTTGTTCTTGCGATATTTATTAAAAAAAAGAGTTTAGCCTTAATTAACACAAATATTCAGCTTTTTTGTGTAAAATAAAAAGGGAAAAGAGATGGGACTTTTTAAAAAGTTTAAGGGATTTTTTCTTTTAAAAGCTCCAAGTATTGCTGTGACATAGGACAGCTGATTTCGAAATTCAGAATTAATTCTTTTAATGAGCCATTGCTCATTCATTTTTCGATTCCATTCGGATTTTGTGAATCCTTTTTTTCGGGGTTCGTAGTGGAATAATCCATTTGGGGATTTTCCACGATGGATTCTGTGATAAGCCTGATTAATTTCTTAAAAACATAACTAAATAAAATGTCAGTAAATATGTACAACAGTGTGGAGCTGTTCGAACTTGATTGAAAGACATCCGAATCAGTCCAAACAAATATACCTACATTTTTAATATTAAGTAAAATTAGAAGGATAACAATTATTTGCACAGCAGTTTCAAATTAAAAGTAAAAAACTGACAGTATGGTGATTTGAACAGTTCTTCTTACCCACAAAGAAAGCATAAATCTGATTTTTGGTAAGAGGCCAGTTATAGCTTTCATTGAAACTCATCATTGAAAAATTTCATTTCCTAATTTGAGACACTTTGAAAGCAAAATCAGAGAATATTTTGATGCCAATAAAAAGGTGATGACTCAATTATTAATTTTAGTCAAAAAAAATTTTCATTTTGGTCAAACCTTACAAATCAAATGAATTTCTTTATTTCAATGATTGAATTACCTTATCATTGATCATTGAAATCTTAGAAATCGTTTTATGTGAAAGATTGGGCCAAAATGAAATATTTTTTTGACTGGAAATAATAATTGAGTCAAGAGCTTTTTATTGGCATCAAAATAATTACTGATTTTGCTTTTTAAGTGTCTCAAAATAAGAAATTAAAATTTTCAATGATGAGTTTCAATGAAAGCTATAACTGGCCCCTAATAGTAGAAATATTTCTTCAATTTTTTTCTCAATATAATTTTTTTATTTACCTAATACATATTTCGAAATATATTCAATAAATTAAATTTTTGTTTTTAACCCATTTCACCCTATAAAAATTTATATTTTGAAAAACATCTCAACTTTAAGTGATCTTCAAAATCTACCATCTAAATATTACCTTTCGAGTACAAAAAGAAAGTTTTAAATTGGTTGGTATTTTTTTTACCCTATTTTAACCTATAAATAGCTAAATTTTAGAAACATAAATAAATAAATTGTTAAATTATAAATTTCCAAAAATTAAAAAAGAATGTAACGGTATTTTTTTGTTATACCCATAGGGATGCAAAAGCTGAAGCTCTTTGTTTTTAGCTAAACACTCATTCAATTGACAAATCAGAAAAGAACTCGTGTTTTGAAAAATATTCAATTCACAAACTTTTTGCGATTTCTGAATTGAAAAATATTTTATTTACAAATCCCAAAGAGCTTGTGAATTAAATATTTTTCAATTCACAAATCCAAAAAATCTTGCGAATTAAATCTTTTTCAATTCACAAGTCCAAGAAGAGCTTATGGCTTAACCTTTTTTTCAAATTCATAAGCTTACATCCCTGGTTTTACCGCATTCCACCCTATAAAAGGATACATATAGGAAAATATTAAGCCTTTAAGTAGAAGTAGTTCAACACAAGCAATATTTAAAAAAATGTTATTATTTATTTTTATTCCATTTTACTCTATAAATAGGTCATTCCTTAGAATCAATATTTTCTCCTCCTCATACAAAATGGAATTTTCAGATATTGCCATCATTTACCCCTGAAAGTATGTGATGTTGAGTTTTCTCAATTTTCCGACTTCTCTAATCAAAATTTCAAGATGTCTGCCAAACTGAACTACCCTTAGTTGAAAAAGTCCAAAGTATTTTACCTATAGGATGAACTCCTCTATTGCTGCCTTGCTAAATATGAGTAATAAATAAATATAAATACTTAAATATTCAAATTAATTATATTATGTAGGACTTCAGGTGAAATTTTATTCTGTATCAATAATTTTTTTGTTTTGCCAATCTCAATATTAAATCTTCAAATCAAAAGACATTACTAATAAAATTTAAATGTTAACACATATTTAAGACTATAATTGACCATGACCGTGTTTAAAATACGATAAAACAAAAAAACACATTTTGGACTTTTGCACCTGTGATAATAAAAAAAAATAGGCACGCGCGCGATTACTAAGTCTAAACATGCATTGTGATTAAGATAAAAATAAGACATCAACAATATAATAATCCAAATGGACATTTTAATACGTTTTAATTTTCAATTTTATAAAAGGTTTTTGTTTTAAGTCAAGATAAAAATTATTAATATTAAAGTATCAACAAATTTATTAACTTTTGAAAAGTTCAATTCATTGCATTAATTTTTGAAGATGTTTTAGGCTTCTACATATGTGTTTTACACAGCTCTTTCTGATAGAGCTTATTTTCGAAGTCGATTTTTTTTACATTAAAGTTGATATCGATTGAAATGGATTGAGGTATGAGAGCACCTACTCCGTGTAGAGAAGGAGATTCTGACTGGTTGGTGTCAAATTTTATTCATACGATATTATTCATATAGCTATACTCTACTCCGATACTTATGGAGCAAATTCTCTGAGTATGTGCTCTAATTTATTCATGTCTATACCATTGACTTCAAATGCATACAAAATTCTTTAAAAACAAAGGCAATACTTAAACTACATTATGCTATAGCCAAAAATTTATTCGTTCGCATATTTTTCATGAAGTTATTTGAATTAATAGTTTTTTGAAAAAGAAAAATATTCCAATTCATTTTTTTTAAGTAGATACAAAATGATAATTGTTCTGATTTTTTTAAGTTTAACTTTAAATATTTAATGCTATTTTCATAAAAAAAAACAAATGGTTTTAGTTCTTTTAATTTTTGATAAAATTGAAAATTACTTAATCTTAGAGCAACAGTCGAATTGAACGAACGTCTGGACGAACCGGTTACTACAATCACTATAAACAAATTATTTTGTAGCTTGTAGCAAAACGTTACAAATAAAAAGATCTTGTAATAGATCGATAATATGTTCGTTATACCTTTGAAATATGATCTTGCCGCACAAATTTGATCACAGAAAATTCTCCATCATCTCTCTGTTTCGATCGTCCTTCTTAGTAACTACCTCAATTAAAAATAAATAAGACCACTCTAACTGAGGGACTAAGAGACAAATCATGTTAAATTAAACAGAAACTAATGTTAAATATTAATGTTAAATACTAAAAAAAATAACGTCGTGTTAAATCATGGGAAATTATCTGCATAACACCTTTTAAGTTTTATATTATACCTTAAATTAGTAATCCGGTTAAACTTACATGACAATCTAGATAAATTAACTTGGTTTATTGTTAAAATTAGGCCACTTTTCTATAAAAATTAAATAACATCACACAATATAAATTTAAAAATGTCCACCTGTGTAGTTAACATGGTCCCTTGTCAAATTAAACATGTCAAATTAAACAAAGTTACTCTTGCAAGTGAAGGCCTTAAATAAATAGGACAGAATGAAAATTTCAAATCACTTTTAAAACCTACCTTTAATAACAACGTGATGTGATAAAATGTATATGCATATTATTATGTATATATTAGACTGATTCAAAAAAATAAAAATGTCTTCGATTTTCAATGCCACTAGCTTCTTAGTTAAGTTCAGTGAAATGATGAGCCTATGGTAAAACTTTCAGCCCTTCAGATTAAAAATTTAGGAGTCACTCATCGCTATTTTCTTTTTCCCATACAAATAGTATTTTTTGTTTTTTACTTCTTTATTTTATAACTTTAGAACCGATTACTATTAGGTAATGATCAAAACGTATTTTTAAAGAAAATTGAATGGTCTTTATATTCTTATATAATTAATGTACTACTTACAAAGTAAAATTAATAGTAACATGTGTTATATAAATCTAGTTATTTCTTATAGTAGAAAGTCTTCTATTAATTTTGTAATTTCTCTCAAACTATTTTATAAAATTAAATGTTTTTTTATTACAAATAAAATTTTAATGCTTAATTTTTAAGGTTCACGTTTATGTACTTTTTTTTAAATTTATATATTCTTAATAACTTGTTTAACTTGTTTCTTTAACTTTAATAAATTTCTGAGTTTGTTAAATTGTGAAGAATTTACCGTTCTTCGATTTGACCTCAAGCACGATCACTTACACTTCAATGTAACTGATTTGGGTAACAGGGAAAAATCAACGCTGCGATGAGGTTAAAAGGCAGACAATATTAACGGTAAATTTTATACATTAACAAAAAATATACGAAGTTAGTTAAACACAAGAATATGCTAATTTTTTGTCAGGTAAAATCTTGTTAAAATAACTATGTGAAACGTTAAGTTAAAAGGCTATATGGCGCGTATTCATAGTCGTTCGATAAACCTATATTTTACTAAACTGCAGTTTAAGATCTATTAGATCCATAAATATAGGTCCTTTCTTTAGGGCCCAGTTATAGCTTTCATTGAAACTCATCATTGAAAAATTTAATTTCTTATTTTGAGACACTTTGAAAGCCAAATCAGTGAAAATTTTGATGCTGGCTCAATTATTAATTCTAGCCAAAAAAATATTTCATTTTGTCCCAACCTTTCATATAAAATGAATTCTAAGATTTCAATGATCAATGATAAGGTAGTTCAATCATTGAAATAAAGAAATTCATTTCCTGCGATAGGGTGGGCCAAAATGAAATATTTGTTTGACTAGAAAAAATAATTGAGTTACCAGCTTTTTATTTGCACTAAAATAATCACTGATTTCACCAAAGTGCCCCAAAATTAACAATTAAAATGTTCAATGATGAGTTTCAATGAAAGCTATAACCGGCCCCTTAATCAAATTTCATTCTGTATTTATCAAAACAGTGGTTTATTGAATTATTTGACTTCAAATCTTAGAATGACAAACCATAACAATTAAAATAAATGTCATAAAATTAAATTAAACGTACTTTTAACTTAGCAACAGTTTAAAAATGAATATATGAATACGGCCCTATATATTTAAATTGAAATTTAAAAGAGATTGCTTTTTGAATAACACAAACTTGATACAAATTAACAATGCGGCCGTGTTGAAATGTGTCTAACTTTCGTATTTAGAAGAATTTTATGTCGAAGATTTTACCGTGTTATTTATTTATTTATTGAAAATATTCAATGCAATGTAAAATTATAGTGTTAATTTTTATTAAAATCGTTTATGAGAACTCCCCAACTTTATAATGGAGATGTTTACCTAGTAAATTTAACAATACACTTGTTAATTTAATAAGATTTTACCGTGTTAATCTTAAATTTTATTTAATTTTATTAAATCGTGTTAGATTTCCACAACTTTATATGGATAAAAGTTTACCTAGTAAATTTAACAAGAGACTTGTTAAATACTTGTTAATTCAACAAGTGAAATGTTTAATTTTTAATAGATGTATTTTCTCCTTTTTTTAAGCATGTATTGACCAATCAATTAACTTGCTTTTGCACAATTTATCTTGTTAACATAGCTGTTAATATGAAATTTCTCTGATATGTCAGCGATAAAAATTTTGCGATCTTAAAATAAATTGGTTATTCAAGTGTGAGACAATACATAATAGTTGGGTTCATTAAAATGCGTATAAATATCAAAACAAGCCGTAATAATTACAGTCAATTAATGTAAATAAAAAACACCCTTACATTGTTTATGTAAATTGTAAATTGACTAAGTTTATTATACCTTTGTTGTGCTTTCGCTTCCTATACGAGACAAAAATCTTACCTTGATAACAATAAAACTACATAGATATATAGTTACTATGTTAGTTATTATAATATTCGATAAATCATTGATAATAAAATGGTATGACCTAAAATTAAAATTTTTTAAACTATAAAGCACTTAAAATAACGTAAACAAATTACAAAGGTAATTAATCGGTATTATCACAGGCCCCGTCGTAATATATTCGAACTACGAATCTCAAAAATAGTATCATGGAACCGTCATCCTACAAAAAATATGGACATTAATTTGTGGGCTATCGATGTCACTTTTCACAAATTCGGAATACGTTTGGAAATAATTCTGTTAGGACGGCAGCTATAATATTTTTTTTCGTGATTCGTAGTACAAATCTATTACGACGGGACCTGTGATAAGGCCGATTTAAAATTCCCAGCTTGATATTGCGATGGCGCCAATGATTTAAAATACATACTTCACAATTAATTATACATACCCTTTCAAAAGTTTGCATGCATATTGGCGTTTACTTAATATAGATTAATAACAAAAGCCTTATACAGTAAACAAAATATCCAATAAAATTGCGAATTTGTTCAAAGATCGAATTTCATTATAGGTATGAGTATTCTAGTAGAATGTGTAATTTATTCTGAATAAATTTTCCACAAAAGTATCGAACGCAATCCTGATTTTTCTAGAAATTTGTTGCATTATTAAATGTAAATATTGATTTAATTCATGATGTGTATTTGTCGGTTATTAGTTCTATAAATAGTTCTATAACTATCCGGGTTAACGTAGTTATGGAAATGTACAACATTCTTGCATAGAATTTATATATGTACATAAAATATAAATTTAGTTATGAAAAATAAGTGTACAGCTACATAACAAGTAATCTGGTCTATTGGCTGACAATTACCTACTTTTATAGCTTATACAGGGTGGCGCACGAATCGTGCTACTAAAATAAAACGTAATAACTTTTTTTCTGTGTGAGTAATCGGCTTATTTTTTTTTTTATTTTGTAGTTTACTATTTAGATTTATAAAAATGGATGCTTGGGATACGGAGAAAAGAATTTGGATAGTGCAACGGTACCATGCTTTGCAGTCCGTCATTTCCGTCCAAAGGGAATTTAGGCGGGAGTTTGGCGGTAATCCCCCGAGTAGATGGACCATTATGAGGTTTGTAAACATGTTTGCCGAATCTGGAAGCATCGCACGAAAGCCGTACCATCGAGATGCCAATGTTCGGGTTCAGGATACAATCGCAGCAGTAGCATCTGCAATACAGGCCAATCCGAACGTTTCGACCCGAAACTTATCGGGGCAAATTGGAATTAGTAGACGGTCATTACAACGGATACTTCATGAGGATTTAAACTTGTTTCCGTACAAAGTCCAAATTACTAGCAAGTTAAACCCTCAGGATTTGCCTGTTCGCCTGGAATTTTGCCAAAAAATGATATCAATGGCCGAAGAAGACAACACATTGATCAATTGTTTGTTCATGTCTGATGAGGCCCATTTTGATCTTAACGGCAATGCAAACAAGCAAAATTGCCGTATATGGAATGAGTCTAATCCAGAAATGCTCCATGAGACGGAACTGCACCCAGAACGAGTCACTGTGTGGTGCGCAGTTTCATCAAGGTGTATTGTCGGGCCGTACTTCTTTGAAGAAAACGGTGTAACCGTTACTGTCAATGGGGACCGTTATTTAAAGATGTTGAAGGAGTTTTTTTACCCAGAACTGCGCCGAAGACGTATACCATTCAACAGCGTTTGGTTTCAGCAAGATGGAGCAACTGCACATATAGCCAGACCAGTTATGGCGGAGCTAAACAAAAAATTCGCAAACAAATTAATTTCTAGGAACTCCACTCTTCGCTGGCCTCCAAGGTCACCTGACCTGACTGCACCAGACTTCTTTTTATGGGGTTATGTCAAGCAAGAGGTTTATAAAACGAAGCCCAGGAATTTAACTGAATTAAAGCAGTCCATAACGACAATAATTGAGGCGATCCCAACTTCAACTCTTCAGGCCGCAATGAATAATTTTTTGACCAGGTGCCGCATATGCGTGGGACAGCGTGGAGGTCATTTGCGGTCTATAATCTTTAAAAACAACTAACTATTTAAAATAAAATTTAATTTTCTAACCAATAAAAAAAAAATAAATGAAATACATACATCGATTAAAAAAAAAGTTATTTGAATTTCTTATTGTACCACAATTGGTGCGCCACCCTGTATTATGTCAACTTGGGGCTTCTAACTGGAAAAAAGTAAAAACATGAACAGTCATATTTGTTAGATTTATTGAAAACATTCTTGAACAGTTGTTCAGCTAGCCGTTCAAATAGTTAAAAATCTTCTTATTTATAAACGAATTATAACAGTCCTCATATAATTCACTGACATGCTTGTAATCTGTCAAATTGGTGAACTTTTAGATACGTTCAATGAACATTGAACTTAGCCACTTTAGACAACTAAGCCAATTTGAACAATCAATTGTATTGTCTTAGTTGAACAATAAATGGAAAATGTTTATAAATAAATATTTGTTATTTGTAATTGAGTAGCTGTCTTAAATCATGCATAGGCTGAGTTCCAAAAAAACACATCAGATACATATTTGATACAAAGTCATGAGATTCGAAAGTCATGAGTTTTTCAACGCATCCCAAAACTTCAGCGATGCGCATAAACTAAGCAGCGAACGCATCAAATTTTTTTTGATGCTTTCATTTGACAATTTGACGTTTGAACTGAAAGTGAAACAAAAATATTATGAAGTCTTGAGCGGATTAAGTTTTTTTTTCGTAAAGTATGTTTTTTCAAATGTCAGTGTCATTTTACTTAAACGACATCTTACTGCTCTTTCATTTTATGAGCTCTGAAATGTCAAACAAACAAACAAAGCAAAGTTAAATATATGCAATATTCTATTACATTAATTTTATTTATGATTTTAAATACTACAATTTAAGTTGTAGGAACTAAAATCCAGGAACAAAACTTTTAACTCCTTTGTCTGAGAGTGCCTGTCAATCGATTGACCAATTTTTCATAATCTAAAAGTATTAAATGACAATTTTCAACTTGACAAGGTTGTCAGAAAAGTCATTAGATTCGTTTGCGTACTAACTTGAAACAACCCAAAACTACTTTTTCTACCAGAATTAGTTCAAACGTGTTTGCGTACGCACATCTTGTGAAGTTTCGGGCAGAAGAGAATGCTCATGAGATAGTAGGTTAGGTTAGGTTAGGATTATGTGATTGTCAGCAGAAACGTTAGACACACTTAGACCAGGGGGTTGGCCCATTGTGATACCACAGAAATCTAGGAAGCTTTCTTCCTACTCGTTGAACCATTTAGAGCTTCTTACGAAGCGCCCAAGACTTCTTATTTCATAATTTGCCAGATCATTGTAGTAGAATTCTCCTAGATGGAGCCTACTTCTTTGAGATAGAGCAAGACATGTAGTTACAGAGAAGGTGAGGAATCGATTCTTCTCCTTCTTCGTCCATACAACCTCTTCAGAAGTCTTTAGAAAATACTCCAAGCTTCGTTGCGTGCTTGCCTATAAGACAGTGTCCAGTAGATAATGACACCTATTACGGAGCAAATGTGTCGTTTGCTTAGAGATATTAAGTTCCAAGAGCGCTTCAGATCCAGCATATACCAAATCTGTTTTTTTCCACCTAAGATTTGCTTTCTCTATTGCGTATTGCTTTAGCATGAACTTAAAAGTAGCGTTGGGTATACTAATATTTGTCCGATTTGACAGTATAGGTAGTATAGTTCCACTTTTGTCGAGTTCGTCTGGTTTACAATTGCCTAAAATGTCCCTATGACCCGGCACCCAGCAATGGTGAATGTTGAATGAATGCTGTGCCATCTCCATGAATGATTATCGGCAATTAAGGGCAGTTTTTGAATTTAGAGACAGAATCCTGAGATTTAATGGCTGCTTGGCTATCCGATAAAATACGGATATCTGTGCTTGATATCACGTTTTTTTTGAGCCAAGAAAGGAATTTTTTATCGCCAAAAGTTCCGCCTGGAACACGCTACAGTAGTTGGGGAGACGGAAGGAGAGACTTAGTTTCAGCCTATCTGAGTATACACCTCCACCAACCCCGTCATCAATTTTAGAACCGTCAATATAAAGATAAAGATTCATCTTCCAGGAACGCCAGATCCTCCCAGAGAGATGTGGAAGGAATGGTAACTTGAAATTTTTTATGGAACTGTAGCTATAGGGTGGTGTAATCTGTAATGCTTGGAACTGATCTAAATGAGTTCAAAATGATGGAGTGGCCAATTTCATTGTTAGACCATTGTAAGGAGGCTTTTAGACGTTATATAGGTGTGCTTGTCGCCGTTTGTTTGCAGAATATATCGAGAGATGTGAGATGGAACAGAATTTCCAATGCACAGCTCCAATTGTTGCGCGCGATGGCGGATAAACTCATTCGGGTCTTCTTCGATACTCTGCTCCACAGCAGCAATAGCGTCTTCGGTCTCTGAGGATGCGCATTATCCACTAGAGTAAACGTGGTGCGAAACCGATCCATGGTTGCTCGAATTACTGACTCTGCTGGACGAATTACCGACTCTGCTGGGCGATTATGTCGACCGAATATTGGACGCAGCGGAACCGAACCAATATTTTGGTAATAAATTTACACGATTTGCAAACGTTGTTCAGGAGTAAGGTAAGTCTATTCATTATGAAATGGCAAACCATAAATCAAGTGACAGCTGTGACAGATGTCAAAAATGCCAACTCCGAAATAAGTATTGCCAGATTGAAAACCACACGCCTAAAAAAAACACCCGGTATAAAATAAGTAATAACCAACTTTTAAAAAAATAACAACATTGACATTTTTTATTCGATGATCAAATAATTTTTCTTTTAGTCAAATGCATTAATTAAAATTGGTTATTACTCGTTAAATACGAATAATTTTGTAGAAAAATTCTTGTGGTTTTAGATGTTTTTTTTTCGAGAAAAATGTAGCTAAAAGCTCAAATTCGCTATGAAGCGACATCTACACTTAAGATTTGATAGTATTTTAGCTCTTTCATTTGATCTCACTATACACAGACTGAATTGGTTGATTTTGACTGTCACTTACCAAAAATCATTTAAACCCCGATCCCATTCAGGTTTTAATGCAATTATATTTTTCTTAATATTTCATTTAGCCCTTCAGATAATTTTTTTTCATTCTTCTACAAATATTAAAAATGCTATGAAAAATTCATATTAAGACCTACTTACATACATACATATAAATGAACGTGTAATTAAATTATTATAATGACATAATTTAAAATTATAACGTCTGGGTCAAGATACTTAAAAGCGTTTAACTCATCAACTTAAATCTGCTTGAGTATAATATATGTATAATGTATATAGAACTTGATCAAAGATCATTGTTTATGATTTTGTAAAATTGGCAATCAATGCAATTGACTTCGAAGGGACCAGCCACAGCCACATGATTTAAACTACCATCAATTTGTTTATAAGCTATTTGATCTTTGGTCTTATTTTAAATAACAAACCTCCATAGTGTCAATATTATTGACGTCCATTGAATCTCCCTTTAAAAAAAAGAAAAAAATTATATATAATGATATGCAAGTGGTGTTCTAATTGCAGCAATTATTATATTATTGAAATATTTATAAGCGAAAAAAAGATGAGACACCTACTTCAGTTTTACTTGCTTAGTTTTTTTATTTTTTTCTGACTTTGACTTCGAAAAAAATGGAACAAACTTGAATTTTGGGGTAGAGCTTTTTTTTACGTCTTAGTTTTTTGAGGTTAAGGGGGAAATCCGAATTCATTAAATACGTCGAACCAGTGCTGATTGTGGGAATAAAATTTCATTTAAAAGCAAAAAAAAACTGTTACTGTAAAGTTTATGCAAGTGCTTTTCAAAATCTCTAAAAATATTTACTTTTCAAAAAATCTCTATCTCTTTCACTTTTGTTTTAAGATGAAAGGTAGTCCAATCAATAAAGCCATTAAAAAAACAGCCCAATTAGGAAATAATCGCCGCAAGCTGGATTTAGGTAGGTAGTCCTAACATTTTTTTTACAACTTACCATTTGATAGTTATTTCTGAAAAACCATTTTGGGGGCCTTCAACCCACCGTAAAATTGTTAGTGGCGCTCATATCGATGGGGACTTTTGACTTTTTTTTGAGTTTCCTAATCACGCCATGAGGAGGCTATATACCAAAATCCAGCTTTCCGGCGATTTTTTCGCGTCAAATGCTTTATTGACTGGACTAAAGATGCATCCGAAGAAAAAACTGTGCAAAAGATTATGAATAAAGATATGGAGCACAGAGTGTATAAAAACATAGTGAATTATTCATTCTTTTTAGAACTTTTTTTAAATAAAAAATAAAAACAATTTATTTTCAAAAATAAAATGCAAACAAATGTCAAGTAACTGGTCAAAGCAGAAGAATTAAATGCGCTTGCTTAACAATAACATTTAAATACCTTGTTTTTCAACAACAAAAAAATTAATTTAAAAAAAAAGACAAGAATTATTTTTAAAAATTAAAAATACTTTATATGAAAGCATCTATGGCAAGCTTCCAATTTAAGTTGTTGTCATCTTTCGATGCGTAGACGAACCCAACAGCTAGACTCTCATATTTCATTTGAATGCCTTAATTAAATCCCAAACTCACGTGGTTTTCCTTGTTTTTTCTATTAATATCCTTTAATAGCTGGCGGGCGCGAATGTCGTAGTTTCATGAGGCAAATAATTTATTTTCTATATGAATACTTTTGATTTACATTTATATAGTAAAATAAATTGGCATACAATTTTTTTTTTAAATGTTGGCATTCCTCAAAAGCTTTTTTTTGAGTGAAATTTGTTTTAACGTAAAATTAATAATTCTAATTTTAAATCATCGTAACAATTTTTGTATTGGCATTAAATACATATAGAAATTATTTATTATTTAGAATTTAATGTAGGTATTCTTTTTTGTTATATCCCGTAGAGTAATTGTTTAGTGCGTTGGACTATCATATGTCAGAGGTCCGGGGATCAAATCTCAGCTTAAAACAAATGTTTTCTCAGGGGTACTGCTTCTGGTGAGGATGTGACAAATCCTTTTAGGTTAGCTCTTGACAAGTAGAGGTACTTCTCATTTTAGCGATTAAAATTCGGCAAAAAATTGTAGGTCTCACTGCTGCCAGTAATAGCGATTTGTAAGTCACTAGGTCACGAGCTATAGCGCCTTTATTGTAAATATTTCGAAAATTAATATATTTTTTAGAGAATTTCTAGGTGAATTATGAAAAAAATAATAAAACAACTTTTTCTCGTAACAGCAATTGATTTAAAGAAAAAACATACAAATATAACCTGCATACTTTTTTAAAGTGACAGTTTAAAACAAATGTTAACCCTTCTGACGGTATTTTATTTATTTTTTTTTGTATATTTTGTAAGCGAGTTCACATTTTTTTTTTTTGTATAAATGTTATCTTTTATTATTTTAACTTAAAACAAATAACTGTGGAAATGGAAACTCTCTATTACTTCACCTATTGTCCTTTTCATTACATTTTCGTTGTTGTACCGAGTACCAATACAAAAATTGACTTAGAATGAACATAATTTTAAGTGGAGATATCATAGATGATACCAGCTGCTAATTCTTTGATTAACATTTTTTCTAAATACATATAAAATTGTTTAAATTTAAGATTTGTGACGCGAATGACACACATATGTACATACATAAAATTGGCTAAACAATATTTTTTTTTATTTATTTAAACATTTTAACAGAATCAAGATACTTTTTTCAATTTAAAACAACTTGTATACAAAAATAGAGTGCAGTTCGCTCGTAAATGCTCTTTTGTATGATCACACTGTGGTTTTAAAACCACAAAAAAGACAAAAAAATTGAAATTAATAAGAGCATTGAATATTTAAAACAAAAATCCTACTTGTTTCCTAAATCCTAAATGTTAGTTAGTTAGTTTGAAAAAAATGTTTGTCAATTTTGTTCACCAAAGTAAAATTGTTCGAATAACAGAATTAATGGACAGCTTTTTAGCTTTAAAAATGTATAACATGATATTTAAAATGTTGCCGTTGATTTTTAATAATTTTGTTTTCTAGTTTAGGTCGATTTTTTTTTTAAATTGCCCCTCCATTCTAAACAGGGGGAAATAGATCCCCCTCCCATACGAATTTTTTCTTGTCTTGGCCCTAGCCCTTTGTCGCATCGTATACAAAACACCCTGTATAATATATGTCAACTTTACTTGATCATTTAGGAATTGGTGAAAAAATAGTACGTATACGCCCGAGTGTACAATTTTTTTTACGAATTAGAGAATCAAAATTACAAATTGCAGAATCAAAAAGAAAATTATTTATGAAAGATCCTTTTTTCTAAAATGATTCTAATCATATTGCACACTTAATCTAGACAAACAATTGGGGTATCACAACAATTTGTAATAGAATCAAACAGTCGTATTTATTAGATTTCCTAAGAACACTCTTGGACAGTTGTCCAACTAGCCACTGTCTTAATATTTGGACATCTCCTTATTTATAAAGGCATTCCAACAGCTGTCTAAATATGTTCTCAAACACTCACAAACATCCCTGTAATCTGTCAATTTCGTGAACATTTGGATACGTTCAATGAACATTTCATTTAATTTTCAGCTTTTTGTGCATTGAACATATCCACTTTAGAATAGCCAATTGCAGTGTCTAAGTTAAACACTCGATGGAACATGATTATAAATAAGATTTTGTAGTTGGACAGCTGTCCAAAGTTAGACATACTTTGGAATGGGTTTATAAATTAGACTGAAAGTGTCTAAAGTATTAAATTAAAATTTGGCGTATCCCCTCTTCCCGGGCTCCGTCCTATTTAGCCACTTTAATTTTATTTTAACTTATTTATTTGAATTCCTGTTGGTCAGCAGAGAAAAATCTAACTATATTCAAGATCATAGTTCAAGAAATAGTTTGGAAATATTGCTACATTAAAGTCTCATTTCCGCAAGCAAATACTGACATTTCTTTTACTAATTTAAAAGTGCGGAAACAATGAAATCAAATTTTACAGAAATGGAACATAAAAAGTACCAATTTTATGGTAGTTGTTTTTAACAAGTGATTTAGCATGTTTATCTTTACTATCAAAAAAGAAAGTAATTGGCAAAAGTTTTCAAATATTAGTTTCTTTATGTTTTGACCTGAGTGACTTTTGATAACTTTTCCGATATTAATCTTATTAGTTCATAATTTAAAGTAGTCGGAACGGACATGACAAAAAGTACAAAATTGAAAGGAAAATATTTTTTGTCTTTAGACTTTTTTTTTTCTCGAAACAGTAAAAATTTAAAAAAAAAATGTATTTAAAAAAAATGAACTAGGTAAAATTCGTAACGTTGGAACCAAAATTAGCCATCGGATTTTCAAATGAACTTACCGGCTCTTGTGTGTCTGTACAAGAGCCGGTAAGTTCATTTGAAAATCCGATGGCTAATTTTGGTTCCAACGTTACGAATTTGTGATGTAAACAACAACCTACTCACTTTGACCTCGCCAAAATAAAACCAAAAAAATTAATTAATTTTTATTTTTATTAGAAAATAAAAATTAATTAGAATAAATAATGTACGTGAGAATGTTAGCAGAACACAAATATTTTATTTATTGAAGTGCGGACAAAAAAGTCCACACAGAAAGAACAAATGTCATAAACACAACGTTAAGTGTCAAAAAATGCAAAAATACTTTTTTAAATAATTCAATAAAAATCTGCCCTGACTTGGCCGTTATTTTTTTTTTGTTTTAAATTGGGAGCGGGAAAAAGTAATGAAAACTAAACAAAATTGGTAAATAACAGTAAAAATGCTATAGTCCTGCGACAAGGCTTGTTTTTTTTTTCCTATATTGTTTCTATATTTTTTTCGTGAATATATGAAACAAGATTCATAATTTTTTGAGTTGATACCTTTTTGTTTCATTGGTTTTTCTCACTAAATGATAGATTTTGAATAAAAAAAAAAAACTGAAACACGAGAAAACATATCGTCGGCTAAATACGTAAAGCTGCTAAGTCCACTTTTGACCGAAATTGAGATATTGATGAGCAAATTTAAAAAAGAATTTATTCAAAGTTTTAAAATACATAAATGCCTTTTTCATTTCTAATGTACCTCAACTATGCTGGAATGGCAAATCGGGTAATTTTTTTAAAACGATTTATTTCAAATAATATGGGTTGGAGAGAAATAAATTGTAAAATAAAAATCTATGCAGCTTGAAACTTTGAACATATCTCAAACTCGACTCTATGTTGTTAGCATGCCTAACAAGATAAAGGGCTGCAAAATTCCCTAAAATGAGTTTTTTTTTGTATGTATTTTTAGTCCAGTCAATAAAGTATTTAGTCGGCTAAATACGTAAAGCTGCTAAGTCCACTTTTGGTCGAAATTGAGATTTTGTGTCATTTTCTTAAGAAACACTTTCAAAATGGCTTAATCACTTCTGTCCAATGTTTCTTAGTTGTTGCAGAGTCCTAAAGAGAAAATCAGTTTTTATATGGAGCCTTATGTAATATTGTTTTGTTTTTTCGCTCTCCTGTAAAATTAGCAAAAGTAGACTTGGCAGTTTTACGTATTTAGCCAACGATTTGACTCGGAAGAAATCGCCGGAAAGCTGAATTTTGGTATAAAGCCTCCTCATGGCCTGATTAAGAAACTGTCAAAAGTCGCCATCCATATGAGCGCCATTACCAATTTTACGGGGGGATGAAGGCCCCCTAAAATGGTTTTCCAGAAATAACTCTCAAATGTTAAGTTGTAAAAAAAATGTCAGGAATAATTTGTAGCTTAGAAAATTTCCTACAAAAAAGATCAACATACTTTTTTTCATAAAAATAACCGTTTTCGAAATAAACCAATCAGAAGAGTTAAGGGTCTTACTTTTCTATATAGTTGGGCGGCTTAGTTAAAAAATGTGCATTTTGTGATAAATGCATAATTTTGTTTTGTTGTCGGTACATTCTATGAACATGATTTTAACATATCGGCCCATTGTATTTGTCCACCCTTTAGGTGGGAGGGGCAAATTAAAAGTAAAAATATTGAAAATAGAAAATGAATATAAAAACACAACGGCAACACCTACAATATCTTGTTATAACTTTTTTTAAAGCGAGTAATTCATTCTTTGATTAAGTTTTTAAATTACGTTATTTTACTGCATTATAGTTTTTGAATAAAGATTTTTAAACTCTTAATTTTTCGAAGAAAATTCGAGTAAAATTGTTAGCGGGCGGCGCTCATATCAATGGGGACTTTTGACAGTTTCTTAAGAACACCATGAGGAGGATATATACCAAAGTTCAGCTTTTCGGCGATTATTTCCCAATTGGGCTGTTTTTTTGGCTTTATTGAGTGGACTATTTGACAAAAAAAAATCAGAACAATACATTTCAAATGCAATGTTGTACAGATCTAAAAAAATATTTGAATACTCCTTCCCTTCCTCCTCTTTACCCCTTTTGAAACTATTTATATCCCTGTGGGTTTGCTATGGTGTAGTATGTTTTTTTTTGTAAACCTTATATTTAATTTTATAACTGTAATAATCTAATTTGAATATTATACATGTAAAGTCATTTGAAACATCTTCAAAAAAAACGATAATTGTGTGGCGGCAAATAATTAATTAAAAGCAAAGTTTAAATAGTTTTTGTAGGTGGGAACATGAACGCGTTACATTTTTTGTTGTTGTTGTTGATGCCGCAGATAAATTTGTTTCTGATTTGGAGTGGGATCGTTCGGGCATCAGGTTAAACACGAAGTGCCAAAATTACTCCTACATATTTTTAAAGTATATATAGACGGTTAGGTAATTTTATTGCAAAATTATAAAAAAAATCATTGAATGAACCCACAATGTAATACCGTAAAACATTAAATTAAATAATCTGAATTGTTTTTTTTTTTTTAATCTTAACAATTTGTGTCAGGGTTATACTTTCATACATGTTATTTACTAAGCAATAATCAAGAAACTTAGTATTATATTAGGTTGATCCCTAACAAGTATTATAGTATAGAGATGCGGCTTTGACGTGGTACTTTTAACCATTACAAATAATCCTTGGTTTAACAATCCGTATACCGGCAAGCACTTGTATTTAAACTAATAACTCTTAAAGGGCGGCGATACTACATAGACTCCAATTACAATACCAGCACTAAGATATAACGAAAAATAACATTTGTCAATTGCTGCATCTTAAAGCTTAGAAGGCAATTGATTATCAAAACCCCTTTCTCAAGGAACTAGAAACGCGTATCATGTGAGTTCTGTTATGTTGTGCAGACTCATGGACCTTAAATATCAATGATCGACTTCCACCAAAAGCTTCACTTTCGCTCTTTGTATTTAAATAAATAAAATGCACGACTGAGTCGTACGAACTTGCTCTTATGTACGATCACACTGTGGTTTTGATAAAAGAACTAAAAACCTTCCAAAAACCTAGATTAGTTTAAGTAAATATGATGTGAGTACATAATTAATATGAACAATATAGCAACGTTTAACTATTTTTTTATACATAATACAAAGTTTAAATAACATTTTTAAGAAAAAAATTGGTACGTAATTTTTTAGCTTTTATTGATACGGAGTAATTTTGAAAAAAAATCATCTACCCATTTTCGAAATACATACATACAGTGGTGTGAAAAACATTCTGGATTTTTTTTGGTAAACTGCATTGATTGTTGGTTTGTGATATAAAAATGAAAAAATCAAATGTTTGCAATTTTTTCCCATTTTTATTGAACAATTTTATTATTTAAAACAAAAACCATGGAACTTTATCCATCAAAACAAAACAAAATTCAAAAAATTAAAGTTAATTCAAAATTTTAATGTGACAAACTAACCGGATTTTATTTTTTTGCAATTAACTTTTATTATTTATTTAATATTTTGTCCAGTAACCCCTGTTTTTTATCACAGCTCGGCATCGACGAGGCATTGACTGGATTAAATTCTCGAAAACAGAAGCAGGAATATTCTCCCATTCATTTTTCAAAGCTGCAAAAAGAGAAGTTGTTGACGTGTGCTTTTTTTTTCCCAACCCGCCTTTTTAAAATGGCCCACAAGTTTTCTATTGGGTTTAAATCGGGTGATTGAGATGGCCATTCTAAGACACGAATTTTTTTAGTTGCAAACCATTCTTTTAGCAGCTTTGAAGAATGTTTAGGGTCATTATCCTGCTGAAAAACCCAACGCAGAGGCATTTCTTCCTCTGCGTATGGAAGCATTACTGACTCCAAAATGTCCCTATATTGGAAACGGTCCATAATTCCTGTGATTTGGTGTATAGGACCGCAGCCTGCTCCTGAAAAACAGCCCCAAACCATCACCGAGGCTCCACCGTGCTTAATTGTAGGGAGTACATTTGCAGGCTTTAATCGCGTACCTTTTGAGCGCCTCACTGTCCTTGCACCATCGGAGTAAAATAAGTTGAATTTGCTTTCATCACTGAAAAGCACACTCCTCCATTTGCTTAAAGACCGGTTAAGATGATTTTTTGCAAATTCAACCCTGGGTTAAATGTTTTGATTAGGAATTTTAAGTCTTTCCCAAATACCTTTTACGGATTACCTTTTTTTACGATGTTTAGCAGTAAGAAGAGGTTTTTTAGCTGGTCGAAATTCAAAAAGACCGACATCTCTTAAACGCTTCCTGACCGTACTTGGCCCTATGGGTAGATTAAGTTCATCACAAATTTTATTGTCTTTGAAGTCGCAAAAGGCACGAAATTCTTTATGCGCCTATCAGTTTTAATTGTTGTTTTGCGAGGGCGTCCACTAAAATGATCTGCTTCTACTGATTTTCAACTTTTAATGCACTATATAATTTCAACTTACACAGCTCTCAACTTGTAAAAACGTTTTAATCTATACGGCTTGAGTCAAAAGAGTCGAAAAAACCGTTACTTTAACATCGAGACTCGCAATCTTCTTGAAATCCGGTTAGTTTTGCACAGACATGTTACTGAGTAACTTTATACAATAATTTTTTTTTATTGTTCTTGTCATCGTAGCATTAAATTTTTAAGGTTATTATTAACTTGTCTCATACTCTTGTTGTTAGTTTTCTAAAAATCCGGAATATTTTTGGCAGCACTGTACATATTTTCAAAAACTAATTTTATTTTTTTTAATCCAAAATTTGTGTTTTTTTTTGAAAATTTTGATATGCAATATTATTTTGATTTATTAGAAGCTCTTGTGTAAACAAATTTCAGCAAAATCACTTCAACATAAAAATTGTAATCCGTTATAGAAGTCGTTTTTGAGAAAAATTAATTTTCCTTACCGATTTTTGAATTGCCGTTGTTTTTGGTTATAAGAATAATTTTTATATAAAATCTAGTAGATAATGTTAAAACCTGTTGAGTGCCAAGTTTAATAAAAATCGAACAAGTCTTTTTTGAGTTATTAAGTCGTAAAAAAAAGTTGTATTTTTTCTAAAAATCAAAAAAAAAATTGGAAAACTTTGGTGTGCAATACTTTTAAAACATTCTCTAAAAAGAATAAATTAAAATAAAAAAAAAGGTTCTATGAGAGGTACCATTTATAACCATTTTTCAGAATTTTTTTTTTTAAATTGTAGTCTTTTTGTAAAATATTACTGATTTTTTTTTTAAGTTGTGAGCATTTTTTTGAGAAAAATAAGATTTTAAGTAATTAAAAAAACGTGTCGGGAGAATCGCTAAAAAGACAGACGGACAAAAATGCGAGACCCACTTTTTTCGACTTCCCCAACATTCCAATGTCAAGTTTGATCAAAATCTCAAGTCAGATTTTGTTTAAGAATGCATAACTTGTCATATAGTACCTTGGCTATATATCGCAAGTATTAAGTTCTACAGTAGGGCCTGAAAGTTATAATTTAGTTTATGTTTAGTCTACAAGTGTTATATTCACCGCAGCGTTAAAAAAAGAAATTGGCAGTTAAAAGCAAGGCTTCTGTAGTTGTGAATTTTCTCAATTATTATACCAAAATTTTAGTTAACGGTTAATTAAGGTTCTCATGTAAATTCTTATTGGAGATTAAAGCATATTCCAAATCATAAAATATAAAAATAGTGTGCTAGGACCATAAAATAAAATTGCAAAAGAACGTTCCTTGTTGTTCACAATAAAATTTTAAATAAATACAAAATAGGTACATATGTATGTATGTACGTTTCTTAAAAAAAAATTTAAATCAATTTTTTTAATAAGTTTGTTTTGTCTGAAATATCTGTTTATTCTTGTTTTATTGATCCGCTAAGCTAACACACCTTTGTTATTTCATTCAAATCCATTGACCCTACAAGAACCACCTAAATATTTCAAGTTTGTCTGACACAATTTTTGTTTAATAAACAATTTAATCTCACTCACTTAAAATCAAAGATGTGATGCATCAATTTTACTCACATTTTATCAATAATTTAAATTTGCTTCAGTCAAATATACGTAAATAAATATTTATAAACAAAAACCTATGTATGTCATTTAATTCAATTGAAATTGATAAAAGAAGAAATAATAAATTATAATTGTAATCTGCTTGCCCACTGGGATTCTTATTTCAATTTCTTTGAAATTATCTCCCAACCCAATATCAATGGAATTAAAACCAAATATATGCATAGGTATTCACTAAAATCGCTACCGTACCTACATACATACATGTGTAAATACGTTTTTTAATTACGACCTACTATCTACTCTGTGATAATAATAATCAAAACATTGTTTTCAATTTTACATTCAAAATATATTTGAAGATGGGGGAGGGGAACAGCCTTGCTGTTGTATACGAGTATACTCTAAATACCCGCTTATACACCTCCTACGTGCCGGAACTCATGCCAACCGCGTGCCCCAAGCTCCGGCAAAATATAAGGCACATCTGTTTTATTTGTTCGATCTAATAGAAAACTAAGGTCGTTTTTAGAAGTAGTACATACATATGTATGTGCATAGTATAATTTTATTTCTAAAAATCCAGTTCAGCTAAGTGAATTGAAAAAAAAAGAGTTTATAAGAGAAATATTCAAATCGTTCTCTTTAATTTTAAAAAAGAAAAAAGCTTTTGCCCAACGTCGCTTCCGTCGTCATCGTCATTCGTCAACCTGTTGATTTTTAGGCTATGCAAATTGCAGCCTACTTATTTTTATATTTTTAGCAATCATTGCGACAAGCAGGGTTGTCGCCTGGCGTTTTGATGAGTTTGTCTGTGTAGTTATTTGTAGTTGCATACCTTATAATACCCGTAAAATGCTAATAAAACTTTTTGTATCTATCATTTTTGTACACCGTTTTTAATTATTGTGAATTAAGTAGGTGGAAACAAAATTAACTCAAATGAGGTCTGTTCGTTCACTTCTCAAAACTACAAGTTTTAGTTCAATTTAATTTTTTGTATGAACTTTCACAGAACTTTGATAGAATTTTTCAGTTTTTTTAAGTAAACGAACGGGATTGTTTCAACGTTGTTGTTTTTTCAAAATTATCATGTAGTTTTAAACTGTAACTTTTTAATAAATTGAACTAATTGTATTGAAAAAAAAAAAACACAAACGTAACATACATTTTCGAATAATCCTAGAAACTTTATTTTATTTTTCCACCGAATATTTCTACAAGAACAACTAATTTATTATCAATAATTTCAAATATTATATCATTACGCTTCTTTTTTTTTTTTCTTTTTAGATTGTTGCAAGAAGACATGATCTTAAACTCATCGTTACTTCGGCCACTATGGACTCGACAAAGTTTGCTACATTCTTTGGTAATGTACCAACTTTCACCATACCCGGACGTACATTCCCAGTTGATACCCTTTTCAGTAAAAACACCTGTGAAGATTATGTCGAATCGGCAGTTAAACAAGCTCTGCAAATCCATTTGACACCAACAGAAGGTGATATGCTGATATTTATGCCGGGTCAAGAAGACATCGAAGTTACATGCGAGGTATTAGCCGAACGACTAGTTGAAATCGATAATGCTCCAGAATTATCTATTCTTCCGATATACTCACAACTGCCATCAGATTTGCAAGCAAAAATTTTCCAAAAGTCACCAGAGGGATTAAGAAAATGCGTTGTAGCAACAAATATTGCTGAAACATCACTTACCGTTGACGGTATTATATTTGTTATCGATTCTGGTTATTGTAAGCTTAAAGTCTATAATCCACGAATTGGTATGGACGCTTTACAAATATACCCAATATCCCAAGCAAATGCGAACCAAAGATCAGGTCGTGCTGGGCGTACAGGACCTGGACAAGCATTTCGATTATACACCCAAAGACAATATAAGGAGGAGCTATTGCCTCTGACAGTGCCAGAAATACAACGGACCAATTTAGCTAATACTGTGCTTCTACTTAAATCACTTGGTGTAGTTGACTTACTGCAGTTTCATTTTATGGATCCACCACCGCAAGATAATATTTTGAATTCTCTTTATCAATTGTGGATTTTGGGAGCTTTGGATCATACGGGTGCTTTGACACCTTTAGGTCGGCAAATGGCTGAATTTCCATTGGATCCACCGCAGTGTCAAATGCTTATTGTTTCATGTCAAATGGAATGCAGTGCTGAAGTTTTAATAATAGGTGAGTTATTTTCAAAAGTCATACTGTCCGTGTCGTCTTCGTTCAGTGGAAACTCTCTCAATTTATTTTTTCGAAATAGGGATATCTACCTTAAAAAGGCCAAAGTTAACCAAATGTCAAATTTAAATTCTGTAAAAGCTCTTAATTCTACGATGCTCTATAAAAATAAAAAAAATAGAATTTTCTGACAAATCTGAACAGTTGCATCTTCGCTGTTCGGATTCCGCAGAAGGTTGTAGACACTTTACTTTGGCAAGAGATACCTTTGAAGAATTTGTAACTTCTCCGCAAAAGACATTGAGTTTCTACTATGTTGCTCTCTAATGTCGTTTTCCATTATGGTCATCCAGAAGTCTGCTGAAACCCTTAAAATGACAGTTTTTCTTCTGAATTCCATTTCAAAATCGAAACCAGAAGGATTCTGGACGACCAATGGAAAAACGACATAAAATTCAATAAATTCAAATTCATATTATAAAATACTTGTCAGTAAAATATTTATAAAAAATTAAATATCTCAAAACAACTGAAATGAACTCAGAAAGTTTCCATTGAACGACGATGACGACGCCACCTACGTAAAAAGTTGATGTAAACATTTTTTTTCTTAAATTTTAGTTTCCATGTTATCTGTTCCATCTATATTTTACCGGCCAAAGGGACGTGAAGAAGAAGCCGACGGTGTAAGAGAAAAATTCCAAGTACCCGAATCCGATCATTTAACATATCTAAATGTTTATTTACAATGGAAGCAAAATAAGTAAATTATTAAAATTGATTTTACTTTATTTAATACTAACACACATAATTAAAATTAATTCTTTTAGTTACAATGCTAACTGGTGCAATGAGCATTTCATTCATGTCAAAGCAATGCGCAAAGTACGTGAAGTTCGACAGCAATTGAAAGACATTCTCGTTCAGCAAAAACTTAACGTAAAATCATGTGGTTCTGACTGGGACATCGTTAGGAAGTGCATTTGTTCAGGTAATTTTTTTTTCTTCATCATAATTCAGAAAAAAAAACAATTTATTAAAATAAACTTTAATTTTAGCTTATTTTTATCAAGCTGCACGACTCAAAGGAATTGGAGAATATGTTAATCTAAGAACCGGAATGCCATGTCATCTTCATCCAACGTCGGCTCTTTACGGACTTGGCACAACTCCTGATTATGTTGTTTATCATGAATTGGTAATGACTGCTAAAGAATACATGCAATGTGCAACTGCTGTCGATGGTTACTGGCTAGCAGAATTAGGTCCCATGTTTTTCTCCGTTAAAGAAACTGGACGTAGTGGACGTGAAAAAAAGAAACAAGCTGCTGAACATCTTAAAGAAATGGAAACACAAATGCAAATGGCTCAGGAACAAATGGAAGAACAAAAAATACAAGCTGCCCAACGTGAAGAAGCCCTTATACCCAAACAGGAGATTGTAACTCCGGGGCAGACACCACGTCGAACACCGTCTCGTATTGGTTTATAAAAATGTTTTGTTTTTTTTTTTTCTTTCGAAAAATATTGGTTTTTAAAAATATTAAGAAGTAGTTTTTTTGTTAAAAATATAATTAAATACGTAAATTTTCCAAAGTTATGGTTTGTTTTTAACTTCTAAAAAAGTTCATTATCTGTTTTATGGGGTTGACCGTTGCTTATCGGGACGTTCTTTTTCTATAAAATGTTTATTATTGTTGATGTGTCAAACAAAAATTTAAGAATTTCATGTAAAAAATTTTATACTGTGTAACATTTCATTTAGAAACGATCAATGTTAATGTTAAAAATATTGTTGATCTGTCAATCGAAAGGGGTTGAAAAAAAATCCAAATACATTAGAATGAATGATCAAAGTCAATAAAAAATAACCTTAAAAAATAATTGCAAAAATCAACATTGACAAAAAAAATAAATTGTATTGAAAATAAATGGAAAAATTAAAAAAAATTTAAATTGAACGAAAAGTAAAAAAAAATATAATCACATTTCAAAATTCAGCTGCTTTTTACAGATCAACATTTTAATTCATATCAACGATGTGAGTTGGAAATTGTTACAAAGTGTAACACTCTGACACTGTAACATTGAATTTAGGAACGATTAAGGCCCCCATTATGAATAGCGAATCGAACTTAAAACTTTGCGAATTCGCTAATTTTGTATTATGAAAAGCGATTCGCACAAATTAAGTTCGGTTCAAATGTGAAAACTTAAGCGAATTTTGTTATCAATTGACTATGAACAGCGAACCTTCGCTAATTTATTCGCTGAAGGAGTCAGCTTACTCCCGTTTTTCTTCGGAGTCTGCCGATTGTAATTAATTCATCACATCCCTCGGGAATTACATAGGTATTGCAAAAATGGAGAACAGGAAATTTTTGTTTGAATTCTCATAGCCTGTCGAACAATTACCTAATAAATCAGGAAATAATACAGAAAATTTTAGTATGGCATTGAATAAAAAATAAATAAATACTCACTACGAAACAAATTACAATTCACAAACTGGATGGAAAGCCACTATCGATAATACTGTGAAAAGCGTAATTCTCTAACTTAAGTCGAACGTTCAAATTGCTATTCACAATGAGGTCCTTAATGAAGTCATAATTTTAAACAATGTTACATTTTTCCAATTTAGGAACGATCAAAGTTTGTTAGAAAAAATTTGATACAAATTTTACATGAGCTAGGGAATCACATAAAAATGTTTTGTACCAAAGTAAAGCATATCAGTTCACCCATTTAGGCTCTAGCTCAGATAACAGCCGACGCACAGTTGCACAGGCCACTCAACCTTTATTGGTGGAACCGACTTTTTCAGACAGCAAGTCAAAAATAAAATTGTAATAGTTGAAGACAAATTTACATCTATAAAATTTGATTTCCTGCAATAATTTTATGCAAATGTTTTCTGTGATTATTTTAATTTGTTCATACCTATTTAAATTCTTCTTTAAAAATAAAGAATTTTTATTTAAATAACAAAAATAGTTAACTATTGTTAGAAAAAGAACGAACCACTAGATCTAACAAAAAACTAATACCATACAGCCTTCCAAAATCACTATTCCAATAATTTCTCATAATAAAAGCAGGTAGATATAATTTTTCCCAGAATCCCTAACCAATAAGGATTAACATTGGTAATTAAATAATTATATAACCTCATGCAATAATTATTTAATATTATATGACCGAAAAGGGATATACAGGTACCTAATTACCTTATTTCAGTAGATACTCACATATTTTAACCTATCTATAAATAATCTGTGGTAGGTTAATTCTGAAATAAGTCGTCGATGATCTCTGCTACAGATAACACCATCAAAATGATTTTTCAGATTTCTAGTATTTTAATAATTTACTTTTGTAAAGAAACAACTGGTTTAACTCCATATTTTCTTGACGAAAAGCTTGAACAATCAGTGGTTACGAAATCTTTGGATAGTTCTGAAAATGAATTTCAAATCGAAATGGCAGATTTATTGGGTTTAAATGAGCAACCGAGACGAATGAAGAGGAAACCATTATCTCTCGAGTAAGTATTATCAAATACAAATTTAACATTTAGTTCTTATTTAATTATTTTTTTTAATTTAGAAAATCTGCATCCAAATTTCTACTTGAACTATATAATTCCTTTAGAGAAGATGAGAATCCTCATAGTTCTATTCACCATAACCGAGTTGTCCGAAGTACATTTGTTAATAAGGAAGATCGTTCAGTAATTGAAAATTGCAACAACATAATAACTTTCTCCAGTAAAAGTATGTAACTTTATTTAATTCTAATATAATTTAACAAATCGTAATATTTCATAATAATTTTTTTTATACAGAATCAAGATTAAACCCAAAACCAAAAGGATCACAAATGACTACTACCTTTAATACTAACAATGTACCAGAAGACTTACAACTCGTACGAGCAGAATTAAGAATATTTCAAAACTCGAAGTTAGGCCGGAAATTTGAACATGAAAGAAATATAACGGTTTCAGTTTTTCATAGAGTATTTTATAGAAAATTGCAAAAGATCGATTTGCGACTACTGAACAGTTTTACCACAACAACCAACTACAATGGTTGGCTGGAGACCAATGTGACAACAACTGTTTCTAAATGGCTCTTAAGAGGATTCACTCCAAATGGACATGAACTCATTATTTCCATTCGACCAACGGGCATAAGTAACGAAGTGCTTGCAGAAAATGATGAAAATCTATCTCCAATGGATATTGGATTGGTTGATGAATCTGGAAGTGAAGAAAATCAACCATTTATAATTGGATACTTCAATGGACCAGAACTTTTGAATAAAATTCAACATCTACGAGTTAAACGAGACATCGGAAGGAAGAAGATCTTTGCATCGGATTATTCTGATTATACTGAAGGAGAAGGTTATAAAATTCCAAAAAGCTGTGAACGCATGAATTTCTCCATTGATTTTAAGGATTTACAAATGCATGACTGGATTATTGCACCAAAGAAATTTGAAGCCTATTTTTGTGGAGGTGATTGCAATTTTCCGTTGGGTTCAAAAATGAATGCCACAAATCATGCAATAGTACAGACGTTAATGCATCTTAAGCAACCAAATCTACCGAAACCTTGTTGTGTTCCTACTGTTTTAGGTTCGATATCAATTTTACATTATCTCAATGAAGATAGTGTTAATTTAAGTAAATATCCAAATAGTGTTGCGAAAAGTTGCGGGTGCCTCTGATATAATCATAAGATGATCTGTATACAAAACATTATGTAATAATTATTTTATAACTTATTTTAATTTTAATAAATACTTGACCCTCACTAGATTATTTATAACTTTTAATTGACTCGGTGGAGATTTTATCATAGACACATCAAAGTAAATATTAGACTTCTGCAGCTATAAAACTATTTATAAATGTTAATATAAACAAAAAAATAAAAAACAAACTGTCATTAGTTTCCATTTAAATTAATTGATGTGATTTAAAATTTAAAAATGTATTGAACAACTATGTATCTAAATCAGTGGTTTCATAGCGGTAAAAATCATTGAAAAATTTTATACAAAACAGGTACAAAAACATAGGTTTTATGAACATTAACCTTCAAAAATAAAATTTAAATATTTTTTTTTTTTAAATCCAAAACAAATTTTTTGAAATTTCCATTATGCACTAATTACCTTTATTTGTTTATTACCAAAAATGTAAATTTTTACCAATTCTATGTCAAGATTTTTTTTTTGACTAAAGTTGGTAGAAATTAATTGAAATCAGTTAAGCTATAAGCGGAAAGTCGCAAATAAAAAAATTGATCTATGCCAGTAGATAACTGTTAATAAGGATTTTTGTGAAATTTTTATTAAAAAAATGTAAAATTTAATCAAAATCCTTCGAAAGTTTCATTTCATTATACTTGTAAGGAAAAGCATATCGATGGTCTGCTTATTGTCAATTTATAAGTGAAAACCGACACCAATCACGAGGCTTGGTTGCTGAGATATTGAGTTTCGAAAGAAATCTGGCCGAATTACGGCATCAGTGACTGAACACTGAAAATTATGAAATTTCCCTCACGTGTCGTTTGATTGTGATTTTTAAATGCTCATAACTTTTTTCAATTTTTCACCAAACATTTTTGTTGTTGCAGAAATTTGTAAAATGGTGCACATCGATGGAAAGGTCTGTTTATTCTCAATTAAGAAGTGAAAATCGCAACGACTTACGAGGCTTGGTTGCGGAGATATCGGATGCCAGCATCTTTAAAAATTTTAAAAATCATATTTCTTTCGAAAGCCGATATCTCTTGCCGATTTCCTTTCAACCAAAAAAAATCGATGATTCGCTTGAAAATAATAATCAATTTGAATCTTTCATTTTGTTATATATTTACAAAGTGGTGAAAGCACATTAATTACTGGATTCCAATTAGAACTGAGGTTGAAATTTTATCAGTTTTTTATTGTGATAATACTGACAGATTTTGGACCATTCAAACACTAAATGGTGAAAAAAGGAATTAGTCCCCCTCACCAAAGCGAATTTTGGTGGCGACGACGAAAACAATAACAACAACGTGTTGTTTTCATTGACACCCACGTGTTGTTAAGGTGCGTTTTGTTGGTAAATTTATAGCTAGCACAGTAAAATTTCCCTCGGCACCTATGTTGTTTTCATCGTCGCCACCGAAAATTCGCGTTGGTGTGGGGGAACCTTTATGATAAAGTTTTCATTCGTGTAAATTACATCTCTGAAATTGCTTTTTTCAAGAAATAACAGTAATTGATAATTACATTGTTTTTTTTTAGCAATTAAGGACGAGTTTGTTCACAGCTGATCATCTTTAATCAAGGATTATTGCAACTGGTAAATCATCGAATGTGCATGGAAATCAAATTTTTTTCAAGGAATTCATAAAAAAAAACAACACGAACATGTATATGCCAGTAAGACCTATGGTCTTATAAATTAGACAAATATTAGAAGGAATAGAAGGATAGGATAGATTTTTGTTGGCACAGTGGATTGAGAAATTAGGTTTTGATTATCTCATTCAATCCCAGGAGTGGCGTTCAGTTTGAGGGAATATAGAAAAAAATGCTGCCTAGACTGGGGATCGAACCCACATATCCAGCGGTTAGGAGTCAAGCACTACATCCACTGCGCCGGGGCCACCGGATTTAACCCACTGTGAACAAACTGGCCCTAAAACTAATTTATATTTGTGATTTCTTTTTAAAATAACCGGCAATTTTGTATTGCAAAAATACACTGTAAACTGGTGACGAATGAAAACAAAATTCGTTGCAACACAAACATTAAGGGCCAGTTTGTTCACGGCTGATCATCTTTAATCAAGGATCATTGCAACTGGTAAATCATCGAATGAGCATGCTAATCAAATTTTTTTTGAAGAAATCCATAATTGGAAAATGGAAATCGCTAACCAGCCGATTTTGGTTGATTGGCGGCATTTAGTTAGAAGCTGTGAAAGTCATCGGTCAGATTTAACCCACTGTGAACAAACTGACCCTAAGTATTGAAAAGAACTATAATTTAAATAAAAAAATTTTCTTCTAATTGTTGACAATACCTATTTTGTAGGAATTTTTTCCCTTCCCGTACTATCAACGGTATCATCAAGGAAATAATACCAAATTTGACATGCAACACACACAATTACAAAAAGAAGTCAATCCCATTTTGCTTTCCTTTTATCACGAAACATCCGCAATCCCGGATCAAAATCCCAAAAGGAAATCGACATCAGACTCCATAGGTTCGATAGTGTGGAACTAAACTGACAAGTGTTGTATGAAAACGGGGTGTAATAAATGTTTCTTGTGTTCCCACCCTAATCAAAACTTTGTTTGAAAGCATCTCCTGTCAAACAATTGTTGCAGGAAAATAAAGCGATTTGTTTTCAACTTAAAATAATAAATAAAACATATTTCTAGTTAATCGAATGTTAAAGAATCTTAATATAACTAAATATACATTTATTTCAATATGACTTATGTTGTGGATTGGAATAATATATGCCTGGTGTGTTTGCAAAAAGGTGAGAACCTATGCGTCTTCCAAAAGGATGAAGAATCTAGCTTATCTATTGCGGACAAAATAATGAAATGCTCCAATTTCGACATCATAAAGAGCAACGAACAGCCAAATAGTATTTGTTTACCATGTTTAAATGATTTAAATATTGCCTTTAAATTTCGACAAAATTGTGAGCAGTCCAATTCAATTATCAATGCAATTCTGAGCCAAGACCATCGTGAGCTTGAAATAAGTGGACTTCGCATTAAAATTCCATTGGGCCTAAAAGTAACGAAGAAGGTACCCATTCAACCTGCTGAACTCCCCATAGAACACGAACGAATAAAAGATGAAAAATTTGATATTAAATACTCGGATGAATGCGAAGATTTCGATGCAAATGACTACATGGAGGCAGCAGAAATTTTAGATGATATAGACGAGGAAGAGGACGATGAGAAAGAGGAATTTCAAGCTGATACTGAGAATTTGGAATTGATTTCCGAACTAAATGAGCTTGAACAAGAGTTGGATGACAAAACCGTCATCCCAAAAAAGCGTGGAAGAGGGCGCCCTAAAAAATTGGACCGACAAATTTCTGATCAAAACAATGACGAAAAAGATACCGAGGGCTCCCATCGACGGGGATTCAGTCGTAAACACAAGACACCTCCGGAGGCCAAACCACCTAAAATTTGCGAGATCTGTGGGAACAGTTACAAGTTCCAACATGCCCTCAACAGCCACATGCGAAGGCACAGAAACGAGCGGCCCTTCACTTGTGATTTCTGCGATAAAGCTTTTGTTTCGGCTGTGGAATTGCGACGACACATGCGAGTACACACTGGACAAAAGCCTTATGAGTGCTCCTTCTGCGAACGCCGCTTCTCAGACTACGGCAGTCGAATAAAACATGAGCGGACGCACACTGGTGAGCGACCGTATGCATGTGCAACTTGTGGCAAAAGTTTTGCCTACGCTCACGTTCTTACAGTTCATATGCGAACACATACCGGCGAGAAGAAATTCATATGCGGTGAGTGCGGCAGAGGTTTTACCAAAAAGCTATACCTCGAAAATCATATGACCCACCACTTGACGGGAACAATTAGAAAACGTAATCCAACCTTGGAGGAGGTTATACGAAAATGTGAAGAAACGAAGGCGATCGATAATATTACTTACTCTAGTCGAGAGTATGACGATGGCCATCTTATTGAGTCGTACGTGCGTGAACCTTCAAAATTGAACATTCAACCAAAACAGGAAGAACTCTGTGAAGAACCCAATTCGCATGAAAGCGATTTGTACCCTATACATCATGTTCAATAAGATTTCAAATAAATTTGATAAAGATGTTAGATTTTAAGCTATATATTTGTAGGTAAAGAAAAACAAAATACACTGTAAATTCTGTTCAGAATTAGTTTAAATAAAAATTGTTTATAAAAACTAAAATTCTTAAAATAATCGGAGTAGCTTTAAGGTTCCCCCACACCAACGCGAATCTGTCGTGACGACGACGAAAACAATAACAACAACACGTGGTTGTTAATGAAAACGACGTCGTTATTTATTTGTGTTCGTATTTGCCACGAAAGATTCGCGTTGGTGTGGATGGAACCTTTAATTTCAACTGGCGACGAAAAATGTACAATACAAAAATATGATAAAAAAAATTAAACAAATTTAAAACCTTGTTTAAATTTGCAACCAATTAAACTAAAATATTTTGAATAATTTCGCTAATAATTTCAAACATACATATGTATGTATGGATCTAAATGCGTCCTTATCCTTTATTTGAAAGTAGTAAATAAATCTTATAAAATAAAATAAAATCCTTGTGTACAATGCTTGAACACTTATAAATTGTCTCGTCCATGTTATTTTGAGTTTTTCTTTTTTGTAATGGACTTTGCACTGAAAACAGGTGGAAAATATTATTTACATTTCAGAAGTTCAAAAATTGAATTGGGTAACTTTCACAAAACTTAAATTATGGCCTATTTGTGTTTTTTTTTTTTAAGTGGACTACAGTGGTTTTAATTGAACTGTGAAATGATCTTGGTGTTCCAAAGAGATATGTCTGTGGCATTTGACAAAAATTACATGCCAGATTGAGTCGATTTACTTATTTATTCAATTCTTATGTTATATTTTTTTCTAGAAATATATCGCTCTTAACTCTAAGGCCTCAAATGTTTTCATAATATACAAACATTTTATTAGATATCTCGTCAACTTACTAGCATTAACTGGCATACCTTTTTCGAAGCCAGTTGAGAAACGAGTAGAGCAGCGAGTGAAGCAAATTTAATTTATGTAACTCGCTAACGAGTACCTACTCGCTCGTGTGGCTCAGGGTAATAACTTTAATAGTCTGGGAATTCAAGTATGACCTCCAAATATGTAGTCACTATCATATAAATCTCTACTTTACTCTTAATTGGCCCAGCCAATTTTAGGAGACAGCTCTCGATGAAAAGATTTTGGTCATTATGCTGAAATAACAATTATTAATAATTAATTTTTAAGAAAGGTTAGCGAACTCTGGTTTAACTCAGTACAATCAATTATTAAAAAATTGTAATGCATTTTAATAAACAAAAGAGGAATGAGGATGAAGATGAAGATGGGTCATGCAAGACAGTGAGAAGTGAAGTTGAGGTGGTAAGAAGGAAGGATGATAGATACATTTTTCCGAATCACTACCAAACAGCTCATACATGATTTACGTCAAACATGATTAGTGTGTATACTGTATATTGAGCCGGATGGCACAGCCGATGTAGTACTCTAGGCAGCATTGTTTTAACTAACCCCGGGAAGTGTAGTCGCTAGACCCTGGGGGTCTAGCACGTACCTTTGATACAATCGATTTCATTGTTACAATCGAGGATAGGCAGTTCATAATTTAAATTGGTCGACTGTTTTCCATTCGATTGAACAAAATTATTCTCGATTGTATCTCGATTGTTTCAAGTTAAATGCTGGCACCCCTGAACACAGCCATCTTCACCTTTCCTCTGACCCACCCATTGTTACAAAAACAAAAAGGAATGAAATCAATCAAAAGACAAAAATCTGCCTTTGTATAAGCAGCTCATCATCGTGTTGATTTTATAATTTATTTAAAGAAATAGTATTATTTGCAATGCATTATATCGTAGTATCTACTTAAACATTTTTACTAGTTAGGTATAAAAAAAGAATAAACTAATAATTCCAACTCTATAAGAGAGTAAGGTATAACTACAAAAATGTTCAAAGCGTTTGGATATTTTCCGAGCAAATCAGATTCAGGGTCAGTGGTTTCCATTAACATAAATAAATGCGATTGTCAAGTCTAACTTCCCAGTACCGAGCATATACTTTTATCTATGTATGTATTTTCGACATCACCTTATGCCGAGTAGTCAAGCAAGTGATAGCCCACTATAATGTCACTTACAAGAATGTAACTGGACGATAAAACTTTAGTTTGCTAATATCACAATATCTGGCCTTGGACGTTCATGAATCATGACCCTTCTGAATGTACCCGGGGTGAATGTACGAACACGTGGTTATTAAATTTACTGAAACTAAATTTTGTAGTTTAATTTGCATTGCAAATAAAAAAACAAGTTATTTAATCGCATCTTCTTGAATACAATTTGGTCAGCATAATGAAGTACATAATTAAGAAATAACTTGTTTGTTTCAAAGGTCTTCTACGAAATTACTGTTAGTTTTGTTTAATTGGTACTTTTAATGAAAGGGATATGCAAATATTTTTGTAGCAATTTAAGGAAAGTAAATGTTTACCAAATTGTTGATAGATTAGAAGCAAATCACTTTTGGATTTGCTTTATACTATATCAAAATTTGTACAGGGCCTCTCTTAGTTTGTAACAAAATTTTAAAATAAACTATTTTACTAAGAGATGAATTCATAAATATTTCATTTCAGAAATCAGTTAGCCCTCTGAGATTTTTCTTTTGTAAGAACAGCGTATTGTACTCTATTGTTTTTCATAACATGAAAGTTTCCTCCTGTCAGTTAAGAAATTTTCTTCTTAATTAGTCGTTACTTCTTATCTGTGTGGGATGAGAAAAAATACACATTCGAATTCGTAAAAAAGATATTATACTAAAATTGAGCATATTTATTAGATTGCGACGTTATTTACATAAAAATTAGTTTGATTTAATATTGGAAGTTAAAAACAAATTTAATTGTTCCCATATGTTGGGATGAAAATCAATAAAACTTGATCTTTTTCTTCGTTCCTAACTCAACAAGCATGTAACGTGGGGTATTAATTGGTTATTTAAATATATATAAATAGAAATAAATAACTTGGTAGGTTTTTTTTTAAGTGGGATATAGTGTATGTAGGGAAGAATATTTTTAATAAATACAATAATTAGTCTTCAAACGTTAGTCTCGATGGGCCATGTTTTTTCATATAACGACGGTATGATTTGTATCTTGCGTTTTCAGCAAGAGACTTCTTCATCTCCTCGTCCTGCTCCTGTTTCCATTCTAAAAAGTTCTCTTTTTTCCACAGTTCCAATTCAAGGTATTCGTTGATTTGTTTGTCTTCTAGTGATAAGAACTGGTTCTGTCCCATATTCATTAATCTGCGAATAATGTAGAGTTTCTCCTCCTCCCCATACGGCTGGTTATTGATTGTGAACTTCCAGGTCCATTTCGCATACCAAACGGCATATTTAAATATAGTATACGGCAGTATTAGTAGTTGAATCCATAGGAGATCCATAACAGATGGTTTGGCGTATCCACCCTTCACATCCATTTTCTCTTCTATTACTTTTCGGATTATCTTCTCGAGTTCCTCTTTTTGGTCACTTTTTGCCAGGCGGTTTTTTCCTTTTTTATTTAGCTTTTCGTTGATTTCATCTTTAGCCATGTCCAGAGCCCTGTTGCGGTACTTTGGAACAGTAGCAAAGTACTTGATAGCCGAATCATAACGTTGCCATCCAGAGTAGTACTGAATGATGGAGATAATGGTCAACGTGACGACTATAACTACACGCACATCGACCTTTGGAGCTACACGACGACGATAATACCTGTAGTAATGTGCATAGTATTCATTGGGATTGTCCAACATGTAGTCGTAATCATTCCTTGACTCATCATCTTTGAGAATCTCATAGGCAGTAGCAACGGCTTTAAATTGTTCTTCGGCGGTCTTTTTGTTCTCATCGCCGCGATGCAAGTCGGGATGGTATTTTCTTGCCAAGGAACGGTAGGCTTTGGCTATTTCTTGTTTTGTCGATTCTCTTGTAACTCCAAGAACATTGTAACAGTCCTGAGTACCACAATATAACCCCTCAAGAAGTCCCAGACATGCAGTCGGCAGCAGGACTACAATACAAAATATGACTTTTATGGAAAGCATATTAATTTGTTTAACAACTTCAGAGACACCTTAAGTTCTTGAAATTTGATCACATGCCACGTACAAAAATTGTTAAACTATTCGATGACCTGGCCGTGACACGAAAAATTATTCGCAGACCGTCTGCTCTTATAAATGAAGAATTGAAGAGCCAAACTAAACTACAGTCTACAACTCAAGACCAAGTGACAACTGACAAGACAAGTCCCCGCATGAAAAAAATGACGGTTTGACCAAATTCTGAATCAAAGGTGTGTTCGATTTATCTGATTTGCAAAAAATTATTGATGCACTAAACAAAATGATAAAGCGACAGCAGCCGCTTTGACGACAAGAAAAATTAATAAAGGTTCCCCCACACCAACGCGAATTTTCGGTGGCGACGACGAAAACAACAATAACAACACGTGGTTGTCAATGAAAACAACACGTTGTTATTATTGTTTTCGTCGTCGCCACCGAAAATTCGCGTTGTGTGGGGGATCCTTAAGCCTCAACTACATAAGCCAAAAACGTGAAAAAGTGCAAAAGTGAAAATTTTTAAATTGATTTTGTGATAGTTTTTCTGACTAGAAAACTTATAAAAATGATGCAGAAAGCTTAAATTTTGGTTTAAAAACAAATTTGTGTATTCTTTTTCACAAAACAATGGCGCTAGCGGTAAAAAAAATATTTTTACTTTTGTACTTCAGTACTTTTTGGGTTATGTAGTTAAGCCTTTAAGCCTACAGAAAGCGTGAGTTTTTATTGGTGCAAAAGTGTAAAATTGCTATACCCTAACCCCATTAGGGGTAATCCCGATCCGATGCAACTGGTCTTGTATCATTGCAAAAATGCAAAAGTGTAAAATTGCTATACCCTAACCCCATTGTAAATAAAAACTTTGAACTTTTGCAATGATGCAAAACCAGTTTGCATCGGATCGGGAATACCCCTATTGTAAAAAAAAAAACTTTGCACTTTTGCAATGATGCAAGACCATTTACATCGGAACCGCACTAGGCGGAACTGCACTTCAGCGACACCGTGCGCACTTTCGCACGAAACCCCTATTTGTTTTCGTCTTCGCCAAGACAAATTCGCGTTGGTGTGGGGGTGCCTTAAATCAAATTTTTACGTTTCTAGAAAATGTTTGTAAAATGTTACCTCCACTTTAGGATACATACACTGTAGCGCGTGTATTGAGTTCAGGCAGTAAATTAGCTAGTTCAGGTTTTTTGAGATCTCAGAAATCTGACGTTATTCCTCAGTGAGATTCCTCACTTTTGCTGTCAAAAAGCTGAGACTGAAATTTTTTGGATTCGCTTGCTCAATTATTTTTTGTCGCCGTTGATCAATTTATAAAAACGGGATGGAGAGTGCTTTTGACTTCTAAAGTAGAAATTTCTCGAGTTCGGTAAACTATCAGATAGGCTATTCACGCATCCAAAAATTTTCAGATACGTTGGGTTGTTGTTGTATCAGCTGTTTTGTCACAAGGGACACAACACACAACACAAACCTATCCGGATAGCTTTGGATTGATCCCCGAACGTGACCATTCTGTTCAGGTTTCTCCTTCTCCTCAGTGGAGCTCAGTGAGATCTCAGAAACGTGAACTGGCTAAATATGAACACGCTTAAAATCTTGATTGACATTTGACAGTAGAGATTTGTGAGATGACTTTAGAACTGACAGCTTCAAAACAGTTCACGTCTACACGTGTTTTGATATAGAAAAAGAAATTACTTTTTTGAAAGAAAAGTTTTTAAATTATCAAATTTTCCATGGCTTCAACGAGAAAAAAACGTGTTTCTAAAAAAACAAAATCATCCTGGCGAAAGCATACTGATATCAAAGATGTAGAAGATTTTCTTGAAGAGCAGCGGACTGAAGAACGTATTGGGTTTGTTCAAACAAAAATTTTAATTTCAAAAAAACTTTATTATTCCTGTTTTGTATTTATGCAGAAAATTTTCGGAGAAAAAAGATGAAGATCTGTTTCAGATCGATGTTTCCAGTGCAACTCCAGTTAAAAGAAAAGTTCTTTCTGAAAAACAAAAGCGCAAAGCAAATGCTTTGAGACCTTTAAGAAGTTTAGCTGCTTTGGAGAACACATCAAAAGTTCAAGACCCTATTACTAAAAGGTAGACATAACTCAATATTGTATGACGTGAAATACGTATCCATACTTATATTTTAAATTTTTCTTAACATATTTATTGTATAGAAATCATGTTAAACCCAAAAAAGTTGGTAGGAACATTGAACAGGAAATTCTCAACCCCAAAACTCAAAAACAGATCCAAGCCAACAAGGATCGTACAAAGTTCTATGATAAGTTGGAAAAGACATTATCAAAAAAAAAGGTGACCAGAGAATTTTCGAAAGATATTTGGAAGGAGGAAGATGTTCGTGATCGTGAACCAGGTCTGAAAGATACATGGGTCAGTCAGGATTTAGCGTTATATACTCTTAGAAATATCGGAAAAGGTTCGATCAAAGTTCACGACAGCATAAGGCACAAAACAACAAAAGCAAAGTTCGTTATTTGGTTTCATTCTGTTTGAATATCTAATTTTCTTACTTATTCTTTTTGTAGGAAATTTGAAGCGCCACATCCAGGAATGAGTTATAATCCGTCTTTAAAAGACCATCAAGATCTGATTAACAATGTGCTAAGCAAAGAAGAAGACATTATTAAGGTTGAGAAACATCTTAAGAGAGTCACTACAGACATGTTTTCTAAGGTTACAGCAGAGGAACGTGAAGAACTCCGCATAAAAGAAATGTCCTCAGGATTACAAGACGAAAGTGACGGAGAACAAGAAAAGGAGAAGAATGAAGATGGTGCAAATACAACTCCTTACAAGCCAATAAATTCGCCCGTTGAAAACAAGAAAAAAAGCAAACAGGCAAGACGCAAGCAAAAGGAACAAAAAGTCCTTTCAAATGAGCTACGGAAAAAGAAAGAGTTAAAAAAGCAGGGTGCCGATATACATAGGTAAGACATTAAAGTACATTTAGCTTTTAAAAATTTTTTCGCGATTTAGATTACTGTATTTTATTTTTCTTAGCTAACCAACCCTGAGGCCACACTAGCGAGTTGGCTACATACATTAAGGACCAGTTGTACAATAGTGGTTCAGCCTCGGTTCAAGATTTTAACTCACCGATTTCGGCGGATTAACTAAGGTTCAACGCTAGTTCAAGTATGTAATTGGTTATTATCACACACTTGAACAGTAAACCACTGTTGAATCTCAATTAATCCGCCGGAATCGTTGGATAAAAATTGCTGAACCACGGTTTAAATATTTGTACAACTGGCCCTAACTGATGAAACTTTTTTTGTATTTGCCTCGCTCGCTGCTCTACTCGCTTCTCAACTGGCTTCTAAAAAGGCAAGTTAGTTGACCAGCGTGTAGGTAGCGACTGTTGTTAAAGTCTCAGTGTATTAAAATTTTTGAGTGCATTGCAAATAGCTAGTGTAATCTCAGGGTACGGTCAGGTATCAACATAGCAATTTTCTACCAACAACTTTTTGTTGTTTTTAGTCACAACTCAATTTTGACATCAAAATTGGTGTATTCACTAGTGTTTGCTACTGAAAAAGGTGGGAGCAAATTAATTCACGAAAATCATCAACATTGACACATAGTTTTTTGACTTTCTTTATTATTCTCTTCGATGAACGCAGAGAACCCAATTTAGACCACTAATTCGTGAATCCTATGAACTACTTCCCATCGTTGAAATTCTCATCTCCTACACACACCACTGTTTCAATGTCCGAAACTGTTGTTTTTTCAATGTATTTTGTGGGGCATCTAATCTAATCTAAACACATACGACTTGCAACCGAGGTTATCTTTGAGTTTAAGGAAGCTCTGTATCATCTCAAATTTTCTTCCCAAATGCAATTCAAAAACTTAAAGAAAAATGTTCTATAGAAATATTTAAAGAGAACGTAATTCGAGAACTCGATTGTTCCAGTTTAAAATTTAAATCCGAATGTATTTCAATTTATATTAATTTACATCCTGATCTAAGTTTAAAACTGGATTAATCATGTGAATAATATGGCGATTAATCATACTCCTATCTTTTATTAGGATTAAAAAACTGAAGATTGAAGTCGAAGAAGAATCAGAGAAACTCAATCAGTTGAAAAAGCATCGTAAACTAGTTGAAAAGAAGAAAAAAACAGAAACCAAACGTCTTGGACGTTTAAAGTTTAAGGAGCCAGATGTCGATGTCCAGATGCCAGAAGAAATTGCTGGGAGCTTACGAAACGTTAATGTACAGTCTAGTCTTCTAGTCGATCGCTTCAAAAACTTCCAAAAGCGCAACATCCTCCAGACAACTGTGGAAGTCGGGAAGACTAAACAAAGAAAGATCAAGCGATTTACACGCAGTTCACACAAGGAACCAGGTGTGTCTATATTCAAACAGAAAAAGTAACATCAACGTTTTTTTATGGATTTTTTTTTTATTTTTTCGAGATAATGATTACTGTAAAATTTACTGTAAGACTCGTTTAAACTTAATAAAAATTAATGGCAACAAGAGAGATTGTGATGATGAATGGAGATGGTTCTTTGGTTGAGAAACAAAACTTTCTCGAGCTCATTTTTTGTAGTTGGTGTATTGAACTTTTTATAGACCGAATTTGTGCCAAAATGTTTTTAATTTCGAGTCAGTTTCGAAGATGCTTCTCACCATAACAACCTGCAGTCCACCAACCAACAACATGGCACAAATCTGGAAGAACGACCAAAAATTCACCTTGAAGTAGTTTTGCTCGGCGATATTACGGTCCCTTGCTTCGTTAGAGCGCAATACGTCTTGGAGTTGGCGAGCTTTAACAATATGCATTCGAATGCGTCCAATGTAGTCCATGATGTCTTGGACTTTCATTTCGTAGAACTCCTCTGGCGTTAGTCCTTCGAGTATATCATGCCAGACACCGTTGTCTCCATTGTTTTCGCCTTCCTTCTCGACAACCAGTTCAAAAAACACTGTTTTCCGATTAAAAGAACTAAAACTGTTGTCGAAACAAAAACGATAATCACCGTCTTTTTTCGCTTCGTAACGATGAATGTTTTCTGATTTCTTATAATCAGAAACGATTATCAAGCCAATGGGTTCTGATAAGGAGAAACTTATGTCCAAATCACCATGGCCTCCGTCAATGACTTGATAATCAATGTCGATTACTTCGCCGGTTTTAACATGATGAAAAAAGCAGTCCTGCCTTCCGGCTTCTACACTGATCGTCATTTCTTTGTCATAGGCATTTGACCGAGTTAAAGTTACTACAGCGAACAAAAAAATTAATTGTATTCTGGAAAACTAGATTAGAAATACTTCATTTAGAATTAGATAAATAAATAAATAATATTTGCATTACCCAAGCCATTGTGGTATGATGGGGGTCCGTTTCTAATCAATTTTTTTATTTCAGGAAATGTCATAAACGAGTGAGTTCAGGGCTATGTGAAACAGTTCAGGAAAGAAAATAGAAATGGAGTCATCCAGTAATATAGTTTTTGTTTGATCCCACTAGGCCATTACGTTGCGGGCAACTTTGAAAGCGGCGGCAAATGCCGCAAAACGTTATTTGACATCCAATTTTTGACAAATAAAAAAAACTAACAGTAAAAGTAACTCCAGGTCAGGATAAATTTTAAGTTACATCAAAACATTAGCTGTGTTTTATTTTCCCCCAGATCCAATCCAGATCAGATCATGAAAATAAAACAACCCAGGATATCAATAACAACTTGTTATATAAACAACTCTTTTTTCCTTTTGTTTTTTTTATTTGTATACACCCGTTGTCTTTTTTCTTTACACTACTGACGACATTTACAAATTAAGGGTATGTGTTCAAAACGGATTTGGAAATCCAAATCCAAAACAAAGTTGGATCTTGTGTTGTTTTTGTAATACATGTATTTTCGTAAGCAAATCCAATCTGGTTCGGATCTCGGGGAAAATAAAACACAGCTATTATGTCATACCCAAGTGGAATGCATTCAAAGTGGAATAGGTTTCCACTACGGTTTTTCCATAAGGTTTTAACGTAATCTCCAACCAAATTTTGGTTGAAATTACCTCATTTCGAAATGTGTATGGATAATTTGGAATCGAATTTTAAAATTTTCAACGAAATTACCTAATAACCCCAATGAAAACCATACAGCTAGATTCCTTGGACATGTTCATAATTTTCGCAAACTCATTTTTTGTAAACCCAGAAAATTGACATTCCGCAATATGTCAGCTGTGTTTTGACATTAGACTCAACTTCTTATTTTCCTTGTTAAAAAAAGTCGGCTTTTATGTTTTTTGTATTTAAAAATTTTTGTTAAATTTTCCACATTAAATAATTAGAAACAATCTATAATGCAAAGTGTATAAAAAGTTAATTAAAACAGACCGAACATGAAGCAGAACAACTATTTACTACTCATTCTATCCCATGCTTTTATTGGTAAAACAAAATAGCTTTTTATTTGATAAGAAATGCTTGGAACACAAAGCAATACAATAAATCCTTTCCTTTAGCTGTTGGCTGTTTTTTCCTCTATGTATATCATGTACGGTCTATATTTGAAACTCGTCATAACTTTGGGCATATATCGACTTTGGAGCGCGAAGCTTTACTGAGAAAAGAAGATGCTCTTTATTATTCTTTTTATAAGACCATTGTTCAAGAACCCGACTTCTACCAAGGGTATCTTAAGCTCTTAAATGTCACAACCATTGAATATCCTCACAGTGTGAATGTTGTTCATCGTTTTCATGTTTTTCCCGAGATTGCTATTGGGTAAATTAAAATACTAATTTTATATTCATTTTCGTTTCTAAGACAATTTTATTTTCTTAAAGATATCTGTACCACAAGTTTAGATCCGTAAGCAAGAACCTCGGAGGTTCTGATATATCGTGTTGGAGTGATGATAATAACCCATTATCAGATCAACATATTACTTGCGATGGCCTTGGTGAGCCCTTTCACTTTTACTTAGAGTTTGTTTGGATGTTTGGCGGCTTTACAGTCTTTTTGATTTACATGTATGCTTCATTCTTGAGGTAAGTAGAATTTAAACGTAATAAGATTTCAGTTTAATTACGGAAAGAGGAAAAAATTAAGTTAAATAAAAGAGTAGGTAAGTGACCACATTATTTCTTTATTGAAAAGGTGTTACCTAAGCTTAATAAATAGGAAATTATTTCGCTGAGAGTTTCTATAAGTTTCTTTCTTATAGGAAACTTAAACGAAAATCAAAGGGAAATAGAGTGAATGAAATCTACTTTCTCGAGTTTTTTCTTCACCTAAGCAGTAAGTTAAAAGTCCACAAACGAATTGCGAACTTAAGATTCATCCTGGCGGGTTAAAAGTCTTATAACCAATCCAAGTCTATGAAATCTCAATTTTTGTCTTATTTATTACCCCGTACCAAAATAATAGCTTCTGTCCCTTGCGTATATGCGTTGTGAGTTTACCAGTCGTTTTGCATTTAGTGCTTTGCTCTCAGCAATCTCAAAAATCTAAACGCTATTCCTTAGCAAGAATTCCCCACATTGCTACTTGTTCTGCAGTTTTTGAATTTATACAAAAATTGTTGGAGAATGTTTCTGACTTCTTGTGGAAAAATCTTGTTAAGGTTCCCCAAAAATAACGTATCGGCAGTACCCTGGTTTTTATATTTCACATTTAGTACTATTGAAAACCTATAAGAATAATTTGAAATTTACAAAAATACATCTGGCGATGTTGTATTTGTAATACATGTAAAATCCTACTTTACAACGGATAGCATTTCTAATAAAACACGTCTGTTTTTGTCGGTCTAACTGAATTCACTGAACTGATTTGCAGTAGCATGGAGGTATTTGCCAGGCATCCAAAAACTTCTACGGTTCCATCGCAAAAAGAAGTAATCTTCTATTTAAACAAACTTTTTAAAATTTCTTTCACATGAAGTTGTTTGAAGTCAAATATTGAAATAAAGCCCATTTAACAAACCATAACATGGAAATCAATAAATATAAATATACTAAACAAAATATTTGTGTGGCAAGACACGAATACACATTCATTTGTCAAAATTGTTTTTTTTTTTTGCAGTGAAAATCTATTAGGCGGTATCTACGCTGTTGCATCTTATGTAATATTTCATAAAAATGTATCTAAAATCTATGATCGTCCAGTGGCAAGAGAAAATTTCGCCTTTCCATTGATTTTTTGGCAAATGTTTTATCTGTGCATTTGCATAGATAAAGCTTCAAAGAGTAAAAAAACAAATCAGCATTACTTTAATCCATTTATGGTGAGTATAGCATTGTTCAAAACCTAGTTAAAGATGGTTTTAGACAACAAGATTTAGTCCGAAACTGTTCTAGAAGTCAATAATTGTTCGGCTTCGAACCAAAATAATAGCTTAATCAGGCGGTCTGAAATTGTTTGAAACTAGATGCGGAACAAAGCTTATGTAGTAATGAATTTTAATCAATTATTTTCATAAAAATTATTTTCGTTTTAGATTATAAAACTCACTGCTTTAACAACCGCCTCATTGCTCTGTTGGCAATTTTCTTCTGTCGTTTATGCAACTCAAGTCCTCATTATGATTACTCCATGGAGTCTCGGTCTAGTATCGAGTCGATTTTCTATAGATTACTCAATAACTCAATTCCTTTCCAACATTCTAGCTTATTACCTAACCTATGAGAATAAAAAGTATTTCTTCGCTTGGCAAAATGGCCCAGCATTTGCACTTTTCTTCATAAGTTTAGTTCGAATATACAAGTCACAATCACGATCGGATAATTTTTTGAAAAGTATTACACTCGGTATTTTGCTTGCAATTAGTTCACAGGGAACTATTATAGATTTATTAGAAAAATCTGGCTATGCGAGTTCTACAGATAACCCATTTTCCGTATATCGTGACTTGGTATTGCAATGGACACTCCAACGAAAAACCAACTTCACAACTTGCCTTCTTGCATGCAATTCAGACTATGCCGAAGTAGATATCAACGATGTGTGGGAGGTCATTAAAATTCTATTTGCCAAACCATATTGCCTATATGGGGTTGTGTTGTTAGCTAAATTCCTTCGAAAATGGCGAATACAAGCTCCAAAGTCTGAAGACATTGATTATGTAGAAAGAGCAAAAAAATACGTTCTCGAAGAATTTCTTGAAGAGAATCACATTTCTATGAAAGAAATGTCAAATGAAAAAACTGAAAAAGCACTAAACGAATGTCTTGCTTTGTTAGAAAAGTGTGATTATGATTTTCAAAAATACAAAGAAGAACGAAACAAAATGAAAAAGGACGTCGGAAAGGAATATGATTCGTTTCTTAACGAGATCAAATATCTTAAAAAGCAGATCAAAGAAACCAATAAAGATCGAAAACAACTAGAATCAGAGCTTGATTTAAGTGGAGAGAACACAGTTGAAAATCAGCCATCGGTTTCTAGAAATCAAACCGAAAATGATGACAATATACAAACAAATGTAGACGAAAATTTAGCAAATAAATCAACAGAAAGTGAAACAAAAAAACAGCGGCCAAAGTTCGACTCGAAAACAGATCCAAAGTTTAGCTATCATTACTTGTATAGCTTAGCTCAATTTGCTGTATTTGTTTTCATTGGATTCAGTATTAAGAAATTATTCTTTTTATGTTATACTCAAGGTTGTGTTCTAGCGCCGACGCTTTACTCGAAATTAAGAAGCAACAAAAACAGTAATTTGTTTTTATCTATATCGCTTGCTGTTTTTCTTACAAGCATTGCTGATCCGGGGGTTGTGGTGAGCTCTAAAATGAATATCAAATGTTTAGTATTCTTTACTTTTATTATTTTTTTTAGAATGTATCGGAAGAGTATTTACCGTCCAGAACTCATAATGATGAACTAGAAAATATGTTAGAATGGATTAATTTAAATACGGAAAAAAATGCAGTTTTTGGGGGTTAGCTTAATTAAATTACTTCCAGTCGCTTTATTTTTTAATTGAAACTTTGATTTTATTTCCAGGTCCTGTTGATATAATTGGAACCGTTCACTTGACGACAAAAAGGCCAATTGTTAATCATGCACATCTAGATATGCATCAAATAAGGTATATAATTCACTAATAAACATCTTGAAATATATAAATTTCAAATACATCATTCATCATACATCGTTGGTACCCTTTGAACCTGGTGCCGTGAAATAAGGTAGAAGGAAATAAGGCCGAATCGGCCTTACGAAAATGTCTGATCATTTTCGATTGTACTTACACAAAAACTAGATTATTTTAGCAAACCTCACAACATATACTTTAAAGTACAGTTGTGCTGATAACACACAACGCATGACATTGCCAATCATTTTTTTCTTCCTTTTGCAACTGAAATTAATTTCAGGTCGATTCGACTTTATTGCCTTCTACCTTATTTCACGGCACCTTCGAACCTGATCATTTCCATTAAAAACCTCCATAAATGAATTCACATAATTATGAATATTTTTAATGTTTTTATTTCAAGCGAAAGAACCGAAAGCATATATTCGGTTTTCAGTCGGCAGCAATCATCTGAAATTTACAATCAGTGTTCACAACTGAAGATCCAGTATTTAATACTTTCTTTTAGTGATTGTTCCAACGCAGCTAAGTAATTACTTTGTATTATCATGTATCTATAGTTTAAATCAATAGAAAAGTTTATTTTTAGCGATGAATGTGATATCTTAACAATATGGGATGAAATGCAACCAGCATATCGAAAGTATCCTCAATTCTGTTCCGAATTAGCTAGCAAAAATGTGCCCAGCTTTTTGAAAGTATTTTCAAATAAGTACTATGGAATAATAAAAATGTTCTCGCAAAGTGTTCAGCTTAATCTAAAGCAAAACAAAATGCCTGAAAAATATATGTAATCTTATAAGACCTAGCAAAAAAAAAAAAAACATAAGATAAAGCACTTATCATATTTCCTACTAGAAATATTTTAATTATATATTATTAAGTATTCATAAAAGACTTGAATATGATTTACATTCGATGGATCATATCTTTTAAATAATTTGTTAAATATTTTAAATAGAATAAACTTTTTGTTTTTTAAGTTTAATTTTAAGTTGTATTTAAAATAAAAAAGTTATTTCTTGACTTCAGTGATAATGTAATTATTGAATTTATTTAAAGACATCAGAGAAAATAATTTTGTACATTAAAAATATTCAACTCATTATTTTTAAGCATTTTCAAGCTATTTTTTATTAATAAATATATATCTAGAGACTCTATTATTATATTGTTTTAATTGTATTAAGTTCGCACCCCACTGATCACTAGGGAAGAATGAGAAGGAAAAAAGTATATTCAGTAGATTAATAATAAATAATAATTGAACCGTGTTGAAAAGTGGTATTATTCACATTTTCCATTTCTGCCGACTTACTACACTACACATTTCTCCTGTTAAAAAAGTTATCAAAATTGCCAACCAGATTTTTTTGTATATTTACATAATGTCAAAGGGATGAATTTTTGAATGAATTTATGCCATATAGTAATATTAATAAACAAAATAAGATTGGAAGCGCTTAAGTGAGAGGTTTATTGCCGCTTACAATGTTCCCAATTCTTTTATGAAGCTTTGTATGCAATAAAATTTTAATTATCAGACCTATTCTGCTATCTGAACCCATCGAATTTTTCGATTCACGTGAATTGTGCACTTAATTTGACAAAAATTATTCTTTAAACTCGGTAATCTTTTGAGTTCAATACTATATCAATAATTATTTTTAAATTTCTTGAGAGAATCTAATTGTTACAAATTAATTTTTTTTCGCAATGTATATGCTTTTTGGAACATTCGTTTTTCTCCGACGGATAGCTGAATACGAAAATTCACGCGAACGTTTAGCAGAATAGGGATAACAGCGAAGTGTCTTATCTTGATGTCATTAAAAAGTGAAAAATCTAACTTTCAAGCGCGTGGGATGTTTTCTTTTCCCAAAATCACTGTTATTAATCCCAAATTACATCCTGCTTTAATGTTCATTTACATATTTTTAAGTTCTTATTTAAATTGATTTTTCTTTTTTTTATCAAATGAATTCCTTATTTATGTACATATGTATTTTTTTTTTGATGAATTAATAAATTATTTACTCGTCCAAAAACAATTTAATATTTTTTCTTAGGGAAATTGAAATGTATGGTGAATTTGACTTAGGGATGAAGTCTTCCATCGGGGGGAAACAATTCTCCCATAGGGAAGACTTTTAAAACAGCGCTTTAACTATTTACAACTAAGAGTTGTTTTCTATGCAAAAAAGGGAATAAATAAATCTCTCTTTATTTTAATAAGGAAATTTAAAAGTCTCTCTCTTCTCCCCTACTTATCTGGAGAACAGTTTCATTAAACACAGTTTTATTTTGCTTCCACTCGGAATCGATACAATTTTCTGTATTACCAATCGAAAACTGTTCTGAATTTGAAAACAGAATCGCAATCAGAGGCACTCATAACCACACACTTAAAACGTTAAACGGCGCTGCGTCACATTTCTCAAATAGAACAATACCCAAGCTTTAAAATCGAGCTGGGCGTGTTGGAGTGTTCTATTGGTATTTCTTCTTCCGGATTAACAGTCAAAAACGCCGCCGTTAACATCTTTTGGTTTCATGTTCCAGATTTATACACAGTTTCAAAGAATTATCCAAAATGTTTCACAAACAAAAACAACAACACATGGTTTTGTATAAATTTATTTCCCATTTTCTTTTAAATCAATTTAATTACACAACGCAATTTACATGGAAAGCCTTAAAAGCATTATATTTTAAAAAAGATAAATACAAAAAAGGAAACAAAAAAAAACAATACAAAATAAAAATTTGTGTTGCACTATGGTATCAACATGAAGTGTGATTTTTACATTATTGTAGGCGAAAAAAGATATTATCTAAAATTAAAATTATTGAAAAGTATGCAATCTGTATAATAAATTTATTATATAAACCATTTCGTTTAATCTTTTTTAAATACTATTCATAGTTTTTTTTTTCTCATCCAAGATTTTAATTGTAATAATCTAAAATATGTACTTTCTTTTTATTTAAATTTTTTCTTTGATTTGTTAAAAAAATTAACTACAGTCTTTATTTATTTAATTATTTCAAAATTATTACTACTCATTTTTAATACATTTGTATAAAACAGCATATATTTTGCAATTATATTTTTTTTGCTTTATTAATATGTATTTGCGCCTAAAATTAATGAATTCATTGTTCGCATTTTTTGTTTTATTGTTTTTATTTTAATACCGTTTATTTAAATTTTTGATTAATATTAATATGGAAGCGAGTTGTGTATAAAATATAAATGTATTGGATCATTGCCATAATAGTTTTATTTATTTTATTTTTAACATTTTGCGTGTGTAGGTAGGATTAGAGTTTAATAACTCATCACAGGTTATAAGCATAGCTTTTTTTAACATTTCGTAAAATGTGTGTTACTACCGTGCATTTTTTCTATGTTCTACTTAATCATTAAAAAAAATATAGTTTAATTGTGTTGGGACATTAAAAATGCCAATATAAAAAAGAAACTTCTCGAATTGTCTTAAGTATTCATCCAAAACAGAAGCAAAACCCCTTTTTTTTTTGGTAACTATCCGCAGTGAAGTAGTATCATTTTTATAACCATTTCAAATAAAACTTCTTACTGCCGATAAAAGCTGAAATCAAATCCAAAGTAGTACCAAAATTTTAATATTTTACAAAGTTTCTTAGGGCGATATTTTTGGGATTTTTCACTGTAGTCTGTACTTTATTGAAAAATCTGGTGCCATAAAAACTATGCATTATTGGTAGTACATACTCGAAGCTTTCCTATCAAATCCGCTGGATTAATATACGAAAGAGATGGTGACCGAAAGTGCCATAAACGACTACAATACTGCAAACCATTCATACTACAGACAACAGGTAGGTATACAAAATGCATAATATAGATTCAGCTCAGTCGCCTGGAAGGAAAATTGGTTCATAAACGCAAACCATTTGTTGGTCTTTACGGACGGTTTTAAGATGAATGATAAGAAATGGTGATAGGTATCATATAACCCAAGCAGTAAGTCTTCCAAAATGTCGAAAAAAAATTTATGTTTCTATAGATAAGCTGATAAAACATAGTTAAGAATCCTTCCTTAGCGCAATATACTCAGTTAATCTTCGATGTGACCCAGGATCACGTTATGTAAGTAAACGTTAAATAATGTTGGGAGAATGATCTATGATTATTTCCCTACTCATCATCATATTTCGCTGATACTATGCCTGGCCTGCAAAACAACAGCCAGTTAATACCCGCACTCCATCATGTAGCAGGGTGTAAGATAACACCACTTGTGGGAACATCACAACATTCAACAATAGCACCAATGAATGTACTGGTGCTAGGTAGGTAGTAGGTGAAACATATTGTTAGTTCAGTTTGTATTGAAGAGTAAAATAAAGGTTGAAACCTGAACAAAAAAAATGAATTCTATTTAAAAATAAAATAAAATAAAAAAGTGTTTTAATTTCTATAAGTATATAACCGTTTAAATAGTCGTTTTTTTAAAGGCGCATCCAGATAGACTGGTAGATTTTATGTGCATAAAAAAGAGAAGAGTATGACTCCACCAATCTACCGTTGCGAAAATTTAAAAAAAATTTCTCGTATTCAGCATTAAAGAAAATAGTATAGAAAATTTATGTCTGTACCTCGACATACTGCCTAAAGCTACGCGCAAACCGACGCGATGGCGGTGGCGATCGCGATAACAATGTGGATGCCGCACACGTAAATCAATGGAGGGGCACACATGGACGCGATATGTGGATTGCGTTCACGTTCCACTGCTGCGTTCAGTACGCGACTTTTCTTGAACGCAGCAAGCAACATTTGATCGCTATATCGCCTGAAGAAAAATGACAGTCTAAAAAAGAAAATTTGAAAAACTGAAAAATTAATAGAAAAAATTAGGGGAAATTCCATTTTATATGTTTTTTTTAATTAAACTTCAAAAGTTAAACGTTTGTATTGTCGCTGACAACTTAGCCCGCTACGCAATATATCGCGTTGATGTGAGCAAGTTTTTGAACGCATCTTTATCGCGCGATAAAAGTTATCGCAATCGCCACCGCCATCGTGTCGGTTTGCGCATAGCTTAAGCATAGCTTAAGCATAGCTTAAGCTATAGCGCAAACCGACACGATGGCGGTGGCGACACGTTCAAAAACCTGCTCACATCAACGCGATATACTGCGTAGCAGGCTAAGTTGTCACCGACAATAGAAACGTTTACTTTTTGAATTTTAATAAAAAAAAACATATGAAATGGAATTTCCCCTAATTTTTTCTATTAATATTTCAGTTTTTAAAATTTTCTTTTTTAGGCTGTTATTTTTCTTCAGGCGATATAGCGATCAAATGGTGCTTGCTGCGTTCAAGAAAAGTCGCGTAACTGAACGCAGCAGTGGAATGTGAACGCAATCCACATATCGCGTCGATGTGTGCCCCTCCATTGATTTACGTGTGCGACATCCACATTGTTATCGCGATCGCCACCGCCATCGCGTCGGTTTGCGCGTAGCTTTAAATCATTGAAGCGATTTTCTTCAAACTTGGAATTTAAAATTTTTAGGTGATTTTCTAGAGAGCAAATTGAAAACGCTCTAAAAACAACGGTACCTGTCATACACTTCTTTTATAAAAGAGGTTATTTATCTCAGAAGCGGCTGTGTGTTTGACTTAAAATTGATAATAGCATCGAATATTCAAAAATAGAAGATAAATAGATAGATTTTTATTTCGTTATAAGTTTTACAGTGGATTGTTACCGCACATTTTACATTTAAGAGAATTGATATTCGATTCAACTAAAATATTATTTTTTAAGTAATTTTGAAAAACAAATCAATTTTAAACTTATTTTTTTAATTTTTTTGTTTTCAAAATAAATATGAATAGGTATCTTGAAACTATAAAACAACTTGAATTTAAAAGTAAATAAAAAAAATTGATTTTGGGTTGTTTTATTTAAATATTGCTTGTATTTTGAAGTAGTTTGTTTAGAAAATTGCACCTTATGCCTAGACACGGGCACGTAGATCCCGCTTCTCGAGAATTTGTGTGGGTGCTTGTAACTAAATAACAATAACTTTACTACTATTCCATAAATGGGAAAATCCTTACGAACTCCCGCCTTATAACAACAGACTGAAACTGATAGACATGCCTAGTCTTGAGAGCAGACGCTTGTATTTATCTTTTGTCTTCATTGTGAAACTTATAAACGAAAACATAGACTCTTTGCACCTTCTGTCTCGCATAAACTTTAATATTCCCCAAAGGAGTTTGAGGAATTTGTCCGGATGCATATTTATTTCAAATTATCGGACTAATTACGAACGATTTTCTCCTCTCAATAAAATGTTTAAATTATTTAATTTTTTCAACAGTCAATATACTAATTTGTTCAACCAAACTGTTAATACTTCAATTAAATTTAAATCAACTTTTTTTCAATTTTGTAACATGTACATATAATTATAACCTTTAAAGCTAGCAATTAGCTGAGTTAATAAATAAAATATGCTTTCCGTTAATAGCTATCTGATGTTGTGCCTGAACTATATATTTTTTAAGTACAAAGTCCAAAACAATTAATTTTATTATGATTTTATTTGTGTTTTGATTTTTGTTTGGAATATTTTGGCCCATATGATTCAAAATCCTCAACTTATCAGAAAACAACTTTAAGATGTGATCTTCATTGGCAATTTAACAATGTTCAATCGAATCTATCTGCAACCGGATAAGTTATTCCTTGGTTAATTTAATAACAAAATCAAAAATGCGTATCTCGAAAATCTATAATTTTAATTTTTAATGTGATTTTCGACTCTAGGGTGCTAAAATGCATACAAAAAAAATAGTGGCATTGAATGCCCATTTTAGCTTTAAACTAGTGTAATGGGGATCTTTGAAAAAAAAAAACACTAAAGAAACAGTTGAGAAGTTGAGAAGATGGCTTTTCAGACTTTATATTAATAATTAATTCTTTCCCTTATCTCACCTTCTTATTTTCTTATTTTTGTATGCTGATCTGGAGAAAAATAAATCTACTGACATAAGACTGCGGCGATGGAGTTCTTTGTATCATCTTTTCTCACCATATTGCATCCTAAATTTACTTAAAGATGAGTGAGATTTTCATTGTTTTGATTTCAAAAAAACTATTCAAAAACTGTTCAAAACTTAATCTTTAAATGAAATACAATTTCTATCCAAAAAAAAATATGCACGACTGAATCGCACGAACTTAATATTGTGGTTCAAAACTATAATGTGGCTAGATTTTGCAAATTTATAGTAATTTCTTAATCACTTTTATGAGAGGGAATTTATGAAAGTAGTAAAGTACATATGTATGTACAGTTATTGCAAAAAAAAAAAAATGAAAATCACGTTTTCTAACAATCACTTTGTTTATAAAGGTACGAAGTTTTAACAAAAAAGCTAGAGCGCGAAAACTTGAAAAATCAGAAATCATTGTATGGGAGCTGCCCGTTCTAGATGAGCTTTAACAAATAGTAAAAGACATACAAATGCTCTGTAACAATTTTGATGGTAATTAGTCCACGTGGTTGGGATCTAGTTCCAATGACAGTGAAAGCACGGACGTACAGATAATGACATACCACAATAATGACTATGTATTAAAATACAAAAGAGCTGATATGAAAACTTTATTTAGATATATTAGTCGTGTTTTTTTTGGGAAAGCTATTCACAGTACAGTAGGATTTTACACGAGCTACAAATATAACATCCGCAGTGGAATTACTGCTAATAAAAGCAGAAGTAGAATCCTACTGCGGATGGTTTTTTTTGTGAATTTCTATATTTTACTACATATAAAATCCCAAGAAAAAATTTCTATTACATTAGTTTAGATAGTTCCGAATATAAAAAAGCTAGGCGCGCATATGCCTTATATGACTTATATATGACAAGCATTCTATCCTATCCTATAATCCTATTGTATTCGAACTTTTGAAACTAAACTGTTGCGAAACTAAAAGTTTAATATGGGCGCCTGACCTAACAAATACCAACAGATTAAAATTTAAAAGCTTTGAAAAGGAATGCGGCTAGTGACACACGACTCCAAAATAAATACACGGGGTAGGTGTAGTTTCGAATACGACTATAGTCAAATCATTTTTATTGAACCCTATGGACTGGCGACGGGGGAGTGTTTCACGTAAGAATTAACTACTCACAGCAGCCCCCAGTTTTGTTAAAATAATCTTGTAGGGACCCTAAAGCTTTATCCTCATTGTGGGACCGGGCAAAATCCCGATTTCCCGGTGGCTCAGTCCGCCCCTGAAGTTAAGTATGTATGTATTTCTATGTATACTTTAAGATTTTTTTGTAGAAAATAATGGAGACAAAAAAAAAAATGATTAATTTGAAAGGGAAATTTCGGATTTGTTCATAGGGTTTTTTTCTTTTCTTTAAATACCCTTCAAGACTGGGTGTAAAGTGAATTGTGCTTAAAGTGTGGTAGGTACACGTCATTATCAATCATGCCTGAGAGTTTTGACTGATGTTAGTCATGTTCAAAACAAATTTGTGAGTATATTTTTGTGACAACAATCGTTTTCTGTAAAACTCTTTTCTCTTTTCCTATAAAATGATGGTTAAGGGCCGATTCAGTTATAAATTTTACACATTATTTTGATGGAAACAAGTTTGAAAAGATCTTATATTTATATGTTTTGGATACATTTGTTTTAATAACTTTACAGACTTCAGAAATCACTGTTTATATCACCTGTTCGTCTGCCACGCCAGTGAAACGATTTTATTTTAAATAATATTTATGTACCCATATGTATATATAAAAGTATCTCTGTAGTTTTGTTTTATAGGGACGGGGTAGTTGTCCTTTCTCCTATGTACATAGATGATCATATCATCGATTCATGGTGTTCAAGCTGATCATTTCTTTGAGTTCTTTATTTTATAGAACTTTATATTATTAGGTATATTATATTATTTTAGCTCATAAATTATAATTAATGTGCATTTATATGTTAGAAATTTCTATAATACACTACTAAATTTGTTTTTTTTTTAAAGGGTAAAATTCAAAAATATAATATACATAACTATAAAGTGATTGATAAGGATTTTGGAAATTCGAATTCCTTGTTTTAAAATCTAAAATGCATAATGTTATTCACATTGTAAAGTATCTATTTAAATTCATACAAAAATTCTTATTAATTTTATCAGGCACTTGACCTTTTGTTGATCAAAACTTATTTAGCTAATAGTACAGCGTATTTTTTAAAAGTTGAATATTATCAAAGTGCATTTATTTTTATTTTTACTTTTACTTTTTTTATCACTAAAACATAACAACTCTGCTGAATTCTTAAATGTTGCGTAGATTATAAGATTGTTGATTTCTTTTTTTCATTATTATTATTATTTTACACTATGTATTTAATTGCAAAACTTATCAATAGATTTGCGATAATATATAATATTAACAATTAATAATCACAGAATAAAACAATTGCATCCATCTCATATACAAGTACATTTTGTTTGTTTTCTTTTTCAAATATATTATTAGCACGCTTTCCTTTCATAATAATTTAGCATTTGGTAAATAAATATAATAATTATTATTGTTGTTGTAACAACAAAAAACACTGTAATAGTTCACAATTTGTTTGTACTTTCAAATACGTTTGATGGTGGGTCCGGTAAAAAAAATTGAAACTTTTCTTTTAAAACGTTCCATTGTGGGTTCATCGTCGGATTCGTCGTCATAGCCGTCGCTCTCGTCGTCCTCACCAAATATAATTGTTCTTGTATATGGCGCATCCTGATCATCGGACTCGCAAAATCCTGGATTTAATATAATATTTGGTATCAATTCTATACTATCCCAACCATCCTCGTAGTCCGCTAGATGGCGCAATATTGTTGATGCAGTGATTTCATTTCATATAAAAAAAAATTGGAAGAAACAAAAGAAAAAAAGAAGCACATTCGATTAGTGAAGATATGTTCAAGTGTATATTCTATGCGACTACAGATTTTTTTTTCTTATCTACATACATATGTACATATATATGTATAATATGTGCTCTATTTAAAAGTAATTAAGCCTTATTACTAAATTTATATATATATGTAAATATTTATATATTTATAATGACTTTATTTTTTTTTAATTAAGTTAGGTTTTCTAAAAGCTTTAAGCGATATAAGATTTTAAATATTTTTACTATGTGACATAACATCAATTCAATAAATATAAGATTTTTATTTAAAAAAAAATATACACACTTTGAGAGTAACAATAACAGTAACACGAAAAAAAATCTTGATTAATTATGGTAACACATTTTTCAAAAAATCATAATAACAAAAATAAAAACAATAAGTAATAATAAAAATAATATTTGCATTAAATAACACACTTCTAACACAAAAAAAAAAATATTATTTTACATATACATAGCTATAAAATCATATTCACATAATATATATGAATTAAATATTTACACTTAGGCAGAAAAATAAAATATTCGCTTCCCGTATGGTTTTTAATAAACTTTTTCATTTTGATGTACATAACACGTCATATTCTTTGTGTTAACAAAAAATAAAATATAAATTTTTGCATTTTCCATTATTGTTTTATTATTTTTTTTTTTAAACTTCAACAGCAAACAAAAAATAAAATTCAAGCGATAACAACATCCAACTCGTTAGTAGAAGTAGTAGTAGTGGTTGTAGAAGTACCCATTTGTGATGACTGGTAGCATTCTTTTGACAAAACTATACACAATCCGATTGCTAATATCACAAGGGTTCCAAGTACTATACTGACGGCAACTATCCATATACGTGGATCGAAATTATCTAAGTCAGGTTGTATAAGGCGTATCAAATCTTAAAAGATAAAACAATTGGAAATAATAATTTCAATAGATTTATTCTTACAAAATTAATGTTGTGGAATTTTAAACAACTAATTCCAGCTCTGAATCAACTTATAATACATGTGAATCGAAAATTTATCAATTTGTCTTTAATTAAAACGACATCGACTTTGGGTAAAAAGTCCACAGACCAAACATTCCCGCCAGCCAGAACAGGACTCTAACCCGCAGATGGGCTGTTGGCCCATCAGGTGTGGTTACAGTTTTATTATTTGTTGTGGACTCAACACACTAAGTAGCGGGTTATAATTGCAAATTTGGACTTTTGGTCTGTGGACTTATAACTCCGTGTCAATTTAAATGTGTGTTTCAAGTTGCTTTAGAAGTGGTTTAGGTATTAGAAATTTCATGTCACTATGTTTGTTTGATCGTTTACACCTAACAGTGAAATACTTATTCAAGTTTTTTACATTCAAATTAATAATGAATTTTTGAGCAAATTTCAAATATTTTGTTTGTTATCAAGAAGTCGATAGTAGCGCTCAAACAAAACATTCACACGACACAATATGCACGAAAACCAAATGTATACGCAAAGCAAAATGTTCTCATAAGTCATACATGCACGAAATACAAAAGTATTCAGTCACTGATATATTTTCACGACACTTGTACAAAAAGGGCAGACGCTATTATTTTGGTACGGGGTCATACAGGTCAAATTTCCACAATGAACTCTTAACACACCTGGATAGGTAATAAATCAGTATGAATTTTTTAAAAACTATGAAGTAACTGAACTAATGAATCTATATATCCTCAACCACACGGTTATTTGGTTAGTTTGTTGAATTTGGACACCAAAAACTATTTCTCATGACAATTCTTGATAAAAATAAATAAAATTCGGTACACTTTTAATTATTTGAAGACTGTTAATTTAGTACCTATTTTTGTGTTGTCTTCGAAATGGCAGCTCCACAATTAAGATGAAAATATAGTACAAAAATTCAAAATTCATAAATCACTATCACTATTAAGGAATTTGGTCAAATTAATGATTGAAACGGCTTAAAATATAAATATACATATGCTAAAATATATACTTTTACGTTAAAGTCATTTCGATGCAGATATGGACAAAAATTAGGAAACGCAAGTCAGTGGATTAGAATTAATTTTTTTGATATCGCTTTAATGTTTTTTTTTTATTCAAAATGATTTTTAGACCAAATATGATATAACCAGATTTTGATATAAATTTGAAAATTTTGACAAATTTTAGTTCATCTACTCAAAAACTCGAAATAATCGAAAATTCTTTTTTAAGTTCTATTTGGTTGGTATACGTATTTGAATCTAACGTTTAAATTATAATTCTGATAATTGTAAGACAATAGTTAAATTTCTACTATTAAGTAAACCATTAGGCATGTTCAGGAAAATGAGATCTCGGAAATTTCAAAAATCTCAGTTTCATGAACAGGATTCCTCAGCAAAATTTCTCAGCTTTGCTGTCAAAAATCTGAGGAAAAAAAATCTTGGATTCGCTTGCTCACTTTTTGAGTGAGAAAAATCTCTGAGATCTCATTTTTCTGAACACGCCAATTGAGTAGCAAATTCTGACATCAATTGTGAAGCTCCCACTTAAAAGAAGAAACAGAGGAACGGGAATATCGAGGAAAAAGTGAAGTATTTTTCAAAATAGTGTGAGTTATACAAACAAAAATGCATTCACACAGTGAAGGTGTACAATTAGACAGCTAAGTCCCGGGGCCAGCAAAGGAATTTATAAATGTTTTTTGATTTGTTTTGAGATTTTAAATCGTTAAAATAACAAAAAAGGGTAGTAAATTAAATATGTAAGTGAAATAATAGTAAATAAAGTGTATACATGCCATTCTTCATTGAAACAAAATATAAAACTACATGCGGTTCTGTATTAAATCCTGTAAAAACACCTATAATACGCAATATAATTTTTGTTAATTTCACACTTAAGCTGCGCCTCATATTTCACATAAAGTAAGTAAAATTACTCTGCACTCAGCACGGGCGTTCAATGGATTTGAGCGCCTTGTCAACATCAAAAAAAACTAATTCGAACCTGGACGAGAATTCCAATTTTGACAGATCGGGTTCAAATAATTTAGGTGATTGAAGTATATTTTTATTTTCAACCAATTTGATTTTGTATAACAAAATACTGCGAAATATCAATTCAATATTATATGATTATGTATTTACTTAAAAAACATCACTTCACATTACTTTATGTGGAATTTGAGACACAATCAACGTAAAGAAAAAATTGTAAACTTCATATTATTTGTAAGTGTTTTTACACGATTTAACGCAGCGCTGTATGTTGTTTTATATTTTTTTTTATAAATTATTGCAAGTATTCACTGTGTTCACTTTTTTATTTATTTACGTTTCAAAATCTCAAAGCACTTTTCTGTAGCTCGGCAAATTGACACATCAGGAAGATTTTTTTTTTTTTTAATTTGGTGCCTCACTCAAAAACACTGTATATGTGATATACATCTCTTCCTTATCTTCTTATTCTAAGATCACCCATTTCGAATACAATAAAATAGACCAGTGAATTCAGCGGCCTCAAATCACATCAGATACGCAGACTGTATTTTTCAAAATTACACAAATTTTCAGCCATAGGAAAAAAATTTAGTTTTGGGAAATTTGTTGAAAAAAAAAGTTATTAATCAGGCATAATTTTTGTTCAGTTCTATGCATCTGTCAAAATCGAGGAAAATGGTGGATGCAATCTCTTGTCTAACTTCAATATTTTGTTGTTGTTTCTTATGTTGCAGTGAGTAAGTTCTCATTAACCTTGTTCGTTTACTTCCCAAACCTACCCATTTCTACCATTTTAAGCCCGAAAGACTGTCAAAGTTCATATTAAAAAAATAAATCTGGTTGAATCTGGCAGTTTCGGGCAAGTACGCAAACACACCTATTTAGTATAGTGGTCACTCGAACATTCATTTTAAATTTCTGACACTTTCAAATTTGATAACCATAATTCCCTTATATTAGGGAGGAAGTGGGATTTATGATCAGCACCAAGTAATAGTGTCTGTTGTTTTTGCACATTGAAATTGTATCGTGTGTTGTGAGTCTTTTAATACTTTTATATATTCTGCCAGTGTCGTTAGAAAATTTTGTCTTTCGGTTTCATAATGTGAACAAATTTTGGAACTTAGAAGGATAAGATTAGTCCATCGATATTTTAAGCAAGTATAAGGTCAATATGCAACTTTGCTCGATAACATCAACCACTTATCACTAGAAATGGTATAGCACCAGTCTCCATAATTTTTTCCTTAAATGAATTAGAAAATTTACAAACAAAAAATCTTTTCACGAAACCACCTTCAACGAGAAGCTCTAAAATTATTATATTAAATGTAAATGTTAAATTTTAATCAAAATGCTAGGTGTAAACTTAATCATTTATTATAATTTAAATTATTTTAAGCTAAAAACTTACCCTCCTCCTTTGTTTCGGAAAGAGTCGTTACATTTGTGGTTACTATTTCGCCGGCTCCCAAATGATTGTTTGCCCATATTCGAAATTCATATGTTGTATTTGGTTCTAGCCGATAAACTTCCATTTGTCGCTGAATAAGAGATAATTATACTAAAACTGAATCAAATCAACAAACATTATAATAATGTGTCGTTTTATGTAGTTTTATTTTTGTTTGTATTTCATTTTATTTTATTTCAGATCCGCAGAAAATGTTGTTTATTTTCAAAAAAAAACACATGTTGCGTATACGCCACAGTGAACATTTATAGCTAAAGAAAATATTACGATGAGTCTAAGTTGGATTACCAGGACAAAAGGTCAATATTGTTGGACCTAAATGCCCTAAAGACCTCTCAAAGTTATATTTCGAAAATGTATTTAAAAATGTTTAATAAAATTTCAAAAAAATAGAACTAATTGTAATTCCTAATCTCAAGTAAACTAAGAATCCAGAAAATTGAACTTGTCGTTGTTGAAGTAAAATTGTTTATAATTAGACTATTTTGTGTACAAGTTTCAATATTTCAAAATATTAATATTTTGCGGTCACGTTATGTCCAAGCTTATGAAACATATTGTTTTTTGTTTTAAATATTTTATCGATAAACGACTGCTGAAATTCATTTAGCGTGTACAAGAAAATAAAAAATAAAATTTATTTCGAAATTTTAACTTAAATACCAAAACTGTCATTACCGTGGCATGTCCCAATTGTTGTACCTTCCCTTATCAAATGCATAATATTTTAAAGTTGTATATACATAAGTTTGAAAAATATATTAATGTGGCTTTAAAGAAAAAAGAACAATGGTGACTAGCAAAATTGTCATTTCCATGACCAAAAAGAAATCCTTAAAAAAAATTGTATTAACGGTCGCAAATTAAATTGCTGAGATCACATCAATAATGGGACGGGAATAACGGACATTTTCAATAAAATTTTATGTATTTGTCCAATATTTTAACTTTTTGTTTTAAATAAGTATAAAAGGTCATAAACATTTATCATGGCAACATGGCAAAAAACACAAACATATATATGCCAGTTACAGTGGCGAATCCAGGATTTGGTCATGGGGGGGGGGTCCAATTACAAATAGAAAACTTAAAGAAAAATAAAACTTGGTGGGCTTTGTGCTACATTAGTTATGAGCGTGTAGCTAGAACCGCCATTTTCGATTTTCAAAAAAAAAATACAAAAAAGCAAAAACAGCAGCAGCTTAAAACAGCACAAGTATAATTTTTTTTTTAAATCGTGATTTTGAAAAAAAGAAAATTGCAAATTTGCGAATTTAAAATTTATCACTAAAATTTGCAAATTTGCGAATTTAAAAAATACATTACGGCACATCGCAGCACAAATTGAGCACAATACAGCAAAACTTTTTTTTTTGAAAATCGAAAATGACGGTGCTAATTTCACGCTAAGTTCCTTCGCATCATTTGCGAAAAATGTTAAATAATAATAATCTGCAGAATAACTAAAAAAATATTAATTATATTTTTATTAGTAAATGTCCATTTCGAGGTGCAAAATATTAATGATTTTTTGGGGTCCCAAACTATATTCGAAGTTTAAATTAAATTGCACAAACAAAACTTGAAAATATTAATTTTCAAAAAAGTGAAAAGTTTTTTTTTAAAAGTCACTTTACAATTAAGATGTGTGTGTTTTTTTTATTATTTCTTTAAAATAGTTCAGCGGTTGTTATAGGAGGTATCTTAAAAGATAGTCCAGAAATAGGCATTCAAATATTTGTATACAGGAGGGAAGGAGATTTCTCTGTCATCATAAAGAAAGTCAGTATTTTATAAGTTCGTATTTTGGATTTTGAAATTTTTGAGTAATTACGCGATTTGTCATAAACGTACATAATGTATGTATACATAATATAATATTATGTATATTTTTTGAAAGTACAAAATAAAATAGCAAAACTATGCAAACAAATCTCATAATATAGCTTAGTTAACATTTATGCTATTCTTGATACTTTTGCGATGACCTTAACTTTTAAAAAGGTTGCTACCGAAACCCCCATCATCTGCGATCTATTGCGAACTAGAAAAAACTTATTTAATAACCAAAACAAAAACTGACTAATCGTCGTACTATTTAAATTCGGTTAATCTTGAAGGATTTTTTTGTTGGAAAGCACTTTTATCGTAATGTCAGAATTTACATACTGATTTCGTTGACCGTGATTCGCGTCGTCTTAACTTTCATTTGAATTTTATTTAAAGTAAATATGTAGGTACCTTCACATTTAAATTGTTTATCAACACAGGTTGATTACTGCCCAATAATTCTATCGGATTAAGAATAATTATAAAAGGCGAATAGTTATAATCACAAACGCAAGTACAGTGCATTCCATTATCATGATCATAATTAAATATTTCTGGTGGAATTGCGCGTTTCATACGTGTAATTGAAAATAAAATTAATATGAACATAAAATATCTTTTGGTCATTTGCAGACTATTTTTAAATAATAATTATAAGACTGATGAATGAAATCCAGTTTTGAACAGAAGACAAAAATAACCGTCCGATATGATAGAAAGAATACTTTTTTACTATTAATTTAATTGAACTCGACTCACTGTGATAGCACCAATCATGTTTAGACCAAAATAATATTTTAATAAATATTAAAAAAAAAAAAACTAAAATTCAGCTAACAAGTAGGTATGTATGTGTATATGGTTGAGTTCTCTATACTCTTTCTCCTGGTTTGTATAAGTTTGCATCACAAAACGTCATTATAAATGGTTTTATTGAGCGAGCATCCACCGAAACGATTAAGGTAAGTGACATTAGAAAATAAAAAGATAACCTGATTAAATTTAAATTTTTTGTTGATATTCTCCTTTCGGTTTTTTTTGTGTTTTATTTTATAATCAAGTTTGGCCACTTTTTTTATTTTTTTAAATTTTGAACTAACAATCAGACTCGCGTGACGAATAATAAAGCGTTCACAATTTAAATATATTTATGTACATTTATATAAAAAACCGTTGCTTTAAAGAGTAAAATATTTTTTTTTTTTTTCAAATTATAAATAATAATTGAACCAATGACTTCGCTAAAACACTCTTTTTAACTATGTAATTTTACAAACAATCACCTATATTTTAGATATAAAATGCCCTATCGAGGTATACGTTCGGATGTAGGAGTTCTCAAACAAAATGTCAATTATTTGATTGGAACTCAGATTGAATTTGAAGTATCCGTTTCATATTGTTTTGAATTAATGAAATAATTAAATTAATATGGCAACAAATTGTCGTATCAAAATTGACTGTGCCAAATTGACCAACATTACACTAACTAAACTTATTTTGAAAAAAAAAATAAAAGAAATTTGATGATGTGACAGTTCGTGCAGTACTTGGTGGTAGGAATTGAGGAGACCCTGAATTTTTTGCCGAGTACGAAAGGCTTACGTAAGAGGCAATTTTTCTTGACGACAAGCCTCGGCAGCGAAATAAAGTAGTGAGATGTTGGAGTGGGTCTCATTTGAAGGAGAACTCGCAAAACTAAGTTTTTTTCCTACGGATTATGACAGCAAATTGTGAAATTTTTAAAGAAACTTAAAATTAAAAAACAGACTCATTATTCATGTTCAGGAAAATAAGATATCTCTGAGATCAAAAATTTCAGTAACATGAAGAGGATTCCTCAACTTTGCTTTCAAAACTCTGAAGAAGAGCTCTTGGATTCGCTTGCTCACTTTTTGTACACGTATACCTATATGTACGTTCTAAATACACGTGTAAATGAAAATGAACGCAACTGACCGAGGTGAAGCAATTTTAAGACATTTCAAGAACAGGTATTTGAAACATAAGACTGTTTTAGAAAACTTCACTTGCGTCAAAAATGTAATTTGGAATATAATGTTCTTAAACCCAAACTGAAAAAATCAAAAACAGAAAACATTATTTTCGATAAGTTTGCTAAAATCATTATTCAATTCATTCAATACAGTCCACTTAAACAAAAACAAAAATAATAATTTTCTTATTATTTGTGTTTCTCTTCTTCTTAAAATCATTATTTGTGGCGCAACTCAGCAGTAACAAAATCGAGTTGATGACTGACGTTGATCAAACAGATTTCGTGCAAGCAAGTCGATATCAATAAAGCTCTGTTCGTTTTCTTACCCAAAACTGCCAGATTCTACCAGTTTTATTATTTTTATATGAACTTTGACAGGACTTAAAATGGTAGAAATGGTCAATTTTGGGAAGTAACGAACAGGTACGTTCCTTTACTTTGAAGATCTGTGATTTTCTGTCCAAAACTGCACATTTTATTTTTGTCACATGAACATGACATGAACATGACAGACTTTTGGATAGAAATTCACACAAATGTACAGAGTTTCAAAGTAAAAGAACACACCTAAGGTTAATATCTGCGTCAAAAACTGACGAATGTTGACTATCAAACTGACATTAATTTGACATTTTCGAAAACGGTCTAAATTACCCTTTTTCATACAAATCAGAAAAAAATTACCAAACGAATATCTCGTTAGGGCTATCGTTGGCTACAATAAATAGATATAAATTATAGATACTATAACAAAAAATCAACAATGAAATGCAAGAAATTTTACAACCCTGAATTAAAAATTTTAAACTATTCTCCAAACTACATTTGAACGACACACAAATTACTTCTTTTTTTTAAATTTCTTTCTTTTCATTTAAACTATATCAAACAAAATAAAAATATTATGTAATTTGTATATAATTTAAACAGATATTATGTACATTATATGAACAAGCTAAAAATAAACTTCTATACAAGTCCTTAATTTAGTATAATACTTACGACGTTTGGGGCTATATTAATAGGATCCATGCGTGTCCATTCATGTTCGTATTTTCGATTTTCATTGTCCTTATAGGAAATGTTTCGAAATTCTGATGTAAAACTTCGCACCGGATATCCGCCAGAATTAGTTTTATTAAATCTCCAAATCAGAAATCCCAGAATTGTTGAGGCTTTAAAATAAAGTTGTGAAACAGGACCGGGGGTTGTGCGAACGCTTAAGTTAGCTTTAAGATAAGCTTGGAATTCTTCTTCGATGTGAGCAAGATTTTCTGTTGTTTCTGAAGAATCAAAAAATGATGTCGTTGTAGGTGTAAGTAGTAATGGTATTGATGTAGAGCCATTCGATGACGGTGATGTTATGTAAGTAGTATTGTTGTTGACAGAAGATTTTTCATTATTATTGTTGGAACTATCATCTTCATCGAAATTTTCTGATTCATTCAAAACAGATGTTAAGCATATATAAAGGCCTCTGTCTCCTTCCGAAACATTTGTTAGAACTAGAATTTTACCTGTCTAAAGAAAAATACAATTATTTAAAAAGTTATTATGCACATACCTGTCATATGTATGTATATGTACATTCTACCTATCTACTATTTAAATCAAATCAAAATGTATAGTACAGATGCTGAACGTTCAGCTTATCTCTTTAGGTGATATTACACTGACATATAAATACATACATAAATAGGTGTGTTTATTGCAAGCCCGGTGGGAATTGAATGAAAAAAAAACGATTTGGGGCTTAATAATTTCCATGTTAATTGCAACAGCAACTAATCCGCAACGAGTTTTGCTAAACCCAGGGGCCTAATTCCGTAAAACGAAAACGATCGAAGGATATCGTTTTGGCAATAGCTGTCCTTATCTTTCTCTTTAGATGTGTATAGTCAAAACGATATCGATTGATAGTTTTCGTTTTACGGAGAATTAGGCCCCAGCTAATTTTCGGGACTTAACAAGCTCACAGAAAAAAAGTGTTACCGGCTTGAATTACATACTTAAGTTATCAAAAGTTTGTATGAAAACTCCATATTTTTCTCTGTGGGCATTTTTCTATTTTATTCAGAAGAGAGCCCTGAACAGAAATCGAACGTGTTGAGTACACTTTGAAAAATCTCTTAACAGAGCGTACCCTGAACGCCTGAAACTTGTTTTTGTGAAACACTTGAGCATTCAGTTGTCACAAATTGACATTTGTCAACTTACAGCTGTATATGTTCACAAAACAAAATTAAAAACAAGTGTTGCGTTTTTTAGCGATAATAAAAAAATTAACAAATTAATAATAAAATTAAATATTAATGCATTCAAAATAAATTATTGGTGTTTTCATAATCGATTAGAATTAAAAAAGAGAAGAACAACACACTATAATTGTATATTATAAACTTTTTGATTGTGTGTTTTACAAACAAAGTTACTCACATAATTATAATAACAAGTTTTTATATGCGGGCAGCAGCTTTGATGTATTATTTTGGAAATTACTATCTGTCGGTACACCAACCCGTTTGAAATTTCAAGTTACATACTTACCATTTTATAGGAACTTTGCTACAAAAACATGCCTTAGTTGAAATGAAATGTTTTTAAAGTTTTTTTTTACAAGAACATTCAATTGCATATCTCAGTTTTTTTTTTAAATAATTAACTAAATTATTCAGTTTATGGTTTATTTCTCATTAATTTTGATACATTTAAGACTACTTCATGGGTGAGTTGACTGTAAAATAGTTTTGATAGGAATATTCAAATGGAAAGTACTAATCAACTGAAAACTTTTTACTTCAGTTGTATGCTTTTTCTGCTTCAGTTTCTGCTTTTTTTTTTTGTTAAGAGCTTATGAAGTTCATGTTCATATAATATCAAAGTTGAAATCCTCGTTTCCAACACGACATGTACTATAAACTTTACCTATAGCAATATATTTGGCATAATGATGCATGTTCCTTAGAAATCATGAAGTGTAAGTACTTGTCCTTGATGGCAAAAAAAAAAAACAAAACCCTTGGACTCTATATTTATGCTTCTTTTGTGTTAAATACAGTGAATTTAAAAAAACATATTAAGTTACCGTTGCCTAGTATTAAAAAAAAATACAAAAATAAATTCAAAGATGCTTTTATAGCAAGAAAGTATACATAGATAAATATAGGTTTTAGGTACTGGAAGAACTCACCTGTATTACTCGAGAATTGTTTCCGTTCTCTTTGATCCACATGATAGATCCATTTGCGTCACAAGGTATTGAAATATTTTTTCCTTTGTCGGTTACGTATTCGTTGTATTTGATTGAAGTTGTTAAAACAGTTAAAACTGAAAGTATAAATAATCATATATGTATATATAAATGAGAATCACTTCATGTTGATTTTTGCTATAATTTAACGGTTCACTGTAAAGCCTAGTACGCTGCTGATGCGAAACGAAAAATCCCATACAAAAATGACACAACGAAATCATAAACGGAAAATTTCGTTCTGCTTTTCGTTTTGCAGTACGCTGTTCGAAGAGCGAAATTCATAATTGTAGCAGATTATTTGGAGAAGTCTCCGCTCCTTTTTCGCACTGAATTAATTATACAAACTATTTATTGTGTGCGGAAAAATGACATTTGGGTTTTATTTGGTTTTTTTTTTGTTTATCATTTTTTTACATCATGGGTTTCTCTGATTTTTTGCGTTTATGTTTGATTTTGTTTTTGGAATTAGTGAAACTCTCCAAGAATATTTTCCGTTGTGTTTTCGCAAGCGTTTCGTTGTCTGTTTGGAGATCACAGGAAATTTTCGTTTCGCATCAGCAGCGTACTAGGCTTAAGTAAGAAAAAATGTTCGTAAAAGCCCTTCCACACTATCCCACTGAGTATTAATACAAAGTGGAAAAAAATTCCATGCTACTGCCAAATTTGTGAGAGAGAAATTTCTTTTCATTTTTTGACCACACACAACAGTTTAGTTTGACCTCAATAAAAATGTGATGAAATGTGTGACAGAATTAGAACCATTTCTATAAATTCTCATGTATTAACACATGTCAAATCGTGTAGGCTGGGAATAACATATTTTGTTTCCACACTATTATACATAATTTGTTTCACAATTTTTTGACATGAATTAATACTCAGTGGGATAGTGTGGAAGGGCTTTAAATGTTTCCAGCATTTCTAAATGACGAAAACAATTAATATATTTTTTGGTTTAAAGTTTGCGTTCTTCTATGAGGTTTTTGAAATAAAGCAAACTGTTATATGTACTGGCTGAACACAATGCGACGGAGCCGGAGTCGGAACACCTGTCAAAATATTAAATACGCACAAAATCAATGCTACGAGCAGAATGGAACGCAACTGCAGACGGAGATGCAGTCGAAGCCGCATTGATTCGCGAACTTTTAACTTTTCACGTGCAGTACTTTTGACGTTTCAATTTATATGAAGAAGAAAGAGCCAGAAAAAAATACTGAAGTTTTTAATGCTTATTTGTATTGCGAAACAAAATTATTAATTAAAAGAAGAAGAAAAAGAAAAAGTGAATAATAAACTTGTGGATGTTTTTTTTTCTTTAAAATATACAAAAAGCTGTACAGCTCATTGTGGGCAGATAAAAAAAAACGACGTACGACATTTTTTGAAAGCAGTTGCAGCTCTAGCTCCGATTCCAGTTGCAGCAGGGCATTGTGTTCAGCCAGTTATACGTTATACGTACGCACTATACCTATCTATCGACCAAATATATCATAGCGACGAATTCATGTTACTAAGGCCTATAATGGGCGGCTATTTATTAAAATAAATGTGAACTGATGAGACTTTGAATGCGTAAAAGGCTTTAGCTTCACAAATTAAGCCCAGCAGCCAGCGTCCAGCGATTCATTCGTGGTATAAATTTTAAATGATATACATATTATGTGATGTACCTACAGAAGACAAATCGAAGTTTAAGTTTAAATAATAAGTTGTAAGGTGTTTTTTTGCAAGCCCGTGAAGGGGGGGGGGATAATTGGATTAAAAAAACCACGTCAGTGCTAAATAATTTACATATTTAATGTATACAACAACTTGCCCTGCGGGACTAAACCCAAGGAACTCTCGAGGCTTAACTTAAGCCCGCAAAAAAACTCAATAATACTTAGAAGAATTTCGATGTATTACATTGGATTCTTGGATAACTGGAAGCATCGTGCTGGGAATTAGATTAATCATTAATTATTGTAAGGAGAACAAATTTCAACCGAACTTCAAAATCAGAAACCAGACTTTACCTCAAATCCTAAAATATTTGATATCCTGAACTCGAACCCAACCTCAGAAAACAAATTGTTGGAGTTTATTTTACACTATGAATTAGTTTATATCCATAAAACCAGCGTGGCAGCATCTGGGACTAAAAATCTTCCCCACCAAAACTAATTTTGAATCTTTTCAATTATTTGTGTTTTCTTCGAAAATCCATTCGTTAATTTTAATTTATGGTCTCGCTCTTCGTTATTACCGACAAAATCAAGTCAATGTAAAGGGCTCCGAGACATGATAACCGATAATGAGTTTGTGAGAACTATATATGGTTCCAGCAAGATGGGGCTAAGTGCCACACAAGCCGTCCAACAATCGATTTATTATGCTACGATAATACGGTCAATGTATAAATGGTTTTTCCTTGATGTCACAAAAAATATATTTAATACACTGTCAATGTGGACTGTGCGTTTAGGATGCAATGTTGACGATCAATTTTGTCACAAAATGTTTCGACGTGATATCGAAATATTTTATATACGTCAAAATATAGTTTGTTGACTATCTGTCAAGCTATACTTTCAAATTCCATTGAATCATGGCTATACGATGTCAATGGATTAAAAAAACTCTAAAAAATCTTGAATTTATGAGATTTAATTTTTGCTTCTGAAAAATGATACCCATGATCCCAAAGTGTTTCGAGATTTTAAAACGTTAACGTGAAAATATTAAATACAAAAGTGAAATAAAATTTAAAATAGTGAATACTTGCAATAATTTATTAAAAAAATATAAAACAACATTCGATGCTGGGTTAAATCATGTAAAAACACCTAAAATATGGAGTCTACAATTGTTTCTTTTCACGGACTGCTTGTGTCTTATATTCCACATCTTAATGTGAAGTGATGTTTCTATAAGGTAAATACATTTTCTTAGAATACTTTTCAATTGATATTTCGTAGCATTTTCCTTTAAAAAAGCAAATTGTTTAAAAATACACTTCAATCAAGTGAATAAGCTGAACCCCATCTGTCAAAATTGAAATTCTCATACAGGGTCGAATTAGTTTTTGTTGGTGATTGCAAGGCGCTCAAATCCATTAAGCGCCCGTAGTGCGGAGTAATTTTACTTACTTTATGTGGAATATGAGACACAGCTTACCTGTGAAATGAACAAAAACTGCACTACTTATTATAGGTTTTTTTTTGCAATGTATACAAAATTTACATTATTTTACAATATAAAATTCACTTTATTTACTTTTATTTCACTTGTTTATTTAATTTACTGAGCTTTTATTACTTTTTTGACGTTTTAAAATCTCAAAACACATTCCTCAAAAAAACAGCAAAAAATTACTTTGGGCCCCAGGATTATTTGTCTAACTGCCCACATTCCATGTGAGAATGCATTTGTGTTTGTGTAGCTCACACTATTTTGAAAAATGCTTCACTTTTCCTCGATATTCACCTTCCTCTATTTCTTCTTCTAAGACCCTATAATTCGTGTCAACCCAAGTGTCAGAGCAAAGTGTCAAATTTCAATGCAGCCGTTAATGCATTGACAGTTTTCTACGTTCACGATCACACGCCTTGATAACTTTGACGGTGTTCAATTGCACTGCCTACGTCGACTTTTTTTGACGTATCTGTACTTTCACCCTCACTCCCACTTCATGGCACGAAAAAGAGATGCCTTTCTTGGTCACCTCTTTTTCGCCATGAAGTGGAAGTGAGATAAGTATACAGAGACGCCAAAAAGTCGGAGGAGAAAATCCAATTATGTGAACACCGTCTTTGAGACAAAATTTGACGTCAGATAATCACTCGCCTAATCGTTAGCCTAAGTTCAATAATCGTGTAATCGAGTTTGGTGAAAATAGGTGTGTTTGGTAATGTGAAATTTCTTGCGTAGTTGCACATTTTCACAATTTGCTGAAAAACCCATGAGAAAAAAAAAGTCAGTTTTGGGAAATTTGTTTAAAAAAAAGTTACCAAATGAGCATAAAGCGTGGCCATTCTCGGAGCTGCGATTTATGTTTGGGTGTCATTAAAGAACGACATTCTTACACGAATCATTCTTTTGAAAACAATATTGATCAATATATTCTTGAAATAGAGACTGAAACTATCGAAAATGTAATGAAAAATTCGACTGACAAGATGGTCTGCTTCTAAGGCAGTCATTTGATGAAATAATATTCTACACACAATTAATCGGAAAGTTTACTCTTTTTAATAAAGCAACAACCGTTGAATAACATTGAACAGTGTGTTTCCTATAGCCTTTTTAAAAACAACAATGACAACAGATGGCCAGCCCTTTATTATAGTAATTTAAGATATCGAACTGAGTTTCGTGAAAAAAAAAAACAAAACAATTCGTGGTGTATCATAATGATCTCATATTTTTGTTTTCATTTTAAGACTAGAATACCTGGAAAACCTGAGCCAATTGAAACAATTATGTGTATTTGTTGTATTTCCTTCGGAAAACTATATATTCGGTTTTCTACCATACAAATAATGCGTAGGTATAATGTGTTAATTAAATAATGTAGAGTTTAAATTGAAAAAATGGTTAGGTTATAGCATTTTTTAACGGTTAAGAAGACGTCAAACTTAATTTTTGCAAAAATAATCCAAGTAAACTCCACCTTAATTTAAATGCAGTACCACAGCTGTGTTATTAATTTTCTTCCAATTAAAATAAAGCCGTTTAAAAAATAAATTTAAAAAAGAAAATTTATAAGGCTTGAACTAATCTCATTCCAAGTTGTGCCTCTTTTTGTAAGAAGAATCTAAATTAGCTATTTAGAAAATAACAGGGGTGTATATGCGAATTCAATAGCTCTTTTATGATATCCGTTGCGTGTGTTCTTTACAAAGGATTATACCAACGTATGTCGTCATTTGTTTTTAAAATTACCCTCTTTGATTATTATATATAAATCTATGGCAGGGATAGAAAAGAAAATCAATACAAAAATATCGTTCGCAAAAATAAATAAAAAAAATATAATAAAGAGGTAGGTACAAAGGTTGTTTTTGTTGTAATTTATTATTCTGAACAAGTCTAATAAGAATTAAGTTTGGTGTTTTTGTTTATAAAGGGTGTTTTTTTTAGACGTGTGGTTTTCAAGAAGAAATAAAACGCATATAATTTAATGTTATGGCCAAGAATTTAGGTTTATTATAAAGATAAGGGTTTGCCATTATGTTTTAAAAATGATTTCGAGCAAGTGGCCACCGCGGCTGGCTCGAATAAATTCCAGCCGAGAGGCCCTGTACGGCGTCTCTGAGGATGAGCATTATCCACCACGTGGTGCGAAACCGATCCATGGTCTCTCGAATTACTCTGCTGGGCGATTATGTCGACCGAATATTGGACGTAGCGCGCGATGCATCGCGCGAACCGAACCATTATTTTGGTTATAAATTTGCACGATTTGCAAACGTTATTCAGGAGTAAGCTATTTATTATGAAATGGCAAACCAAACTGAGCATAAATCAAGTGACAGCTGTCAAAAAGACCAACTACGAAAAAAGTATTGCCAGATTGAAAACTACACATCTAAAAAAAACACCCTTTGTTATATTTTAATAGCAATCTCCTTATACAAACAAAAGAGTTCATATTATACAAATATCTAGAATGAAAGGCTGTTTTTTTTAGTGAAAGTTGGAGTTTTAAAATTGAAAAATTTATTCAAGTGTCATTTAAAATACGGAATAATATTGGAAGATATTTTTGAATACTTTTTCTGATGAGACTAAAGCGCCAAGGAGATAGGTTAGGCTAGAAGGGTTGTTGATTTGCAAGTCGCACCATTTCACTCGGATCTGAAGGTGTAAGTTGGAGGTGTAAATCCATTGCGTTTTTCAGGAATAATGGTCCATTGATGAAAACCTGTTCTCATTTGTTATGAGATCCCCAAATAATTTATAATTAATTTGTTGAAAATTATTACACATCAATTTAATTCTCTTTGAATCCATCCCCGAGGGACAGAGGGGAAGACTGCAGTTGAAGGTAACTCCAAACAACTTGACTGTTAAGTTGCTTCCTTTTCGATATAAAACATAATGGTGTTAAAGAACCCTGGGCGTATAGAAACTTTGTAAAGCAACGCAAGCAGGTGTCTGCTAGTTATCTTTTAAATTATGTAAATTATACAACTTTTAATAGATATGGCACATTAAAGTGTGTGATTAAAGAAAGAAATGATTTTTAAAGTTTTTTAATAGGAAGCATTTTTCCATTTGACATTTAACGATTTTATAGCTCTTATCTACACGAAAGTTTATTTTATTTTTATTTTTTTTTTTTTTTTATTTTGTTAAATTTAGTTTGTTATTTTTCTGTGTTATATGAATGGTTCATCTTTTAGCTAAAGGTTTTCCATATGAAAAACTCCGCATCCCTATATACAAATTCATTACAAATTCGGAGATTATTTGAACTCTATAATAGAATAACTATAAACTTAATATAAAACTTATTGAAATACCGTATAAAACTTCGGGCATTGGATATTTAAAACTATTTAATGATGTTCCGTTCGGTATACTTAGATAGCAGTTATTCTTCTGAAAAGATGAGAATATTTTGCTTCTCAATTTGATTTAAAAGTCGGGAATTCACATTTGTTTTTCTTTTAAATTTCATCACAATTGAAAAATAAGTTTTCCTCCTATATCTACATTTAGGTAAGTCTTTAACTCTTTTATCAGCTATACTACCAAGATGATCAAAAGTTTGATGATATAACTATTTCTACACTAACTACATTATGCATCTGCTGTTTTGGATTCGTAAAAAAAAAAATCGTAAACAAAATGTGACTCGAGATTTTCATGTCGATGTCCGCAGAAGATTAATTCACTTCGTAGCTTAAGCTATGACTTTGATTCACAAGCGAGTGGGTGACTTATGAATTAAAAAAATTTATTTCACAATCTAATAGGTGACTTATGAATTCAAAATATTTTAATTCATTCATAATTCAAAACTAAAAAAATTTGATTCAATTTGATTTATGAGTAGGAAAAATTTTTTTTTTTGAATTCATAAGTCACCTATATGCAAGCTTAAGACTTATAATGTTTTTTTAATTCAAAAAATCGCCTGTTTGATTACTTTTTTTTCAACAAATTTCCCAAAATCTGAGTTTTTTTTTGGGTTTTGACAGCAAATTGGAAAATTTTGTGAAAAATTGTGCAAATTCGCAAGAAATGTCACGTTACCAAACAGACCACCTGCCCGCAATAATGGATCCGCACTGATTCACATTGCAGTGGTCTCTTTTCTCCTTATATGTCTTGAAAAGAAAAGAGAACACTGTACTGAGAATCACTCCGGAGTCCGGATCCATTATTGCGTATTACATAATCGACATGAGTTATGAAACCTTTTGATAAGGAAAAAAGTAGGTCCCGCTATTATGTCTGTATATTTTTATGCATGGTGTCTGTTTGCTACTCGATATGCAGCCTACGTCCTGAATAGATTTTCTTAAAACTTGGAACTTAAGATTTAGGAAATTGAAATTTTTGTAAACTTTAAAATTTAAGATACCTTACGAGTATTAAGGAAACTAAGGTAATTTCATTCAAAATGTCAGTTCATTTCCTTTTTGTTTTCCATTTATAAAGTTTACTTTTCGCTTACTTGCCCGAAACTGCCCCAGATTCTACCAGTTTTAAAATGATAGAAATGGGTAGGTTTGGGAAATAAACGAACAAGGTTTTTCATGACACTAATTGTGGTCTGAACCTATTGTAAATTTCCATTGCATGTCTGATTTTAGGAAATGGGTTTTTGCTTCTGGAGGCCCAGGATTAAATTAAAATTTATTTACCGAAACTGTTTTAAAGTTTGAATAATATTGCGTCATTGAATAAATACAAATAGAAGGTGACACTGGGCGGATTCGCCACCGAAAGCGCTGTTGTCGTTTAAAATAATATAAAGGTGTATTTGTATTCAATTTTGGAAATTTCCTTAATTATGAAAACAGTCGTTTATTCGAAAGGATATTTTTTTTAATTTTTTCAATTACAATGGAAACGGTTTTTTTATTTGTATTTGAACGATATTCATAAAGTTTGTTTATTTCTATGGAAATGAAAGTACTTGCATTTTGTCTGAAATTTAGATTTTTTGAATTATGTATGTAAATAATAATATATTATTTATGTCTGTAGTTGAGAATTATGTTGTAACGATTTGAGTAAATTATTATATTCAAATCAGGTGCTATATATCTATTGTTTTTCGTGATAAGAAGGCTGCATTGCTTATTTACATTACTTATAACTTGAGTTCTACTTATATAATGTTCAAGGAAATAAAACAAGCTACATTCTGGTAACACTTTTGGACTAGTAAAAAAGGAGGAATACAGAATAATAGATTTACAGAATAATGGAATACAGAATTATGTTCATACAGAATTTTTAATCCATTTACAGCATTTTGGTTATACAGAATAACGACACTTTCCCTATAATGTTAACCCAAATGTAAATCTTTATTCCATTGGCAGATATACCTAAATCAATAAAATGAAATTTACAGTTTCAAATCTTAAAAAAAAACGAAACAAAATTGTCACTTGACAAAAATAATTAAAATTAACAAATTAGCCTAGTTCCTTTACTTTGAAACGCTGTGCTTTTCTGTGAATTTCTACACCAAAGTATGTCAAAGTTCATATAAAAAAAATAAAATGACGTAGAAATTCACACAAATGCACAGAGTTTTAAAGTAAAGGAACACACCTATTATTTCAACTCTCTAAACTGCCAACAAAATATTCGTCTCCCATTTTTACAAAACAAAAACTATTCGCAGGAAGTTTTTTTATTTTTCAATATAAATACAAAATCTTCAGTTTAGCTTTAAAAAAACATCGTCAATTAAACAAAAATATATAAAAAAAAAAAACAAAAAATACCGCTAAAGCAAAAAACATACATATTATGTAAATTTTTTTTCTCGGCAGTCAAAATTGTAAACAAATTTCAAAACAAAACAAAATATTTAACATCGCCAAGGAAACCAACCCAAATAAGAACAATTAAATTTATAAATATCCCTTTTCAAGTTGGTTCTTGTTCACAAAAATCCTACATTTCGTTTCTGAGCTTCACCACATGGATTAAGCGCTTTGAGTTGTGGAGTGTCACCTTCTATTGGCTCCCCCAAACCAACGCGAAATATTCTTATGAGATTTGCAACAGTTCTTGAGGCCCACTCACAATAGAACTTGTCAATTTTCCATAAAAAACGATCGTCTCAACTTGTAACTAAAAAAAAAAAATAACACTCAACTGATCTTTTACTACCGAGTTAAATATATTATATATACCAACGATTGTGAATTAGGTCGCGGCCTAAAATATATTGTTAACAAGAACAAAATATTTAATTATCTTAACTCTAAGGGCCAGTTGTACAAATATTTAAACCGTGGTTCAGCAATTTTTATCCATCGATTCCGGCGGATTAATTGAGTTTCAACAGTGGTTTACTGTTCAAGTGTGTAATAATAACCAATTACATACTTGAACCAGCGTTGAACCTTAGTTAATCCACCGAAATCGGTGAATTAAAATCTTGAACCGAGGCTGAACCACTATTGTACAACTGGCCCTAAGCGACAGTTCTTTGTGCACACTGTGGGTTTCTGGAATTCGCTGCCTGATCTGAGAAACTGAAAACTTTTGAAAATTCCTTAAAAGTCCACTTCAGAAGCCAAAATCATTCTTAAATTAACATTTAACACAAATTTTTGCTTGAACCAAATTCACTCACACCATGTGTACTCCCCCTTAACAACTTCTATACAGTCTACAATAAATCACAGGATTTTTATTCCAAAAGTAAGGTAAGACGAAGTAAAAACGTCTACTTCAAAAAACACTCATGTTGTTAAAATTATTATCCTCTTCAGTATTTCTTGTGACTACAATAATATTCTTTTAACACTATCATCACTTTTTAACCCAATTAAGTTAAAAACATATGCAAATCCAAAGCCATTGCTGTATAACCTACAAAAACAAGTTAAAACAGTGCTAACTTGTTAAAAATTCTAATTGGGCTAAAACAATTTTGAAATAATTTCACCATTTCTACTTCTTTAATGATGCTTGAACGGATTACCATAATTTGAATTAAAAAAATAAAAACACTAATTACATACAAAAAAGAACTAGAGCAAATGGAAAGAATAATTTAATTTACTACAAAGTGTTATTCTGAGGTTTATAAGAGTGTTGTTAGTTTTAAAATGCACAAAGGAATTTTTAAACCATTATTTTAAAAATGGTTAAAATCTTACAGTTACTTTTGTTATACGATGGTGATAAATTGTTTGTAATAAAAAAAAACAAATCCATTAAACGTTGTCTGCTTATATAAGTACATAGCATAAATAAAATACAAGCCAAAGAGGATACTTAACAGCTGGTCATAAAGAGAATCCCTTTTTTTGAATTTCGATGACAACGAAAGAGAACTTTTGTCAGGATTAAAGGTGGCAACCTCGTTTAATTTATAAATAGCGGTATATATGCTAACATTCTTAACCTTAGGTATAATATAAAAAAGAACGGATGTTTTGTAATGATATAAATTTGAAATTTATGTCAGGATTTTGAAAAATAAGATGGTATGGAATTGACGATGACAACAAAATTCTCATGAACTTTAAATCCAAAATGGATTCTTTTTTTTTGTATCGCACTACCATAGAGTTTAACATGGTGATTAAATAATAAATATTAATAGTGAAAAATGGCTGCATGAATTAAGGTCGCTATCGAAAAATTAAATGAGACCCCGCAGACGATATGAATTTAAACCAGAATAAAACAAACTAAACCGCGTTTTGTAATTTAATTATTTTTGACAACAGTCAAAATCTTATCTAAATAAGTTTCCACTTAAAGGTGCAACCATAATCATCGGAGGGGCACTATAAAAATAGTCATAGGATAAAAAACGAATACACGGAAATCATATGAATCGTCCATAGTTCCATAGTTTTCGTTTGCTCGGAACTCTTCGATTCGGAATGCCAAACGAACAAGTTGCAACACTTTTTTTTTTCTCAGAATATTCCTCAATTACTCCAAGGAATTTCTCCACCTGGGATCTATTTCTTTGATAAAACAAAAGTTCCACTACAAGTTCATCATTATCACTTCAAGATAATGAAGTGGATGACGAATTACTCATTGTTTTTTCACTTTGTTTGTTTTTAGTTTTAATTTTTAGTATAACTTCCAAAATCACTATCAAAATTCCACAGTAAAATTACAAAAATGAAATGTCACGTTTTTGACGCTTTAACTGTGGGCATGCATGTGTGCTTTTGGTTTTGATTCTTTCTTCAAATTCGATTTCCTATTCTTTTCAGAAAAATAACTGTCATTTAGTGCCAAAGAAACGATTTCAGAAGCATTCGGATTGCTGTTTTTCTGTGTAAATAAAAATTTAAATAACATAACATCGAAAATATTGTAATTACAGTATTAACATAACCTTGCCGCTTAAACCATACCATTCATAAATTACTTCGCGTTTTCTAAAATGGTGGATTTGACCAAAGTATTGGCGTTCCGAAAACCTTGACTTTCCAATCGCTCTCTTTAAGGTAGGTAATAGGTATGAACGAATCAGCCTTCCTATACGTAAGTATATTTCGTTCCACGGAAAAAGCCTACATTTTCTCCTAATATTCTAGCAAAATTTAATAAATTTCTATTTACTTTGTTTTGTGGCCGGAGTCAAAGGGCCTTTTTTAAGAAAAAACGGCCACAAAATAGAGAAGTGAGTAGAAGGATTAAAAAAAGATAAGCTCCGAAAACGTTGATAAAAAAAATTTATAGTTGTGTAATTAAAGCCATAAAAAATCTGCTCCAAAATTTCTATTTCGTATCTGAGTTAACGATAAAAGTAACTTGATTTTTGAAAAAATTACTACAATAATTCAAATTTTATAATTGATATTTCCAACTTATACCGAAACTGTGAAAATACTCACAAAAATCGAAATATAGTTGTTGTTTTTTCTATTCTGTCCTGCGACTCTGAAATTGTATGTGAAAGCTTTCTTTTAAATGAACTGAATGTATTTCAGTTTATATATAAAGTTTATATATAAAGTTTAATAAACGAGTAATTTTGGGGCCTCTTAGATTACCAATGGGGCCACAATATTAAATGTGGGAGCTCCAACTATAGTTTCGTTTAAAGTGTGTGAAAGTACCTACTGTGGGCACAACAGCTCAATAGGAGTCATAAATACAGTTTTAGGGACCTCTAGTGATCGCTACTAAAGCACTATTTTAAACGTCGCGTCGGGGCCTCTCAGGAATCCAATTTCAGGAAAAAGTTTTCCTCTAAATGAAGTGAAACTACTAATGCAATACAAAGTGCAGTTATAGAATTTACGTGGATTTCCCTTTCAATTATCCAGCAGTTCTGTGGGGCCTCCGTACAACTTCCTAGGGCCCACAACAACTCAATAATAAGTGGTAAGTTTTCTTTTGAAAGAACAGAAAGTACTGCAAGGACTTTTCATGAACTTTTTGCTCGCCCAGGAGCCCATCGGGCGAAATCTCCGTTGCCCGGTAGCCCAGTCCACCCTTCTTTGTGGCACTATAGAATAATTACTTTACAATTTGTGAAAATTGGTTAACCCATTTTATTGAAGATTTGGCCGCGTTGGGGTACCTATATCGTAAGCTATCCGAATATACATATGTTTTATTTGTTGTATTCTTCTTGTTGTGTGTGATTAAATTTTATCCGAGATTTAATTTTGACGTTTCCTCGTAATGCTTAATACAAGCATTTGTAACATTACATTTCTTTTCTCTTCGGATTTTTTCACCTTCACATACTAGGGAATATCGACTTGTCACAGTCATCATTTAGCGTGGTGTTATTTATAGTATCAGTAGTGTCAAAAATTTAACTTAAACGTGATTTTAGTCTTAAGAAAAAGCTGATGATATTTAATGCAAAAACAACTCAAAGCTATCAGAAATTTTTAGGATAGAAAGATAGTCTATAATGGACATGCATGTACATATGCTTAATATTAGCTGGGATTTATTTTCCTCAGATTCAATCCAGATTAGATCAGGAAAATAAAACAATCTCAGTGACTTGTTATATACCCGGCTTTTTTTTCCCTTTGTTTTTTTTTTTAATTTGTAAACTCCCGTTATTTTTTTTTCTTTGACTACATTTACAAATTAAGGGTGTGTATTCAAAATGGATTTGAAAATCCAAATCCATAAAAAGTTGGATCTTGGGTTGTTTTTGTAATACATGTATTTTCGTAATCAATCCAATCTGGTTCGGATCTGGGGGAAAATAAAACACACCTATTATAAATTTAAAAGGTACTACCTTCTAACAATTATATCTCTCAAACTATATATTATATACTGTTGATTTAAGAGGCCCATAGACACCACAATTGTGTGCACACCGGTGTCGGTGTGGGGAAATGTGTGCTGTGTGTGGGCTGGTGCGCACACCGATTTTCGGTGTCAGACACGGTGCGAGTAAAATCAAAAGTTTTTGATTTTTGGTGTCTGTAGTCTGTACGATTTGGTGTGGCGTGTGTGGCGGAAGGCCACACCAGTGTGTGCACACCGGTGTACACACAAGTGTGGTGTCTATTTGGAAACAAGTTCCCGGAGCTTTTTTTGACGTTTTCTTTAAATTTCTTTAAAAATCTCTTGTACCTTTCAAACGAAGAATCAAAATCGTGGAAACTTTCTGTTGTTTCTTTTAAAAGTAGTTTGGTTGAACACACACTACTGTGTATGTGAAGAGGAATGACAAAAAAATCTCCACAAATCGTTGACCGGGGAGATTTCATTTTCCTCTCTTACTTCTTACCCTTTTCACCCATAAACTGAAAGTTGCTGGAAACTCAGTTTCCTCGTGTGAAAGGGGACTAAGTAAGACCCTGTTTAGATTGGGAAGATTGAGTCCGGACTGGTGAGTGCCATCGTGTTTACATTTGAAACTTTTAGTTGCCTCAAAATACATTCGAACAACAACAATTTCAACATTTCACACATTGAAACAACAACAAAGTAGGCTCATGAGTCCGATTTTTATGTTTTCTTCGTGCCTCACGAGATTCCTCACCCCACACTTCTCTTGCCTACGAACTGCCGTGATACCGGCCTCAATCTTCCCAATCTAAACAGCGTCTAACAGCTAACTTCTCAACGCCCGAGGTTTGAAGCTACATTACGTTTTGCAAATTCTTAAACGTCGCGCTTTATGACACATGATATCATAAAATATCGTAAAGTCGGTGAAAAGCCTGTAAAAAACCTGACCGTCCGAAGCGTGGTTTTGGTTTGGCCATTAAAAAAGGACTTTTTGTTAAGGGTATAGTTATATTGTCTAAGTTTTCATCATTAAAACATATCTTTATCAATCATATTCATAGCTTATAGTAATACCAAAGTTAATTTTTCCGTTTTAAACACCCACAAACTTTCACCCTCTCCACCTTAAAAAAACAGACCTCCCACAACATATTTTTTATAAATCCTTTTGATGGTATAAAATATGAAAACGTTTCATTTGTTTTTTATGAGGGTACGAATTTTCTTGTTTTATATGTATTTTTTAATTATCAGGAATAAGAATAATAAAGATATCTGATATACCTACTCTTTTTTAAAAGACATAAAGTTATTCCTGGAAATAAATACTTTCAATGTCATCATCGTTCGTCAATATTACTTTAAATACATATTATGTACCTACACATAAATGATAACTTTTTATTTTTATATATTTAAAAATAAAAATATAAAAATTATGTTTTTGGTTTATTGAATTGTCTGAAGAAGAGTCTAAACAAACCTGAAACATCACAGTAGTAGTTAAAATAAAAAATATTGAACCGGAGCTAATATTTAGGAACACAAACTTTTTTGTACCTACATATCTCTTGAAAAATTGGATAAAAAACGGATACATTTCTTATTTCTTTTCAAATTGAAGACATAAATTATTAATTACTTATCTATCTAACAAAAACAAAAGAAAATATTTCATTGCAAATCTAATTAATGTATGTATAGGTACTTTTATCATGAATTATTTTTGTGCTTTAAGATTTTGCTATATATTTTTTATTTATTTTGTCTATACTTTTAACAACTTTTGTAACTCAAAGCGAGTGAGTGAGTGAGTATAAATAATGTAATAGCTAAATATATGGCAGTGGCACTCGTGAAATACATATGTAGCTATAACTCCAGCCTATAAAAAACTTGGTGGTAGCTCACCCAAGTTCTTGTTGTTTCATTCAAACCTTTAATATTTAACTTTTATTAGAAGACGTATAAGAAATTTATCAAAATAAATAGTCAGAGATATAATATGTACGTATAGGTTCTCATGCAATATTATCATGTTTTTCTTATCTGATTTATTTATTATTTTGATTTGAATTTCAATTAATGTTTTTTGTGGGAAAAGAACAACTCATTACATGCACGACTAATTTATCTATAAGACTGCTCTTATTTTTTTTTGTATTGACATGCAATTTTATTGTAACAATACTCTAATTTGTATACTCGTATGTAGGTACTACTTATTTAATTCAATTATTTGACAGATTAATTTGACATCAGTGAAATATAGTATTACTGCAGTTTAAAATTTTTTTTGTTTGGAAATTTTTAATTAAGTCTCAGTGTATAAATTACGAATACATATCCGTCAGCTAATTTGCTGTAAATGTAACAATCTATTATAATAATATCAAAACAGCTTTTCAAAGAAAATATAATTTTGTAACGCATGAGTAAAAATTAAAATTGTTTAAAAAGTGACAAAAGTTGATAAATGATTCAACAATAATAATGAATGCCATATTATTGCGACGAATTTTATTACATTTTCCGCCAGATAATGGTCTAATTTATTGTCGGTTTTATCATTGAAAGCTACTTTTACCTCTTAACCCTACCTGTAACTGAAGAACTAACTTGGCCTTAAAGATCTAACACCATTTTGTCAATGTAAAATAAATAAATAGAGTGACCTACAATTTTCTGCCGGCTAAGATAAGAAGCACTTTTTCATGACAGGAAATACTGTGGGAGGATTTTTCCATTCCTCGCAATATAATAATAAAAAGAGGTAGTAACCCATGAAAAACATTTCTGTTTTTTTATGTGGCATTTGCTGGGAATCAAACCCATAGACTTATTGCCACAGACGTTGGAGTAAGTGAACTTTCAACTGTAGGTATCCATGGAATATTAAATATAAAAACAATAATATCTTGTTTGCGATATTCATAATTGTTTTGGTGACGAGATTACTTATATGATTAAAAACAACAAAACAAAGTATAAGGTACACTTTTATATTTAATTAACCAGATAGGTATAAGACTTAAACCAAAATTCTAAATGTACTGTATTTAACTAATAACTATTCACATAAGCCTGAAAAATGAAGGTCATTTAAAATACAATCTTAATAATTATAAATTCCTCAAATAAACTTGATTAAAAATGAAATTTAAACAAGCAAAATAGTCATGTTTTTAATTAAAATAATAATAATACCTAATAATAATTAAGAAACCAGAGAACCCAACAGACTTAAAAATCCAGTCAAGTTTAATGAAACGTGATTCAACGGTGTCAGTTACAAGAGTTTATATGGATATTAACGCCTAAGTAAACAATAACCACTGTCACCTCTAAAAGGGGTGCAGTCTTTGTTATTATTCTTTGTGTTGAGTGAAAACGAACCTAACAGGCATGAAAGTGGCCACTTACAAACTATATACATAATACTTTGTTCAAAGACAATTTTTGTGTGAACAAAAAAATATTTGAATCCTATTAGGCTTCCTGAATTTTAAACCTCCTAAGCAGCCACTTATGTATTTACATAAATATGTTTACAAGGCGGTTCACAACAGCTTTTTAAGAAAGTTTTGAGAGACTCTGAAACAATATTAATTTAGTCATTGTTTAGTTATTTATAAATATTTTATAATATTCTATTTATATTGTACCTATAGTTTTAAGTTTTATTAGTTATTACACAGAGGATCAAAAAAAAAACATGGCACGAATTTGCTCCTTCAAAAAGTGAGCAATCAAAAGCGAAACTTATTTTGTTTACAACAAAACTGAAACATTTTGCTGAGGTATCACGTAACTGAGTTTATTGAGGTTTCCAAGATATTATCATTATAGTTTGTGTCTGAACAATAAAAGTCGGATTCACTTCAAAATAATTTGATTTTGTTAGTTCAATGTAAAAAAAAGTCTATGAAGGGAATAAATGAATATCGAAAATGCTGTTTTCTCATATAAATCTGTACATAAAATTTAAAATAATTGAAGGTTTTTAGCAGAAATAATTACATTCTGTTGCCTATTTTACCAAACTTACAAATTTTTATTTACAAGCGAATTTAAAAAAAAAAATTGAAAAATTATAGATATCTATTTTTAATTTAAAAGTGAATTTTTTTTTTGTTACACCAAGACTAAATTTTTGTTTGTAGTTTACAAGTACATACATATGTATGCATTTGTGAAAATACAAGTTCCTGTTTGACCAAATAAAAGAACTTTATACAAAAATTGGTTGAATTATGGGAAAAATCTCACAGAAAAAAAATCATCTTCTACAAATTTTTGTTGATTAATATGTTAGACCGAAAAAATAACTGTTTCAGATGCAAAGTACCTCCTAATCAGTGGCGGATCCAGGATTTGGTTATGGGGGGAGGGGGGACCAACTACAAATAGACAACTTAAAGAAAAATAAACCTGCGTGGGCTTTGTGATATACATTATAAATATATGCGTGAAGTTAGCACCGCCATTTTCGATTTTGAAAAAAAAAATTAAAATAAGCACACACTGAGCTTAAAACAGGACATGTATAACTTTTTAAAAAATCGTAATTTTGAAAAAAAATGCAAATTTGCGAACTTAAAATGTATCCCTAAAATTTGCAAATTTGCGAATTAAAAAAAAAAATTCTAGGCCATCGCAGCACAAGTTGAGCACAATACAGCACAACTTTTTTTTTGAAAATTGATATTGATGGTGCTTATTTCACGATAAGTTCCTTCGCATCATTTGCCTTCGGTAGTAAAAGTTGCACTTATTTGAAGCTTTTGTGCAAAAAAATTCATTAAAATCAGCTCAACGTTATAATGAGATAGCCGAAAATAAAACAAATGGTTCTATGAAAGATACCATCTTTAAACCATAGACAAATTTTTTTCTAATAATATGGTAGATCGTACAGATATTAGTTCACACAAAAGTTTTAATCAAAATCGATTGAAAAAATTGAGAAAAATTAGATTTTCAATAACATTTGTATGGGAGATACCGTTATTTTTGGTTATAAGAATAATTTTCATTTAAAATCTGCTAGATAATGTTAAAAAACTGCTGGGTGCCAAGTTTAATGGAAATTGTTAGAGTCGTTTTCGAATTATTAAGTTCTCAAACAAAAATTTTGAAACTTTTTTTAAAAATGCAAAAAAAAAAATTTTTTGAAAATTTTGGTGTACAAAACTTTTAAAACTTTTTTCAAACATTCTCCATAAAAAAATTGATCAATTTCAGTTGGACTGTTTTTGAGAAAATCGAAATTCAAAAAAATGGTTCTATGGGAGATACCATTTTTCGGAAATTTTTTTTTTATAAAATGATTGCTTTTTTTTAAAACATTACTGAATTTAAAAAAAAAAGTTATGCGCACGTTTTTGAGAAAAATAAGATTTTCATTTTTTGGTAAACAAAATTATATGGGAGGTACCGTTATTTTTGGTCTTAAAAAAAATTAAAAAAAACGGGTGGGAGGAATGCTAAATACCCGCTTTGAAGAAAATCGACTGACCCGTTTAGGCTGCAACCGAAAGGATAGACAGACAGACGGACAGAATTGCGAGACCCACTTTTTTCGACTTCGCTACCGACTTTCTAACAGCTGGCGAAGAAAATATATCAAGTGATACTCTCACAAAATTATCTCTCAAAACTTAACAAGTTATCGCGCGATATTTCGAAAAACAATAACTCTCAAATTAAAAGACATCCGAAAGTAAAAAAGAGTATTTTATTAGTATAAACTCTCCAGGGGCCAGTTTAACAGAATAACATCACATACTTGTATGTGATGTATGTTCCTTAAAGTATAGTCTCCATTGATTACTTAGTGAACCATTTGAATAAAAAAAAAATTATGCGTTAACTTAGTAAAGGCTTAATTTTTTTTAAATCTAAAATTTACACTCACTCATCTGGGGCATTTTTAACGTCACATGCATTGTATGTGCCGTCAATTTCAGAGCAGGTACTATATTTTCAAGATTTTTGTTACTGTAGTAGAATTTTGAGAGTCAATATCTTACGAGTACCAACTAATTATTTGTTATATTTCCTTTGCAGTTTTGTTAGATATCAGTAAAATGAGTTAGTGAAAGCGACATACATTCTTAAAAGCTTGAAAAGGTTGTAGAAACTTTAAAAATAATATCAAAGTGACCTTTACCACTTTCATAACTATTAACGGTTGCCTTCCTGTTTATGCAATGTTATTTAAAGTACCTATAGAATTTATGAGAGTCTGTATACAAAATTTTATCGAAATTATTTTCATCCGAATGTTCTTTCCTGAATAATAGATTTTCATTTGACATCAGTATACATATTTTATAGAATCTGTTTTATGTTCGATTAGTTACAATCAGAAAAACCTTGTCGATCAAATAAAATCAATTAATCGACTGTTTAATTAACTTAGAATCTTGGAAATGTCTTTCATATGACGTAGCAGTTTGAAGAGTTTCTCTCTTAAATAAATTCTGTTTACAGTAGGAGTCCTTTAATATTCCCGAAAAACATTTACCTACGATTCGGGTTTCTTGTTAGATATTACCGAAATAATCTTCTTTCTCATCTTTTTTTTATTTTGAGGTGCATGAAGCTTTAAAATCCAGTACTGAATGGTACAAATCACAAAATTTATATATTTTTATAATCATCAAATACTACCCGATAAAATAAAAATATTTTGAAGTCATAATTAAATAAATCTTCAAAGATGCCATGATTAAAGTTAAATCAAATAGTGTCACATACAAAACCAAAGTCCAAAGCACAAAACAAGTTATATCAGCATTTCCACCACTTGAATTGAAAACTCTTCGAGTGCTTTATAAAATACTTCCAATTAAACTTCATTAAATATATCAATATCTTCAAAAGTCACCTCAATATACATTATTTAACCCCTTTTATTATACCTTTATTTTTTTTTTAATTAGAGCTTCAAGGAAAATCATAAGAAACCATGAGGATATACAATAATACTTAAAATAAAGCAAGGTATGTACATACCTACAAGCCACAAAACATCAGTGTAAACAAACCTCAATAAAAATACAAAAAACAACTAACGTCCTTGGCATTATGAAAGCAAAATTGTTGACATTTTGCCTTAAAGAAACTCCTGAGAACCACGAGGAAAATTACCTCTCCCCAAGGGACTCAACAAAAAATTCAAGTTAAACAAGAACCCCTCTTGCTTATTTTTTGTTTACCCCCACAACTTAAGACAAATGCTTCGCCAGATTATAAGTAAAACCTGATAAGAAATCCTCTAATTAGAAGCAATATTTTTGCAAAACTTCTCTAAGGAAAAAAAAAACCTTTGGAATGTTACGTATACGCCCTGTCGATCGGAACACCAATTCATGTTAGGGGTTTCACAAAAAAAGGAAAAAATCAATGTTTATCTCGTAATAGACCTCAGACTCAAGGACTTTTTAAGTGTTTTCACTTCCATTTCAATGTATTAGACCGTTAATATTTGTTTTATAAAACTAGTTTAAGGTATGTGATTGTTTTTCATACATTTTAAGTGCGGTGTTTGATATATTTACCTTGGGTGAAAAATAATAAATTAAAGGATGACAGAGAAACTATTACATTGGAAGACATTCTCCCACATTATATTTTTTCGCACTTTAACAACACACCGTTTTTAAATGTTATAAAGTATTTAAAGAAAAACTTTATTACAGAGTTTAGAGCTCTACTAGTATATGTAGGACAGCTGCGATTTCGTAACAACAATCATAGCACCAAAAAAATAAAAAAACGAAATTTTTTTAAGGACAGTAAAAATTTTCATAACACAACCAAAGACGGTCGAGTAACCACAGCCGTTTTATTCGACAGTTTGCGCTCGACTGAAAATGAAGTCACCATGGGGTAGGAAAATCTACCCCGCGACATGAGCATGAATGTGTGGAAAAGTAGAAAAGCAAATTATGGAGTTGGTAAGAAAAAAAAAACAGTCAAAACATAACGGTGAGAGTGATGACATTATTTTTTAAAACAGTTGATTATACGCTTATGAAAAAAGAACTTATTGGAAAAAATAACGAAATGGCAAGTTCAAAGTTCTTTTAGGACCTTTAAACGTTTAAGGTAGAACTAGAATAGGCGGTAGCTGTCGGAAGCTAGTGTCAAAAGCGAACGAAAAGTTGCTTTCCAAAACGTCAAATTCATAAGTCACCCATAATGCACTTGAGTGGTTGGAAGTGATTTTTTTGATTTTTGAAGCTAGCTGTCAGTCCACGTACGAAAGAGCGGTCGGTGAGCGCTCTCACGTCCGACGGCGAAAGTTAACGAAAACTAAACGAAAAGTTCCAAATCGCAATTATGTGCGCGTCATATGAATTTCTTGTTTTCGCTCGGTTTCGTACGACCACGTACGTTGGCTTCCGCCTATTCTAGTTCTACCTTTAGCCATCAGTTAACTTAAATGTGTTTCCGCAATCTCCGAAACATGAAGAACAAACATTTTCAATTTGTCTGTAAATAAAAGGTAAGTCATGAGTTTTCTACATTATGCTATCGCAATCGACAGTTTCATCGGTGGATTGACTTATGAAAAATAAAATAATAGCTGTGTTTTATTTCGCCCCAAATCCGAAATAGATTGGATTTGCTTACGAAAATACATGTATTACAAAAACAACACAAGATCCAATTTTGTTATGAATTTGGATTTATTATTATTATTATTATTATTATTATTATCTTTATTGTTTTCATTATAAAAATTTACAAAATTAGAAATAAAGATTACAAGCATGGCTCATGGGCCGTCTGCCGGTATATTTTTTGGATTTCTAAATCCATTTTGAACACACACCCTTAATTTGTAAATGTCAGTAGTGTAAAGGAAAAAGACAGTGGCTGTATGTATACAAATTAATAAAATAAAGGGAAAAAAGAATTGGGTATATAAGTTATAAGTTGTCACTGAGATCCTGGGTTGTTTTATTTTCATGATCTGATCTGGATTGGATCTGGGAGAAAATAAAAACAAAACTAATATCTATGTCTGCTCCCGTACTGTCAAAAATTGCGAATTTCTACGAATTTTAATATAAAGTCTGTCAAAGTTTATATAAACAAAATTGAAATGTGTAAAAATTCATAGTTTTGGACAGAAAATCACGGAGCTTCAAATTAATAAAACGCACCTAATTGTAATTTTGAAATCAGTTTGTTTGTAATGTATTGGAATCTTTGTAAGTTGTTATTGGGTACATACTACCTTACCTTCTGAAAGCTAATTTTGATCTAAAAAGTTTTACAAATTTAAAACCATCTTTACTTTAAAAATACAAATGTTAAATTTTGTCTAGGTTCAACCATATCTGACCTATAAAATTTCAAAAAATTTCCTATAAAATGACCTCTTAAGTAATATTTTATATTTTCTTAAGACCCAACCTATTGTTAATAACCACATTACAATGTATTAAATCCTTTATAATTAATTAATGTTATTTCTTCGTATGAAATGAAGAAGTTGAACTGTTTTCAAGAAAAGTGGAATTAAAAAGAATAGTTCTATATTATATTCTAATATCTAGCAGATATTTAAAAAACAAATTATCTTAAAGGTAAAACAGCACACGGCGGAACTTCAATTCAGCGACACCGCGCGCACTTTCGCACGGAAATGAACGAAACTTCATGTCACGACGAAGTTGGTCAGATTATCAACTTTGTCGCATAGTGCCGCCCGTGAATTGCAGTTGTCGCTTAGTGCGATATAGCTCATACAATTTCCGCTGAAGTGCAGTTCCGCCGAGTGCGATCTTGGCTTAAGACACAATCAGTCGTATTTATAAAACTTTTGTCTACACTGTCTAACTATTTTCAAATTGGTGGAAATATGCTTTATTTAATAAAAATAAATATCATATTATTCACCGTTAGGATAATCTACTCTTGTGTCTTAGTTAGGCAGCTATAAAACAACAATAAACAAGGTTTTTAAACACATTTTCCAAAGTTGGACAGTTGTCCAAAGTTAGACAACTTTTATAAATAAGACCAAATGTATTTATTAAAATTAATTAATTAAGAAAATTAAAAAAAAGAGGAATGTGCTAAAAATGTACGAAGTATCGACCCATTCTTTTATGGCAGTAGCTGAATTTAAGTTTTTTTTGCTATATATATTTCTGTCTCAGTTACGTTCGCGAAAAGTGTCATGAAGAGACAGCAGTCCTTCTAAGATGTGTCCACCAGCACTATTTCATGAAATGCAATTAACAATTCTAGTGAAAGATATTAATCGCATTCTATAAAAATTAAATAAAGGGTGTTTTTTTTAGGCGTGTGGTTTTCATTCTGGCAATACTTTTTTCGGAGTTGGTCTTTTTGACAGCTGTCGTTTGATTTATGCTCAGTTTGGTTTGCCATTTTATAATGAATTAGACTTACTCCTGAACAACGTTTGCAAATTTATTAACAAAATAATGGTTCGGTTCGCGCGACACATCGCCCGCTGCGTCCAATATTCGGTCGACATAATCGCTCAGCAGAGTAATTCGAGCAACCATGGATCGGTTTCGCACCACCTTGACTCTAGTGGATAATGCACATCCTCAGAGACGACATACAATGCGCACCGAAGACGCTTTTGCTGCTGTGGAGCAGAGTATCAAAGAAGACCCGAATGAGTCCATCCGCCATCGCGCGCAACAATTGGAGCTGGGGCCTCTCGGCTGGAATTTATTCCAGCCAGCCGCGGCGAACACTTGCCCGAAATCATTTTTAAAACATAATGGCAAACCCTTATCTTTATAATAAAGATAAATTCTTGGCCATAACAATAAATTATATGCGTTTTATTTCTTCTTGAAAACCAAACGTCTACAAAAAACACCCTTTATATACCATATTTTGCTCGGCATATATATAAAAAAAATTCAATGACGGTGCACTTTCTCCTCCCACTTTTTTTTGACGTAAATCCGACTTCTATTGTTCAAACACCAGCTAATCATTCTGACGCTCAGAAGTTGTTAAAACAAAAGACAAATCTGAGCTCGTTGAAGGATCAAATAGAAATATTTTAAACACAATATTAATCATGCTGATTATGGAATCCACAATATTGGACCCGCATTGGTTCTCATTACAGTGTTCTCTTTTCTTTTCACGACAAATGGAGAAAGAGAAACACTTTGGATCCAGCATTGCGAAATTTTATTAAAAAAAAAGTATGTTTCCAAATGAAAAAAAAAATATATTTCGTAGTACATATTTAAATGCCAAAGAAATAGTATAGGCAGAGGAAACAGCTGATGTCACGAAAGAAACGTTAAAAGGTTCACAAAGACGGTGTTCATTCATTTGGACTTTCTTTTTCGACTTTTTTTGACTTCTCTGTTTACTTATCTCTCTCCCACTTCATAGCGAGAAAGAGGTGGCCAAGAAAGAAAGAGACTGAGAAAAAGTACAGACACATCATAAAAAGTCAGCTGCGCTAGTGCAATGTGAACATCGTCAAAGTTTTATAAAAATTAAACTACTTAAATATCACTGATCTCTATAATACACTGGATAGTGAATAGCCTATAGTGTATAACAGTTTTTGTGAGGCAAGTTTTTTAAAGGGTACCGGCCACGACCTCATATCTCGCTCTATACAAACGAAGAAAGTGATTGAAGATATTTGCCGAAATTGAGCATTTATTTGATATCAGTTGATGTCAACAAGCATTGCGGCTGTAAATATTGAAAAAAAATATAAGAAAATGCAGGTCCAGTAGCGTCCATTCCGCTGGCGCCGCTGTTATACTGTTATATGAGGGTACCGGCCACGACTATATTTTTGCCTCAAAAATTTTGTATGAATACACTATCCAGTGTATATAGAGATCAGTGTTAAATATGGCCTTAGGTATTCCTAGCACTTCACAAGCTTCGTGGATAAGAAAATTTTCGTTGATCAAATGACAGTTCTTGTCAAACAGCTTCAAACGTCAACTTGGTGATTTGATGTTTCTTTCTTTTTAAAAACACTGCACGTGGATATTGGGGAAAATGGCTGAGAAAAGAATTAAATATTTGGTTGCAGATACGACGGCATTCATAAATGTCGTCCAATTACATGTAAGATACATCATATTATTATAAAATCATTAATAATTTACTTTTCAATCACAGGAGTACGCTGAAAACATTCTCACAGTTCCCGATGTAATTGAAGAAGTTAAAAACAAACGCCAAATTCGTCGTTTGGTTGTTTTGCCATTTGATCTTCAAATTCGGGAACCTCATTCTGAGTGCCTGAAAATTGTTACAGAATTTTCCAAAAAAACCGGAGACTATGCTAGTTTATCGGCAATCGATTTGAAAATAATTGCTCTATCATATGAATTAGAGAAAGAGCATATTGGATCGAATCATATCAAAACACAACCTTGCATCTCCAAAGTTGTAGCTTCTAAGGAAAAACCAGAGGAGCTTGCTGGCAACAATAAATTGGTGGGATTCTATATTCCAAAGAAAGGTGCTGGAAAAGATGGTAGCTCGGATTCTGAAGAAAGCGAATCCGAGTTGGAAGAACATTTTTCAGAAACTGCGCAGCATAATTCGGGATCTGAAGAAGCATCTGTAAATGCTGACCAAAATAAAACCACAGAAAAGTTAGACAAAGGAAATCCTGAAGATGAATGTGATGATGCAAATGAGAACGATGAATATACCGAAGAGGAGTTGGAAAAATCGTTTGCTAACTTAAACTGCGATTCAGAGCATTCGACTGACCTATTAGCTCGTACTGACCTTGACGCTGAATGTTCATCGGAGGATGAAAATGAACAAAGTGATGAAAATGAAGATGATCAAGAAGATTACAACGATGATAGTGGTTGGATAACTCCATCAAATATCAAAAAAGTAAAGAAAGATCTTGAGGGAAAAGTTGAAGACGATGTTATCCCAACTGTTGCTTGCATGTCGACAGATTTCGCCATACAAAACGTCCTTAAGCAAATGAACCTCAATGTTTCTGCTTTGAATGGTCGTGTCATCAAACATGTTCGCACATATATTTTGCGTTGTTATACTTGCTTTAAAACAACTAGCGTCATGACAAAAGTTTTCTGTCCTATTTGTGGTAATAAGACGTTGAAGAAAGTAGCAGTAAGCCTTGACGAGAATGGTCAGCAAGTGGTAAGTTTGAAACAACTACCCCTTCTTGTTAATTCATAAATACATTCGATTTTCTTTTAAGATTCACATAAATACAAGAAGACCACTTACCGCAAAATTCAAAAACCAGAGCCTACCAAGATTCACAGGTGGTAAGCACTCGCGTAATCCACTTCTGTTTGAAGATCAACCAATGCCAAGGCAGATGCCAACACGTGTGGCCAAAACAAAAACCAACGCCTTGAATGAAGATTACACAGCTGGGTACTCGCCGTTTGTTATGCGCGATGTAGATTCTAAATCAGCGCTTTTGCGTTCAAAAGGCAATCTAAAGGAATGGGCGCGTAACAACAATTTCGAGGAAGACAGACGCCGAAAGCATTATAATAGATTGATTAAATAAATGTTTAATGAATTTTAACATTGCTAAATATTTTACCTACTGTGAATTTGGACCCATCAAAATCATATTTTTCTTACAAAAAAGGCATTTTTGTAGTTTTCAGTTTTATCAAAGACCCGAACAAATAAAACCATCATCAATGATTATTGCCACTGGTTAGTAATAAAATGTACATTTTTACCAACATTTTAATCAAAGAAACTATAATTAGAGATGTCAATCATCGAAATACCTAATCAGTCGATTAGGTACTGCGAAAGACCCAGTTTATAATATAGATTGTGACTTTTTACTACGCCACACTGTGGTTTAAAATAAGTACATTGTTTTTTTATGAAAGGTCGAAAATAGCAATTATAGATCCGTTAAAATGAACAATTCAACAAACATACTTACGTGGTCACTGTGCGCCATGATGATGGGTTTTGTTGGTGAGAGCGGTGGGAGCTCTGTTCCCTTCACCGATATCACCCACAAATTGGTTGAAATCAAACTGTTAATAAATTAATTAGTGGCCTTTTCGATTGGTGACACGGGACGTTTGAACACTTCTGGTTTCGATTCTGAAAATCAAATACAGAAGAACAAGAACTGTTATTCTGACACCTATGGAAAAGTTCGTTTTTGTTTTTATTCCAATTTACCCTTCAAATGGTCGCAGATACTATTTTGTTAAGTATTTAATTTCGACAGTGAGTCCGCGGGTTTAACGCACATCTGAAAATTCAGATTTCTGAGGGCCAGTTGTACAAATATTTAAACCGTGGTTCAGCAATTTTTATCCACCGATTCCGGCGGATTAATTGAGTTTCAACAGTGATTTACTGTTCAATTGTGTGATAATTACAATATACATACTTGAACCAGCGTTGAACGTTATGATCCGAACTGAACCACTATTGTACAACTGGCCATGAATTTTTCAAGCTTCGGATTGGTCAACTGTCAGTTGTTGTTGAATTTAAAACTAATCTAACTTTTTATGACAGCTGCCCAATCAGAAGCCAGAAAAATTCATAAATCTGAATTTTTAGATGTGCGTTGAACCCGCGGAGTGTCTTTAAATTTTTAAAAGCTTTTTTTTATCACATTCCACTAGCATCAAAAAGTAGTGAAACAGTACAAAGCACAAACTAAAACAACTGAATTTGGCAACATTGATGAAACAAAAACTCAACAGATGTCTCTGGAAAACTTTTTTTTTCAGTATGTTGGGTTGGCAACATTCAACATTTCTTTGAAATGTCAATTAATTCTGCTGAAGTTTTTGTGCTGCTCTATCTTGTGTGTGTGCCTCTTGTGTGAAAACTTGAAAAGAACAAAAAAAAAGAAGCGAGAAGTTTCTGATCTCTGGTGACGGGGGCGATATTTTTATCTTGTTTCATGAAATTATCATAAAATATCTGTTAAATTTCTACGAAAATTCATCCAATATGAATCTATTTAGCAGTACAAAATGTTTTTTCTTCCAAGTAATCATGGTAAGTTGTTGGACTTTCGATTTAATTGTTGGCAAAAGTTGCGGCAAATTGATTTCTACTATTGATAAAGGGTGGGAGGGGATTCAGAAAAAAACTGAATTCGTTTTCTTATTGAATTAATGAGAAGAAACGTGCCACGACTTTTGCACACCATTAGTAAACAATTAATATATGATAATTGATATGTAAATTATGTTGCAGTCCTAAAATTTTTAACCTCTATTGTTGGTCTCAAGAAAAAAATAACTTAACTATGATGCTTTTATTCCACAGATCTTTTATGTTTTCTACAACCCGACCGACAGCGGGGCTGTTGAATTAAATAGTCAAAACATTGATATGACTCTAGGTAAGAAATGCAATTATATTAATCAACATCAAAATCAGTTCCATAACATTCGTATTAAATATTTTACGTGTCACCAACCATCACCGCCACTGACTTAATTCATGATAATTTAATTACACACACTCCTGCCGGTGATGTGTTTATGATATCAGTTGGAACAGTTTTCTGATCAACTCTTTTCTTTACACTTGAATGATCTTGATATATTTGTTTTCAATTTTGAAACTTTCTTATCAGTTGCAATTAGTAAAATTGAAAATTAAAATTAGCTCTGAACAACCTTGCAATGTTGGGGGAATTTGTGAGAAGCAGTATACCTATATTGTAATGATTCACAGCTTGTTCTGCAAGGTTTTTAAAATTGTAAATATACTAGCAATACATTTTTTATTGGGAGTCAAGCTATTTAATATACAAAAGATAAAATATTTTTTGTATGACATAAAATAAAATGCGTAACAGTTAAATTGTTTTCAAAATAAATTACAGACTGGAATGGTACTAAGGCAAATTCCAATAGATATACATATGTCGGAAATATCGATTTTTCTTTTTTGTTCCTTAGATTTATATAAAAGAAGTTAGAATGAGGAATAGGTATTTAATTCGGTACATTTTAATGACTATAAAATTTTAATCTAATCGATGAGAATTAAAATTATACACATACCTACATTAGTATTTAAACAAGTCCCTTACTTAAATAATAGTGTAAAAAAAAAGTAGGTGCATTTCTGATTTCGGCATTCCTGTCAAGCTTGTTCGCTTGTGCAGGAAGATAAACAGACAGGAACACCACTAAACCCGTTGATATTATTAATTTGCAACCTCTGACAACGTTCTTAAATCGATTTTGGTCAACTCGCAAGGCGATGCCAGAACTAAAAACACTATTGTCTACATTATCAGGAAAATAAAGCAAGATGTAAGTGGAGCATTTACAACTTCTAGTATTGAAGCGGAGGCACTGAAGATGAGAAATGGCTCTCAATACATACATCTCGAAGATACCTACGATGGAAGTTAAATTTTAACCCACCAATCGATATTTAAGATCCCAACTATCTGTAGGTATCAAAAACAGACAACTGATATTTATCAGTACTTCCCTACGAAGCATAAGAGCCGTATCACGTGTTCATGTTACACGTTTTTTATTATAGCTTATAGTCTAAGAGCTATAAAACGACCTTCTCTAATCGTTTTTCTCAATGAAAGGTATAAGAAGTTTTTTAGATTATGTTGAGACAAACAATTTGCGCATAGGTTTCTTAGAGAATTGTCGTCAAAGTTCATATTTTGCACAAATTATAGCGAGTTTCATTCACGAAAAGATTTGCACTTATTGTTAACAGATGTGCCCTTTTCTTATTTTAAGAGTTTCATTGCAAGAAAAAGAGCAATTCTAGGTCAATTCTTAACACGAAAGAAGAGCTCTCTCATGGGGGAATCACAGAGATCCGATCTGAATACACAGTTTTTTCTGTCAAATGAAAAATATTTTGGTGTTTGTTGTGAACTTGTGTCGGGTAGTGCTACATTAAAAAAAAATAACTATGGAGGAAGTTCTAATTTGGATTTCATAAATTTGTTGGAGTTTTTGTTTGAATCGTGAATGACAGGCATGTCAAACTACTGAAAAAAGTTTCATTTAAAGTTTAATTAATTGGTTTTGAGTGCAATTCTTTAAAATTTGAATGAAACTCGCTATAAGTGTTTAAGTCGTGTTCAGTTGAAGTTTATTTAGAAAATAGGTTTAGGGTCTGTTTCACAATGTCTGAGTAAGTTCTAATTAGTTACTCGACACATTATTCAAATATTGACACAGGGTCATAATTTCACAAGAGAAAATCTAACAAATTGTCTTTCGTATTTTAGGTTATAAATGCAAGGTATTTTTGTTTGGTTTGTGGACTTATGACCCTGTTCCGATATTTATGTGTCAAGTCAAGTATCAAGAACTTTACTCAGACATTGTGAAACAAGCCCTTAGT